>CM038141.1:53640754-54840754 GCA_021437245.1 Aegilops speltoides | reverse complement strand
TTGTGCAAAGTTTTTATTTCTTGAGTAGGAATAATCCCCTTGAGATGAAATTTAACTTATATGCTGAACACCATCAGATACCGCTTACTGAATTTTGTGATATATGCATGCCTCCTTCTAATGGTAGTTTGGTAGGGCCTAGGCCCGTGGAGTTTGATGGTTTTTACCGTACTCTGATAGTTGGGGATGAGAGAGGGGTATCGAATATCACTGCCACCAGTTTACACTTTCTTGCTGTGCATTATTTTGCTCTTTTCATAACTAAGTGTTTACTTGCTAAAGAGAAGGTAGGTGCACTCACTGCTCCGAACTTTGCTGTTTTACGTCATGCACTTTACGGCAACAACACTTATAGCTTGGGAGCTATTGTGGCATGTCGCCTCCACCTTAACAGATCCAAGGGTAAAATACATGGTGGTATTTATGACATTCACTTAGCGAGTCACTTTAATGTTCAGATACGTCAGCATGATTATCGTTTGCCCAAAGTTTACCTAGATCGCGCAGCTATGGCATACCAACAGTTTATTGATAGCGAGAGCACTGACATTCCTGTTCCTTATAACCTAGTTTTTAGTGTGGTCACTCGTGATATTATTCCATTGCCTGCACCTGCTTTGTTTGATCCTATTGCCAGGGCGGATACCGAATTATGCCTAAGGACATTGTCGCCTACCGAAACAACTTGGCTGTGGCACAGGAGGAGCCTCAGCAGTGGGACCCTCAGGTGCCCGCTCCCCAACACTTCAACATAGGACCTCATGGCTTCTTCGAGTGGCCCTAGACCAAGTTAGGAAAAAAGCCTAAGCTTGGGAGAGCTTCAACATAGAACTACTCCCTCCTCGTCATGGAGAGCGCCGGGATGATGAAGATGGCCACCGGTGAGGGATCCCCCCTCCGGTAGGGCGCCGGAACGGGCTCCCGAGAGGTTTTTGGTGGCTACAGAGGCTTGCGGCGGCGGAACTCCCGATCTATCTTCGTCTTCGATGGTTTTAGGGTATATGGGAATATATAGGCGAAAGAAGTCGGTCAGGGGAGCCTCAAAGGGCCCACAAGGGTGGAGGGCGCGCCCAGGGGGGTGGGTGCGCCCCCCTATCTCGTGGCTTCCTCGAAGCTTCACTGGCTTGTACTCCAAGCTCCCTTGATTGCTTCTGTTCCAAAAATAACGCTCTCGAAGGTTTCATTCCGTTTGGACTCCGTTTGATATTCCTTTTCTTCAAAAGACTGAAATAGGCAATAAAACAGCAATATGGGCTGGGCCTCCGGTTAATAGGTTAGTCCCAAAAGTAATATAAAAGTGTATAATAAAGCCTGTAATCATTCAAAATAGATAGGATAATAGCATGAATGCTTCATAAATTATAGATACGTTGGACACGTATCAGCCACCTCTGAAAACTTCAAATAATATCCTTTTTGTGTTCCTGGATTGTTCATAGAGTGACAAGAGGTAGTCAGTGTCTTCCATGTTAAGCGGGTTATTCTCATAATAAGTGTTTATTCACTCGTCCTTGCACAAGAGGGGCGGTAATAGGGATTCCCAGTCCCGAATTCAAATTGCAATTAATTAAACAAAACTCCTCCGGGACTATTGTTGGTAACGACACCCATTGTTTCAGACAAGCTGTGGAGTGATTATTGGTGGAGGGGGAGAAAACCTTTACTTTTATTACTTCGGAACCACCACGAATGTGTTTAGCATGGAAGATACCGATAACTAATGATCGCGAAGTAAACAAGAAGGGTGCATTTCTCAAAATTTCATTTACCTCTGTTTTTTATTAAAAAAACTTGAACTCTGGCACCGCTGCAAATCACTGCTTCCCTCTGCAAAGGGGCTATCTATTTACTTTTATGTTGTGTCATCACCATCTCAAATAAGCGCCAGAACCTGAGAGCACTATTGTCATCCTCATGCATTGTGTGTAGCTAATGTTGGGTCCATCATGACTGGATCTTTTCTACCATGAATTACAATTTAGTCGCTGCTTGAACTTTGGAGGTGCTCCGAATTTATGTTTTGTGGTCTCAGAAAGGGCTAGTGAGATACCACTATTGTCATATTATATCATGGCTGTTTTGACATGTTGTTGTTTGAGATATCTTATTATTGCTCGCTAGCTGATTATGTCATTGATATGAGTTATTATAATATTTAGGAGTTATTGTCGACATGGTTAGTTAACCTTGGCTGAAAACATGGGTGCTACTTTTATGTAAACAAGAGCAAAAGAGTTCGTAAAAGTTTTTTTTTTCACTTTCAGTTTATCAACTGAATTGCTTGAGGACAACCATGGCTTGAACACATGGGTGCTACTTAAGCTTATTTAAATTTGGGTTGAATAATCTACCCTCGAAAACTGTTGTGATCCCCTATACTTCTGGGTTATCAAACATATAGAGGAGTGAAACCTCCAACAGAGAAGAACCGGCATAACCTCCAACATCGAAAACATCATAGAAGATGCATGTGAACTCCATTTTTGATGAACTTGAGCTTGTCATGAAGATGACCATAAGCTCTATAACTCACAAAGAGAACCGGCAAAAACCCCAACAAGGAAAACATCATAGAAGATGCATGTGAACTCTATTTTTGATGAACTCGAGCGTGTCATGAAAATGACCATAAGCTCCAAATCTCACAAGGAGAAGAACCAAACAAGAACCAATAAAGATGATGCAATGATGCAATGGTTTGAGCTCTCTGCGAACGATATGATCAAGCTACTCATCAAGAGCCCCCTTGATAGTAAGGCAATCGATCTTATAACCCGGTCTCCCAAATACCACCATGAGACCGGTAAAATAGGAAACCTATCAAAGGAAAACCTTTGCCTTGCACATAGTCCACTTGAGCTAGATTATTACGATCTTGACTCCCTCAAGTTGGACCACCTTTCTTGATTGTGTTGGCTCGATGAAGACTAGTTGATTGTTCCCCCATACTCCACTATGGGTGAGCTACTCTGGCACATCTTCACAAGTCCATTGACACCACAATGGATGGCAAGCTTCAAGGATGATCTCTTCGTGATGCTCCACTTGAACTTGCACACCGCAATCTTGATGACGATCACCACTTGATGTCATCCTCTCCATGGGTTGTATGATATCTTCATCTTGACGCAAGACCATGGAAACATACCTAACCCCACATAGAACTCTCACGTAGACCATGGGTTAGTACACAAAGCGTAACGGACAATGCTTACCGTACCATGGGATCACTTGATCCATCTCGGTACATCTTCTACGCTTTGTGTGTTGATCAATTTGAGTCACTCTCTGTACTTAGTCTTGACCAACCTTGAATCTTTCCAACTCTCTTCATTTGGATGATGTCTTGAAGGTAAACATGAATGATCACATAATCTTCTTCTTCAAGACATGCTTGCAATAAGCTCAACACTCACATGACCAACCTTTGGATAATTCCTTAATAGCACCTTGGTCAACTCATAAACTTCTTGAAACCAACACATTGACTTCAAGAAATGTCTATGGACAAATCCTTCAAATATAACTCAATGCAACCATTAGTCCATGGGGGCACCACATGCTCTTTCAGATGTACGAAAATGTATTCCTTGGATTGACTATGTGGAATGTACATACAAACAAAAATGTTTGTCTAGGACTGACTGTGTGAGATGTACTTACGACCTAAACCGATTAGGCATGTAGAGTTGTATTTGATCGCTTGTTCGTCGCACACAATCTCATTTTGCCAAGCGTGTGTGACTGGAGGGCCTATCCCCAACAGTTTCTGAGTCGTGTGGGAAGGACCCCCCCCCCTATCGCCCACACTCACTAGGCGAAGGTTCAAAATGCCGTCGCGGAAAGGGGTTAAAAATGTTCGTATAGCAGCTCGTTGTACCAGTATTTGGATTGGGGAAATATCATCAGAAGTTACGAATGATTGCATTGTGGTATCTTTGGATATTATTCATTAGTGCGAATCAGTTGTTCTCAAAAGAATGGAATTTCGTTCCTACATATACTCCTAACACTTGAAGGAAATTGAGTCTCAAATTTTGTCCCTTCATACATCTGGGGGGTCTATTTCATCTTCGAGAGAACTAATACTTGTTCACTCTCGATTGATTACTTTTCGCTTATCTATCCTTACTTTAATTATTATATGTTTCGTGAACAATCATCCAAAAAGTGGAAGATTGTTGGAGCAATAATTTGCCTCCTTATATTTTGGAGATTGTTGTCATAAACAGTGAGGGACTTATGTGTTTGCTAGTGCACCCAGAGTAGCAGGTCCTTGGAGTCATGTTACCAAACTCCAAAGATAATCTCCCGCGTGGCAGCGAAGATCATGCCTGTCAAGAGTGGCCCCCAAAAATTGTTGACACAAAGCAATTGGTTCTGTTTTTGTTTGAAGAAATTTGATTTCAGCCGAGAAGTTGAAGACAAATTGAAGATGTAACATTTATTTTGTTGTTCTTCTTTCTTCCTTTCGAGTCATATGACAACGTAGTATTAAGAGGGGTATAGTGTTCGAAACTTACGATTCGTTGATGCTAAACCCGAATCCTATGTGAGTTGACAGAAATCTCTTTGCGTTTCGAATAGACACTCGCCAGCCAGAGGCAATGTTCTTCTTCGCTGTGAGAGATTTGATTCGGACCGAGGAGTCAGCGTTACTTGTTTCTCAAGTAATGTTACAGTTGCTCCCAAAATCCAACCGTTGAGAACATGTCGGTTGGCCATTGGTTGGACCGCGTGTCCAAAATTGTCATTTTCCATCTAGGAAGGTTGCGGCTATAAATAGACACCATGCACCAACTTTGTCCATTGACTGCTCCATGTGATTCCGAGAAGATGGTGTGAGCAACCCTCTCTCCCGAGTGTTTTGAGTTTCTCAAGTAATTGTGGCTGTCGGTGTCAAAACCGGCGGATCTCGGGTAGGGGGTCCCGAATTGTGCGTCTAGGCGGATGGTAGCAGGAGACAAGGGACACGATGTTTTTGCCTAGGTTCGGGCCCTCTCGATGGAGGTAAAACCCTACTCCTGCTTGATTAATATTGATGATATGGCTAGTACAAGAGTAGATCTACCACGAGATCAGAGAGGCTAAACCCTAGAAGCTAGCCTATGGTATGATTGTTGTTCGTCCTACGGACTAAAACCCTCTGGTTTATATAAGCACCAAAGAGGGTTAGGGTTACACAGAGTCGGTTACAATGGTAGGAGATTTACATATCCGTATCGCCAAGCTTGCCCTCCTCACCAAGGAAAGTCCCATCCGTACACGGGACGAAGTCTTCAATCTTGTGTCTTCATAGTCCAGGAGTCCGACCAAAGGAGATAGTTCGGCTATCCGGACACCCCCTAATCCGAGACTCCCACAGTGGTTCTCGAACAAGAAGTATGTAAAGGTTCAGATATCACCTCAAGCATATATTGATGAGGGTACAGACCTGGGGTAGGGTCATAGGCCTAACCTATACATCCTACCCAAGGTCACTACCCCAGAAGATAAGAAGACCAAGAATCCACTCGACGGTGTAATCACTCGACCATCGTTCCCCACTTTCACTTGACCGTATGGGGAATGACTCGACCATATTGAAGACCAGGAGTCGGAAGAGCGCACAACGGCCAGGCATTCATTCCTTAGTCTTCATAAGCATTAAGAGTATTTAAAGCTGCCATTACCAGTAACTCCCTTACTTTATGTACATTAAGCTCCTTGTAATGGAGGTGGGCTGGGGTCCTGGCGCACTCTATATAAGCTGCCCCCCTCCTCCAGGACAAGTGTTCACACCCCCTGTAACACAACACACATAAACCAATCGACCGCCTCCTGGCACCGAGATGTAGGGCTATTACTTCCCCCGAGAAGGGCCTGAACTCGTAAACCTCGTGAGTACATCTTTGCCATAGCTAAGATCTTGCCTCTCCATACCTACCCCCCCCCCCCTTTCTACTGTCAGACTTAGAACCACGACAGTTGGCGCCCACCATGGGGCAGGTGTCTTAGCGACTTGTTGGTGAAGTTGCAAGTTTGTTTTCCGATCATCATCGTGGTTTCCGGCGGCGAGATAGTTGAGGGCCGCGAGATCCGTCTCGGCGCGCTCATTTTCGTTGCCAACGACTCGGCGTGGCTCCAGGAAGCTCCGCTCGATGTCGAGGCGCTCCCCGTACGAGGGGCGACGCACTTTCGCACGTGCGTTTTTGGCGTTCTTCTTCGATAGCCGTCGACCCAGTATCAGTCGGCTCCGGTGGCATCTCCCCTCCCCATTGTTCATCGCCGCAAGCAATCCGGTCGGTCGCGTCTTCAGCGGTGGGTGAGACATGCAGTGGCTCGTCATTCGGCCACCCATCAAGTCGCGGCAATCGAGCCCGACGAAACTCTCCATGGCCTATTCGATCTGTCGACTGGCTCCGCGGAGACGGCTTCCGAGTGTGATAGCAGCGATCCTGCGACTGAAGTCTTGATGGTCGATGGTCCGCGTGGCCCACCTGGCTTTCGGTGCAAGGATGGCGAAGAGGCTGGTGGCAATCCATCACGGGTCCACGAGGAGTATCGTCCCGAACCTCTCTCTTCGCAGCAGAGAGAGGATCTTCATCGTCGCAACATGGACGCACTTCACACGCCCATCGCCGGAGAAACCCCCAAGGCTCGGGCCTTGGAGGAAGCACGCTTGGCTAATTTGGCTGAGCGCACTCAACTGGAGAACTTGCAGCGCGCTCTCGACGAGCGAGCCCAGGAACGAGTTCTTGAGTCCAGTCAGCGGCAGCTTTTCCCGCCTCCACCTAAGGTATACCGTACTCCGATTCAGAACCTCACTGCTGCGGCCCGAATTGCAGAGTCGATTCAGCCGTCCCAGTCAGAGGCTGGCCGAGGGTTGGAACAGATTCGGGCCCTGCTCAGAGCAGCAGGAGAACAGAATTCTGTGGTGTCTCAGTCGCGGAATAGGATACACAGCAAGTCTGTGGCAGCGGATACAGTTCTGTCGGCCCATAGCCCAAGATCGCCCCCGCGGTGCGAGGGTCGTGGGCAGTACGGTCGTCAGTTCGACCGCGACAATCGTCGTCTGGAGCCAACGCCTCCTCCGAGGAGTGCATCGTACGTGCCTCGGCAACACGATGACAGGCGCCGTCACAGGGACGAGCGCAGGGTTCCAGTCGACCCAAGAGAGCCAGGCTTCGATGCGAGATCCATTCTCGTCCAAGGCCTGGTCGACCGGAATAGAGCACATAGAGAAGACCTGCACAGAGACCTCCCGAGTGGCAGCAGGTCACATGTTTCTGGCCCAGAGTGTTTCAGCAGAGCCATCAGGGATGCAGTGATTCCTCCCAACTTTAGATTAGCAACAGGGGTCAGCAAGTTCACTGGAGAATCCAAGCCCGAAACTTGGCTCGAGGATTACCGAGTGGTAGTGGAGATTGGAGGCGGAAACGACGAGATTGCAATGAAGCATCTCCCTCTTATGTTGGAAGGGTCAGCCCGAGCGTGGTTGACTCACTTGGCCCCGGACAGTATACACAGTTGGGAGGAGTTATCTCAAGTGTTTGTTAGGACCTTTGAGGGCACATGCAAATGGCCGGCAAGGCTTCCCGAGTTGCAACATTGTGTGAACTTTGAGAGAATTCATTCAGAGGTGGACCACTTTGCTTCATACCGTGGAGAATGTATCAGAGCATCAGGCAGTGTGTGCTTTCAAGGAAGGTGTCAAGTATCGAGAGTTGGTTCTAAAGTTCGGTCGTACTGGAGATATGACTCTGACCCGGATGATGGAGATCGCCACCCGGTATGCTAACGGAGAAGAAGAGGATCGACTCCGTAGCGGGAAGAGTAAACCGGCCAGTCAAGAGGCCGGTGGAGGTGGTTCCAGTCGGAAACAAAAGCGTAAAATCGAACTAGCAGCGCCTGGTGAGATTGCAGCAGTAGCTCAAGGAAAGTTCAAGGGAAAACCTAAGGGGCCCTGGCCTCCTAAGAAGGTAAAACATCAGGCAGGAAATAATGTGCTGGACATGCCATGTCACATCCACACGAAGAAAGATGAGGAAGGTAATCTGATTTACCCGAAGCATACCACTCGACAATGTCGACTCCTGATCCAACAGTTCCGAGAGAAACAGCCCAGTGAGAAGGATAAGGAGTCGGGCAGAGATGAGGAAGAAGAAGAAGATGACGGTTACCCCAAGGTCAATTCCACCCTCATGATTTTTGCTGATGTTGAGAGCAAGAGTCGGTTGAAGGTCATCAACAGAGAGGTGAATATGGTTGCTCTAGCGACAACGACCACGTACTTGAAATGGTCTCAGACAGCCATCACATTCGACCAGTTAGACCATCCAGCTCGCGTAGCCACCCTCTGGAGGCAAGCGCTGGTGGTCGACCCAGTGGTTGGTGGCACTCGACTGACTAAGGTGCTGATGGATGGAGGCAGCGGCCTGAATATCCTGTATGCTGAAACTTTGAAAGGGATGGGAATCCCGATGTCCAAGCTTAGCGAGAGCAACATGAGCTTTCACGGCGTTATTCCCGGAAATAAGGCCGAATCACTCGGCCAGATCAGTCTCGACGTGGTTTTCGGTGACTCCAAGCATTACCGGAAGGAAAAGTTGACGTTTGAAGTCGTGGATTTCCAGAGTGCTTATCACGCCATCCTGGGGAGACCGGCGTACGCGGGTTTCATGGCTCGGCCGTGTTATGTGTACCTCAAGCTGAAGATGCCTAGTCCCAAAGGTGTGATCACAATCACTGGCAATCGGCAGAAAGCAGAAGAATGTTTCCAGAAAGGTTCCAAAATCGCCTATGCACAGATGGCGGCGGTTGAATTCCAAGAGTATCAGAAAAGTGCAGATTCGAGTGATTTGCTCCGCGCCAAGAAGCCTGCGACGGACTCCGCATTTCAGTCGAGTGGTGAAACAAAACCGATCCATATTCACCCAACTGATACCAATGCTGCACCGACTCATATATCAACTATGCTCGACAGCAAATGGGAAGAAGCGCTCATCCAGTTCCTCCGTGAGAACTGGGACATCTTCGCATGGAAACCCTCTAACATGCCAGGTGTACCCAGAGGACTGGTTGAGCACCGTTTGCGCGTCGACCCCAAGGTAAAACCCATCAAAGAGCACCTTCGGCGGTCCGCCGTACAGAAGAGAAAAGCAATCGGCGAGGAAGTGGCTCGACTGTTGGCAGCAGAGTTCATCCGTGAAATCTACCACTCCGAGTGGCTTGCCAATGTCGTCATGGTCCCCAAGAAGGACGATTCGCTTCGCATGTGCATTGATTTCAAGCATATCAATCGGGCATGCCCGAAAGATCACTTCCCTCTCCCCCGTATCGATCAAATTGTTGACTCGACTGCGGGGTGTGAGCGCTTGTCTTTTTAGATGCCTATTCCTGGTATCATCAGATCCGACTGTATGGTCCAGATGAAATAAAAACAGCCTTCATCACCCCATTTGGGTGCTTTTGCTATGTCACCATGCCATTCGGTCTTCAAAACGCCGGAGTCACATTCATGACAATGATTCAGAAGTGCCTGCTCACCCAAATCAGCCGGAATGTGGAAGCATATATGGATGACATCATGATCAAGTCTCGCAAAGGTTTTGACCTGTTGACTGATCTCGCAGAAACCTTTGCCAACCTAAGAAGGTACGATATCAAGCTTAACCCGTCAAAATGCACTTTCGGAGTACCAAGAGGAAAACTGCTCAGTTTTCTCATTTCCGAACGAGGGATCGACGCAAATCCATAAAAAGTTGATACCATCCTCCGAATGAAACGTCCCGTGCGAGTGCATGACGTTCAAAAGCTGACTGGTTGTTTGGCCGCCTTGAGTCGATTCATCTCTCATCACGGTGAAAAGGCCTTGCCTCTCTACCGATTGATGAAGAAGTCTGATAAGTTCGAGTGGTCTGAAGAAGCTGATGCAGCATTTGTAGAGCTCAAAACCCTGCTTTCCACCCAACCGGTACTTGTTGTGCCAATCAGCAAAGAGCCTTTACTGCTTTACATTGCAGCCACTGGACAAGTTGTTAGTACAGTACTCACAGTCGAGCGAGAAGAGGAAGGAAAAGCGCACAAGGTTCAACGCCCAGTTTATTATCTCTCTAAAGTTTTGACTCCGTCCAAGCAGCGCTACCCTCATTACCAGAAGATGGTCTATTGAATTTACATGACCATGAAGAAGGTTGCACATTACTTCTCTGATCATTCTATTACAGTCGTCAGGGACGCACCATTGTCTGAGATCCTGAATAACAGAGATGCAACTGGTCGAGTAGCAAAATGGGCGATTGAACTCCTTCCACTGGACATCAAGTTTGAGGCAAAGAAAGCTATCAAATCCCAAGCAATCACGGATTTCCTTGCCGAGTGGATTGAATAGCAACTACCGACTCAAGTTCACTCAGAACATTGGACCATTTTCTTCGATGGTACCAAGATGCTAAACGGGTCCGGTGTTGGAGTATTATTGGTGTCCCCCCGTGGAGACAAGCTCAATTACGTTCTCCAGATTCACTTTGATTCCTCCAATAATGAAGCAGAATACGAAGCGCTTCTGTATGGGTTGCGCATGGCCATTTCACTCGGCGTCCGTCGCCTCATGGTATATGCCGATTCAGATTTGGTGGTTAACCGGGTGATGAAAGAATGGGATGTCAGAAGTCCAGCCATGACTGGTTACTGCAACGTTGTCAGGAAGTTGGAAAAGAAGTTTGAGGGGTTGGAGCTTCACCATGTGCCCGATTGAAAAATCAAGCCGCAGATGAGTTGGCGAAGATAGGTTCCAAGAGAGAGGCCATCCCCCGCAATGTGTTTCTGGAACATATTCATTCGCCTTCGGTTCAGGAGGATCCCTTCATAGAAGAGTCGCCACAGCCCAAGAGTGCTACAGATCCGACTGAAGTCGACATCCCAGCCGTGGTCGACTTAGTCATGGAGGTTCTGGTCATCACTCCCGACTGGACAGTGCCATACATCGCATACATTCTTAGGAAAGAACTTCCGGAAGAAGAAGAGGAGGCTCGACAAGTCGTCCGGCGATCCAAGGCCTTTACTGTGATAAAGGGGCAGTTGTTCAGAGAAAGTGCAACTGGAGTTTGCCAGAAGTGTATCACGCTGGAGGAAGGTCGAGTGATCCTCAATGATATTCACTCGGGAACCTGTGGTCACCACGCGTCCTCTCGGACCATCGTGGCCAAAGCGTATCGAGCTGGGTTTTACTGGCCGCGGGCCAACGAGATGGCTAAGGAAATAGTGGACAAGTGTGAAGGCTGCCAGTTTTACTCCAACATGTCCCATAAACCTGCATCAGCTCTAAAAACAATTCCACTAGTCTGGCCCTTCGCCGTCTGGGGACTGGACATGGTTGGACCTTTGAGGACAGGCAGGAGCAGATTTACTCATGTGCTGGTGGCAGTCGACAAGTTCACCAAGTGGATCGAAGCCAAGCCCATCAAAAGCCTTGAAGCAAGCACAGCTGTGACTTTCGTCAGGGAACTTATATTCAGATATGGCGTTCCACACAGCATCATCACGGATAACGACTCGAACTTCAATTCTGAAGAATTCAAAGCCTTTTGCGCCTCCCAAGGCACGAAAGTCGACTACGCTTCGGTCGCCCATCGTCAGTCGAATGGACAGGCCGAGCGGGCGAATGGATTGATTCTCAAAGGATTGAAGCCTCGGTTGATGCCTGACCTGAAACATGCAGCTAGAGCCTGGGTCGACGAGCTCCCATCCGTGTTGTGGGGATTGAGGACAACCCCTAACCGGTCGACTGGAAGGACTCCATTCTTCTTAGTCTATGGAGCCAAAGCCGTGCTCCCCAGTGATTTGCTCCGCAATGCGCCTCGAGTCGAACTCTTCTCGGAAGAAGAAGTAGAACAAGCTCGGCAAGATGCAGTCGACCTCTTGGAAGAAGAAAGAGAGATGGCCTTGATCCGGTCGACCATCTATCAGCAAGACTTGCGTAGATTTCATGCAGGAAACGTGAGGGGTCGAGCGTTTCAAGAAGGAGACCTGCTTCTTCGACTGGATCAGCAAACACCTCACAAGCTTGCTCCTGCTTGGGAAGGTCCTTTCGTTATCACCAAGGTGCTCCACAACGGAGCTTACCATCTCTTCAACGTCGAGCATAATAAAGATGAGACACGCGCCTGGAATGCGGATCTGCTCCGCCCTTTCTATTCTTAAATATTTAGAATGATGAGATGTAATAAGGGATCCCTCTTAGTTTGACTATCAAAGACACAATTTACTTCTTCTGAATGATTGTTGTTTATTTCTTTTGTATGATTTACCTTAGCAGTGAATCTTTTTCGCTTAAGACGACGAGTGATGAGTCTGCCTCTCACTCAGGGGCTGAGCTGAAGCCCAGTGCTCGCCTAAGAAATGAAAATCCTACCGAGTGATGAGTCTGCCTCTCACTCGGGGGCATAGCTGCAGCCCAGTGCTCGCCTAAGTGATAAAAATCCTACCGAGTGATGAGTCTGCCTCTCACTCGGGAGCTTAGCTGCATCCCAGTGCTCGCCTAAGTGATGAAAATCCTACCGAGTGATGAGTCTGCCTCTCACTCGGGGGCTTAGCTGCAGCCCAGTGCTTGCCTAAGTGATGAAAATCCTACCGAGTGATGAGTCTGCCTCTCACTCGGGGGCTTAGCTGCAGCCCAGTGCCCGCCTAAGTGATGAAAATCCTACCAAGTGATGAGTCTGCCTATCACTCGAGGGCTTAGCTGCAGCCCAGTGCTCGCCTAAGTAATGAAAATCCTACCAAGTGATCAGTCTGCCTCTCACTCGGGAGCTTAGCTGCAGCCCAGTGCTCGCCTAAGTGATGAAAATCCTACCGAGTGATGAGTCTGCCTCTCACTCGGGAGCTTAGCTGCAGCCCAGTGCTCGCCTAAGTGATGAAAATCCTACCGAGTGATGAGTCTGCCTCTTACTCGGGGGCTTAGCTGCAGCCCAGTGCTCGCCTAAGTGATGAAAATCCTACCGAGTAATAAGTCTGCCTCTCACTCGGGGGCTTAGTTGCAGCCCAGTGCTCGCCTAAGTGGTGAAAATCCTACCGAGTGATGAGTCTGCCTCTCACTCGGGGGATTAGCTGCAGCCCAGTGCTCGCCTAGGTAATGAAAATCCTACCGAGTGATGAGTCTACCTCCTACTCGGGGGCTTAGCTGTAGCCCAGTGCTTGCCTAAGTGATGAAAATCCTACCGAGTGATGAGTCTGCCTCTCACTCGGGGGCTTAGCTGCAGCCCAGTGCTCGCCTAAGTGATAAAAATCCTACTGAGTGATGAGTCTGCCTCTCACTCGGGGGCTTAGCTGCAACACAGTGCTCGCCTAAATAATAAAAATCCTACCGAGTGGAGAGCAAATCTCCCACTCGGGGGCTTAGCTGCCGCCCAGTGCTCGCCTAAGTAACAAAATCCTACCGAGTGGAGAGCAAACCTCCGACCCGAAGGCTTAGCTTCAGTCTCGTACTCGCCTAAGTTTGGAAAATCCTACCGAGTGGAGAGCAAACCTCCCACTCGAGGGCTTAGTTGCAGCCCAGTGCTCGCCTAAGTAACAAAATCCTACCGAGCGGAGAGCGAACCTCCCACCCGGAGGCTTAGCTGCAGTCCCGTACTCGCCTAAGTTTGAAAAATCCTACCGAGTGGTGAGCGATCCTCCCACTCGGAGGCTTAGCTGCAGCCAAGTGCTCACCTAAGTTTGAAAAACCTTTCCAGGTGGTTGACAGGGACGTCAAGACCATTGTTGAATGCCTTGCTGATGAGTCGATCAATGCTCCTCAAGGATCACCCAATTGGTTGACAGGAACGTCAAGACCATTGTTGAGTGCCTTGCTGATGAGCTGATCAGTGCACCCGATTGGTCAACTGGAACGACGAGACCATTGCTGAGTGCCTTGCTGATGAGCTGATCAATGCTCTTCAAGGATCACCGAATCGGTTGACAATAACATCAAGACCATTGCTGAATACCTTGCTGATGAGCTGATCAATGCTCCTCAAGGATCACCCAATTGGTTGACAGGAACGTCGAGACCATTGTTGAGTGTCTTGCTGATGAGCTGATCAATGCTGCTCAAGGATCATCCGATCAGTCGACTGGAACGCCTCGCGGATAACTTAATCAAGGTTGCCCAAGGACCACCCGATTAGTCGACTGGCCAACCTTCTCCAGCAGCTGCATCAGGCAAACAGACAACAATTCGAGGGAAGAATTGTTTTCGCTCGAAGACAGACGCGGTTTATGAGGTGACAAATCCAAAGTTTCTTAACCGCAGAATAAAGTGCTCGCATCAGGCCCGAAGGAGTTTTAACGGTTACAAATTCTCTCGGCATTCCGAGGCAAATAAAAGTGATAGCATAATGTTTTCCTTTTGTTACTCGGCGGGAGAAGGACTGACCGGGCCGCAGAAGCTATCGAGGTCGATGCTGTCGGCGATGCGAGTGGCTGCCTCGAGGAAAGTGTCCATGAAATCCTGGAAGGAGTGCTTCTTTGTGTTTTCCACTTTGAGAGCTGCCAACTTGTCTTCCTTAGCTTCCTTGCAGTGCACTCGGACCAGAGACAAAGCGACATCAGCACCACAGTGGGCAAATGATTTCTTCCGCTCTTGCACTCGACTTGGAATCTGGTTTAGCCGAGCCATCAAGGACTCAAGGTCTTGAGACAATTCCACCCGAGGCCAGAGCTCAGCATCCACTCGGGTCATCACCGCCTTCAGCCGAGCCAGATAGTCGACTGCACCATCCAAGCGTGATTCCAGTCGAAGCAAGTTCATTGCAACTTCATCTTTCATGGGACAGTTGATGGGGTCGAGACCTGTCTCGACCCGCCCAGATTCGGCCTCAAAGTCCTGACACAGTTCTGTCCCATTGCAAAAATGAGTCGACGACGAGATGATAAAGTTTAATCGGCAACAAAGTGATGAGTCGACTGATCATACCTTCAAGCTTTAGAACAAGTTTGGCGGCGAGTTGCTCCAGATAGGACTCTAGCTTGTCGGTCTTGGTCTTAAGGCCGCCAACTTCAGTGGTCAGATTTTCCTCCTTCTTCAGTTGCTGAACTTCTTGGTTGGCGTCTGTGATGGCACCCTTCAGCTTCTCGTTCTCCTCCTCCAGTTTGCTGACCGAAGCTAGCTTCTGGTCCGCAAGCTTCGTCTTCTCGCTTGCCTCCTTCTGAGCGGCTGCCAGATCCAGATCCTTCTGCTCCAAAGCCTCCTACATCCTCTCTAAAGAAACAACACTCTTCAGACAAGACTGAAGTTGACGATTTTCACTACGCACATCTGCTCATGTGAAATCACTCGGTTCAAAGAGACTGAAGGAAAAACTAGCGCGAAGCATGAAGTTACAAAACAGACAGGATGGTCGAGTGATTACCTCCCATGATGGCCATTTCTTGTTGGGCAGTCTTCCGATTCTTCTTCGCAAGTTCGAGGTCAAGTTCAATGCTGATATGTTTCTTCTTCAACTCGGTGAGCCGAGCTCCAAGATCACAAGACCTCTACAACCAGAAAGATAAAACATATCAGTCGACAGATCGCAGAGCCGAGTGAAAGCAAAGAGTTACTCTAAGACTATTGTCGAATCAAGTTTTCAACAGTAGTCTCGGGGACTACACCCAGTGGGTGCACTTAGCGTGCCCCCACTGGATCAGATCAATACTCAGCATGAGTTCAAAAAAAAGAGACACATCATCAGACCTCGGTCGACTGCTAGCAGCCGACCGTGGTCTCGGGGACTACACCCAGTGGGTGCACTCGACGTGCCCCCACTGATTCAAAAAGTGCAGAATTGAAGATTTCCTGAGTTCTAAACGAAAGAACACCCAGTGGGTGATCAGATATAAAAGTGACATCCAGAAATTTCAGTCAGATTTTTGCTGACCTGAACGTTGGTCTGAAGAGTAGTGCTGGCGTTGTAAGCTATCTGACTGGCTTCATGCATCACTTTCACCTACTCCATGACAAGGTTCGCCTAGCGAAGAGCTTCCCTAGCAGCACTCGGCGAGTCATCTGGAGTTTGATATGTAGCAAAGAGAGATGGCTCCAGAGGGGCCGAAGCAGCTGCCAGGTCAGATGAGTGGAGTTGTACCGGTGCAGCAGGTGTCTGCGCAGTCAACCCCGACGGACGATCAGTCGTCAACGGGTTAGCGAATGTGACGTTGGTCCAGACCATCGCTTCAGGCGCCGGTGTCGACTGAGGGACCTGGACTTCAAGCTTCCTCCTGCTTGAGCTCCCACTCTTCTTCTTCCTCTCCTGTAGAGGCACTTCTTCTTCATCATCATCAGGAAGCACAACGATATCTTGTGGAGCTACATAAGAAGAGAAATGTGAAGTTTTCAGTCAATTGACCATCCACTCGACTAAAGAGAACTTGGTCAAATGAACTTACCAGCTCGAGAGGTGGCCTCTTCATCTCCTGGTGCCTTGTCGACGTCCATGTCAGTGGCAGCAGAGGTAGGCCTGGAAAGACACAAGGATGGGTTGGTCACATCAAGAAATTTTTCAGTCGACTTACGGAAACACGAACAAGATACCCACCCTGAGGCAACGGGGACGTCCATCTTGATGCGCGGCAGTGTCTTCCGAGCCTTGGAGGGAGCAACTCTAGGCTGCTTGGCCACCTTCTCCGTCAACTCCGGAGTCGACGTCCGAGTGCGCTTCTGAGTATTGGCACTCGGACCCACACCTTTCCCGCACCCGCCGGTCGGGTCATGCTGCTGTTTGGATCGATGTTCGGAGCGCAGTGGCGAGTCGACTTCCTCCTCCTCGTCCGACTCCTCGATCTCCTCCTCCTCCTCGTCGTCTTGCTGAGAATCCCACTCGTCACTATCTTCCGCGCTATCTTCCCCCTTCTGGGTCTGCTCCAAAGCCTGCTCGCCATTGGGCATCGAATGCATCTCGGTGAACACCTGCAGAACAAAGTTGGTCAAACATGAGTCGGTCAATCTCAAATACAGTCGGAACATGAATGGGAAACAGTCGGAGTGAAAAGCATACCTGTCCGATGGGTTGTCGCTGCTAAAAGGGACGACTCGCCTAGATCCTCTGGGATTGTCCTGATTGCCTGTAATGCTTCTCAGCCACGAAGCTACTGTTGCAGATGGTACTTCTTCTGGATGAACCCGTGCGGTTTCGTCCGGTCCGGAATACAGCCACATTGGATGATCGCGGGCCTGGAGAGGCTGGATACGTCGACTGAGGAACACCTCCAACAGATCCAGACCCGTGACACCATCATTGATAAGCTGGACCACCCTATCTACCAACATCCTCGTCTCCATGGTCTCGCCAGTCGTAACTTTCAGCGGGGCAGGAGTCTGGACTCGGTCAAACGAGAAGTGGGGAAGGCCGGTCGACTGACCTGGAGCCGCGACATCCTAGCAATAGAACCAAGTCGATTGTCAGCCTCTAACGGAATCAGGAAGAGTCATTGTAGGAAAGGCACTCCCTTTCCTCTTTTGGATACCTAAACCCCCACACATCTGGATGACATGGGTTTTCGAATCACTCAACTTCGCCTTCTTTACCGATTGAGAACGAATAGTGAAGATGTGCTTGAAAAGGCCCCAGTGCGGTCGACACCCCAAGAAATTCTCGCACATCGACACGAAAGCAGCTAAATACGTGATGGTGTTGGGGGAGAAGTGGTGGAGTTGAGCACCAAAAAAGTTCAGAAGTCCCCGGAAGAAAGGGTGCGGGGGAAGTGAGAAGCCGCGGTCGACATGGGTGGCGAGCAGAACACACTCACCCGGCTGAGGCTGAGGGCTCATCTCCCCCTTCGGTAGCCTTGCCGCTCCCTTGGCGATTAACCCCGACTCCGCCAACTGGTCCAGGTCCGCCTGCTCAATCGAAGACCGGATCTAATCGCCATGGATCTAGCCCGGCGGCAGCCTCGCGCGCGATGATGACCTGCGCTGCTGCTTCCTGCCCTTCGCCACCTCCTTCGTCTTCTTTGCGTGCTCTACCGTCGCCGTCCTGTCCTTCACCATGGCGACGGGGCAGCGACGTCAGAGTGGGAAAGTAAGGTGTGGCGGAGAGACGGAGAAAGAAGAAGAAAGAGAAGATGTGCACAGTACCGGCGCCTCGGTCTAGCCACCTTATAAGAGGTTGTTTCCGAGTGACTGACGCGTGGGACCAGGCGATCCCGTCAAATCCCGCAACAGTCACGTGCAGCACATGTGGCGAAAAAGGCGGCGCGGAAATCGAGGAATCGTTGTTTATCCGCTCCGCCCGCATAGGCACTCCCCGTCTGGCGCGCTTCCCCGAAATTTCGTATCCCAAAGAATCCGGGATACACTGTAGGCAATCGCGCCCAGGATCCCGCACTCCAATGCGACACTCGGCACATAAGATCAACAGTTCACTCGATTGTCCACTGAATGGATCAAGGCGACTGAGTCAACACCGAACATCGACGCGGGCACTCAAACGTACAGAAAGCGCTCCCGAGATCCCTAGGCTCAGGTCAAGCTTAATTTCAGTCTATTTTGCACTCGCACCTTAATCCATTCGGGGGCTACTGATGAGGTACAGACCTGGGGTAGGGTCATAGGCCTGACCTATACGTCCTACCCAAGGTCACTACCCCAGAAGATAAGAAGACCAAGAATCCACTCGACGGTGTAATCACTCGACCATCGTTCCCCACTTTCGCTCGACCGTATGGGGAATGACTCGACCATACTGAAGACCAGGAGTCGGAAGAGCGCACAACGGCCAGGTATTCATTCCTTAGTCTTCATGAGCATTAAGAGTATTTAAAGCTGCCGTTACCAGTAACTCCCTTACTTTATGTACATTAAGCTCCTTGTAATGGAGGTGGGCTGGGTCCTGGCGCACTCTATATAAGCCGCCCCCCTCCTCTGGGACAAGGGTTCGCACCCCCTGTAACACAACACACATAAACCAATCGACCGCCTCAGGGCACCGAGACGTAGGGCTATTACTTCCTCCGAGAAGGGCCTGAACTCGTAAACCTCGTGTGTACATCTTCGCCATAGCTAAGATCTTGCCTCTCCATACCTACCCCCCCCCCCCTTTCTACTGTCAGACTTAGAACCATGACACATACCACGAGTGATCAGCATTGATTAACGAATCAATTGTCGAGGAGAATAGGGTGAAAAGAGTTTATCTTCTGTGTTAAATCACAACCCCTCCAACCAGACGTAGTCCTTTTGCAGAAGAGCGAACTGGTCTACCAAATTTCTTGTCGCCATCGAGCATAACTGGTTACCTCTGTCCTCACTTATTTACTTTCGCTCAGTGTTGTATGATATGTTTCAGCCATGTGATTCCTTTTGATGCATGTCTTAGATCTCATTCGCTAGTTTTCATTCGCTCACTGTACTTTGTTTTCATTCGCTCCGCTGATGGGTTCCGAAAGTTTTAAAGTTTCAGAAAGAAATTTTAAAACTCTCATTCAGCCCGCCCCTCTAATAGACGTACTTCGTTCCTATAGTTACAAATAGTATAACCATGCATGCCATGATGTATGATGCTGGAATTTAATGCTCGAAATATTGGCATAAGCATGAATAAGATGCAAACAATCCAATCAACCATGCAATGATCGATCATATCGTCGGCCCATCAATGATTTTCTTTGATCAGAGGAACCCCATGGGGGACTGCAGGTGCAATTTTCGAAGATTTCGTCGTTCTTGGTTTTCTATTTTTGGGACATAACAAGCTATATCACCAAACACGGGCTAACATATAGACTATTTTGGAAATGAAGTTTCGAGAAGAAAAAAAATGAAGTGCCATGATAGGCACCGGTCGACCGGCCCAAATTTGGGCCGGACGCAGCGCAACCGCCCGATTCAGCTGCAATCAGCATCTGATCTGGCCCCGTGTGTCGTCTTCTTCCTTCCTGTCTTCGGCAACAAAGCAGTCCACCCGCTGCAGAGCCCCGTCGCCCCACCACAGCTTGTCATATGAAACAAAAATGTCGTCGTCGTGGCGTCGTTGCTCTTGTCGGCAAGGCCGCACGTCATCTCCAGCGAAGACGGATGCCGGTTTGCAACATCCCGACCACAAGTGGGTCCTCGGTGCGCGGCCACCGGCCGACCAGCCACTAGTAGAAACACGACTTTTAGTACCGGTTCGTAAGGACCTTTAATACCGGTTCTGGAACCGGCACTAAAGAGTGGGGACTAAAGGTCCCCCCCTTTAGTCCCAGTTCAACACGAACCGGGACCAAAGGCCCACCACATGGCACGAGACGCGCCGTGGTCTGGGGGACCTTTAGTCCCGGTTGGTAAGGATTTTTTTGAAATGAAGCAAAAACAGCCCGCCTACTGGGCCGGCACGGCCTGCATACGACTAATCCAATCTCTAGTTGGGCCAGTATGTAGGCCCATATGGCCCAGTAGGCCCCACAGGGCAGAAGACTTGCAATAGGCCCACAAAGGCCTGCTTAGAGAGGAGCTCGACACGGTAGCCGTGGCAAGGCTTATAAACCGGTGCGAGCTCCTCTCAACTAGCGAGGTGGGACTAAACATTGTGCACTGCGGGTGACAGCGCACCATCTTTAGTACCGGTTGGTGGCTCCAACCGGTACTAAAGAGGGGGTCTTTAGTACCGGTTGGAGCCACCAACCCACCACCTTTAGTACCGGTTGGTGGCTCCAACCGGTATTAAAGACCCCCCCCCTTTTAGTACCGGTTGGAGCCACCAACCCGTACTAAAGGCCACCACCTCTTTAGTACCGGTTCGTGGCACGAACCGGTACTAAAGGTTCGCCAAGAACCGGTACTAATGAGCGCCGCCCGCCTGGCCATTGGAACCGGGACTAATGAGTTTCACATTAGACCCTTTTTCTACTAGTGAGCGCACAGCTGCCCGTGGTTGCAACATCCCCAACATCGCCACCTCCAGCTTGCCACGGTCGCCAGCTTGCCATATCCGCAAAAAAAATCTGAAAAAGCAACAAAAAAACTCCGATGACGGTTGAAGCAAAAATAATTATCAGCTTCCAGCAAAAAATAAACTCAGCTGATAGAAATTCTGTGGTCGATTGTAGCAAAAAAAAAAGTAGACTAGTTCCAGCAAAATTAAGCACCGGTTCCGGCAAAAAACAGACTTTGGTAAACCAGGTACGCACGCAGAACGCGTGTTACTGCAATATAGGTGTGCGGTGTGCCTCCTACTCGCAGCGCCAAAACATCGCGAGGAGCGGAGGAGAGGATAAGACGCCGGCGACGACTCCCGGCGCCATTCCGCCGGCCGGTGAGCACGCGATCGAACGTACTGTACTCATTAGGAGGTAGTTCAGTTTTTCGGGGGCCAGACCATCGAGGATGGCGAGCGTCAAATCGACCGTCAGTCAGTGTGGTGGCGGCACTAATCTTGATCACGGCGTGGTGTGGCGATCTGGCCGAGTCACGTTCGTGCGTGAGTAGCGCCCGGGATTCCATCTACATGCACGCATGGCTGGTTAGTTAGTGGGCTAAGGCTTGAGCGATTCTAGTCTGCATGTTAGCTGAGTTAGTGCATGGAGGTACTGGCCGGTGTGCCGTCGTGGTAGTTAGTCTGTGCATGGGTTAAGTGGCCGAGAGTTCAGGCCGTGCGTGCGTGTGTGTGAGCAGCCGGGTATAAAAAGCTCCGCTGTGTATAGATCTAGTGCGCCGGTCAGTTGCCGCGTCACGGTGACGGTATGTGCCGAGTCGAGGGGAGCGGCCTAAGAAAGATGTAGTCTTCGTCGGGACCGTGGTATGCGCCGGGTCGATGTGAGAGTTCTTCTGGGGTTGTGCTGCGTGTGTGAGTGTGTACCTCCATGTATGTGTGTTTGAGTAGTTGAGTTGAATAGAAGCCAACATATAGGCCGTTTGGCGGCCGGGGCGTTCGTCGCCGGAAAGTTC
Source organism: Aegilops speltoides (assembly GCA_021437245.1). Classification (NCBI taxonomy): domain Eukaryota; kingdom Viridiplantae; phylum Streptophyta; class Magnoliopsida; order Poales; family Poaceae; genus Aegilops; species Aegilops speltoides. The sequence continues at coordinate 54,818,895 of CM038141.1, read as the reverse complement.
TGTTCATCTTTTTCTACCTTCGACCGGCGCTCGTCGCCGTAGGGCGGTTCGGCGTATGTCGCCGGTGGGTTTGTCCCAACAGTCGATTCCGGCGGGCAGCGGCGGTGGGGGAGAGATGGCTTCTCTGCTCCGGTGAAATTGGAGCGTGGGAAGGGTGGGTGAGGTCTACCGTCTACGGGAGGGTATTGGTGTGAGGAACCGGAGAAAAGGCCGTCTCTTTGCTCGGGACGGTGGCGGCGGCCATGTTCGTCGGAGATGGGGAATTCAGAGAGGAGCGCGGGCGTGGTGTCGATTGGGTGCGGTGCGGTGCGGTGCGAGCTCGGGGATAAGGGAATGGGCACCACTTGTGCACGTGTAGATGGACGGGGAGTGCGCGCGGATGGCGGGCCGCTTCAAAGGAAGAGTAACTCGGCGGCGGCAGCAGCCATGCCGGAGGCGGGGAAGAAGCGGACGATTTCTCACGTACGTGGGCGAGCGTGTCGGTCGTAGACGAGGAAGAGACGAAGCTACGAGACAGCAAAAGCAAAGGTTAGTTGGAGTCTCGGGGACGGCGTGCCCCTCTGTGTTGGATTCGGATTCAGACGCTGCCGGACAGAGTGCCCGAGTCGGCTAGTTATCCCGACTTGAACAACCTGCAGTATCTTTGCACACCATAAAAGCAAGACCAACGCCTTACTTTTTCCATCAGTCAACAACGCAACGCAACGCAACGCAACGCAAGAGAGAACAAGTTAGCAACGCACGAGAAGCAGAAAAGGATAGCTAGCCAGCTACCTAGCTTCCCTATACCAAAAGGAGCTCGTAGATTAGCCAGGACATGTCGTCCTTCCGCCGTGCGCTGGTAGTGCTGGCGACGGTTCTAATACTCGTGCTGTTACTGCTCCTCCTGGTGCCGGCCATTGCTCACGCAGACAGCATCGCCGCCGCCGCCGCCGCCGGTAGACGTACCACCAGCAACAACGACGTTCGCCCCAACCTACGGCGGAAGAAGCTCATGCCTGATCATCAGACCAGCAAGCTCGACCTACGCAGCTACCACCACAGAGCGGCAGCTGCCGCCGGGCGCCACCGCAAGCTACTCGGGCCTTCTCCCGCGCCTTCTCCCGCACCTCTTTGAAGATCTCAAGAAGCCTACCAAGAAGATGAAAAACAAAGATGTCTCAAGCTCTCATCAATCTATTAGACTATATGACAACGATGAGCCAAGTGGAGGGGCTAACGGATAAGGGACCGTTCGAAAGAGGACCGTACACGTTAAGAGAGGAATGTGCGCGTGATGAAGAAGAAGTGGGAGAATGATAGGCACCCGTGTGATGCTGCTTCCTCTCAACTAGGAAGGTGTTGGGCCCCAAGTGCAAGGCTTTGTAGCAAGCTACAATTTCCTTTAAGTGAGCCCAAGGTTTATCGAACCAACATGAGTTTAGTAACACAACCAATGACCAACACTTGCACACACAAATAGAAGCTTGCCTTGGGCCCCAACCGTTCTAGTGAGGTTATTCGTCTCACTAGCTCTGCTAGTTACAACGATTAAAAGCACAAGTGTATGGATATTTGATTGCAATGAAAGAAATAAAAAAGGAAATGAAAAGAGCGTTTGATCAAGGTTGAAAGAATATAGAGGAAGATGGACTCGGATCCATAGGTTCACTAGTGGTTTCTCTTCATAAGCAAGCATGGCATGGTGAAGAAATTACAATTGTGTATCGATTAAATTGCAATTTGTAACTATGACTATCCATGGCATAATTAACATATGAGCATCAAGTATCAGTATCTATAGACCTTTAACCAACCGCATCTATAGCTAATACTTCACCCGGATGGTTCCCGTCGAATGACATGGCAGTGAACCTGTGACGTGATTCGTGCTTGTAGATTGAACCGGAAGCATCAGAAAATTCTGATGTCAGATTTATATGATTTGGGAAAGATGATAGGACGGGAAGCTGCACGTTCGCGTGGGCAAAGAGGCATGGACCCACCCATGAAGCGTGCTTGGTATGCGTCGTCACAGAGGACGTGGACCATGTTTTTCTTTCGCTGTCACCCTTCTCATTTCACGTGGAGTGCGGTGCGTGAGACCTCGAACCAGCTGTGGAACCCGACCTCTGGGGCTGATCTGCTGGATACTCTTAGATCCCATCATCCCAACACGATTTGAATAGTAGGATCTGTGGGGCCTTTAGAGCATGCATGGTTAATAGTATAGCCAACTGTTGGCTATAAAGTGTCATGTCATCTATAGCCAACCTTATAGCCAACATGTATAACAATTAGCTATAACTATGTGCTACTTTATTAATACATGGCCCATCTTCCACAATCACATACTGCTAGGAGCACGTGCTGCAGCTGGCTCTTGCATGAGAGCCCGCTTACATTCTCTCTCCTTCAACTAAGTATAGAAATGTTATTTTACTCGTTACAACCTGTTGACTGTACCTTATTGTACTTGCTCTTACACGTCGGAAACAAAATGGAATTATCATTATCACATGTGTGCATATATTTGATGCAACAGAAAAACATTCTTTAAAATAGCCTCAGATAGTTCGATTCAGAGTTTTCTTGTACCCGCAATGTTAGTATCACACCATTCGTTCATGCGCCCTCGTGTTCTAACTTATTTCGGCTCGACCCACAAATGTTCCATCTACTCCCTTGTGTTATTATTCTTCAACCCTAATCGACCATTTTCCCCTTCCGTTCTCTCTCATAACCCCTAGCCTCGCTATGCCTCCTCGGTCGTTGGCGACACGACTTGCTCTTGTCTCATGCCCCATCTCTACGCAGGCCCCGTCCCGGCTCCTATAGTTCAGATGAAATGGAAAAACAATCGTTACTCAACCTTAGCCCTAGCACGTTCTCTTCCACACATGTGATAATTTTTGTCACCAAAAGCATGGCCCGCTAACATCATTGCTAATGTGGGCTATCTGTCTACTAATTATGCTTAAATCAATTCACAGCTAAAACAATCTTAAACGTGGACATGCGATCAAATCCAACCAAATTCTTCTAACCACCTTGTCTTGTCAGGTCAAGTCAACCTTAGATTGACTATTATTGAAATTCATTTTGATGAATACAAATTGTAACATTTTATTTAACATAAAATATAAAGCCTATATTTTGTTTTAATTTGATAACACTATTCAAAATTTATTTTTTTATTAAAAATTATATTTGAGTCCTATATTGAGTTATGTATTCGACAACTTCTAAAATAAACATCTCGGAAGAATGAAAAATAATTTGTAACCCTGTTTCAAAGCTAGCGTGAATATAGTTATCGTTATCACTTGTATGCATATATTTGATGCAAAAAGAATCTATTCTTTAATATAGGCCCAATAGTCCGAGGATTTTCTACTACCACCAATTTATCACAACATTAGAATATGCATCCTCACGTGATAACTTGTTCCGACCCACCCCACAATATCCCATCTACTCCGGTTGCCATTCTTCTTTGACGCTAATTTCACCCTTAAATACGCCCCTTGTTCTGGGGCCCAATTCACTCAAGAAACCATCCACCCTTTTTAAATACGCATGCAGACGCTCCCGCCCCAGCCTAAACCGGCACGATTGCCCTCATCAAAATTTCAATTTTTCAAAAAACCAATTCACCTTATATTTTCTAAAATAGAGGGTGTAGAAAAACTACGAAAACCCAACCCACATGGCGGAAAGGAAAAGTTGTTGTAGTTATAAATAATCATTTCAACCTTTTTTCATATATTTGTTTGCACGAAACTCGTTTTATATCTGAATAATGCATGAAGAAAAGGAATGGGCGCAGGGAGTAGGGAGTAGGGAGCACGATCTGCGTGATGTATGGTGTATGCCGTCGGATCTGAGAGGGAAAAGGAATGGGCGGTTGGGATCGATTGGGCAATCCATGATCCGTGGGAGATGCACCCGGTCCAATAAGAGCCCGTTGCTCTCGTCCGCGCCACTGGGAGGCATCGCCGAATTATCTCCCGCCGTGCTCCTACTTTCAGATTTCAAGATGCGCCCGCGCAGCTCAGCGAATATTTGGTATTCCCGCGCGGCCCAGGAGAGGTAAGAGAGAGGTATTTCAAAGGAGAGAAGGAAATCCAAAACAAAACCCCCCCACCCGACCAAAACCACTAGGCCCGCAGCTCGTGTCTTCTCCCCCAACTCCTCTCTCCATCTCCCCAAGCCAAATCCAGCCGCCGCCGTCTCCCCAAACCCCGGCCTCCGCTCCACCGCCGGCGCCCCCTCCCCCTCTCTCCTGGACGCAGATCCGCTCCAGTTGCTCATCCTGCGGCCGGATACGCGCTCCCTCCCTCCCTGCCACCTCGCGCCGGAAACCCTAGCCGCCGGCAATGGCGACTAACCGTGCTGTGGTATGGATCCATCCTTCCCTTCTCTTCTACTTCTCCTTCTCTCTCTCTCTCTCTCTCTCTCTCTCTCTCTCTCTCTCTCTCGACCTCAATCTCCTCTTGTTCCTTCTCTGTATGTGAGATAGCAGCTATAGCCGACAGCCAATGCAAGGGTTCTCCAGCGAGGTCTGTTCCTTCTCCACCTGTAAAAAGAGGGAGGAGCCTCCTTCTCGGGCTGCTCCGACCCTGCCAGCGCCGCGCCATGGAAGGTCCCTCTCTCCATCTCGCCCCCTTCTCCCTCTTAGTTCTAGGACGCCATGGATTCAGTTTATTTTTGTTCTTTCTCTCCTTCAGAGTTAAATAGGAGCACAAGCAGATTCTACCATCTATATGGCTCACTGGTTGGATCTTGTAATTAGTTGGGGCAAATAGCTCCCATGCGACGTCGTTGGTGTGAACTATCTCTCATGCGACGTCGTTGGCTGTAATAGCTCTCATGCGACATCTGCATTCGAAAAAATAGCTCCCATGCGACACACCATTTACGCGGCTAGTTGGCTGTTCGTTAGGCTGAGATTTGGTTAGGACACTGGGGGTTATGTGCTCGACCGGTGGGGTCCACCTATGGCCACGTAGTCAAGAGTCAACCGTCCACGACTCGACCGGTGATCGTGTGACCGTGCTCGACTCGCCGTCTTTGGGCTGGGCGGCGGCGCCGCCGTAAGCATCTTCTCCGCAGCGGTTTCTTCTCCATGTGGTGGAGCGCATTTCTCGGCAGTGGCGAGCTATTGCAAGGTGAGCCCAAACCCTAGTCCCACTCCCGAATTTTGGGGATCTGTGGCCTCATGCTGCCCTCTGTTTCTTGGCGATTTAGAATCGGGCTCCATTGGATCCGGGGTTGTTTCTTCTCCGCGCCCGGTGGTGGGCGCCTATCTCTGCAGCTATTGCGAGTGAGTATTTTCGAAACACTACTCCCATTCCACTGAATTTTGGATAAATCTGTGGCCTCATGCTGCCCCTGTTGCTTGGCGTTTTAGAATCTCGATTGGATAGGAGATGGAGCGAGGGCTGGATGAGATGGAGCGAGGAGACGGGCTGCCCCGAGGAGACAGTGCTTCAAATCGGTAATGCCACCCTCTTTTCTTGGCGATTTAGAATCGAACTCGATTTGGTAGTGACTACCGCCGCTGCCTGCCATTGACAAAACAAGGGAGGTTCGGGTTCTGCCATCACATTCGCAATTATAGTAGAATTGTTTCCCTGTAAAGCCAAGCTCAGTGATGGCAGTGTCCAAGACATTGATAGAGATACCACCGTGACGTTGGATGTCGATTTTGCAGATGTTGATCCCCAGGAATTGGAGAGCATGAAGGAGAAGGCCGTGGGCAATTTGGTGGAGAGAATTGGGGAGAGTATTGTTTGGGGTCCAGAACAAGAGGTATCTCTGCAACGTTTCGATAACTATAATGGTGAATATGTGAGAATTGAAGATGGAGAATCCATGGTTGCTGAAATTGATCAGCAAGAAGGGTGGGCAAGCAAACAAGTAACATTTTATGCAGAGCTAATTGATCTGCAAACTCATTCCAGAGTTGGTTATGTGCCATCAAAGATGGCTGCACAGATGGAAGATGATGAGTGGGTTTCACAAAAGAAGATGTTGGCATTGTTGACTGAACCGACTGTAGTAGCTGAAGATACAGGGATTGATGCAGATGGAGAGGAGGGAACCCATGGTGCTAGGAAGATTGTTGTTGACTGGAATGTAGTAGAGTTGAATGAAAAAACAGATTTGGTCATTACACCAATATCTGACATTGATATGGCTGAAATGTTTGGCATTCAAGTTGATGACAAAGATAAGGAGAAGGATGACAGTTCTTTGCATGCTGAAGGTAACACAGGCCCTAGAAATGCAAATGAGGATGAAGAACAGCTGATGAGAGAGGCTGCAGATGATGTGGATGATGCAGATGATAATGAGCTGGTTTGTTTGTATGACAAAGAGAACCCAGTTATTGAGGTGGGAAAGTTGTGGCCAAGCATGAAGGAGTTTAGGATGTCTTTCAGGACCTATGCAGTGAAAAAAGAGTTTGATGTCAAGACTATGTGGACTGATCGAATGAAATTTTATGCTCGGTGCAAAGGTTATGATGGTGGTGGCAATCCTCGCAAATGGTACTTGTCTGCCAGACTACAACCTGATGGAAGTACAGTAAGGGTAAATCAAATACCACACCAGCATACATGTATGACCACTTCACAGAGAGTTTCAAAGATGACATCACAGCTTTGGGTTACAGAGAAGATTACTCCTATTTCAGAGGAGATGAATTTGGGCGCATGTGGCCAGCAGCAAGATCCTACACCAGACAGACACATTCCTATCACCTTGGTAAGATATTGGCATCATGTAGTGATAATGAATTTGCTTCATGGTTGAACACCCACCATTCTCTATTGTGGTATAGATCAGGTTTTAATACTGCCATAAAATGTGATCATATCAATAACAACTTGGCAGAAAGTTTTAACAACAAAGTGAAGCATTTGAAAGACTTGCTGTGCATGACATGGTGGACCAAATAAGGATCATGATCATGCGTTTGTGGGAGTTGAGAGGAAAAATTGCTAATATTTTGGAAGGGACAAGCTTCCAAAGAAGGGTACAACAGTGGTCAACAGGAGTAGAAATCTTTCACATCTATCTATTGAGAAATCTTCCTTGTGGGGTGCTGAAGTTAGAGATACAAAGAGTGGCAAGAGGCATGTGGTAAATCTTGAGTTGCATGAGTGCACTTGCCAAGAGTGGCAACACACCGGAAAACCATGTGAGCGTTCCATACTTTTTTGGCATCTAAACCCAGGTTAAATATGCACCCATATTTGCATGAGTATTATTCAGTACAAAATTCAAAGCTGCATATGCAAGTCAATTCCTGACTTGATGACCAATCTCGGTGGCTGAGGTGGAAATAGAATTTACCTTGTGTCCCCTGTCACTAGAAGAAAGGTGGGAGGCCTAAACAGAGCAGATTCAAAGCTTGGTTTGAGAAAGGTGGTTGTAGTAAGAAGGGAAAAAGGAAAAGGAAAAGAATGATAAGCCCAAAAGGGCTCAAAAAGGTAACAAAAATAGGTGCAAGTTGTGTGAGGTACTTGGGCACAGAATTGGTTCATCCAAGTGCATCTACACTCCTCAGAGGCCAAAGTATGTTTATGTTACTGTTTTTGCAAGTTTTTGATTTTGCTACTTGTTCTAGTATCTAACCAAGTCAAATGCTTTATTTTTTAGGAGGAAGCGTGCAGAAAAAGCCCCACCTCTTGCTATTGAACAATGCTGGCCAGTGAAAAAAGCAAGACTCATGGCTATAGAAGGAAGAGCACTAAGCAGATAATGTTTGGTGACAAAGATATGGAGCTAACTGAAACTGTTACTGCTGAACATGAGCTAAGTGTTTCTGTTTTGGACGATGTGATGCATCTTGAATCTGTTTTTGCGACGCTTAGGCAATCTGAAATCTGTTGCAGATGAAGCAACTGTTGTCTTTGCCATCTTGAATCTGCTTTGACATCTGTGTTGCCATGTTTGGAGGTTGTGCTCCCAAGTGTTGAGTTGCAAACTGAAGTAGTTGAACAATGTGTGCCATCTACTCAATCTGCAGAAGTGCAAACTGAAGAAGTGGGACATGGTCAGGTGCAAAAGTTGAGGGGGCCTAGTGGAGTTTGCAAGGGGCCAAAAAGCAAGAGCATCAGCATCAACAAACTATGCGCCGTGAAACCAAACGATGGAAAAAAGCAGAAGAAATCGAGTGGTTGAAAGAAGCAAAAGAAATAGAGTCGAAATCATTCAAATTTGATGTGAAAACTTAAGTTTGTTGTCATTTGATGTGAAAACTTATGTTCTTTCATGTGAAAACTTATGTGCTATGATGTTGATTTGACTTGAAATAAAATTCAAATTTGAACCGACATTCAAATTTGAACCTATCTCCAATATTTTTTGAGTTCATTTGTTTGTTCGGTGATGTTGCATTGTTTTATGTACTACTATGCACTTTAGTTCATAAATCCAACCCTTTTTGTGAAGTCCAACTCATAGTCACTGAAAATGTTGTCCAAACAGGCTCCAAAGTAAGGGAAAACGGCCCCATTTCTAAGCAAGTTTTTTTCGACCTTCTCAAAATCACCCAAAAAAGATTTTATTAGCTTATATTATACCTATATAGGATCAATACGAAGTCTCACCTTTTTTTGAATAAGTATTCATATTATTTAATTTATCTTTGAAAAAACACCCTTTAATACAAAATCAGCAATAAAACAAGTTTAAAAATTTTAAATGCAAAAATAACTTCAGATCCTCCTTAGTCACTCTAAAATGAAGCTAAGGTGATGTTTTTGATTTTTTTGCATTTTCAAAACCTCAAACCCTCTTCTCACTCCTGTGAACTCCATGCAACCTCAGTCGAGATAGTCCAATTTGTGAAGGTTTTTTCATGCAAAGATCATTAGATCAAGTTTATCATTTTATATCATAACTATGTAACATAAAAAGGCTATATGCGCAGATTTTTCATTTTTTAGATTTTTTTGAATTAGTTATACACATTTGAATGTTCGGTCAAACCTTTCAAAACCCCGTTGACTGCCTCCAAACCCCATGTAACCCTAGCGCCAAACGTCCACCGTCGATCTAACCCTAACGCCAAACTGCGGCCGTCGGATAGGCCTTCTAGAAGGATTCCGTGGGGGCGATTCGTGGGCTCCAATTTTATTGGCCACCGTTTTTTCTCTCTGACGAACAGATAACGTTGAGCGGGGGAGCATCTAAGTGACCGCTGGGCCGAGCGGATCGGGCCCGGCAGAGCCTGGCGTGCGTGCGCACGGCCGTCGAGAGGGGGGATGGGCTGCATGCGAGAGGGTCAATGACATGTGGGCCATCCCTGTCCCATGCATGCCATGCAACATCGCAGCCTAGCTATTCTTTGCTCGTGAACACCTAGCCATTTGCATGCGGGATTGCATGCACGCATCGACGCAGTAAAGCACGGCAGGGGCGCAGCGTATAGGTACGTCGCATCTAAGCTATTTTAACAAATGCATGTTTGAACGAGACGGAGGCGTCGGTGGTGCAGCTCCTTTTTCAGAGTCACACGCGGATGAACGGGCCTGTTTCCCACGCGGCGTCACCGCCGATGCAAGTGCACAAAACGATGCAACTCGCCTGTCAATAACCGTGTGCACTTTTTTTTTCACTAGCTACACTTCTTTTATCAACGGGCCTGGATATGTTCTATTCGGCCCTGCGTAACTTCTATATGGGCCTGGCCTTTTCAGGCAACTGTGGACAAACCTTTTTTTTTTTCTCCCTCTACCATCAAATCAAACTCGATGACGAATCAAGAACTGAAAAACCAAACAGAGTGGAGAAGACATGCCGAATTCGTACAGCGCAACACTTTTATTCAAATGTACATATCATTACGATTACAAATGATGCCCGATCTATTCACTTACGACTAATTATCATCACATAAACAAATGCGAGACCAATTACACAAACATAAAAAAGTCCTGCCATCAGCCCCATCAAATTGCCCTGCCTCTGCAATTCGATGAGTTTCTTCATCTTCTTGTTCAGCTTCTTCAGCTCTGCCGTCACTCCTGCATCCCCCACAGTAGCACCAATGGAAGGGCGGGCGCCCCCAATGGAATTGCCAGATCCAGGGGCCCCGGATCCAGATGCGCCCGATCCAAACTTGCCCAACTTCTCCGCCTCCAACGGTAAATCGAGCTTCCCTGATGCACCCTCCAGTTGAATCCGCTCTATGTACTCATCTAGCCACTCAAAATGGGTGCATTGCTTCAATTTCTGAAATCGGAAAGATGAACCCTAAATCCCAAATCTGATGGGGAAAAATGGGCAAATATGAAATTGGGAGACAAAAACCAAAATTGGCATATTGAGAAGTAAAATCTCACCTTTCCCTGCTCTGGTTTGCTCTTGCATTTCACGAATTCCCGCCCAAAGTTGCCATTCTTGTCGGTCGTTGTGACTAGCCACTTCAGGGGTGCGATACGTGGGCATGCAGGGCACCTTGTCATGGGCACTGCGCCATAGCGCGGCCATGAGCGGCAGGAGGCTGAAGCGGAGCTCGACATTGCTAGGTCGTGGCCCGGAACGGCGTTGCTGCGCGTCGTCGCCGGAGAAGAAGAACAACAACGGTCGGGGAGGGGGAAGGATGGGCTCGGGTGCTGCACGGCTCAGGGCATGGCTCGGTGTCCTCTTGAACCAATGCTGACCTGGATAAGTTAGTGGGTCCCACGCTGTGGGTCCCGCTCACCTGACCAATGCTGAGTTGGATAAGTTAGTGGGTCCCATGCTGTGGGTCCCGCTCACCTGATTCGAGTTTTAAACATGTGTCTTTGGATTAGGCAGCAGTGTCGCATGGGAGCTATTTTTTCCAACGCAGATGTCACATGAGAGCTATTACAACCAACTACGTCGCATGAGAGACAGTTCACACCAACGACGTCGCATGGGAGCTATTTGCCCAATTAGTTGTGTCCTGGCGCTATTATGTTAATAAAATTAGGTGCCTGCAAGTCTGGTACCGTGTGTCAAAATCCTCCAAATTGGATGGGTTATCTTCCTGCTGCACGTACATCATAAATAAACAGTTTTGCATTATGCATATATGTGTTGTCCTGTTTTTAAGCGGGTAACATTGCTGTGTGTGTGTTCCACCGGGAAAATGGTAACTTGTGCTTGTCGAACAATAGGAATTTATGTACCAGTGCTATTTGGTTCATATATAACTCTCTAAAATTTCTAATCAGGCTGATTGTTGTTCTCTGCTGCACAGACACAATGGTCCGGCAAGCTGCTATGGTGGTCAAGTGTGTGTTGTTCATGTGCTGTACTACAGAAACAGAGAAGGTAGTCACACCCTGCTATGTTATGTCTGTTCGTTTCCCTTCCCTTCCCTTCCCTGATGCATGCGATTTCCTTTCCTCGGCAGGTGCACGCTTCTCTTGTCTGATGGATGGATTGGGTTCGGTTGGTCGATGAAGGAGGAGAACAAGGACCCCCTAGGCCCCCTGGATGGCCGGCATCCACGACCTCTTCTCTTTATCAATACCAAGAATGACCCAGCCAGCCCATCAAGCAAGCAAAGGTACCCTCTTCATCCCCAATCCCCGCCAAATATATCTTCTTCCTACCCTAACCACCCTGGGAGTGGGAGTGAGAGCCGCATCATTCGTATTTAGTACATCTGTATTTGATACAATGATGCTTTCTTTGTCTTGTGATGTGCTAGTATGATGCTGGCTATAATGAAGTTGCAATGAGATATGCATCTTCCTGTTTACTAGTAGTAGTTTCTAAACCCCGGAGTAGAAAATCTGCTTAGTTGTTGAACATGGCTGATTTGTTTGTACCCGTTGTATAGATTTAGTAATTGTTCGACTTGGTTACTGAATCATGGAGCTATTCTTTATGCCTTGTAGTACCAATGTGTATCCTTCCAGTGTTATGTTAATCAAATTATAAGGTGATTACTTCAATACATTAGGATGGAAAAATTCTAGGATGCTGGAACATGTTTCCATTTAAGGTCTTATTAGGACCAAGGATTAGTCCAGTTTTCTCTTGTCTCATATCTGTGTATCTCCGAACGCCAAGTTTTCTTGCATTCTAACTGCTCCATAAGCTGGTAAGAAAACAATGGTCGCATTTTATCTCCACGCACATGGCTTGTTCTGCTGGAATGATGCCCTTGTAGACCTAGCCAAGTATGCAGTTTTTGTTCTTTGTGAATGACTTGCGCGTTATCCATAAATTGAGGTCGTGATGAATGTGTTTGTTGTTATGTTGCTGCTTGCAAAATGTTTCACCCCTCTCATCTCTGTGTTCGGTCCCGTGTTGTTCTAGGCTGATCCATTCTTTTTTTCTTTTATCATTGGAGGAATGGGGGCGACTCGGGCGACTCGGGCGACTCCCGTGGCGTCTACCGCGTGCCTGCCGCCGGTGACCGTCTCCGGTGGGGGGCGCGTAGGGGGAAGGTTTTGGGCAGTCGCCGAGTCTGAAGCGAAGGACGAAGACGACGGGGACTGCTCCGGAATCTCGCCGGAACTCTACTCACCGACGCTGTCGTCGGTCATCTGTGAAGCTTTTGATCCAGGTTATTCGGAAGACGAAGTGGCTGCGATTGTCGATGGCATTGTGCCTATTGATGATCCAGCGCGGCAAGGTTTGGGACCAGCGGACAAGATTGAGATCGTCCGACGCATTGTTCATCGACGAACGGCCGCAACGGCGGTCCGGCCATGGAAGGGGCCGATTCCAAAGGTATTTTTTACCAAAACCTACTTTGTCCGATTTCTTAACAGAAGGTTCATGGCAAGTGGTTAAGCGGAAGAAATCTCGGCGATCGTTGGCGGCGCAGGTGCCGGCGCCGGCGATCGACAGAACAGCCGTGATCCAGACTGATCGGATCTCGCGTTTGAATTCCCTGCTTAGCGCTAATGGGCTTCGTGAGGGCCCATCCGCTAACACACATTTGGGCCAAAGGAATGAGCTTGGGGTTGGGCCGGGATTAGCTGGGTCTCGGACCCAGGCAAAACCGGTGGCCATCGAGGTGCACGGGATCGCATCAGATTGGGAGATATCTCATGCACATTCATCGCCTCGCTGCCGATACGCTGCTAGGGTTCGCCGCCGCGGTAAAGTCGGCTTTCCTGCTGCCGTCGTTCGACGTGTCCGGCGGGAGAATCCGTGCTGTCGTGGCGGTCCGGTGGTAGCCGGCGAGGTAGACATGCCGCCCAAGGCACCGCCGCCGGCCAAAGGTCCTCCTCCGGCGAAGACGCCTGCAAGGGCCACGCAGGGGGGTTCAGCAGCGGCTGTGCCGCCCTCGGCTGCGGCTGCGGTGCCAGCGTCGGCTGCGACGGCCCCAGCCAGGGCTGCAGGGACTGCGCCGGTTGCGACGGCCAACGCCAGGGCTATGGCGCTGCCACCGCATGGGGTTGCTCCACCTCCGACGCAGCGGCCGTGGCCTCGTCAAATGGCGGCCGGGCGGGGAGGAGCTGCCACCGGTGGCGCCGGCCGCGGGACGGGCGCATTTGCGGGGGACAGCCGCAACCCTCCACGTGGTCAGTAGGGCGACGATGGTTATGATGCTTATGGACAGGGTCTTCATCGGGGTTCGTCATCTACCTGTGGTGGGCGAGGTTATGCTTGGACAGATAATGGTACTGCTGGCCGTGGTTTTCAAGGGCCACCGGGGAACTTTGTTGAAGGCGCGGTTGGCCCGACACGCTTCCGGGGCCGCTTCCGTGGTGGTCGTGGTGGCTACCGGCGTCCTCCGCGTAACCTGCCTGGGGCCACGGGTTCGACAGATACTGAGATGTCCACTGATGTTGCTGGTCTAAATCAGGCGGTGGTGGAGACGGCTAAGGCTCTCGCCGATGTGCCTGTACCGATGATCGTGCAACCGGATGAAACGAAGTCTGATAAAGGTTCGGAGAAGGCCGAAGGTGACAAGCTGTCCAAGTGGGCGGCTAAGAAGAAAAAACTTGTCTGTTTCCGGTGCGGGGAGACGGGTCACTTCATGGTTGACTGCTCTGCTGAGTTATGTGATATTTGTCGGAAACCTAAGCATGTGGCGGCTAAGTGTCCGCTTCTTCTCGGCCCCAAACCGACACTTAATATCTATGGACTATGTTGCTCGGAGTTGATGTTCTTTGAGTCACCATACGTGGCTCCGGTGGCTCCTGTCATTGAGACCTCCTTCCCTAGGGTGGTTAAGGTGGTCACCGGACCACTCACTGAAGCCCAGATTATTCAGCAGTTAAGGGAGTTGGCTCCGGGGAATTTCAAATGGTCTTTATTGAAACTTTCAGATAAGTCTTACAAAGTGGATTTCCCTTCTAAAGAGGATCAGAAGAGGATTCTAAAGTTTGGTATGAGTCGGGTTACAGGAACTAGCTTTCTGTTGCAGTTTGATGAGTGGAAAAAGAAAGAGCCACAGGGCACCCCTCTGACTCAGATCTGGGTTCGTTTTTCGGGGGCACCCTCAGAGCCCCTGGATGATTTCTTTGTCACATGGAGCTTGGGGTCCTTGCTCGGTAAGACAGAGCAGGTTGATATGCCCTTTACTCGTGCTCACGGGGTGGCTCACTTGTTGGTTAGCGTGGCTAACATTTAGTTCTTGTCGGACGTGGTCAGATGGTGTCATGAGGGTATTGCTTACATGTTGAATGTCGAGTATAAGGACCCGGACTTATTTTAGGATTTTGAGGAGGTGCTTCCAATGGATACTTCTAAGGGGGGAGGCGCTTCTAGAAACCATGGAGATGATGCACCTAGTGATGGTGACAGGGGTTCCAGGCCTGTGGATTCGTCTAAGCCAGCGGAGTCGGCTCAGGGGAAAACGCCGGTTTCAGCACCGTCCAACATGCTTCAGCTTGGTTCTGTAGGTGCTTTCTCAGCGCCCCCTCGTCTTTGGAGTGATCGTGTGGATTTGGATGACCCGTCTGAGCATGTGCCTCCGGTGATCTCGGAGATCGTGTGCGTTGATGGTCCAGAGGGATTAGCTGCATAGGAGGTTCGTGCTTCTCCTCCATCGCCGGTGCCTCGGCAGGTGGTGACGACTCAGCGGGAAGAAGTGGCGGAGTTGCCTGGGAGTGCGGTCAGGCCCTCCCCTACTTTGCCTGTGCCTTGTTCGACAGAGCTCAAGGCCCGCACACCTCCCTCTTCATCCGAGGCGGGTGGTGCCATGCTGCGAGGGTCGGCCGCGGGGGGTGCTTCACCAACTATTTCTGCTACTGTGGCTCGGGCGTCGTCATCTATTCACGTCGCTGGTGGGGCTGAGCAGGTGGTGCTCGGCTCGCCGGCCCCCGTTCTGGGTGGGCTGGGTGGTGCGACAGCGACTGCTGCCTCCTCACCGGTGAGCGGCGTGTGGGCGGTTTCGAGCCCGGTTGTTTATGGTCGCCCGTGGACGGGCTGCCGGTGTCGCCACATCGCTCTTCTACGCTGGTGCCCGCGACCCGAGATGCCGGTGTGGGGGGATGGGTGGGCGGCCCTTCCCCTTGTAGGGCTTCTCGCGAGGAGGTCATCGCCTTTGGTGGTATCCGGACTTTCTTGCCTGGCGGATCGTGAGGAGGCTGCGGGGAGCAGCCGGACGTCGATGATATACAACTTCGGTGTGCATTGAGGGCTGCCAAGCTGCATAACGTCGAGACCTCCACTGGTATGTCTGTTATTAAGTCAAATTCCATTTTGCATTTCTGTGATAATGAAATCATCCATAATGCAAATCAATTAGGAATTTCACATGGTAATAATGATCATCAAATTGCCAAATCGGTTAATGACATTCTTGATTTGGAAGCTGAGCGTGCGGTAGATATGATTCGTCACATTGTTGCAGTTAAACCTATGAATGATTTGGAGATTGATGCGCTTGGGGTGAGGGTTCTTGATGACATGTGTGCCGATCTTGACCCTGCATGTCTAGAGACAGAGGATGATACCAATCCTCAGACGTCTCTTCATGGAGATGAGCCTTTAGTGCTTGATGCGGAGAATGAGGGAGGTGATCTGACTAAGGGTCAAACAAAGCCTAAGCGGACATGGAAGCGAAAGGTCTATCCAGTCTCCGCAGTGCGTAGGAGTGCTAGAATCCGTACTGTCAAAAAATTTCATGATGACTTATGAAAGGCATTTTCTGGAATAGCAGAGGTCTTAGAGACTTGGCTAAAAGGAGGTTTCTAGCGGATGCTTCACTTGAACATCATTTAGATTTTATTGCTTTGTCTGAGACTGGAAGAAGCAATTTCACATCTCAATTTCTTGCCACTTTGTCCGGGGGGGGGGGGGTAGACTTTGATTGGCATTGCCTCCCACCTCGAGGAAGATCCAGCGGGGTCTTACTTGGGGTTAAGTGTGATATATTGGAAGTCCGGAGTGTAGTCATGGGTGAGTTTGCTGTTAAATTTCGAGTTAGAACTAAGGCAGATGGGTTTGATTGGGCCCTGGTGGCAGTTTACGGAGTTGCTCAACCAGAACTCAAGCTAGATTTTTTGGCGGATCTGCTGCGCATCTGTGGTAATGAACAGCTACCTCTCTTAGTGGGCGGGGATTTCAACATTATCCGAAGGCAAGAGGACAAGAATAATGCCAATTTTGACGGTCGATGGCCGTTTATGTTCAATACTATCATCGAAAGTTTGGATCTCAGAGAGATCGAGCTTTCGGGTAGGAAATTTACTTGGGCTAATTCGTTACCGGTTCCGACTTTTGTGAAATTGGACCGCGTGTTAGCTAGTGTCGAGTAGGAACAGAAGTTTCCCTTGGTAACGGTGCATGCTTTGACCCGAGGTGTCTCGGATCATACACCGTTACTAGTCGACTCCGGAGTTCAAAATTTCGTGGGTAACAAGAACATTTTCTCGTTTGAACTTGCATGGTTTGAAAGAGAAGGGTTCCTCGAGATGTTAGCTAGAGAGTGGGCTAAGCACTCGGGAGGGAGGACGCCTATCGACAGGTGGCAATCCAAGATTCGTCATCTCCGACGGTTCCTTCGTGGATGGGCTAAACACACGCATGGGATTTATAAAGTGGAGAAGGAGCGACTCCTTCTCATTATTCAAAATCTCGAAGCCAAAGCAGAAACTTCGATCTTGGATTCCAATGAGTTGGAAACAAAGATAGAGGCAGAGATGCAGCTTAAAAAGCTTCTCCGTGTGGAGGAATTGACACTACAAGAAATATGTCAACTTATGACCTTCTGTCAGTGACCCTGGAAGAATTGGTCATAGATTTATGACCATTTGAGACCAATTGGTCAAAAGCTGTTCGAGGGGCTCCAAACCCTAAACCATTGCGACCATTTTGGTCAGAAAGGTCATAATTTCCTTACATGAAATGGTCATAAAGCTAACAACGCTAGTCCGCTGCCTTATTTCTAGTTGTTAACGACCAATATAGATGGTCATAGCCTTGTAAATTGTGGTGGGTTGCTATGACTAGGCGCCACCTCATCAGTTTTGCCTATGTGTCATGTCCATGTGGCAATTTTTGCCCTAGGTTGTGAAGCAACCTATATTTCTGTCATTCCCAAAATTCCCAAAAAAATCTCATAAATTCTTTGGGTCATATCTTCGTCAAATATGTAAAAACCTTCCTTACCTACCTCAAAAGTAATTCAAAAATATTCATTTTCCTATTCTGTTCAGAGTAACAGTTTGTGAAGGAAGTACCACTTTGGCATGTCCAAATAGTATCCATTTCCTACAGTGCTTTCCTCTGCCCAAATAACCATCCTCCACCAAATGCCAGCTCAATCCATTCATTATTTTGAGCCGAGCTTCAACATTTGTATTTATGTCCAGTGTGGTGGTTTGCAAAGCAAGTACCACCTAGACTCCTCCTTTTCAGCTGAAAATTTGTGAAAATTTTCTTCTTAGTAACTGATCATCCTCATCCAAAACTCACGCCCATTAGCCATGTACATTTCCCATATCGCTAATCAAACACTTGGCTGCTAATTCATGTTTGAGCATCGATTGGTCTCCTCGTGAGAATCTTATGTTGTAATTTTCTTCCTAGCACCAACCTGGGGAGTGCCCAACCCACTAGACAGGCCTAGGCCGCCCAGAACACATGGTAACGCCACGTCCACGCTGGTGACCACGCCGGCGAGCATCTTGAGTTCTGGCGCTCTAGAGTTGGGGCCCTCGGCCACCGCCCAAACCTCGATGTATCGCCACCAAACCATGTATTTATGATTAAATATGTCCTTATGTAACTAGAAATGATTTTTGGAAAAAATAAATGGCAAACTATGAGGCAGCTGCAGTTCAAATTTGACCCGCTTCCAACTGAATCGGCAGAAATTTGTCTTTTTCACGAGAGGTGGATCAAAAAAATTTACACCAGACCATTTTGTCAATTGTGCATTAAATATGGCGTAGTATTTTATAAAAATGATTTGGTCCAATTTTGCAACAATTATTTGGTAGTTCCTTCACAAAAAAACCTCCTTTCGGGCACTCGAAAAATGGAAAATGGTTTTTTCGTCCAACGAAAATGAAAACTTCCTTAGGCAACATTGTTTTCTATTCCAATATGCACCCTTGTGCACAATATGAGATCATTTGAACAAACTATGCCATGAATGTGGCCATAAGATTGATCATTTGGCTTGAAAGCCATTGATCTCCACACTTGATAGCTCGTTTCTGAGAACACTTTTTTAAAATAATTACCGTATTACAAGTTTGTTATTTTTCCTGGAAACTTGTCCACATATAATGACACAATGCGAAGGTTTTCCAATTTTTTGATTTTTTTGAATTTTTTATGCCCGTTTAAAAAGCGGTCAAAACGGCGGGCTTGACCGTTCCTAGCTAGTGGTTGAATCTTGGAATTTTTTTGGTGTTTATATGATTAAATAGATACTTATGTAACTAGAAATGATTTTTGGAAAAAATAAATGGCAAACTATGAGGCAGCTGCAGTTCAAATTTGACCCGCTTCCAGCTGAATCGGCAGAAATTTGTCTTTTTCACGAGAGGTGGATCAAAACTTTTTTCACCCAACCATTTGGTCAATTGTGCATTAAATATGTCCTAGTATTTTATAAAAATGATTTGGTCCAATTTTGCAACAATTATTTGGTAGTTCCTTCACAAAAAAACCTCCTTTCGGGCACTCAGAAAATGAAAAATGGTTTTTTCGTCCAAAGAAAATGAAAACTTCCTTAGGCAACATTGTTTGCCATTCTAATATGCACCCTTGTGCAAAATATGAGATCATTTGAACAAACTATGCCATGAATGTGGCCATAAGATTGATCATTTGGCTTGAAAGCCATTGATCTCCACACTTGATAGCTCGTTTCTGAGAACAATTTTTTTAAAATAATTACCGTATTACAAGTTTGTTATTTTCCTGGAAACTTGTCCACATATAATGACACAATGCGAAGGTTTTCCAATTTTTTGATTTTTTTTGAATTTTTTATGCCCGTTTCAAAATGCGGTCAAAACAGCGGGCTTGACCGTTCCTAACTAGTGGTTGAATCTTGGAATTTTTTTGGTGTTTCTATGATTAAATAGATACTTATGTAACTAGAAATGATTTTTGGAAAAAATAAATAGCAAACTATGAGGCAGCTGCAGTTCAAATTTGACCCGCTTCCAGCTGAATCAGCGGCAATTTGTCTTTTTCACGAGAGGTGGATCAAAAAAATTTACACCAGACCATTTTGTCATTGTGCATTAAATATGGCCTAGTATTTTATAAAAATGATTTGGTCCAATTTTGCAACAATTATTTGGTAGTTCCTTCACAAAAAAACCTCCTTTCGGGCACTCGGAAAATGAAAAATGGTTTTTTCGTCCAAAGAAAATGAAAACTTCCTTAGGCAACATTGTTTGCCATTCTAATATGCACCCTTATGCACAATATGAGATCATTTGAACAAACTATGCCATGAATGTGGCCATAAGATTGATCATTTGGCTTGAAAGCCATTGATCTCCACACGTGATAGCTCGTTTCTGAGAACACTTTTTTAAATAATTGCCGTATTACAAGTTTGTTATTTTTCCTGGGAACTTGGCCACATATAATGACACAATGTGAAGGTTTCCCAATTTTTTGATTTTTTTTGAATTTTTTATGCCCGTTTCAAAATGCGGTCAAAACGGCGGGAATGACCGTTCCTAGCTAGTTGTTGAATCTTGGAATTTTTTTGGTGTTTCTCTGATTAAATAGGTACTTATGTACCTAGAAATGATTTTTGGAAAAAATAAATAGCAAACCATGAGGCAGCTGCTGTTCAAATTTGTCCCGCTTCCAACTGAATCGGCGGAAATTTGTCTTTTTCACCAGAGGTGGATCAAAACTTTTGACACCCAACCATTTGGTCAATTGTGCATTAAATATGTCCTACTATTTTAGAAAAATGATTTGGTCCAATTTTGCAACAATTATTTGGTAGTTCCTTCACAAAAAAACTCATTTTAGGCACTTGAAAAATGGAAAATGATTTTTTTCCTAAAAACTCATTCTTGTAACACTTTTTAAAGATATTTGTCTTGTTCCAATTTGAAGTTTGTTAGTTTTCCTAAAAATTAGGTCACCTTTGCTGACACAATGAGAATGTTTTTATTTTTAAAATTTCTCATATCATAAAACTGTTTATATGATTCAACACCTTATTTTTAGTCGGTTCGACCAATTTAAATGGTCATAACGTGTCTTTGGGTTCTGATTGGTCCACGGGCACGCCACGCGGATCGTGCCTTCAACGCCGTCGGATGCTCCCGGATCCGGCGAGCCTTTTCCCTCACCCCCTCTCACCCGGCCCACAGCCCGCACCTTCACCCTCTCACCCGCCCACAGCCCGCGCGCGAACCCTAGCACTCTCCCTGACCCTCTCCCTTGCAGCCGTCTCCCCACCCCGCTCCAGATCCAGATCCGCCACCCACCTCCCTCTCCCCTCACCGCCTCGCCTCCCCTTGCCGCCGCACCGACCACTGCCGACCTTCTTTCCGCCCTGGCGCCCTCCTGGAGCGCGGCGGTGGTGCTGGCCTCCTACCTCACGTACCTCGCCGCCGTCGAGGATGTTCGGGATGCGGGCGAGCGGCGCGACGGCGTCGTGGGTGGTGGGGCGGATGGGCACGGACACGCACCTGTACGACGACCCGGAGGACGCCGCCATCCCGGCGCTGCTCGACTCCCGCTTCGACGCCGACAAGGTCGACGTCGCCCACCTCTTCCCCCAGGTCCCCTTCACCAAATCGAGGCCTTACGCTTCCTATGGCACCAACAGAGGAATCCAGCAGCAGCAGCAGCTACTGGCTGAGCGGAGGCCACTGGGCCCCCGCAATGGCCTCCGCTGGAGGCTTCGGGAGGCTCGCACTTCTCCTTGCTCTCGTCATTGTCGCCGCTTTCGCCAACTCCACGTGCGCACACGCTCTCCCTCGCCGTCGATCCTTCGTTTGCTCCGGCTTTGAATCGATTTGGTTTGGTGGCGCTTGACTCGTCGTGCGGTGCGGGTGTCGCTGTCGCTAGGTCCATGGCGAGGCTCCGAGGAGGTTCTGGATCGAGGACGATGCCTTCTGGAAGGACGGGGCGCCGTTCTAGATCGTCGGCGGCGACGTGCACTACTTCCGCATTGTCCCCGAGGTGACTGAATCCCCCCACCCCCTCTTCCACTGGTATTACTGTACATTTCACTGCAATCTGCTAGAGAGCCTGGAGTGGAGTGGTTCAGTCAGTAAATTCGCGATGACAAGTGAGGTTCAACTGATAGATTGGTGGTTTTGGCGCATTCCAGAGTATTAGTAATCACGAATTTAGTCAGTTCTGTGCATATGTTGTAGGTTTAGTTTTGACAGAAATTGAATTCTCTACATGCTCGTACAGAATTTTGGCGCATTTCAGAAATTATGTACTAAGTAGGAGTACTAGTTTATTAATAATTCTGTACAGTGTGTTCAATCTATCACAGACTATATTCTGTACAGCTTATTAGATTATGGTGGGAGCTGCCACGGCTAGATTTACTTGCATTGTTTCTCCCGCCTGTGATTTGTCAAGACAGATTGTTGAGCTAAGTGGGCAGGACATACACCTTTTGACATTGAATCATGTTATCTGAACTTTGGGACATAGGAGCTTCATAGCAGATAGTTCAATTGAAATTGAAACGTTGAAAAAATCTGCTTCCTGGAATTGGCTTTAGTTCTTAGCAACACACTTGGCTTCCCGTTGAGTGGTATCCTCACTGTATTCTTCTATGGTATGGTGATGTCACATTACACCTGGCATAACGTGACAGAGAGAGTTACAACAAAGTAACCTTAGTTCTTAGTGTGTTATTTCAATATAAGTAATCTTCTGTTCAACCTAAAACTGCTGTAGGTGCTACTACGAGTAGTGCTTGTAATTTTGTTTTGTTGTACCAATCGTCAATTAGTTACCTGGTTACTACTATGTAGGGGATGTTAATGTTCAGTCAAAAACCTGCATTGCAAGATATACTGCAGTGCATGTCCTTATGGTACTATGGGATTTATTAGCTGTTTGGAGATGTACTCATATTGTGCCATGTATTTTATTAGCTATATGATTACACATGTCAGTTTTATTATGAAAATCTGAACTGTATTATGTGCTATATGTTTGGGTGCTTGTCAATTAGAGAATGTCTGTGATACCATGTCTGTATTATGTGCCAATGTAGCTGTATTGATGCTTTGGTTTTCATTCGTGCAGCAGAGGACAAGGGCGCCATGGCCAACCAAGGCGCATGGTGCTCGCAAGCGACGAACGGAGGTTGTTTGACATCAGCACGGAGGAGGACGGGCATGGACGGAGAAGGACAGAGCACCTCTCTTCTTCGAGGCTCTTCTCCTTATCTTCACTTAATGTATATGCCTGTGCTATAGCTCACCCATGGTCTTGTTTGTCCTGCAGGTTAGTGAGCAGCTTCAGGAGGAGCTCAAGCACGACCACCAAGAAGCACCACCGCAGCAACAGGTAGCACGTCCATCTCGACTCTCTCTCCCTCTGCTCCCAATCCTTTTTATTAGAATATATTGAGTACATTCTGAACCCCCTGATGTGACACAAGTATATGCACATGCTACGGTTTAAGTGTTGCTTGTGTATGGTAAATAGGTTGAGCACCCACTGTTGTTTGATACTATTTTGTTTAGGATCCTGTTCCTTATGCGTGTAATCTTCAGACCATGATCAAGCATACACACACCAGGACCTAACCTGGACCTGCACTTGTGCCATGCATATTCATATTGTCTCTATTGTCTTGTATGAATATCTCATTTTAACTAGCTCGGCTAAAAAAGCTTGGTACTAGCTTAAATGTGTTTATCATTCTGTAAAGAATTGTCCTTTACTCCTTTACTCCTTTTTTTTGAATGGAATGTACGTAATATTTGGCTCCAGTTTTTCTAATTCTTCTAAGCTGATTCATGTAACAGGGTGATCATGGAAGGCATGCAGTTGTTCTGTTAGCCCACTTCTGACTATGGCCGTCCAGTGAGTCCGGCATAAGAGAGAGCACTGAAATCCATTGTACTGTTCCATTAAAAAAAGTACATTGTGCTGTTATGATAGTAGCAGATGTGCCATCATTTTCTTATTGTATATTCCTGTGTAAGGAAATGTATTCCTGAGATGATTTTTTGTGTTATGTAAACCTGTGAGATATTTTCTCTTTGTGTTATGTAAACCTGGGAGTTTTCCTAATTTGAATGAAATAATGTTGGATGTATGTGTGTGATTGGGCTAAAGTCTGCTTGGGCCAAACTGGACAAATAATTGGGCTGAAACAGGCCACATACCAACAAGCATCGAACAATTTCAAAAATGAAATGAAAAGTCTTGCAGAAAAAAGAAATGGACTGCAAAAGCTCAAGGGCCTCAAAAACTAACAAGGCTGAATTGTTGGGCTTGGCCCATGAAGCCGATAAAAAATTGACAGAAAAAATATATAAAAAGGCCGAATTGTTGGGCTCGGCCCATGTAAAATGCCGAATCGGACCGGGCTGAATCTTGTGCCACATCAGCTTGCCACGCTGGATGCCTACGTGGCCTGGGGGAGGTTGCTAGTGACCAAAACGCCACAGTAGGAATATTTTGGTCGTAAACGTTTTTGACCATTCCAGTAGAAAGGTCGCTATAGTCAGTTTACGATGGCCAGCTTTTGACCTTCTGTTTTTGGTCACAAAAAGGTCATAAATGGAAATTTGTGACCTTTCAGTGACCAATAGTGGTGGTCATAAGTTGACATATTTCTTGTAGTGTGAAGTGGGCATTGCGAGCCAAGGTTCGCAAAATTGTAGAAGGCGAGGATAACACTCAATTCTTTCACATGATCGCTAATGGGAAGCATCGTAAAAAAAGAATCTTCCAACTAGAACAAGATGAAGGGACGATAGTTGGTCAGGACAATCTCAAAGAGTACATCACCAATTATTATAAGCAATTGTTTGGTCTCCCAGTAGAGACTTTTGTGTCGATGGATGAGTCTAGGGTTGAGGATGTGCCTCAGCTAGAGACTGCCGAGAACAAGATCTTGACTGCTCTGTTCTCGGAGAAAGAGGTGTTTGAGGCTATTACTCAGATGGAGAATAATAAGGCTCCAGGACCGGATGGGTTTCCGGCGGAGTTTTATAAGAAGTGTTGGCATTTTATCAAGAGAGATTTGATGCCCATGTTTCAGGAGTTGTTTGAGGGACAACTTCAATTGTTTAAATTAAATTTTGGGACGATAACACTTCTTCCTAAGAAGACTGAGGCTGTTCGGATTGAGCAGTTTAGACCCATCTGTCTGCTAAATGTGAGTTTTAAAATCTTCACCATGGTGGGGACAAATAGGCTTACACAAATAGCACACTCAGTAGTTCAGCCATCCCAGACTGCTTTCATGCCGGACAGAAACATCCTGGAAGGGGTTGTGGTCTTGCACGAAACGCTCCATGAAATCCACTCCAAAAAACTTGATGGCGTAGTTTTTAAAGTGGATTTTGAAAAAGCATATGATAAAGTCAAGTGGCCTTTCCTTCAACAAGCCTTGCGTATGAAAGGTTTTCATCCGGCATGGGGAAACTAGATTGATTCCTTTACGCAAAAAGGGAGTGTCGGGATTAAGGTGAATGATGACGTTGGTCACTATTTCCAAGCACACAAGGGCCTGCGGCAAGGAGACCCTATGTCACCGATCCTTTTTAATATAGTGGCTGATATGCTCACTATTTTAATAGGTCGGGCAAAGGATGCAGGACAGGTATGTGGCCTGGTGCCACATCTAGTTGACGGCGGGTTGTCCATTCTTCAGTATGCTGATGATACAATCATTTTTATGGAGCATGACTTGGCGAAAGCAAGGAACATGAAGCTGCTGTTATGCTTATTTGAACAATTGTCTGGGCTTAAAATCAACTTCCACAAGAGCGAATTGTTTTGCTTTGGAAGAGCCAATGATGAACGGGAGTCGTATCAACAATTGTTCGGATGTGAATTGGGTTCTTTACCGTTTTCATATTTAGGTATACCCATTCATCATCGTAAGCTATCTAATATTGAGTGGAAATGTCTTGAGGATCGGTTTGAAAAGAAACTGAGCTGTTGGAAAGGAAAGCTCATGTCATACGGAGGTCGATTAATTCTGATTAATTCGGTCCTCACTAGTATGCCTATGTTTCTCTTATCCTTTTTCTTGGTTCCGGTCGGAGTTCGGAAAAGGTTAGATTTCTATCGATCTAGATTCTTTTGGCAAATTGATGAGCTTAAACGAAAGTATAGACTTGCGAAGTGGGACATTATCTGCAGACCTAAGGACCAAGGTGGCCTAGGTATAGAAAATCTGGAAGTCAAAAACATATGTCTCCTTAGCAAGTGGCTCTTTAAGTTATCATCTGAGACGGAGGCCACTTGGGCTCAGATTTTGCGCAATAAGTATCTCCATGCTAAAACTCTGGCTCAGGTGAATGTGAGGTCTTCAGACTCACCATTTTGGAAGGGTTTGATGAGAGTTAAGCAACTCTTTTTCAACAGGTCTAAATTTATTGTTGGGAATGGCACAATGACGAGGTTTTGGGAAGATACGTGGCTTGGGGAGACCCCACTTGCACTTCAATATCCTTCTTTGTATAACATTGTCCAACGTAGAGAAGCCTATGTTGCTAATGTTTTACAATCCGTTCCCCTCAATATCAGGTTTAGACGGACACTAGTTGGAAATCGTTGGGAAGCCTGGCTCTATCTTGTTCGACGTTTAATGGATGTCCGGCTATCTCAACAGCCAGATCAGCTGCATTGGAAACTTACTAAGAACGGTGTGTTCTCGGTAAAATCAATGTATCTGGATGTCATTAACTCTTCCGTCATCCCTACATCATTACATGTTTGTAAAGTTAAGGTACCCTTGCGTATCAAAGTGTTTATGTGGTTTGTGCATAAACATGTCATTTTGACTAAGGATAACCTTGCAAAACGTAATTGGGTGGGCTCGTCTCGATGTAGCTTTTGTGATCATAACGAAAACATTAAACACCTCTTTCTAGATTGTCCTTTGGCTAAGATTCTGTGGCGGTCAGTTCATATTGCGTTTAATATTGATCAGCCCACCTCTATTAGCATGTTATTTGGAACATGGCTTGACGGGGTGGATTCTGACATTGCAAGACACATTCGGGTTGGCGTTTGTGCGCTTTTGTGGGCAATATGGAACTGCAGGAATGACTTAGTCTTTAACCGATCAAGAAACTTTCACTTTTTGTAGGTTATCTTCAGGGCCACGGCGTTCATCCGTATGTGGTCGCTACTCACTCCGACGGAGGCCAGGGAGCGTTTGGTTACTGCGTCTACCCGATGGGAGATGGTAGCTCGGGATATTTTCAACCGGTTTGGATGGCGGTCATGTAATAGGATAGGCATGTAGTGCTCCTATTGTTTTGCAAGCCGGTTGTGGCTTCAATCCTTTCCTCTTTTCAGCTTTTGTTGATGATTGTAATACGACCGTTTGAGACCTTGATACTGGATTATTTGTTTAATAATATGAGCCGTATGCATCGTTCTGATGCAGAGGCTGGGGTACATCCCCTTTTCCAAAAAAAAATGTTTTTCTTTTATCTCTTTCCGATTTCCCTTCCCTGATGCATGTGATGATTTCCTTTCCTTGGCAGGTGCACGCTTCTCTGATGGATGGGTTTGGTTTGTCGCAGGACTTGACGGAGGAGAACAAGGACTGCGTATGCCCCCTTGATGGTCAGCCCCCATGACCTCTTCTCTTGTTTTCATCAGCACCGAGAATGACCCAGCCAGCTCATCAACCAAAGCAAAGGTAACCTCTTCATCCCCAATCCTCACCAAATCCTTCATCTTCCTACCCTAACCCACCCTGGGAGTGGGAGCTGCAACATTCAAATTTTGGATCACCATCATAGTACATCTGTTGTTGATACATATGATGCTTTGTTCGTCTTGTCATGTGCCAGTATGATGTTTTTTTTGCTTTCTCTCGTTCTGATTTAAACGTGGTCAGATCCTCTAGTCAGAAGCAGAAGAATTTTTTGCTTCATCACACAACCACTTATCCAAGGGAGGTCCATATTCCTTCTCTTCTCTTCAGATGAGAGGCAATGATAGCTAAGGATGCAATCTCAGAGAAATATATTTCAAACCATAAGGTTCTTCAGTCAAAACAAAACAAGATTTGCAGCATCTCAGTAGCAAAATTACAACATCCACTAGCCGCACAAAATAGTATGTCCAGAGATAAGATAACAACAAAGGAGTTCAAGGATTATAATTATAACCTATTGAATGTATGCACTGGTAGTTGATGTAGCTTCAAGCAACAAGCATGGAGCACTTTCTTCTCTCTCTAATGTTTCGTATATACCTGATAAAGCCGATTCGCTTTGGGCTCTCTGTTATTGATATGTTGAATGATACGAATGAATGATGCAATCTGAATTATGTAGAGATAACTCCAGTCCTCACTGTAATGTTAGGCCTTCGGCTTCACACTGGTTAATTTGGTTCTATTAAACCAAAGTGTAGTAGGAAATCTCTCTGTTAGTTTTGAAATTGCATACTGAATTCGGATCACATTGATTTTATTTTACCAGTTTGGTTACATTCAGCATTTTTTCCCTTCCTCTTTTGATCTTTCCAATTTGAACGTGCTCAGATCCTCGAGTCAGAAGGTAGTTTTTTATTAAATAATTTCATTGATTGAAACCGCTCTTTCTTCAGTTTTTATAAGAACCTTCTGTTTTTATCTGATGATAAGTGCTTGCTACCTGATACTGTTTAAACTTCTGAGAACGTAATGTGCATTCCTTGGCCTTTTCGTTTCTACTAAAGCTCTAGTATTCATAAATTGGTGAACTTTTTGCAGTATACTTCTGTGAAACCATTGGGAGATAGGGGAGTAGTGAAGACCAAGACTTCTAAGGATAAAACTGCTGGAGGGATATTGCTTCCAACAACAGCTTAGTGAAGACCACAAGCAGGGGAAGTTGTTACTGTTGGAGAGAGGAAAGCTTAGACAGCAACGTCGTCGAGACCAGTGTTCCGGTATACCTCCTATTTGGTTGACTAAGATTATCTAGTGTTTGATGATAGGACCTGTACCTGTTTAACAGAGCATGTAAATAAAATAAACTAGAAGATAAATCACCTAAATGCGTTGTTACTGAAGTGTATGGGCAGCAAATAATAACACAACTTAATTGCATGTGTTAAATATGTTTTTCACATCAAAATCACTTTTTAGTTCTTGAAGACTATTCACATGACTTCTTTGTGACCGTTTGTTAGTCTCCTATTTAACCTAACATTTTTCTGCGATGAGAGGAAGTAACAATATATTATATCGTTACAGGTTGGTGCCAAAGTTATGTACTGAGTTGGAATTCAAGGATACTACCTACCTTATTATGAAAGAAGATGTCATCATTGGTGTTCTTGACACCAATGATGTGAAAGATCTGAAGCCGCTGAGTGATCGTATTCTCACCAAGTTCTGTTTCAACACATTATTTGACACTCATTACTAAGTAGTCACCGTATTCCTCTTGTGAACAGAATGTTTATTTGAATCCTTTCTTGGTTCAGTATTACAACTGCATGCTCAATTTTCATAGGCTATGTTATATCACCAAATAATATTCATGGCTTCTGTATCAAGTTTAGAATATAGTGTTGGGGAACGTAGTAATTTCAAAATTTTCCTACGCACACGCAAGATCATGGTGATGCATAGAAACGAGAGGGGAGAGTGTTGTCTACGTACCCTCGTAGACCGAAGCGGAAGCGTTGACGCAACGTAGAGGAAGTAGTCGTACGTCCTCCCGGTCCAACCAATCCAAGCACCGTTACTCCGGCACCTCCGAGTTCTTGACACACGTACAGCTCGATGACGCACCCCGATCTCCGATCCAGCAGAGGCGCGGGGAGGAGTTCCGTCAGCATGACGGTGTGGTGACGATCTTGATGTTCTCCTGTCGCAGGGCTTCGCCTAAGCACCGCTACAATATGACCGAGGTGTAATATCGTGGAGGGGGGTACCGCACACGGCTAAGGAACGATCTCAATGATCAATTTGTGTGTCTAGGGTGCCCCCTACCCCCATATATAAAGGAGGGAGGGAGGAGGTGGCCGGCCCAAGGGGGGGCGCCATGGGAGGAGAAACCTACTCCAAGTAGGTTTCCCTCTTTCCTAATCCAAGTTGGAGGGAAGGAAGGAGTAGTAGTAGTAGGAAGGAGGAGGGGAAGGAGAGAAGGAAGGGGGCGGCCCCCACCCACCGGATTGGGCTTGGGGGCGCGCCTCTCTCTTGCTCCTTCTCCTCCTTCCACTAGGGCCCAATAAGGCCCATATACTTACCGGGGGGTTCCGGTAACCTCCCGGAGCTCCGGTATATTCCCAAACTCTCCCGGAACCTTTCCGGTGTCCAAATATATCCGTCCAATATATCAATCTTTATGTCTCGACCATTTCGAGACTCCTCGTCATGTCCGTGATCACATCCGGGACTCCGAATAACCTTCGGTACATCAAAATATATAAACTCATAATATAACTGTCATCGAAACCTTAAGCGTGCGGACCCTACGGTTCGAGAACAATGTAGACATGACCGAGACATGTTTCCGGTCAATAACCAATAGCGGGACCTGGATGCCCATATTGGTTCCTACATATTCTATGAATATCTTTATCGGTCAAACCGCATAACAACATACTTTGTTCCCGTTGTCATCGGTATGTTACTTGCCCGAGATTTGATCATCGGTATCCAATACCTAGTTCAATCTCGTTACCGGCAAGTCTCTTTACTCGTTCTGTAATATTTCATCTCATAACTAACTCATTAGTTACATGCTTGCAAGGCTTAGGTGATGAGTATTACCGAGAGGGCCTAGAGATACCTCTCCGACAATCGGAGTGACAAATCCTCATCTCGAATTATGCCAACTCAACATGTACCTTCGTAAACACCTGTAGAGCACCTTTATAATCACCCAATTACGTTGTGACGTTTGGTAGCACACAAAGTGTTCTTCCGGTAAACGGGAGTTGCACAATCTCATAGTTGCAGGAACTTTGTATAAGTCATGAAGAAAGCAATAGCAGTATACTAAACGATCAAGTGCTAGGCTAACAGAATGGGTCATGTCAATCACATCATTCTTCTAATGATGTGATCCCACTAATCAAATGAAAACACATGTCTATGGCCAGGAAACATAACCATCTTTGATTAATGAGCTAGTCAAGTAGAGGCATACTAGTGACTATAGTTTTGTCTATGTATTCACACATGTATTATGTTTCCGGTTAATACAATTCTAGCATGAATAATAAACATTTATCATGATATGAGGAAATAAATAATAACTTTATTATTGCCTCTAGGGCATATTTCCTTCAGTCTCCCACTTGCACTAGAGTCAATAATCTAGATTACATAGTAATGATTCTAACACCCATGGAGTCTTGGTGCTGATCATGTTTTGCTCGTGAGAGAGGCTTAGTCAACGGGTCCGC
The DNA here is from genome assembly GCA_021437245.1 of Aegilops speltoides. Lineage (NCBI taxonomy): Eukaryota > Viridiplantae > Streptophyta > Magnoliopsida > Poales > Poaceae > Aegilops > Aegilops speltoides. The sequence goes on along the minus strand of CM038141.1, from coordinate 54,787,941 downwards.
AACATTCAGATCCGTATGTATCTTGCAAATCTCTGTCTCCCACTTGGACTTGGTCCCGAATGGAATTGAAGCGTCTCTTGATGTGCTTGGTCCTCTTGTGAAATCTGGATTCCTTTGCTAAAGCAATTGCACCAATATTGTCACAGAAGATCTTCATTGGTCCCGATGCACTAGGTATTACACCTAGATCGGAAATGAACTCCTTCATCCAGACTCCTTCATTTGCTGCTTCAGAAGCAACTATGTACTCTGCTTCACATGTAGATCCCGCCACGACGCTTTGTTTAGAACTGCACCAACTTACAGCTCCACCGTTTAATAAAAACACGTATCCGGTTTGCGATTTATAATCGTCCGGATCGATGTCAAAGCTTACATCGGCGTAACCATTTACGACTAGCTCTTTGTCACCTCCATATCGAGAAACATATCCTTAGTCCTTTTCGTATTTCAGGATGTTCTTGACCGCTGTCCATGATCCACTCTGGATTACTTTGGTACCTTCTGCTAAGCTTATTGCTAAGCACACGTCGGTCTGGTACACAGCATTGCATACATGATAGAGCCTATGGCTGAAGCATAGGGAACATTTTTCATTTTCTCTCTATCTTCTGCTGTGGTCAGGCATTGAGTTCAACTCAACTTCACACCTTGTAGCACAGGCAAGAAACCTTTCTTTGCCCGATCCATATTGAACTTTTTCAATATTTTGTCAAGGTATGCGCTTTGTGAAAGTCCTATTAAGCGTCTTGATCTATCTCTATAGATCTTGATGCCTAATATGTAAGCAGCTTCACCGAGGTCTTTCATCGAAAAACTTTTATTCAAGTATCCCTTTATGCTATCCAGAAATTCTATATCATATCCAATTAATAATATGTCATCAACATATAAAACTAGAAATGCTACAGAGCTCCCACTCACTTTCTTGTAAATACAGGCTTCTCCAAAAGTCTGTATAAAACCATATGCCTTGATCACACTATCAAAGCGTTTATTCCAACTCCGAGATGCTTGCACCAGTCCATAAATGGAACATTGGAGCTTGCACACTTTGTCGACACCTTTTGGATCAACAAAACCTTCTGGCTGCATCATATACAACTCTTCTTCTAGAAATCCATTCAAGAATGCAGTCTTGACATCCATTTGCCAAATTTCATAATCATGAAATGCAGACGTGGCCAACATGATTCGGACAGACTTAAGCATCGCTACGGGTGAGAAAGTCTCATCGTTGTCAACTCCTTGAACTTGTCGAAAACCTTTCGCAACAAGTCGAGCTTTATAGACAGTAACATTACCATCAGCGTCGGTCTTCTTCTTAAAGATCCATTTATTCTCAATGGCTTGCCGATCATCGGGCAAGTCAACCAAAGTCCATAATTTGTTTTCATACATGGATCCTATCTCAGATTTCATGGCCTCCAGCCATTTTGCGGAATCTGGGCTCATCATCGCTTCCTCATAGTTCGTAGGTCCATCATGGTCAAGTAACATGACTTCCAGAATAGGATTACTGTACCACTCTAGTGCGGATCTTACTCTGGTAGACCTATGAGGTTCAGTAGATACTTGATCTGAAGTTTCATGATCAATATCATTAGCTTCCTCACTAATTGGTGTAGTTGTCACGGGAACCGGTTCTCGTAATGCACTACCTTCCAATAAGGGAGTAGATACAGTTACCTCATCAAGTTCTACTTTCCTCCCACTCACTTCTTTCGAGAGAAACTCCTTCTCTAGAAAGGATCCATTCTTAGCAACGAATGTCTTGCCTTCAGATCTGTGATAGAAGGTGTACCCAACAGTCTCTTTTGGGTATCCTATGAAGACACATTTTTCCGATTTGGGTTCGAGCTTATCTGGTTGAAACTTTTTCACATAAGCATCGCAGCCCCAAACTTTAAGAAATGACAACTTGGGTTTCTTGCTAAACCACAATTCATATGTTGTCGTCTCAATGGATTTAGATGGTGCCCTTTTAATGTGGATGCAGCTGTCTCTAATGCATAACCCTAAAACAATATTGGTAAATTAGTAAGAGACATCATAGATCGCACCATATCCAATAAAGTGCGGTTACGATGTTTGGACACACCATAACGTTGTGGTGTTCCAGGTGGCGTGAGTTGTGAAACTATTCCACATTGTTTTAATTGAAGACCAAACTCGTAACTCAAATATTCCTCTCCACGATCAGATCGCAGAAACTTTATTTTTCTTGTTATGATGATTTTTCCACTTCACTCTGAAATTCTTTGAACCTTTCAACTATTTCAGACTTATGTTTCATCAAGTAGATATACCCATATCTGCTCAAATCATCTTGTGAAGGTCAGAAAATAACGATATCCGCCACGAGCCTCAACATTCATCGGACCACATACATCTGTATGTATGATTTCCAACAAATCTGTTGCTCTCTCCATAGTACCGGAGAACGGCGTTTTAGTCATCTTGCCCATGAGGCACGGTTCGCAAGTACCAAGTGATTCATAATCAAGTGGTTCCAAAAGTCCATCAGTATGGAGCTTCTTCATGCGCTTTACACCGATATGACCTAAACGGCAGTGCCACAAATAAGTTGCACTATCATTATTAATTTTGCATCTTTTGGCATCAATATTATGAATATGTGCATCACTAGGATCGAGAGCCAACAAACTATTTTCGTTGGGTGTATGACCATTGAAGGTTTTATTCATTTAAATAGAACAACAATTATTCTCTGATTTTAAATGAATAACTGTATTGCAATAAACATGATCAAATCATAGTCATGCTCAACGCAAACGCCAAATAACATTTATTTAGGTTTAACACTAATCCCAAAAGTATAGGGAGTGTGCGATGATGATCATATCAATCTTGGAACTACTTTCAACACACATCGTCACTTCACCCTTAACTAGTTTCTGTTTATTCTGCAACTCCCGTTTCGAGTTACTACTCTTAGCAACTGAACCAGTACCAAATACCGAGGGGTTGCTATAAACACTAGTAAAGCACACATCAAACACCACATATATCAAATATACCCTTTTTCACTTTGCCATCCTTCTTATCCACCAAATATTTAGGGCATTTCCGCTTCCAGTGACCATTTCCTTTGCAGTGTAAGCACTCAGTTTCAGGCTTTGGTTCAGCTTTTGGGCTTCTTCGTGGGAGTGACAACTTGCTTGTCAATCTACTTGAAGTTCCCCTTTCTTTCCCTTTGCCCTTTTCTTGAAACTAGTGATCTTGTCAACCATCAACACTTGATGCTCTTTCTTGATTTCTACCTTCGTCGATTTCAACATCACAAAGAGCTCGGGAATCATTTTCGTCATCCCTTGCATACTATAGTTCATCACGAAGTTCTACTAACTTGGTGATGGTGACTAGAGAATTCTGTCAATCACTATCTTATCTAGAAGATTAACTCCCACTTGATTCAAGCGATTGTAGTACCCAGACAATCTGAGCACATGCTCACTAGTTGAGCGATTCTCCTCCATCTTTTAGCAATAGAACTTGTTGGAGACTTCATATCTATCAACTCGGGTATTTGCTTGAAATATTAACTTCAATTCCTGGAGCATCTCATATGGTCCATGATGTTCAAAACATCTTTGAAGTCCCGATTCTAAGCCATAAAGCATGGTGCACAAAACTATCAAGTAGTCATCATATTGAGCTAGCCAAACGTTCATAACGTCTGCATCTGCTCCTGCAATAGGTCTTTCACCTAGCGGTGCATTAAGGACATAATTCTTCTGTGCAGCGTTGAGGATAAACCTCAGATCGCGGATCCAATCCACATCATTGCTACTAACATTTTTCAACACAATTTTCTCTAGGAACATATCAAAATAAACATATGAAAGCAACAACACAAGCTATTGATCTTACAACATAATTTGCAAAATACTACCAGGACTAAGTTCATGATAAATTTAAGTTCAATTAATCATATTACTTAAGAACTCCCACTTAGACAGACATCTCTCTAGTCATCTAAGTGATCACGTGATCCAAATCAACTAAACCATAACCGATCATCACGTGAGATGGAGTAGTTTTCAATGGTGAACATCACTATGTTGATCATATCTACTATATGATTCACGCTCGACCTTTCGGTCTCCGTGTTCCGAGGCCATATCTGCATATGCTAGGCTCGTCAAGTTTAACCTGAGTATTCCGCGTGTGCAAAACTGGCTTGCACCCATTGTAGATGGACGTAGAGCTTATCACACCCGATCATCACGTGGTGTCTCGGCATGACGAACTTTGGCAACGGTGCATACTCAGGGAGAACACTTCTTGATAATTTTAGTGAGAGATCATATTGAAATGCTACCGTCAATCAAAGAAAGATAAGATGCATAAAGGATAAACATCACATGCAATCAATATAAGTGATATGATATGGCCATCATCATCTTGTGCTTGTGATCTCCATCTTCGAAGCACCGTCGTGATCACCATCGTCACCGGCGCGACACCTTGATCTCCATCGTAGCATCGTTGTCGTTTACGCCATCTATTGCTTCTCGACTATCGCTACCGCTTAGTGATAAAGTAAAGCAATTACAGATGCGTTGCATTTCATACAATAAGCGACAACCATATGGCTCCTGCCATTACCGATAACCGGTTACAAAACATGATCATCTCATACAATAAAATATAGCATCATGTCTTGACCATATCACATCACAACATGCCCTGCAAAAACAAGTTAGACGTCCTCTACTTTGTTGTTGCAAAATTTTACGTGGCTGCTACGGGCTTAGCAAGAACCGTTCTTACCTACGCATCAAAACCACAGCGATAGTTTGTCAAATAGACTCGTTTAACCTTCACAAGGACCGGGCGTAGCCACACTCGGTTCAACTAAAGTTGGAGAAACAGACACCCGCTAGTCACCTGTGTGCAAAGCACGTCGGTAAAACCAGTCTCGCGTAAGCATACGCGTAATGTCGGTCCGGGACGCTTCATCCAGCAATACTGCTGAACCAAAGTATGACATGCTGGTAGGCAGTATGACTTATATCGTGCACAACTCACTTGTGTTCTACTCGTGCATATAACATCAACGCATAAAACCTGGCTCTGATACCACTGTTGGGGAGTGTAGTAATTTCAAAATTTTCCTACGCACACGCAAGATCATGGTGATGCATAGCAACGAGAGGGGAGAGTGTTCTCTATGTACCCTCGTAGACCGAAGCGGAAGCGTTGATGCAACATAGAGGAAGTAGTCGTACGTCCTCCCGGTCCAACCGATCCAAGCACCGTTACTCCGGCACCTCCGAGTTCTTGACACACGTATAGCTCGATGACGCGCCCCGATCTCCGATCCAGCAGAAGCACGGGGAGGAGTTTCGTCAGCACGACGGCGTGGTGACGATCTTGATGTTCTCCTGTCGCAGGGCTTCGCCTAAGCACCGCTACAATATGATCGAGGTGTAATATCGTGGAGGGGGGTACTGCACACGTCTAAGGAACGATCTCAATGATCAACTTGTGTGTCTAGGGTGCCCCCCTACCCCCGTATATAAAGGAGGGAGGGAGGAGGTGGCCGGCCCAAGGGGGGGGCGCCATGGGAGGAGGAAACCTACTCCAAGTAGGTTTCCCCTCTTTTTCCTAATCCAAGTTGGAGGGGGAAGGAAGGAGTAGTAGTAGTAGGAAGGAGGAGGGGGAAGGAGAGAAGGAAAGGGGGGCCGGCCCCCCCACCCAATTCGGATTGGGCTTAGGGGGGGCACCCCCTCTCTTGATCCTTCTCCCTCCCTTCCACTAGGGCCCAATAAGGCCCATATACTTACAGGGGGGTTCCAGTAACCTCCCGGAGCTCCGGTATATTCCCAAACTCTCCCGGAACCTTTCCGGTGTCCAAATATATCCGTCCAATATATCAATCTTTATGTCTCGACCATTTCGAGACTCCTCGTCATGTCCGTGATCACATCCGGGACTCCGAACAACCTTCGGTACATCAAAATATATAAACTCATAATATAACTGTCATCGAAACCTTAAGCGTGCGGACCCTATGATTCGAGAACAATGTAGACATGACCGAGACATGTTTCCGGTCAATAACCAATAGCGGGACCTGGATGCCCATATTGGTTCCTACATATTCTATGAAGATCTTTATCGGTCAAACCGCATAACAACATACTTTGTTCCCTTTGTCATCGGTATGTTACTTGCCCGAGATTTGATCGTCGGTATCCAATACCTAGTTAAATCTCGTTACCGGCAAGTCTCTTTACTTGTTCTGTAATATGTCATCTCATAACTAACTCAGTAGTTACATGCTTGCAAGGCTTAGGTGATGAGTATTACCGAGAGGGCCCAGAGACACCTCTCCGACAATCGGAGTGACAAATCCTCATCTCGAATTATGCCAACTCAACATGTACCTTCGGAAACACACAGAGAGCACCTTTATAATCACCCGATTCGTTGTGACGTTTGGTAGCACACAAAGTGTTCTTCCGGTAAACAGGAGTTGCACAATCTCATAGTTGCAGGAACTTTGTATAAGTCATGAAGAAAGCAATAGCAGTATACTAAACGATCAAGTGCTAGGCTAACAGAATGGGTCATGTCAATCACATCATTCTTCTAATGATGTGAACCCACTAATCAAATGACAACACATGTCTATGGTCAGGAAACATAACCATCTTTGATTAATGAGCTAGTCAAGTAGAGGCATACTAGTGACTATAGTTTTGTCTATGTATTCACACATGTATTATGTTTCCGGTTAATACAATTCTAGCATGAATAATAAACATTTATCATGATATGAGGAAATAAATAATAACTTTATTATTGCCTCTAGGGCATATTTCCTTCATATAGCATTATGGTATGGCACCCATTTCAACAGAAAAAATAGAGGATAATGTTACCCACTAATGATAGGGCAAGATATCATTAATAATGGAGCAATAAGTTCTCTTTCATACTAAAACACAACTTCAAGCGAGAAAAATACTCCCTATGTTATTGCTGTGCTCTGTTTTGCAAATGGGCCTTGTCAACCTCATTTCATGCAAAAAAATGCTTGTTTGTATAACTCAATTTTGTGCTGTCTTGCTCTGCTCTTTCTCTCTGCTCGTCTACCTTTACTTCTATTGTACTATTCCAGGTTCACCATGCTCAGTATCTGCGCGACTATGCATTATTGCATCGTGTTGGCCAATATGTCATCGATTTGATGATTGCCATTATTTGTTTACTGTGCTACTGCTGTGCATGCCAAGGCACTGGATATTTCAGTGCTCTCTAGTCTAGTTAATTATTTTCGTGACGTCTGTTTGCTTGAAACATGAAGAATGCCGCATCCATTCATTTATGCCAATCTTCTGCCATTTGCAGGAAAGAAAATTTGGATTTATTACTCTGTTGTGCGCATTTTGCTTGTGATTTCTTGAGGCGTTCTTATTCTACTAGCTCCAGTTACTTTGTGTCCTTCCAAGTTCCAACTGTTGCCTAATCATAGATACCTTGTAGCATTGTGCCTTTTGTTTCCTAAAACAAAAACCTTGTAATTTAATTATTTCAGGAACCTTATAACCTCTAGATAGTAGGCATAACTCCACTGCAGATCAAGCCAAGTGCGTGTATTTTGTGTCCACGGCCAATTTGGCAAAACCAACTACTGGGATTTTGCCCAATTTCCAGGCACATCAACTAAAAAGTTCTTAATGTCTCAAAATCTGGTGCCGGACTTTCCTTTTCGTTAATATTGTGTGTGTTACAGTTTCAGTCTTACTGGTGCTTACTTGAAAGTAAATTTTGGTTGGGTTTGTTCAGCGAGGTTCATCATTCTAGTGCTTACTAGAGAATGAGAATGAGTGCTTTTTTGTATGGCCGAACGATGGTATCTCAGTAGGTCCTATTATTGATGTATGAACTAGATAGGTTTAGCAGGTAAAAGCAATATTAGCGACTTGAGCATTCTGATCTATTAGCATTACTGAATGCAAACATGATATGATCTTTCTCACATGTAATGCGAGTTTTCATTTAGCACCACTGACACAATCATCGGTACCTTTGAATGGAGCTCTCGGCTCCATCCTCCGAAGAATTAATAGTAGTGTCCATTATGCATGCTATCACCACTATGGCATTATGAGCAACAAACTATTGCAGTTTGTGTGCTTTGTGCACGCCCTACTTGAGAAATCTTTCTCACTTTAATTGTTTCTAGCTAGTGCACACTGTATAGTTCAGAATCACTTGCGTTAGATTCCAGAAAGTATGCGGCCCAAGGGTTCATTTCACTATGCTGCAAACATGTAGAATGCTTATTTTCGTGTATTGAACAATACAGTTTGTTTCATTGTTGGTTTTACCCTGAAGCATCCCAGTTTTGTGAGAACGGGTCTATCTATTTCTTGTAGATATCTGTTTCTGCTGTCTTTTGTTCACTTAGAATGCCATTTTCTACAAACAATCATACCAAGCTATTATGCATAGCATTTGAGCTATGGTGTTAATAGTGGGGCGCTATCTAAATGGCAAGCCTTACCTGCGTGACTGCTTGTGTTGACGAAGATTAAGCTGTGTTGTGTTGTTCTAGAGGAAGACATTTTTGTGCAGCGCTAGTCTCTAGCTTTTTTGCTTGTGTTGAGATGAATCGTGGAATCTCATGCACGATGTGCCCACGGCCATCTAGCCGTGGTGAATCTCATGCGGGCCATCGATCCTTGCCCAGTGTTTCGGGTTCGTTGGTGATGGGCCTGTGGTGATTCTGTTATAATGATTAGTTTCACCGATTAGTTGTTGTGCTTACAAGCATCAGTGTGGTTAAGTCCGGTCTAGTGAAGTGGGGTTGTAATGGTCTAGATCATGAGCTTGCTCAATTTTCTTAGAGGGGAGTCAAAGCTGCGGTTTTGCGGCTTGATGCAGGCCTCTGTATTGCAGAACAACTCGCCAATGATTGCCGAAGCTTATTTTGGGAGAGTTACTGTCTTGCTTAGTTTATGCTCCATATTTGCTCACATGATTTCCTTTTTTGCTTATTTAACTATCTTGCTCAGTTTCATGCACTCCATACTTGTCCTAGTAGAGGACTTCTTTAGTATAAAGGGATTGTTTAAGTATGTAGGAGAAATATTGATTGTAAGGACATGATGCTCTGTAACTTATCACCTGTCCTTGTACACATATCTCTTTCAGATCAACCCAGATTCTACAAAAAGGCTACAACTCGTGGAATGGCTAATGCTATGCTTGGCAAGTGGGAGGAAGCTACTCCTAATCTGCATGACGCGTCAAACATTGACTATGATGATGAGATCACTGCTGTGCTCAAGAAGGTAGAATATTGCTAGAGATATTGTGTTCTCTATGTATGTTATGCAATACAACATGCTCATGTGATCCTTATGTTGTAATCTTGCAGGTCGAGCTGGAGGTGCTCCTTGTAATGGTTAGATGGGTGACATCCTGAATGTAAGCGCTTGCCCAGTGTCTACCTTACTTCCCTGTGTTCCTTGTAACCATCTCTTGATACTGGAGAAACATGCTTTATACAGTGGTTTTTAATTTTTTGAACAGGACCCTGACATGATCGCAGCATTCGGTGACCCAGAGGTTATGTCACCCTTCAATATGGTACAGTTTTCCACTCAAATAGTTCTCAAGTCCCAATGCTTTATAGTATGGTTTCTTGTTATAATTGATCTTCCTGGTCAAGTCCTAGACTCCTGGTGCTGGAAAACTGATGTCTGAATGTAATTTTCCCTTCAATAGTGGCAGTAGTCATAAGTGCAACATATTTCTTTCTAAAGCCTCCAGGTGCACTTTTGTGATCAACAAGAGAAAAAAACTCTGGTTAAGTGCTGGTAGTATCTTTTTGAGCATCTGGAGGTGGATGGGTGTTGGCTTATTTGATGAGTATCTAATGTTGGCTTATGTAAGTAGTAGTGATTTTCTGGCGCCTGACAAATTTGGGATATTGATTGGTTGATGATGGTCCACTGTTTTATCGATATGATGTTTATGGTTTGGTTGGAAAGATAAGACGGACAGTTGTTGAATGCTTTTAGGCCTGAGATTATTTGCATTCTGATTTCGTCTCTAGATGCAGATTTGGAACCTTGAAGGATACCCTCCGACCCTCCTTAGATCAAATAAATGAACTAAAGTTTCAGAACCTACCTCACTTCTGAAAATTTAGTTCATTTGGTTTTACTAAGGAGGGTCGGAGGGTACCCTCAAGGTTCCAAATTTGCATCCCTAAATTGTAATTAGATACTTCTTTTGTTTGCTGAACGGTTGTTGTAGTTAAATTGGTTTGTTAGGTTTGAAGAGATTTTTTGTCTCGTTGAGAACCCACTTATAAGTAAATGACGACAGGAGATATTGGTTCTGACATTTGTGTAGGGCTTGCTGATGTGGGATGGCTTTATCCCCCTTCTAATTTGAAAGATGCATTTATGTCCCTATTAGCTGGCTGGGTGGATTATTTTGAAATGCTACTGATTGGGACAACAAAGAGCTTAGTTGGAATCAAAATGTGAATACTAAGCCCCTCAACTAATCAAAATTTTAATTAAATCGTCCTATAATATAACATTGAAAAATACTCCCTTCGTATCAAAATATAAGACGTTTTTAGATACTCTCTTTGTATCAAAAAAGGCATATATTTTGATACAAAGGGAGTAGTTTATTAGAATCATGGAGATTGAGTTGTTGCAAAGTTGATGATTTGGTTGTGTGTTCCCTACCTCATTGTCTTGCTGGATGATTTAATTAGAAAGAACTGATCGTTTTTGCTATATGTAATTTGACAGGTGACAGCGCCAATGCTTGCACCTTCTTCTTTTGCAGATATGGACTTGCGGGTGCATGACTTAACAATGAGCACCTAACATCAGTTCTCTCAATGGCAGTGAGTTCATTGCGTGGCAACCGCCATGCTGTGGTTCAGGTAACTGCATAGTGCTTGGTCTCACAGAATCATATAAAATGCTGCTCAGTGCCCACAATCTTCCTTCTCTACAATATGCCTACTACCTCTCTTCCACTAGAAAGGTACAAGATATAATGATCTAACTCTGTTTTCTGTGTTGAACGCCACTTGCAGATCTAGTTTCTCACGTTAACATTCCACGGCCATGATCTACTTGTAGATATGGAGTTGCAGTAAAACTATGGAAGGTAGTACAGTATGCCATGAGCTTCACACTCTTCCTGAGCTCACGAACTGAGACATGTTTACTGCTTAGCTTATATTTGTCTGTTTTCCCTGAACTGTGACATGTTCGAGTTGACACCGATTGAGATATGGTACCTGAGAAATGTTTTCAGTATTTTTTACCATGTTTATTAACGTCTGTAAATAGCACGATTACTGCTTAGCTGCCATGGGCCTGAGAATCTATTGGTATGCTTCCCACATATATCACTATGAACATAGGTTGTTGTTGCAGGTTTTGCCTATGCTTGCCTTGACACATTTGGGTTTTAATTCATGATTTTCTTTGAAGAGTATTCCACATATATCACCATGAACATTGATATATATACCATGTTTAGGAATGTTTGTTAAAAAAGCATGATTATTGCTTAGTTGTTGTGTGCCTAATTTCTCTGAAAAAAATGACACATGTTTGAGTTGACACTAACTGAGATAATATAGTACCCAACAAAAAATGATTTCTAAAGCCAAATAAATATGCTTTTTTGAATTAATAATAATTGGCAATATTTGCAGATCAGTATGTGTGTGGCTGGGAGAAACGCTGAAGAAATTTGACCGTATACTTATTGTGATATCACACTCTCAAGACTTTCGCCAAAGGGCTGGTTGGTGTTAGTTGTCAAGGTGAATGGGTTTGACATTTGAGACCATCAGCAGTCAGTACATGCTGTGATGATCCATGCTCGCATGACTGCCATCTCGGCTACAACCAATTAGGTGAATCCCTGGTCCCTCCTTCCAACTTTGTTTGCTTTGGGAACTAGGTTTTGGACTGGGAGCTCCGAATTGTAGAAAACACCAAGTGCATCATATATAATCTTGTTTGTTCTGGCTGACTTTGGGAGTGAAGATATATCACTCTCATTTTTGTCTTTATTGTGACATGGTAAATATTTGGATGGGCTGATATAATCTTGCTTTCACGATATTTGTATGAATTTCAAATTGATTACTCCCCTTGTGATTGCTAGCATAAAGTTTATGACACGAATACTAACAGCAGTTCCCTACCTCATTTTCTTGCTGGATGATTTAATGAGAAAGAACTGATCTTTTTTGCTGTATGTAATTGGACAGGTGACAACGCCAATGTGACAGTGCCAATGCTTGCAACTTCTTCTATTGCCTATATGGACCTGCTGGTGCATGACTTGACAATGAGCACCTAACAGCAGTTCTCTCTATGGCAGTGAGTTCACTGCGTGGCAACCGACATGTTGTGGTTCAGGTAACTGCCTAGTCTTCTCCTTAGACACCACGTTGTGTGGTGCCCAGTCATCGCGCCAAAGGTGTGTTGTGATCTTGGGCTTCGAGCCTTGGTACTTTCTGGGTAGCGGTTTGCTTATTGGGTGGTCATCTGGCCTATACATTGTTGTAGCACATAAACTAAACCCCCAACTAATGAAATGTTTCCTTTCTCGTCTAATCTTTCGGATGAAAAAGTGATATTAAGAGCCTTTGGAACTACTTGTGCACTATTCTGGTCCTTTCGTTCTATTTTGACCCCGCTCTCTTCAATACTTTGGTAGTTTGTCAAAAAAATGGTGTTACGGCATAGGCACAACCATCACTTGGTTTCTGTGTATGTGCCTTCTTATTTTCATCAACTTATGGTACAATGGATGGGTATCTTTGTTTTGTCTCCTTTCTTTAGCTAAGTTATGTCGTCGTAGGTAGGTAAAGCTGGTCGCTTTGGCATTTTCTCAAAGGATAGATTTGTTCAGATTTGAGTTACAGATCAAAATATACGGTCCTTGCTCCTGGTTATGCTACTGTTTGAGTTATAGATCAAAATATATGGTTTTTGGTCCTGGTTATGTTAATGTTTGAGTTATAGACCAAAATGTATGGTTATTGGTCCTGTATATTTGAGACCAGGAATGTCATTCTGAATTTGCTTTACATATATTGTGATTTCTGAAACTTGTTATATGCATCATCCAGGAACATCATTCATGTAAGCGACTCGGTTGAGAAGGAGATCGCCATGTGGTTCTGGCGCTACCTGGTGGTTGTCGTCACGGTCGCCTTGCTTCTGGCACTGATGAGATGGCGCCGTTGTCGCCCAGTATCCATGCTGCCAGCTCCCACAAGTCCCTTCTTGGTTATCACCACTTAGGTGAGCCCCTGGTCTCGCCTTCCTCTGTCTTCTCTGGGATCTAGCATGTGGTTTGCTCGATCCGTTGAGTTGATGATCAATGCTTGTGGTCTGTTGCGGTGGTTTGTCATGTGCAATTTGATTTGTTGTGTTGTGCTACATGTTTCATATTAGCCTTTCTGATTATTGGTATGCTCCATTTGCTGTTTCACTTTTTCTTGTGCAAAGTGTTACGGTGGTGACTGGCCTTGTATAGAACTTCTTTTCAATCAGTGTCATAGTTTTGGGAATTGCAGCTACAATTCTAGGGGTCATTTTAGTGAGGTTGATGTCATCCAGCCAAAAGCTTAAAAATTTGAGCTTATAGGGTTTATTTGAGTGAGGTTCACATGCATATATGGTTGTGTTAGAGCGTTAATTAAGAGATTTTAGTTTGAATAAAGTGATGATTGTAATATCATCAATATATCTTCGCTTAGAATGCATGTAAGTTCATTTTTTTGTACCAGTAACTAATGCATCAGCCATGCACTTGTTTTTCTTGTTCTATTCATAATCTCATGGGCGAAGGAGTCATACACCTTGACTGTCTAGTGCAGATGGTAATGGGATATTGTTTTGTCAAAATGATGGTGTTTTGGTGCAGCCACAACTAACACTTGGTTTCTGTGTCTCTGCCTTCTTATTTTCACCAACTTATGGTACAATGGATGGCTATCTTTGGTTTGTCTCTCCTTTTTTTCCTTTTTGAGCAAAGTTATGCCGTCGTAGGTATAGCTGGCCGCTTTGGCCGTTTCTTGAAAAATACAATTGTTCAAATTTGAGTTACAGGTCAAAGTATATGGTTCTTGTTCCTGGTTATGGTACTGTTAGAGTTATGGATCAAAATGTTGGTTATTCGTCATGTTTATGTTATTGTTCCTGAGTGACTTCACTTTATTTATTACCATGAAAAGCCTGTCGAAAGTCACCTTTTCACATTGTTTAGTTGACACCGCAGATTATAGATTCTGATTCACTTCTCCAGTTTTCATTACTTTCAAAATTTTGCTTGTTCTTCAGGTGATAGTGAGATTGCAATAATTGTCATCGACGAAAGCACCGCTGCAGGGGATCAAGATAAAATGTTTCTGGAAGATGTTCGTGTTGGTCAGTTCAATGAGAAGCTGCTCCGATCCGATCTGGTCAAGGCACCAAGCTGCTCAACATCACTACCATCTATTCATTTCGAAGGTGAATTGTGTCTCCCCCTCTGTTTGTTTTGATTTCGCTGTTGTCAAGGTTCCCTTCCCTGATGTGGTTGTTTCCTTATGCCGGAGGTGCACCCCAACGCCTCCCCCTGCCCCTCTAGTGGCCTTAATTCTTCTTCCCTCCCCGGCATAGGTGCTAACTCTCTCTCTCTCTCTCTCTCTCTCTCTCTCTCTCTCTCTCTCCCTCCCTCCCTCCCTCTCTCTCTCTCTCTCAAGCATGGATGTAAGAGATGCTTAGAATAAAACAATGGTGATTAATTGATACTGCGAATATTTCTACCCATTTATATCTTATTCTCTATTCTGAACCATGCATCAAACAACACAATAGCAGTCAATCAAAAATTACTTTGAGTAAGAATCCGTTCATGGTACCCTCAAGTTGAGGGTTTTACTTGATTGGTGGGGATTTGGGGGGCGTGTATTAACCAGCTTGGGGGTGGATTTTGGTCTCCTAAGATGTGAGAAATAATGTCTCCTCGCCGAAGTTAGTTGATGAGGACATCAATACCATTGTTACACCCACAGCCCCTGCTGCTATACATACTGGACCAATTACTAGAGCTCGCGCACGCCAACTAAATTACCAGGTACTTTCGTTTCTTGGTAATGATTCTAATGTTCATGAGAATATGATGCTGCCTAAATTGGATACATTTGTTTTGCTTACAAATGAAGGGCCTAGCTTGGAGAAGGATGAACATTGGAGCAAGAACAAGCATGGATATGATGGCATGCGCAAGGGGGACAAGAACGGAGTTACAAGTGATGATTTCAGGACTTTGAAGCCACCATAATGAGTCCATGAAGCCTTGGACGAAATATACAAGATGCCACTTCATAAATTTCGTCCAGAGGCTATTCTAGGTGCTGCGTCACCTTATTATTGGGCCAGGCCCATGTAATTTTGAAATACATAAGTATAGGCTATTTTTAGAGTCCGTATATGTGGGGAAACAAGAGATAGGGTTAGTTTCGGACCCCTCTATCAAGGGCCACGAAATTCACCCCCTCTTCCTCCATATATACAGCCCTTAGGGCACCGTTTAGACTTTGGGTTTTGTTTAGATTAAAAGTTCGCCATAGCTGCAACTTCGCGTACTTCGTTTGTGTTCAACGACCACACAAAGGCGTCACAGAACCCCACCTTGATCAATAAAGCTTTCATCTTGTATTCGCAATATCCAGATTGCAATCTCAGTTTATTGCTTGTTCTTCGTTTGCTCGCAGGAAACAGACCCTCGTGGTCAGGTTGATCGTGCTCCGGCGTGGTCAATAACCTCTCGGAGTTGGTTTAGCGATTGCTAAAGCGCGGCGTCCTCGCCGCCTTCGTGGTCGGATCGTCAAAGTCGACTTCCACCAAAGCGAAATCCACCATCTCATCGAAAGACGGGACACCTTTGCCTCTATCAAGTGGTATCAGATTTCCGGTTGCTCGGTGAGATTTTACAGTTTTTGTAGTTTAGATCGAGTCTGTTCTTCATACCTACAGTCCACGAAAAAGCCACAAAAAATTAGGGTTAGTTCATCATATCCGAACCAATCGAGACTTTGCATAATCTTTTACGTATTTGCGTTGTTGAATTTGCGGTTGCATCGTCGTGTCTAGTTGCTGGTCTTAGAGTCTAGTCTTTTAGAGTTTGAGTTCGGTCATAAGTTGTCACGCCGCCGCCGCACCATCATCATCGCCCCTGCCATCTACCACCAATGCTTATCTGCCACCGCTTCGAATCCGTATCCATATACCACCACCGCCATCATATACCACCACCGCTGCCATATCCTACCTGTTGGGGAACGTAGTAATTTCAAAAAAATTCCCTACGCACATGCAAGATCATGGTGATGATATAGCAACGAGAGGGGAGAGTGTATGTCCACGTACCCTCGTGAGCCGTGGCGAAGCGTTATGACAACGCGGTTGATGTAGTCGTCGTCTTCACGATCCGACCGATCCAAGTACCGAACGTCACGGCACCTCCGAGTTCAGCACACGTTCAGCTCGATGACGATCTCCGGCCTCCGATCCAGCAGAGCTCCGGAGATGAGTTCCGTCGACCTGACGGCGTGGTGACGATGTTGATGTACTACCGGCGCAGGGCTTCGCCTAAACTCTGCGACGATATGACCGAGGTGGAATATGGTGGAGGGGGCACCGACACGGCTAAGGAACGATCCATAGATCAACTTGTGTGTCTATGGGTGCCCCTGCCCCGTATATAAAGGAGGGAGGGAGGAGGAGGCCGGCCCTAGGAGCAGGGCGCGCCAGGAGTCCTACTCCCACCGGGAGTAGGATTCCTTCTTTCCTAGTCCAACTAGGTCAAGGGGAAAGAAGGAAGTGGAGAAGGAAGGAAGAGGGGGCGCGCCCAAACCCTTTGTCCAATTCGGACTGGGCTTGGGAGGGCGCGCGCCTCCTCTGGCTCCTTCCCACTAAAGCCCATTAAGGCCCAATACTCTTCCCCGTATTCCCGTAACTCCCCGGTACTCCGAAAAATACCCGAATCACTCGGAACCTTTCCGAACTCCGAATATAGTCGTCCAATATATCGATCTTTACGTCTCGACCATTTCGAGACTCCTCGTCATGTCCCCGATCTCATCCGGGACTCCGAACTCCTTCGGTACATCAAAACTCATAAACTCATAATATAACTGTCATCGAAACCTTAAGCGTGCGGACCCTACGGGTTCGAGAACTATGTAGACATGACCTAGAACTATTCTTGGTCAATAACCAATAGCGGGACCTGGATGCCCATATTGGCTCCTACATATTCTACGAAGATCTTTATCGGTCAGACCGCATAACAACATACGTTGTTCCCTTTGTCATCGGTATGTTACTTGCCCGAGATTCGATCGTCGGTATCCAATACCTAGTTCAATCTCGTTACCGGCAAGTCTCTTTACTCGTTCCGTAATACATCATCTCACAACTAACACATTAGTTGCAATGCTTGCAAGGCTTAAGTGATGTGCATTACCGAGAGGGCCCAGAGATACCTCTCCGACATTCGGAGTGACAAATCCTAATCTCGAAATACGCCAACCCAACAAGTACCTTTGGAGACACCTGTAGAGCACCTTTATAATCACCCGATTACGTTGTGACGTTTGGTAGCACACAAAGTGTTCCTCCGTAAACGGAGTTGCATAATCTCATAGTCATAGGAACATGTATAAGTCATGAAGAAAGCAATAGCAACATACTAAACGATCGGGTGCTAAGCTAACGGAATGGGTCATGTCAATCAGATCATTCAACTAATGATGTGATCCCGTTAATCAAATAACAACTCTTTGTCCATGGTTAGGAAACATAACCATCTTTGATTAACAAGCTAGTCAAGTAGAGGCATACTAGTGACACTCTGTTTGTCTATATATTCACACATGTATTATGTTTCCGGTTAATACAATTCTAGCATGAATAATAAACATTTATCATGATATAAGGAAATAAATAATAACTTTATTATTGCCTCTAGGGCATATTTCCTTCAGTCTCCCACTTGCACTAGAGTCAATAATCTAGATCACATCACCATGCGATTCACATCGATAGTTCACATCATCATGTGATTAACACCCATAGTTCACATCGCCATGTGACCAACATCAAAAGGGTTTACTAGATTCAGTAATCTAGTTCACATCGCTATGTGATTAACACCCAAAGAGTACTTAGGTGTGATCATGTTTTGCTTGTGAGAGAATCTTAGTCAACGGGTCTTTCACATTCAGATCCATTATGTATTTTGCAAATTTTTTTATGTCTACAATGCTCTGCACGGAGCTACTCTAGCTAATTGCTCCCACTTTCAATATGTATCTAGATCGAGACTTAGAGTCATCCAGATCGGTGTCAAAACTTGCATCGACGTAACCCTTTACGACGAACCTTTTGTCACCTCCATAATCGAGAAACATATCCTTATTTCACTAAGGATAATTTTGACCAATGTCTAGTGATCTACTCCCAGATCACTATTGTACTCCCTTGCCAAACCAGGGCAGAGTATATAATAGGTCTGGTCCATAGCATGGTATACTTTTATAGAACCTATGTCTGAGCCACAGGGAATGACTTTTCATTCTCTTTCTATTTTCTACCATGGTCGGGTCTTGAGTCTTACTCAACTTCACACCTTGCAACACAGGCAAGAACTCCTTCTTTGACTGTTCCATTTTGAACTACTTCAAAATCTTGTCAAGGTATGTACTCATTGAAAATCTTATCAAGCGTCTTGATCTATCTCAATAGATCTTGATGCTCAATATGTAAGTAGCTTTACCGAGGTCTTTATTTTAAAGAACTCCTTCCAAACACTCCTTTATGCTTTGCAGAATAATTCTACATTATTTCCGATCAACAATATGTCATTCACATATACTTATCAGAAATGTTGTAGTGCTCCCACTCACTTTCTTGTAAATACAGGCTTCACCGTAAGTCTGTATAAAACTATATGCTTTGATCAACTCATCAAAGCGTAAATTCCAACTCCGAGATGCTTGCACCAGTCCATAGATGGATCGCTGGAGCTTGCACACTTTGTTAGCTCCCTTTGGATCGATAAAACCTTCTGGTTGCATCATATACAACTCTTCCTCCAGAAACCCATTCAGGAATGCAGTTTTTACATCCATTTGCCAAATTTCATAAATTGTGGCAATTGCTAACATGATTCGGACAGACTTAAGCATAGATACGAGTGAGAAACTCTCATCGTAGTCAACACTTTGAACTTGTCGAAAACCTTTTGCGACAATTCTAGCTTTGTAGATAGTAACACTACTATCAGCATCTGTCTTCCTCTTGTAGATCCATTTATTTTCTATGGTTTGCCGATCATTGGGCAAATCCATCAAAGTCCACACTTTGTTCTCATACATGGATCTCATCTCAGATTTCATGGCCTCAAGCCATTTCGCGGAATCTGGGCTCATCATCGCTTCCTCATAGTTCGTAGGTTCATCATGGTCTAGTTACATGACTTCCAGAACAGGATTACCGTACCACTCTGGTGCGGATCTCACTCTGGCTTACCTACGAGATTCGGTAGTAACTTGATCTGAAGTTACATGATCATCATCATTAGCTTCCTCACTAATTGGTGTAGATGTCTCAGAAACCGGTTTCTGCGACGAACTACTTTCAAGTAAGGGAGAAGGTACAATTACCTCATCAAGTTCTACTTTCCTCCCACTCACTTCTTTCGAGAGAAACTCCTTCTCTAGAAAGGATCCATTCTTAGCAACGAATGTCTTGCCTTCGGATCTGTGATAGAAGGTGTACCCAACTGTCTCCTTTGGGTATCCTATGAAGACACATTTCTCCGATTTGGGTTCGAGCTTATCAGGTTGAAGCTTTTTCACATAAGCATCACATCCCCAAACTTTAAGAAACGACAACTTTGGTTTCTTGCTAAACCACAGTTCATAAGGTGTCGTCTCAACGGATTTCGACGGTGTTCTATTCAGTGTGAATGCGGCCGTCTCTAGAGCATATCCCCAAAACGATATTGGTAAATCGGTAAGAAACATCATAGATTGCACTATATCCAATAAAGTGCGGTTGCGATGTTTGGACACACCATAACATTGTGGTGTTCCAGGTGGCGTGAGCTGTGAAACTATTCCACATTGTTTTAATTGAAGACCAAACTCGTAACTCAAATGTTCGTCTCCGTGATCAGATCACAGAAACTTTATTTTCTTGTTACGATGATTTTTCCACTTCACTCTGAAATTCTTTGAACCTTTCAACTATTTCAGACTTATGTTTCATCAAGTAGATATACCCATATCTGCTCAAATCATCTTGTGAAGGTCAGAAAATAATGATACTTGCCATGAGCATCAACACTCATTGGATCGCATACATCGGTATGTATTATTTCCAATAAGTCAAGAGCTTGTTCCATTGTTCGGAGAACGGAGTTTTAGTCATCTTGCCCAAAAGGCACGGTTCGCAAGCATCAAGTGATTCATAATCAAGTGATTCCAAAATCCCATCAGCATGGAGTTTCTTCATGCGCTTTACACCAATATGACCTAAACGGCAGTGCCACAAATAAGTTGCACTATCATTATTAACTTTGCATCTTTTGGTTTCAATATTATGAATATTTGTGTCACTACGATCGAGATCCAATGAACCATTTTCATTGGGTGTGTAACCATATAAGGTTTTATTCATGTAAACAGAACAACAGTTTATTCTCTTACTTAAATGAATAACCGTATTGCAATAAACACGATCAAGTCATATTCATGCTCAACGCAAACACCAAATAACATTTATTTAGGTTCAACACTAATCCCGAAAGTATAGGGAGTGTGCGATAATGATCATATCAACCTTGAAACTACTTTCAACACACATCGTCACTTCACCCTTAACTAGTTTCATTTATTCGCAACTCCGTTTGAGTTACTACTCTTAGCAACTGAACCAGTACCAAATACCGAGGGGTTGCTATAAACACTAGTAAAGCACACATCAAACACCTGTATATCAAATATACCCTTTTTCACTTTGCCATCCTTCTTATCCACCAAATATTTAGGGCATTCCCGCTTCCAGTGACCATTTACTTTGCAGTGTAAGCACTCAGTTTCAGGCTTTGGTTCAGCTTTGGGCTTCTTCGTGGGAGTGACAACTTGCTTGTCAATCTACTTGAAGTTCCCCTTTCTTTCCCTTTGCCCTTTTCTTGAAACTAGTGATCTTGTCAACCATCAACACTTGATGCTCTTTCTTGATTTCTACCTTCATCGATTTCATCATCATGAAAAACTCGGGAATCATTTTCATCATCCCGTACATACTATAGTTCATCACGAAGTTCTACTAACTTGGTGATGGTGACTAGAGAATTCTGTCAATCACTATCTTATCTGGAAGATTAACTCCCACTTGATTCAAGCGATTGTAGTACCCAGACAATCTGAGCACATGCTCACTAGTTGAGCGATTCTCCTCCATCTTTTAGCTATAGAACTTGTTGGAGACTGCATATCTCTCAACTCGGGTATTTGCTTGAAATATTAACTTCAATACCTGGAACATCTCATATGCTCCATGATGTTCAAAACATCTTTGAAGTCCCGATTCTAAGCCGTAAAGCATGTTGCATAAAACTATCAAGTAGTCATCATATTGAGCTAGCCAAACGTTCATAACGTCTGCATCTGCTCCTGCAATAGGTTTGTCACCTAGCGGTGCATCAAGGACATAATTCTTCTGTGCAGCAATGAGGATAAACCTCAGATCACGGATCCAATCCGCATCTTTGCTACTAACATTTTTCAACACAATTTTCTCTAGGAACATATAAAAAATAAACATATGAAAGCAACAACGCGAGCTATTGATCTACAACATAATTTGCAAAATACTACCATGACTAAGTTCATGATAAATTTAAGTTCAATTAATCATATTACTTAAGAACTCCCACTTAGACAGACATCTCTCTAGTTATCTAAGTGATCACGTGATCCAAATCAACTAAACCATAACCGATCATCACATGAGATGGAGTAGTTTTCAATGGTGAACATCACTATGTTGATCATATCTACTATATGATTCACGCTCGACCTTTCGGTCTCCGTGTTCCGAGGCCATATCTGCATATGGTAGGCTCGTCAAGTATAACCTGAGTATTCCGCGTGTGCAAAACTGGCTTGCACCCGTTGTAGATGGACGTAGAGCTTATCACACCCGATCATCACGTGGTGTCCGGCACGACGAACTTTGGCAACGGTGCATACTCGGGAGAACACTTCTTGATAATTTAGTGAGAGATCATCTTATAATGCTACCGTCAATCAAAGCAAGATAAGATGCATAAAGATAAACATCACATGCAAATCAATATAAGTGATATGATATGGTCATCATCGTCACGTGCTTCGTGATCTCCATCTCTGCAGCACCATCATGATCACCATCGTCACCGGCGCGACACCTTGATCTCCATCGTAGCATCGTTGTCGTCTCGCCAATCTTATGCTTCTCGACTATCGCTACCGCTTAGTGATAAAGTAAAGCATTACAGAAGCGATTGCATTTCATACAATAAGCGACAACCATATGGCTCCTGCCAGTTGCCGATAACCGGTTACAAAACATGATCATCTCATACAATAAAATATAGCATCACGTCTTGACCATATCACATCACAACATGCCCTGCAAAAACTAGTTAGGCGTCCTCTACTTTGTTGTTGCAAATTTTACGTGGCTGCTACGGGCTTAAGCAAGAACCAATCTCACCTCGCATCAAAACCACAACGATACTTCCTCAAATAGACTCGTTTTAACCTTCTCAAGGACCGGCGTAGCCTTTTCAGTTCAACTAAAGTGAGAGAGACAGACACCCACCAGTCACCTTTAAGCAACGAGTGCTCGTGGCGGTGAAACCAGTCTCGCGTAAGCATACTGCGTAATGTCGGTCAGGCGCTTCATCTCACAATACCGCTAAACCAAAGTATGACATGCTGGTAGGTAGTATGACTTGTATCGCCCACAACTCACTTGTGTTCTACTCGTGCAAAACATCAAACCATAAAAACCTAGGCTCGGATGCCACTGTTGGGGAACGTAGTAATTTCAAAAAATTCCCTACGCACATGCAAGATCATGGTGATGATATAGCAACGAGAGGGGAGAGTGTATGTCCACGTACCCTCGTAGACCGTAAGCGGAAGCGTTATGACAACGCGGTTGATGTAGTCGTACGTCTTCACGATCCGACCGATCCAAGTACCGAACGTACGGCACCTCCGAGTTCAGCACACGTTCAGCTCGATGACGATCTCCGGCCTCCGATCCAGCAGAGCTCCGGAGATGAGTTCCGTCAGCACGACGGCGTGGTAGCGATGTTGATGTACTACGGCGCAGGCTTCGCCTAAACTCTGCGACGATATGACCGAGGTGGAATATGGTGGAGGGGGCACCGCACACGGCTAAGGCGATCCATAGATCAACTTGTGTGTCTATGGGGTGCCCCTGCCCCGTATATAAAGGAGGGAGGGAGGAGGAGGCCGGCCCTAGGAGGAGGCGCGCCAAGGGAGTCCTACTCCCACCGGGAGTAGGATTCCTTCTTTCCTAGTCCAACTAGGTCAAGGGGAAAGAAGGAAGTGGAGAAGGAAGGAAGAGGGGGCCGCGCCCAAACCCTTTGTCCAATTCGGACTGGGCTTGGGAGGGCGCGCCTCCTCCCGGCTCCTTCCCACTAAAGCCCATTAAGGCCCAATACTCTTCCCCGTATTCCCGTAACTCCCGAGACTCCGAAAAATACCGAATCACTCGGAACCTTTCCGAACTCGAATATAGTCGTCCAATATATCGATCTTTACGTCTCGACCATTTCGAGACTCCTCGTCATGTCCCCGATCTCATCCGGGACTCCGAACTCCTTCGGTACATCAAAACTCATAAACTCATAATATAAGCATCGCCGAAACCTTAAGCGTGCGGACCCTACGGGTTCGAGAACTATGTAGACATGACCTAGAACTATTCTTGGTCAATAACCAATAGCGGGACCTGGATGCCCATATTGGCTCCTACATATTCTACGAAGATCTTTATCGGTCAGACCGCATAACAACATACGTTGTTCCCTTTGTCATCGGTATGTTACTTGCCCGAGATTCGATCGTCGGTATCCAATACCTAGTTCAATCTCGTTACCGGCAAGTCTCTTTACTCGTTCCGTAATACATCATCTCACAACTAACACATTAGTTGCAATGCTTGCAAGGCTTAAGTGATGTGCATTACCGAGAGGGCCCAGAGATACCTCTCCGACATTCGGAGTGACAAATCCTAATCTCGAAATACGCCAACCCAACAAGTACCTTTGGAGACACCTGTAGAGCACCTTTATAATCACCCAGTTACGTTGTGACGTTTGGTAGCACACAAAGTGTTCCTCCGGTAAACGGGAGTTGCATAATCTCATAGTCATAGGAACATGTATAAGTCATGAAGAAAGCAATAGCAACATACTAAACGATCGGGTGCTAAGCTAACGGAATGGGTCATGTCAATCAGATCATTCAACTAATGATGTGATCCCGTTAATCAAATAACAACTCTTTGTCCATGGTTAGGAAACATAACCATCTTTGATTAACAAGCTAGTCAAGTAGAGGCATACTAGTGACACTCTGTTTGTCTATATATTCACACATGTATTATGTTTCCGGTTAATACAATTCTAGCATGAATAATAAACATTTATCATGATATAAGGAAATAAATAATAACTTTATTATTGCCTCTAGGGCATATTTCCTTCACTACCACCATATATCCACCACCAATACGAGTTCCTTGCATATTAGGTTTGTTTTCGGGATCCATCTAATTTCCGATTCGTGTTTCCTTGTCTGAGTAGGTTTCGGATTCCAGCAATCTTTTGCCGTCCGTAGAAGAGGTTGGTTTCCAAAAAAATGGTCAAAAAAATTTCGTGCCCATCCTGTCAGTGTGACCTGTGAAGAGTTTTGAGACACTCGCCATTATAGTGATTTTTCGCAAAAAAAAATGAGCAGCGCAAAAAAAAAACAGCGCAAAAAAAAGGAGCGAATTTTTTTTCCAGAGTGTGCTTTTCCCTTGTTTACGTGCAGCGCCGTGATTTTTGTTAGTGTTCTAGGCTCGCGTCTCTAGCATGGTCTACCCTAGGACCAGCACAGTACCGTCGTTGAGCGTTTATTCAACTTTGCATCTCTGAATTGATTATTGCTGACCTTTTTTTTGCTACCATATTATAAGCCTTCCCAGCTCCACATACGTCTACGTCGTGCGTTTGATTCTCCCTGGTAATCGCTATATCCAAGCTTTGGAGTTTTGACTATAACGGTTGCCGATCACCACCTGCTGCTGGGTAAGAACTGGTAAGAATTTGAGATTTGCTTGACGGGTTTGTGATACACCATCACCACTTCTTAGTAGTCTGTAGGATCATATTCTTGTGTGTTTCTATTTGCTGCTAACCATGGTAGGATCACAAGACGATGAGACTGATTGGGAGAACCTGACGAACAAACAGCTACATGATAAATTTCAGCAAAAGATGAGTGGACAGGTGCAAGATGTGCTAAACAGATTTGACGAGGCCATGGAGAAGATAGATGGCATTGAGAAGACGTTTGAAACAAAGCTTGATAGCAAGTTTAATGAATTGCTCGCGCGTTTTCCACAACCACCGCCGGCTGCACCTATCGCACCTCTGCAACAACAACAACTACGCCCCCTTCCGAATCAGTATGGACGAGCTCAGCATGTTCCTATTGAGCCAGGACAAAATTCTGGTGCCGCTACTACTGCTGTTGGTGCTTCTTTGGCTCCTGCTACTGCCGCTGCTGGTACCGAGGAGGATGATGAGTATGCGGGCGATTATGAGGATGAGGTTGATCAAAACCAGAACTACGTGCAGCCACCAGCACCACCACCAAAGAGGTCGACCTCGGTATATATTCGTAAATGGTAGGCTGCACCACCACCTCAGTGCGAGATGATGTCCATATTCCTAAACTGAAATTGAATATTCCACCATTTGAGGGTAGATATGTTCTGATATATATCTTACTTGGGAGTTAGAAACTGAACAACGTTTTACATGTTTACAATATCCCGAGGAGAGACGGGTTCTTCTTCTGTGTTTGTGCTTTCACTAGTTTTGCATGTGTATGGTGGTCTGAACATTGTAGATTATATCCTATTCCCGCTACTTGGGCTGCTTTGAAAACTGCTATGCGTACTCGTTGGGTTCCACCATATTATCAACGTGAATTGCTTCAAAAATTGCAGCGTTTAAGACAAGGAAAAAATTCTGTAGAAGAATATTATCAGGAATTACAAACTGGCATGATTAGATGTGGTATTGTTGAGGAGAATGAAGCTATGCTTGCACGTTTTATAGGTGGATTAAATAGAGAGATTCAGACCATTCTAGAGTATAAGGAGTATACTAATATCACTCGTTTATTTCATCTTGCTTGTAAAGCTGAACGTGAAGTGCAGGATCGACAAGCATTGGCGCGAACTAACTTTTCTGCAGGTCGACTTTCATCGTAGACACCGCGTGCATCCCCTACTTCCACTACACTAGCACCTCCATCAGCTGCTACCTCCAGCCGTGATACAAGAAAGCAGGCACAACCTCCACTATCTGCCAAGAGCGCACATGCCGGGCCTACACAGAGCTCTTCTTCTTCCATGGCATCAACTGGGCACACCAGTGATATTATTTGTCGTCGTTGTAAGGGAAGAGGTCATTATGCGAGAGAATGCAAATCTCAGCGTGTGATGATTGCTACTGAGGATGGTGGGTATGAGTCCGCTAGTGACTATGATGAGGAGACATTGGCTCTTATTACACATGAAGAACACGGTGGAGATGATTCTAATCATGAGGCGCAATACATGGCTCCTGAAGACGCTGACAGGTATGAATGTTTAGTTGCTCAACATGTTTTGAGTGTGCAGGTCACACAAGCTGAGCAAAATCAGAGACACAATTTGTTCCATACCAAGGGAGTTGTGAAGGAACGTTCTGTGCGCGTCATCATAGACGGAGGGAGCTGCAACAACTTGGCTAGCATGGAGATGGTGGAGAAGCTTTCTCTCACCACAAGACCACATCCACATCCTTACTACATCCAATGGTTCAACAACAGCGGCAAGGTTAAGGTAACACGTACTGTTCGTGTGCATTTTAGTATCTCTACATATGCTGATTATGTTGATTGTGATGTGGTACCTATGCAAGCATGTTCCTTATTACTTGGTAGACCATGGCAATTTGATAAAAATTCTGTACACCATGGTAGAAACAATCAGTATACTCTTGTTCATAAGGATAAAAATATTACTTTGCTTCCTATGACTCCAAATTCTATTTTGAAAGATGATATTAATAGAGCTAATAAAGCAAAACAGGAGAAGAATAAGAGCGAAAATCAGATTGTGGCAAAAGAATTTGAGCAACAAATGAAGCCTAATAATAAACCATCTAGTGTTGCTTCTGAAATAAAATTAAAAAGTGCATGTTTATTTGCCACCAAATCTGATATTGATGAGCTAGATTTCAGCAAATCTGTTTGTTATGCTTTTGTGTGCAAAGAGGCATTATTTTCATTTGAGGACGTGCCTTCCTCTTTGCCTCCTGCTGTCACTAACATTTTGCAGGAGTTCGCTGGCGTCTTTCCACAAGACGTGCCACCGGGATTACCGCCTATTCGAGGGATTGAGCATCAGATTGACTTAATTCCTGGTGCTTCACTGCCAAACCGTGCGCCATACCGTACCAATCCAGAGGAGACGAAGGAGATTATGCGTCAAGTACAAGAGCTGCTCGACAAAGGTTATATATGCGAATCCCTTAGTCCTTGTGTTGTTCCTATTATTCTAGTGCCGAAAAAGGATGGTACATCACGTATGTGTGTTGATTGTAGAGGCATTAATAATATTACTATTCGTTATCGTCATCCTATTCCTAGGCTAGATGATATGCTTGATGAATTGAGTGGCTCTATACACTACTAGGGAAAAGCCTAGCAGCAGCGCGGGTTTTGGGCCTATCGATGGCGGGCACAAGCGCTCTTGATAAAGCCGCCATACTAATGCTTAGCAATAGCGCTTGACGACGCCTTCTTGCTAAATTGACTTACTAGCAGCGGTTCTTTATAACATCGCTCTCGTTAATTAGTAGTAGCGCTTCTCCTAACCAGCTACTACTACTATTTAGTATTTTATTTCTTTTCTATTTCATGTTGTATTCATACACCTTTACACAAGTTTTCATACAACAGGAATTTAGAGATTGTTTTACATCATAATGAGTTATTACATCATGGGGTGAAAGAACGTGGACTAGTTTCAAGTGGATGTCCATCCACTTGAAACTAATCATGATTCTTTCACCCAATGATATAATAATATCATCATCATCATCATCATATCATTAACAACTTAGCATCATAATACATCATTGTCATATAACACCTCCTCAATATCATCGTTTTCATCATTGACATCACATAACACCTCCTCAAGATCATCATTATCAACTCTAACACATTACCACATAATAAACATATTGGACCTCATAGGACCTATTACATTCGATTAAGACCTACTACATTTTCTAAGGTAAAATAACAAAAACAAGATAGCCCCGACTCTCCATTATGGAGAATGGAGATTAGCTTGTCTCCCATTCTTGCCTTTAGCTGAATGTTACTTCCAAGAACCTCCTTGCGAATGTCCATACATTTCTTCCATTCTCGATGATCATGTGTTCACGGTTTTAGAAATCCGATATGCACAGCTGAGCTCCCTAGATTTACTCGGCGGTATGTTCAGAATCGAGGCGACCATGCAGACACATCGGATGAGGCACACAATCCATCGGGAGTTTCATTGAAAAACATAATAATAACTTTGTAGTTAGCAATGATGTACTAGTTTTAGAAGTATGCAAAAATGCACGAATGTCGTAATAGTAAAAAATCTTACCAGGTATCTCCAGAGAAGTTATCGTTGTTCAACACATGCACTAGTGGCACGTATTCACCATAATTTGGAGGAGTTCGATAATAGGCATTGTAATTCTCAAGAAGAGTACAAAATGCGATCGATGATTTTTCTCCTTATATGTTAACTGGGTGCCTTGATTGTAGTGGGTTTTATCTACCATCTTCCGCACAGTCTTTGAAGAATCAAAATAAGCTGTCAATGGAAATAAGCTATCAACTATTTTGAAATAAAGAATATAAATTAGTTAATAACTATGTTTGATAAACTCACATAGTGGTACAATCGGCAGCGTATCAACAAGGACCCAAATGTCCATATTGTCTTCCTCATTGTCGGGATCACCAAGATCCATGGTGATAATCATACCCTCATCAAAACCATACATTTTGCAAAGTGCTTCCCAATTTTGGCAACCAAAATGGGTTACGCTCTGAGCATTATACAGATTACTTCAAAATCCATATCATGATGGGTCCTTAGGTGTATTTTCTTTGTTTCAAAATTTTCATGGTCTTCAAAACCCATCCTCTCCAAGACATACCGTCTTGCATGGCATGGGATAAGCTAGTCGAATTGTAAAATATGAAAATTAGGCGTTGAAATAGTTGAAGTCATGCTTAATGGAGAAAAAACTATTGTCGCTGCTTGCGTCCGTATGAACATCGCAGGTCTCCTCGAGCTTAATCTGAAGCGGCGATCGTCGTCCACCGAACGAACCATCGCACATACCTCGATCATCGTGGCACCAGCTACACTCCCCGGAGACCGTCGTCGTCCGAGTACGACATTTCCTACAATCATAATTCAAAGATTAAACTTGTACATATTCTAGCACAAGTCATGTCGAATTCACGACAAAATCCGGCATGACCTTTGCTAAAAAGGACATATCGGCGCTGAAATTTGCGGAACGGAAATTAATCAACACTCCGACAAAACATAGGCCACTCGGAGATGTAAACTGAACATGAGCGGTCACTTGGGAAACCACATATCCTATTTGAGCAACAACACAAAATATACAAGGATATTTGGCTGGTCTCACCTCGATGTCGGAGAATGCGTCGGTGACTGGGATGACGGCGGGGTTGTCGGAGGGTCGGTGGCGGGACGACGGAGGTCACTGAAACCATATAAGTTATCACTAGCAACAAAACATGTTCAACTAGTTTTATTAATTCAACTAGTTCTTACTAAATATAAACTTACTATAAATAGAAAAAACTAGTTCTTTCTAAAAATAAAGTAGTTCAACTAGTTATATTAATTATCTTACTAAAAATAGATTAGTTCTGTTAATTCAACTAGTTCAACTAGTTTATTAATTTACTTACTAAACTAGTTCAACTACAACTAAAGTAGTTCAACTACCACTACTACTACTAAAAATCTAGTACTAACTAAGCTAAATTAACATCTACTACTACTAAATTAACATCTAGTACTAGCTAACCTAAATTAACATCTACTACTAAATCTAGTACTAACTAGTGGCAGGGGTGGGGCGGCGGAGAGGTAGCTAGGGGCGGCGAGGTCGAGGCGGTGGGAGGCGGGCTACCGGCGGAGGAGGAGGAGGGCGGCAGAGGATGGATGGAGGCGGCGGAGGAGGAGGCGGCAGCAGAGAGGGGAGGATGTGCGAGGAGGATGGAGGAGGGACGGAAGAGGGAGTACCTCGGCGGCATTTAACGAGCGGCGGCGGCGACGGACGACGACGGTTGTCGCAAGCGAGTGAGAGTGTGAGTGAGGCGGTCCTCCGTGGGGATAAGGTAGGGATAGTTGTAACACGTTTGGCAAAAGCGCTACAGCTAACATAAGTAGCGATGGCGCTCTATAGTATAACGCGCTCTGCTATAGCTAGCGGGGGCCAAGGTCATAGCAACTATAGCGATGGCGCTGTATGCCTCAAGCGCGCTCTCGCTACTTCTAAGTCGATGGCGCGTTTGGCGGACACGCTGCTGCTGCTAAGTAGCGATAGCGTGGTATTTTGAAGCGCGCTGCAGATAAGATTCTGTGTATAGGCTTTTCCCTAGTAGTGATAATATTCTCCAAAGTTGATTTGCGTAGTGGATACCATCAAATTCGTATGAAATTGGGGGATGAATGGAAATCAGAATTTAAAACTAAGTTTGGATTATATGAGTGGTTAGTCATGCCTTTTGGGTTAACTAATGCACCTAGTACTTTCATGAGATTAATGAACGAAGTTTTACGTGCTTTCATTGGACGATTTGTGGTAGTTTACTTTGATGACATATTGATTTATAGCAAATCTTTGGAGGAACATTTGGAACATTTACGTGATGTTTTTATTGCTCTACGTGATGCACGTTTATTTGGTAACCTTGGGAAGTGCACCTTTTGCACCGATCGAGTGTCTTTTCTTGGTTATGTTGTTACTCCACAGGGAATTGAAGTTGATAAAGCCAAGATTGAAGCTATTGAGAGTTGGCCGCAGCCCAAAACGGTCACACAAGTGAGGAGTTTTCTTGGCCTCGCTGGTTTCTATAGGCGTTTTGTGAGAGATTTCAGCACCATTGCTGCACCTCTCAATGAGCTTACAAAGAAGGATGTGCCTTTTGTTTGGGGTACTGCATAGGAAGAAGCCTTCACGGTATTGAAAGATAAGTTGACACATGCTCCTTTACTCCAACTTCCTGATTTTAATAAGACTTTTGAGCTTGAATGTGATGCTAGTGGAATTGGATTAGGAGGTGTGTTATTACAAGATGGCAAACCTGTTGCCTACTTTTCTGAAAAATTGAGTGGGCCTAGTCTGAATTATTCTACTTATGATAAAGAATTATATGCTCTTGTTCGTACTTTAGAAACATGGCAACATTATTTATGGCCCAAAGAATTTGTTATACATTCTGATCATGAATCTTTGAAACATAATAAAAGTCAAGCTAAACTGAATCGTAGACATGCTAAATGGTTTGAATTCATTGAAACTTTCCCTTATGTCATTAAACACAAGAAGGGTAAAGAAAATGTTATTGCTGATGCATTGTCTCGTCGCTATACTATGCTTTCACAACTTGACTTCAAAATATTTGGTTTGGAGACCATCAAAGGTCAATATGTGCATGATGCTGATTTTAAAGATGTATTACAGAATTGTAAAGAAGGAAGAACATGGAACAAGTTTGTCGTTAATGATGGATTTGTGTTCCGTGCTAACAAGCTATGCATTCCATCTAGCTCCGTTCGTCTTTTGTTGTTGCAGGAGGCGCATGGAGGAGGACTAATGGGACACTTTGGCGTGAAAAAGACGGAGGACATACTTGCTACACATTTATTTTGGCCAAAGATGAGACGGGATGTTGAGCGTTTCATTGCTCGCTGCACTACATGTCAAAAAGCTAAGTCACGACTCAATCCTCATGGTTTATATATGCCTTTGCCTGTACCTAGTGTTCCTTGGGAGGATATATCTATGGACTTTGTCTTAGGTTTACCTAGAACAAAGAAGGGGAGGGATAGCATATTTGTTGTCGTGGATAGATTCTCGAAAATGGCACACTTTATACCATGTCATAAAAGCGATGATCTTTGTTAATGTTGCTGATTTGTTCTTTCGTGAAATTATTAAACTTGCATGGTGTGCCAAATACTATTGTTTCAGATCGTGATACTAAATTTCTTAGCCACTTTTGGAGATGTTTATGGGCTAAGTTGGGGACTAAACTGCTTTTAGTACTACTTGTCACCCCAAACTGATGGACAAACTGAAGTAGTCAATAGAACATTGTCTACTATGCTTAGGGCTGTTCTAAAGAATAATAAGAAAATGTGGGAGGAATGCTTGCCTCATATTGAATTTTCTTATAATCGTTCATTGCATTCTACTACTAAGATGTGCCATTTTGAAGTTGTGTATGGTTTCCTACCTCGTGCACCTATTGATTTGTTGCCTCTTCCATCTTCGGAGAAGGTTAATTTTGATGCTAAAGAACGTGCTGAATTGATTTTAAAAATGCATGAGCTAACTAAGGAAAACATTGAGCGTGTGAATGCTAAACATAAACTTGCTGGAGATAAGGGTAGAAAACATGTTGTGTTTGCACCTGGAGATCTTGTTTGGTTACATTTGCGTAAGGATAGATTTCCTGATTTGCACAAATCAAAGCTAATGCCACATGATGCTGGTCCCTTTAAGGTGTTGGAGAAAGTAAATGATAATGCATATAAACTTGAGCTGCCTGCAGATTTTGGGGTTAGTCCCACTTTTAACATTGCAGATTTGAAGCCATATTTGGGTGAGGAAGATGAACTTCCGTCGAGGACGACTTCATTTCAAGAAGGGAGGATGATGAGGACATCAATACCATTGTTACACCCACAGCCCCTGCTGCTATACATCTTGGACCAATTACTAGAGCTTGCATGACGCCAACTAAATTACCGGTACTTTCGTTTCTTGGTAATGATTCTAATGTTCATGAGAATATGATGCTGCCTAAATTGGATACATTTGTTTTGCTTACAAATGAAGGGCCTCGCTTGGAGAAGGATGAACATTGGAGCAAGAACAAGCATGGAGATGATGGCATGCGCAAGGGGACAAACGGAGTTACAAGTGATGATTTCAGGACTTTGAAGCCACCATAATGAGTGCATGAAGCCTTGGACGAAATATACAAGATGCCACTTCATAAATTTCGTCCAGAGGCTATTCTAGGTGCTGCGTCACCTTATTGTTGGGCCAGGCCCATGTAATTTCGAAATACATAAGTATAGGCTATTTTTAGAGTCCATATGTGTGGGGAAACAAGAGATAGGGTTAGTTTCGGACCCCTCCACCAAGGGCCACGAAATTCACACCCTTTTCCTCCATATATACAGCCCTTAGGGCACCATTTAGACTTTGGGTTTTGTTTAGATTAAAAGTTCGCCATAGCTGCAACTTCGCGTACTTCGTTTGTGTTCAACGACCAGACAAAGGCGTCACAGAACCCCACCTTGATCAATAAATCTTTCATCTTATATTCACAATATCCAGATTGCAATCTCAGTTTCTTGCTTGTTCTTCGTTTGCTCGCAGGAAACAGACCCTCGTGGTCAGGTTGATCGTGCTCCGGCGTGGTCAATAACCTCTCGGAGTTGGTTTAGCTATTGCTAAAGCGCGGCGTCGCCCTCGCTTCGTAGTCGGATCGTCAAAGTCGACTTCCACCAAAGCGAAATCCACCATCTCATCGAAAGACGGGACACCTTTGCCTCTATCATTAGTTTGGATTGCGCTGGAGTTAGTGTGGATTGCAGGCAAGACATCCACATTGGCTGGATGCATCTTGTTTGTGATGACATCAGAATCTAAAACCCGGGGATGCCTTGTAATAATGTCCCAATTGACAAACTCAAAATCTTACCCTGCTGGAGTTACTGTGCAATTTCGGTTATAAAAACCCAGTTGACAAACTCAAAATCTTACTGTTTTACTACTATTTTGAAGGCTCCAGCTGGAGACGCTTGGGTTGAAACTACGGATGGCAAGAAATACTCGCCGGCCATGATTAGTTCATTTGTATTTGACCTTGGAGGAGGAACCTTTGATGTCTCCATTCTAGAGATCCCTAACGAAGTGTTTGAGGTCGGTGTTTGTAGCTTGCCTCTTACTGTAGGTTGTTATATCAAGCTTCATTCGCATTTCTGATATGTTGATTATGGACTTGTCAGGTCAAAGCAACAAACAGTGATGCTTTCCTGGGTGGATAAGACTTTGACAATAGTATGTTGGAGTTCTTAGCGAGCGAGTTTGGTATTGATTTGCCAAAGGATAGATTGGCCATGGGTGGTGCTATTCAGGTCGCCATTCTCTGTGGAGATGTGAAGGAGCTTTCTTATCCTTGATCACTTGGTATTGAGACTCCTGAGAGGACCACTCCTAGAGAATACCGTTGTCTAAGAGGTATGCATGGAGACGAATTTTGCTTCCTGTTATTGATATTGTTTTTGTAGGTTGTCTGTTCTGTATCATAGCATGAATTTCTCGTACTTGCCTTTGCTTTGCTCAAACTAGTAGCATTTGGAGCAGCTTATTATTAATAGACTTTGTATTTTTGATTCTCCAGTGGTGTCATGTTAGATTAATTCACTACATACTCCCTCCGTAAAGAAATATAAGAGCGTTTAGATCACTAAGTTTAGATCACTACTTTAGTGATCTAAACGCTCTTATATTTCTTAACAGAGGGAGTACATTGGTACTCTTGGTT
The DNA here is from genome assembly GCA_021437245.1 of Aegilops speltoides. Lineage (NCBI taxonomy): Eukaryota > Viridiplantae > Streptophyta > Magnoliopsida > Poales > Poaceae > Aegilops > Aegilops speltoides. The sequence goes on along the minus strand of CM038141.1, from coordinate 54,752,600 downwards.
CACTGGAGCACTTTTCCTGCCATCACTGGTTTTAGTATACTATTTCTGGCTGCCTTTCCTTGTTTTACATTGGAGATTAGTCTACTGGAAAGGATGGGATACAAAGAATGGAGAGTAGATTGTGGTGTGTAGCAATGAGATAACATGATATGTAATGTGGTCGTATACTTTGGACCAAGCGATATGCGCAAAGATGACTTTTGTTTACCGCACTTGCATGTGAAGTAGATACTTTTCATCCTGTTGGTGGTATTGTGGTACTGCTCTGTATTTTGGCTTATTGTGGTTTTGCAATATGGATACCTATGTTGTAGCTTTCTAAGTTGAGATACACTAGTCCTCTGTGGGTCATGAAACTGACAAGAGATGTAAATCGTGTGATGTCGTGCACAGCCAATTATCAACCTTATTAACAAAATGGTACATGTCCAATGGATAAGCATGTATTAGTCTCCTAAGTTTGAGATACACTCGAGTACACATGTTGTGTGCGGTTGTGTAACTGACTAACAGGGGATTTAAATTCCTACAGGGTTCCAGCACAGGAGGCGGCCGTTCAACGGCGTCGGCATCCATAGCAGGCGTGTCAACTGACAAGAACCTGAGCTACACCATCCTGGCAGGCACCCTTGCCGCCTAGAGCGCCCTTGTATGGTACCTTCTATCAAAGCCCAAGAAGACCGGGGAGGTCATTGATAGATTACCCCGATGAGGGTGGTGGATACTCCCCCACCATCTTCCACCGTGATAGGATCCTCCCTCCCTCCATGTGCTTCTTCTGTCGTCGAGGAGGGCGAGGGGACTTCCATCTGGGCGCTCTTGACGAGTTCTGCAAGGTACCTACCATCTCCTCTCTCAGAGAGATACCGCATTTCAACGTGTTCTTCTTCCCTGTGTAGTGCACTATGCTGATAGCTGAAGAATACATACAGAGGGAAGAGACGATAATTATGCATTATGCTAAGATACTTCGTAGATTGAAGCCCTGAATTATTAGACACCCACCCAGTTCTATCTTGGAAATTTATGCATGTGTAATGTGCCGATTTAGTGCATAGAATGAATCATCAAATGCTGCTTGTGTGTCTTGTGAAGGAAGGAAAGCAGTCTTGTATATTGTTCTTTTGGCTGCTATAAATTTTATATTGCTTTGGCACGATTTTGCTGGTAGAGTTAAATTATAATTTTGTTGAAAACATGAGTTGAACCTTCATTCTTTACAGAAAACAACTTAGTTGCCAGGTTTTTGTTGATCTAGTCAGGTCGAGAGATCTTATGGGTTTAATCTCTAGCCTACCCCAACTTGTTTGGGATTAATGGCTTTGTTGTTGTTGTTGTCAGGTAGTGTAGCTATAGAATATAGGATGAAGTGTTCTCATTGCACATTCGCCACAGTGCATAATGCATTCTATTTTTGACAGGAAATATCACAGAATTTATCTTTCTGGGGGTGTTCGTAGAATTATTCATGTCTATCTCACTATTTTCTCATTACACAGGATAGTAGATACCATCACATTGACGTGGTTGTCCATCATGCTATAAACCAGTCTGTTGCTTGAATTAGAAATTTTCTTTCTCTTAAGGGATATTCGCATGATAAAATTGTAGCTCGAAACTCTGTTGAAGCAAGAGGAAGATCAAGAGCAAGATGATAATGTGTGGAACATTTCCATGAGTGGTGGGACGTGCCTTAGACTCATCGCTAAAGCTGTTGGTGATGCGATTGTCCCTCTTGTCATGCCATTTGTTGAGGCTAACATCACAAATCCAGATTGGCATTGTCGTCAGGCAGCTACTTTTGCATTTGGTTCTATCCTTGACGGTCCTTCTCTTCCGAAACTTGCTCCACTGGTACATGCTGGACTTGATTTCTTGCTCAATGCAATGAAAGATCCCAACAGCCAGGTAAAAGACACCACTAGAGCATCATTCTGCAATACTAGTAAGTATGCACGTGCAACGCATGTCTCTACTAAAATATGTTCTATTATGAAAAATAATAATTCTATCATAGCGTACACCTACTTCCTCACAAGTTGAAATCTCATGCAAAGAGCATATAATACCTAAGTAATATAAATGATTGGAAATATTTTGCTTAATTAATTAATTGATAGAAAATCACTCCATCAAGAAAAATTAAATTATAGATGTTCATCATGCAGACAAAACTGTTTGTCATGTATCGCAGTGATGACCTCTTAATCTGTATAACTTAATTCATGTGTTATTCATAGCTTAGAGTCATCATTGAATCTAAAAAGAACTAAATTTGAGGTATAATATTTCCAATCAAGAGAAATATATCTTCAATCTTATTATCTTCTAGTTGGTACCTATGAATGGGCCAGAAAAAAAGATATGCAGCTATGTGTATAGAGGCAATGGAAAATAGTAGTTTACACATGAGCTGATCAAATGACATAATTTTATCATAATTCTGAGATACAAGTTTGTGCATCTAAGAAACAAAACATTGCTAGTTCATACAGAAACAAAACATTGCTAGTTCATACAGAAACAAACCATCAACAACATAGATGAAACTTCAAGCATTATAGGCCAGTTATTGCAAGAGGTCATGAGAAGATTGAACTTGACATTTGATCAGGCCAGTTTCAATGGCTATACTAGGTTGTCTGTTGCAGTAAACAATTCTATCCATTTTTTAATCCATCCCTTTGCTACTGTGTTACTCTTTCGCAATGAAGATATCACTACAGATGCTGCCATTTTATTACCATTTGCTATTTTTGTTGGATGTTAACCCTGTTGTAGTTAACATTGGCTTTCGATGTACTTACATAGGACTATAATGAGAGATGTTGTTTGCCGTCGAGGTTAGCTGCATCCCATGTCTTATACACCATCTGTTCCTAAATATAAGTATTTTTAAAGATTCCAATATAGACTACATATGGACACTACTAGGAAAATGCCTATAGATAGAAGTTTACCAGCAGTGTTTGTTTACAACCCCACGCTACTAGTAGTTAGTAGTAGCGCTGGCTATAAGGAGCGCTATTGGTATCAGTTAGCAGCAGCGCTTGTTACCTAGCCCCACGCTACTACTAAGTGTAACACACCACACCCCCCAGTCAAAAAATAGCAGCAGTGCCTGTCCTCCAACCTGCGCTACTGCTAGTTTAGGATCTATAACATTTTACCAGTAGCGTGTTTTTCTTGCCCGCGCTATAAGTAGTGCAACCCTAGCCATAGCTATTTTGCAAGCTGCCATAGCAGTAGCGCGTATAGGTGACCCGCGCAATTGCTATGCCCACCAGCCACCTACCACCTTTCCCCTTCTTCCTCCCCTCTCTTCTTTCCCCTTCCTTTCTCCCCCTTTCCTTGCACCTTGCTTGTTCCTTTCAATGCTCCCCTCCACCACCCCTCCATTAGAGCCCTCCCTTCCCCTCTTCTTTGCCCCTCCACCACCCCTCCATTAGAGCCCCATCCCTCCCCCTCTTCTTTGCCCTCCACCACCCCCCTTTTCTTTGTGCCCTCCACCACCACCCCCTCCATTAATGCCCTCCCTCCCCCTCTTCTTTGCCCTCCTCCCTCTTCCATTAACGCCTTCCCTCTTCTCTCCCCTCTCCTCTCCCACTATCTCCCCAGCTAGCTAGCTCTCTCTCTCCCTAGCTAGCTAGCTAGTTAGAGCTATATATCTAGAGCTATTAGGTAATTAATAAGAAAGGTGCTCGATATCCCTCTCGACACATAGGTGAGCAAAAAAAGGCGTTTGTGTGGATAGGACCGAAACTATATATATATATATATATATGGGCGATATGAGAATATATATATCGAATTGTGTGTGGCATAATTTGAGTTGCCTACATTGTGTATTTGATGAAATAATGTGGGTGGCATGAGTTTGCTTATATTTTGCCGAAATGTCGATTCAATTCCGTTTCGGCGAATTTTGCGCATGCAAACTCAATATGTCCTATGTTTAGTGAAGGTCATGCCGAATTTTTATACGAATTTGATCCATGCATGCATATATACGTGGTTATAATATTTGCTCCACGCGCAGGTGATCATGAAGGTCAATGGAAGGATGGTGGAAAGATACTAGCAATCCGCTGTGGATGACATGTATGAAAAAAGACTTAAGGATGTTTTATGTCCGTGTCGAAAATGCAAAGGAAGAGTCAGGCTCGACCCCTTTCATGGTGGTAAATTCAAGGCGCACCTGCTCATGCATGGTTTCATGCATGGCCATACTCGGTGGATAAGTGATGATGATGATGATGAGGACGTCGATGGGGCAGGAAATAATGACATGGGGCCACCAGACGAAGAGATGACCGATTATGTGCCCGAAGAGGAAGACGGCCTCAGAAATGTCGATGGCGAAGAGGCAGTTCAAGGTGGAGAAGACGCGGACATGCCGTCGTCTTTGTCGCTACTAAGTTCAGCCATGCGGGACCTCCATGTTTGAGACCTGCTTCGCAGGAAGACGACTAGCTACAGAGCTGCTTCAAGAGAGGAGGCCAAACTGGTGCAACTGGAGGTAGACTCGAGTTTCTGCATGTGCAAAACTGGCTTGCACCCGTTGTATGTGAACGTATAGCTTATCACAACCGATCATCACGTGGTGTCTCGGCACGACGAATTGTAGCAACGGTGCATACTCAGAGAGAACACTAGTACCTTGAAATTTAGTGAGGGATCATCTTATAATGCTATCGCCGTCCTAAGCAATATAAGATGCATAAAGGATAAACATCACATGCAATGAAAATATGTGACATGATATGGCCATCATCATCTTGTGCCTTTGATCTCCATCTCCAAAGCACCGTCATGATCTCCATCATCACCGGCTTGACACCTTGATCTCCATCGTAGCATCGGTGTCGTCTTGCCAGCTATTGCTTCTACGACTATCGCTACCGCTTAGTGATAAAGTAAAGCAATTACATGGCGATTGCATTTCATATAATAAAGCGACAACCATAAGGCTCCTGCCAGTTGCCGATAACTTTTACAAAACGTGATCATCTCATACAACAATTTATATCTCATCACATCTTAACCATATCACATCACAACATGCCGTGCGAAAACAAGTTAGACGTCCTCTACTTTGTTGTTGCAAGTTTTACGTGGCTGCTACGAGCTTCTAGCAGGAACCATTGTTACCTACACATCAAAACCACAACGATTTTTCATCAAGTGTGCTGTTTTAACCTTCAACAAGGACCGGCCGTAGTCAAACTCGATTCAACTAAAGTTGGAGAAACAGACACCCGTCAGCCACCTGTGTGCGAAGCACGTCGGTAGAACCAGTCTCATGAACGCGGTCATGTAATGTCGATCCGGGCCACTTCATCCAACAATAACGCCAAAACAAAGTAAGACATTGGTGGTAAGTATCACCCACAACTCTTTGTGTTCTACTCGTGCATATCATCTATGCATAGACCTTGCTCGGATGCCACTGTTGGGGAACGTAGTAATTCAAAAAAATTCCTACAAACACGCAAGACCTATCTAGGAGATGCATATCAATGAGACGGGAGAGTGTGTCCACATATCCTCGTAGACTGAAAGAGGAAGCGTTATGTTAAAGCGGTTGATGTAGTCGAACGTCTTCACGATCCAACCGATCAAGCGTCGAACATACGGTGCCTCCGAGTTCTGCACACGTTCAGCTTGATGACGTCCCTTGAGCTCTTCATCCAGTTGAGTACGAGGGAGAGTTCCATCAGCACGATGGTGTGGCGACGGTGATGATGAAGTTACCGGCGCAGGGCTTCACCTAAGCACTATGACGATATGACCGAGGTGTTAAACTGTGGAGGGGGGCACCACACACGGCTAAGAGATTGTCGGTTGTCCTTTGGGGTGCCCCCTGGCCATGTATATAAAGGAGGGAGGGAGAGAGGCCGGCGGCTAGGAGGGGCATGCCAAGGGGGGGAGTCCTACTTGGACTCCTAGTCCAAGTAGGATTCGGACCCCCTTTTCCTTTCTTCCACCGAAGGGAAAGGAAGGAAAGTAGAAGGAGAAGGAAGGAGGGGGCCGCGCCCCCACCCCTAGTCCAATTCGGTTTGGGCAGGGGGGAGGCGCGCGCCACCTCGTGGCCCTTCTTCCCTGTCTCCACTAAAGCCCACTAAGGCCCATTAACTTCCCCGAGGGTTCCGGTAACCCCTCGGTACTCCGGAAAAATACCTGGATCACTCGGAACTATTATGATGTCCGAATATAACCTTCCAATATATGAATCTTTACCTCTCGACCATTTCGAGACTCCTCATCATGTCCTTGATCTCATCCGGGACTCTGAACAAACTTCGATCATCAAATCACATACTCATAATACAAATCGTCATCGAACATTAAGCGTGCGGACCCTACAGGTTCGAGAACTATGTAGACATGACCAAGACACATCTTCGGTCAATAACCAATAGAGGAACCTGGATGCTTATATTGGCTCCTACATATTCTACAAAGATCTTTATTGGTCAAACTGCATAACAACATACGTTATTCCCTTTGTCATTGGTATGTTACTTGCCCGAGATTCGATCCTCGGTATCCTCATACCTAGTTCAATCTCGTTACCAGCAAGTCTCTTTACTCGTTCCATAATGCATCATCCCGTAACTAACCCATTAGTCACATTGCTTGCAAGGCTCATAGTGATGTGCATTACCGAGAGGGCCTAGAGATACTCTCCGATACACGGAGTGACAAATCCTAATCTCGATCTATGCCAACTCAACAAACACCATCGGAGACACCTGTAGAGCATCTTTATAATCACCCAGTTACGTTGGGAAGTTTGATAGCACACAAAGTATTCCTTCGATATTCACGAGTTGCATAATCTCATAGTCAGAGGAATATGTATAAGTCATGAAGAAAGCAATAGCAATAAAACTAAACGATCATTATGCTAAGCTAACGGATGGGTTTTGTCCATCACATCATTCTCTGATGATGTGATCCCGTTCATCAAATGACAACACATGTCTATGGTCAAGAAACTTAACCATCTTTGATTAACGAGCTAGTCAAGTAGAGGCATACTAGGGACACTCTGTTTGTCTATGTATTCACACATGTACTGAGTTTTCGGTTAATACAGTTCTAGCATGAATAATAAACATTTATCATGATATAAGGAAATATAAATAACAACTTTATTATTGCCTCTAGGGCATATTTCCTTCAATTCCTCCTCCACCCGTTGGCCATTTCAGGCCCGTTGATATTAACTTAAATGTAAAATCCCTCTAACAATTACTAGAGCATATTATATAAAATTAACACCTAGGAAACATTTTCCACATATATATTAATTATCAGTAATACCCGGTGTTACCCGATACTCTCTGAAGCCCTTATGGTGACCCCGAAACGCTTTCAGATCCTCTCAAAACTATTTTGAATATTAACAAAACTATTTCACAAATAAATCCTCAATACTCTCATCTTTACTCTCAGTAGATCATCATTATCTTAAGCTTGTGACCCCATAAGTTTGGTAAATTATAGACATAGCGGAACCGTGGATGTCCATATCGATCCCTATGATTACACGAATGACATTCGAGTGAACCTTTGGTTATTATGTGATGTTCCCTTTGCTTCGTAATACTTTACAAAACCCGGGGTGCATCGGTATCCTCCCGAGACATCATCATGCTCACTATACTGTTGATCTCCTTGTTGGCTTTGTTCTTCTTTCTTGTTGAAGTGTTCCGACATCCCCGTGACGTAGCCATTATGTCTGACCAGACGATGATGGATGCCGTCACATCCAGAGGGCCCTAAAAATATCTCTCCATCATCGTAGGAGTAAATCCCACTCTCAAGCTATCTAGTCTCTTATCAAACTTTCCGACGAACCTGTAAGTTGTCCTTATGATCACCTTGTTACAAATGATGTTTGAGCAACCCCAAACTTCACCTTACGGTAGGAAGTGACTACAATACTCTCATGGTTTGAGGAACTAAAACACATGCTAAAACTCTGTGTTATAACAATTGATTTCAGACGATATTATCTCAAAGTATGTTCTCAATGTTGTTCTAGGACTACCGTTACACTTAACGATATGGTAAGGTCCGGAAAATATGATCATAAACAACACTTGAGCCCGTCTCAGAGACAAGACCAGGAATCTATACTTTATCGTTTATCATTTCACACGTGCATATGTGTTTTCTACTGAATCACATATTCCAGTATCACAACAGTTATAGCATGTAATATCAACTTTTAATTATAAAAATAAAAATATAATAATACAAAATTATTGCCTCTAGGGCATATTTCCAACAGCTACTGGTTGCAGAAGACGAGTGAAAAGTAGCGGCGGCGATAAATGAGAGAGGAAAAATGTGGATGTGTAGTGTTTCGGTGCCAACAGTTGTCTCAAAAAGCCGTGTTAGGGAACTACGCGGCCCGTCGGAGCGGCGGGCGACAGGGGAGACGAGTTTCAGACCACCGAATTTTGATACGTTTTCGTGTGGTACCCGACCGTCAGTTCAACGTGGCGGACGCGCGGCCTTCTCATATCCGCCCTATATTTGGACTGGATATGAAGGGTGCCGCTCAGTACGAACATTTAAGGCATGTTTAAAACGCATGTCCGTGGCATTTTTTTGTGAACGGTCACTAACATGATTATTCGTCCAGGCGTTTGTGACGGGCTCCGGCTGCAGATGCTCCGTTGCTGTCACGAATAAAACGAACTCACCCGCGCGGACTTGCCGCCCCACGACAGGCAACAAACTCACCCGCGCGGACTTGCCGCCCCACGGCAGGCAATGCCGAGACGGTTCATCGAGCAGCTTTGATTTCCAGGAAGCTTCCCAAAGTCCTGACTGGCGTATATATTCACCCGCGGCTAGCTGCTTCAAGCACAACAAGATATTCAAGCCTTCCCCAGTAAGTGTCTACAAGCCGGACAACGTGTTTCGTGTACACGACCCGTCCATCCTTCTTGTTTTCTCACATTTCTGGCTTGGTTTGCTTGTGATTCCGCTGCTCAATATTTTTTTTCTCGAATACGCACGAGTGTGCATACTATATATTAAAGAAGAAGATGGGGATTGAAAAATCTCCTTACATTGGTGTTACATAATGTTACATAACCCAACTCCACTCAGACTAACGTAAGCTAATTACTCGCGTCATGCCCCACCTCTATGGCCGCTAGGAATCTATCCATGTCTGTTCTAAGTAGGCCTACCGCCTTCCACGCCCTACACACTACCAGAATCCGCTTAATTACAAATGTGCTCCACGGAGCATCTCCATCAAATACAATCCCGCTCCTATGCTTCCAAAGTTCCCACATCACCAATATCAACATGGTTCGTGCATCCTTACACCACGAGGCGCCCTCAGTGGTACTCATGCACCAGGCTCCCAAGTTTGATGTTGACGTCGGGGCCCATTCTGGTTTGCCCCAAGCCGTGTAGACGTACGCCCACACTTCTCTCGTGAAGACACATTGAAGTAGGATATGATTTATGCTTTCTTCCTCTTGGTCGCAGAAGGAGCATGCTTCTTGGTGATCCAGCCCTCGCCTTGCCAACCTGTCAGATGTCCAACATCTGTTCTGCAAAGCGAGCCAAGCAAAGAAGTGGCATCGCAGTGGTGCCCTGGACTTCCATGTGAACCTTGCTGTTGGCACTGTTTCCTTTGCCCAGAATTTTGCCTTATATGCTGATCTTGTGGAGTAGGATCCACTGTCCGCCCATGCCCACCGGACTGTGTCCACCACCTACTGGTGTAGAACACTGCCAGCCTTTCCCATAGACGCAGATATTCATGAAGCATCTGAGTAGTTACCTCCGGCCCGACATCCAGCGCCCAAGCTCCGTTCATTAGTCCTTGGCTGACCGTGCGGTTGTCCCAGGTCATTTTCTATACCGTACCATAGATTGTTGGTGCCAATTCCTCCAACCTGAAGCCATCAAGCCATCTATCCTGCCAAAACAAAGTTCTTCCACCATTTCCTACCGTTGCGTGGGTGTCTGCCAGGAATATTTGCATCGATCTTTTCGGTACTAAAATATCGAACTCTACCCAAGGCCTAGTTGGATATACTCGTTTTAGCCAAGGGCATCTTGCATGTATGGCAATGTTGAGCCACTCGAGGTTTGTGATGCCCAGCCCACCCGCCCATCTTGGCGAGCATACGGCCCCCCAAGCCACTAGGCATTGTCCGCCAGTCGCCTGATCTTTGGCGCACCAAAGGAATCCTTTGCAAATTTTGTTCATGGCCGTGATAGTTTTCTGCAGTATGTCGAGCCCCATCATCGCATGTATAGGTATTTCACATAGTACAGATTGAACCAGAACCATTCGACCACTCTTTGGCATGGTGTTTGGTTGTATGCAACGCCTGGTGTATGGTAACCTCTTTGGCTAGTTGGTGAGGTTACCAGCACACTTTGTCACAACCATATAGCACACATCATAAGCAGAGCAAAGTATAAACAGAGGATCAACTACTTAAGAGCATATTTTAGATAAGCAGTACCACACTTCATAACAGTTAAAAGCATAACCATAAACAGTTCAAAGCAGACTCGATAGTAATTAGAAAGGAGGTGCCTCGGCCCTACTCCTTGGCGGCGAAGGCTTCGTCGTGCTTCCTGCACTTGTTGATGACCTCAATGCCATCCTCGTCGAATATAGTGACCTTGAGGGTGTCGGGAGTGAGGAGCTTGAATGTCACCATGTAGCCGATCTTGATCTGATGAACGGCTGCGTAGGTGGCCCAACCCTGATCCAGGGTCACCCTGTCGTTCGTCGGCTTCACAGTCACCTTCCAGGAGCAGCCGTTGTTCCTGAGCTTGAACTTCGTCGACACCGCGATGAAGTGCTTGGTGAAGTACAGGGGCATGGTGATGCACTCAAACTTCGGTGCAAGGATGACCTTGCAGAAGTGAGTTGGGCCATCCTCCTCCTGGCAGTGGCCGTAGTTGCGGTGCTTGTTGCTGGGGGGCTCATCCATGCGCTCGTCGTCGCCAAGCTCAGGCGTCTTCGGGTCTTCGTCGGCGGCGGGCGGCAGCACAACCTCCTCGGGCATTGGATGAAGGGGCTGCTTGCCCTTGTTGTCAACGGCCGGGAGCACCTCGGTGCCCATCTCATTGCTCTCCTCAATCTGCACACAATTCATGGAGTGAGGCACAACACAAAGTTCATGGCTTATTGAAGAGCATGTAGTTAAAATGGCATGACTTTCACTCTTCCTCCTCTTCATCACGCCTATATTTACTCACCCTGCCCACCACTATTAATTTACCCACCCCCTCTCTTCTCTCACTATCAATCTTCCTCCTCTCCATCGCCATGAGCTCCAGCTCCATCTCCAACGCCAACCCCTTCCCGTGGGGTATTGGCTAGAGGGCCTTCTTCCTTGGGCGGTCGGCTAGTGACCGCACCAAGTTCGAGAACACCATGGAGGTGTGCTCGAACTTTGGCTCCATGGCTAAGATGCAGAAAGAATCTGATGTAGTGCTCATGAGAGCCACTGCACAGGAGCTGAAGATGGTGATTCTTGACCCAGTGAAGGGCGCGATGGCAGTCGACATCATTTGTTGGGCCATGAATCAGGCCATCTCCGACGACGCTAAATAGAGGAAGAAGTGGTCCAAGTACAAGAGCTACTGGGATCCTAATGACCGCCGTGCCGCAGTGTACTAGGAGAGGGCAATTGTGCCACCGGCGGTCATCGGTGGGGAGCCTAAGGAGGAGGAGGAAGAACCGGTGCAGATGCCGGCGAGGGCGCCGGAGCCAGGCTGTCGTACCTAGCAGATCGACCTTGTTAGAATAAATCTGAGGTCACCGTCAATCTATCGAGGACCAAGCAATCACACAAGCACGACACCGAGATTTGTTAACGAGGTTCACCGATATGGCTACATCCCCGGGGCTTGACTACGGGCGCTCATCCCCGTGACACCGTCACAATACCGCACCCCGGCCGCCCGGGCGCCGGCACATGCCGCCGGCTCCCCCGCATGCCTGTGCTATTATGTTGGCATAGGTTACATCATGTGTCTACCCTCGATATATATGAGAGGCATAGGATACAAGTGTCTTACTTGGACACGACTCCTACCCTGTCTACACACAGTCCTAAACCAAGTCCAACTGTAACCTTACTTGTACAATAATATTCGACACAACTCTACGCGCCGCCCCGCACGGCGATGAAGAAGAAGATGAAGGCCAGCCGCTCAACCCGCCGCTCCGCACGCCGGTGACAGCGGCAGCGGTTAGCCAGTGTCTGTTCTATACCCCCAACCCCCCTTCTACTCCAACCGCATCTACCTCTATTCGGATCTTGCATGAACTACTATGAACTCCTATGTACTCGTATGAACTACTATGAACTACCATGCTTATCTCCCCCTTCCCCTCTCCGCCATGGATCAAATCTACCGCCGAATCGAACGCTAAAAAGTAGTGCATGACGAACAGAGAAGTGCTTACCGCAATTGCCGCTGCCCACGTGATGATCCGCTCGCCGGTGATGGAGTCCGGTGGTCTTCTTGCTCTCCTCCGATCCGCCGCTACCGGTGAGAGTCGGGAAAGTGGGAGAGAGTGGGGAGAGGGAGCGGTGAGGGGCGGTGAAGCTAATAACTGCCGTGGCTTCGGGAAGCAACGCGGCTTCTCGAGCGTGGCCGCGCGCGTGCAGCCGCGGCCGCCCACGTGCACCGCTCGAGCCTGGCCGTGGAGAAACTGCCGATCCGGGCGTTCCCAGGGAGCCAGGCCCAGGAGTGTTTTAAAGTTTGTGTCATGCGGGCCGAACAGTAAAAGCAGGCAACCAAACAGCCGGATTCTTTCGCGCGGGCCTGGTTGGACCTCATGCAGGCAACCAAACACGTCGTGAAATTCTGAAATCGCAGGAGATGACTGATAGCTTAGCCACTTCGCCTGTATAGTTCTCGTCTCGTCAAAGCCAGTAGATGTAGACACCCGACCGCCCGTAACAATCGATGCCTACGCACGAAAATTCTGAAACTCAGGAGAGGGCTGATAGCTTAGCCAAGTTCTCGTTTCGTCAAAGCCGGTAGATGTAGACACCCGGCTGGCGAGGCACTGAAAGTCTGAAACGCAGGAGTCACTGAAAGTGTGAAACGCAGGAGTCGAGTACATGCCCAAGCACTGAAAGTCTGAAACGCAGGAGATGACTGATAGCTTAGCCTATATATACCCGCGGCTACCTGCATCGAACACATCAACATATTCAAGCCTCTGCCGGCGAGACCCCTCCGCCCTTCTTGTTTTCTCACCTTTCTCGCTTGGTTTGCACTAATTCGCTCGCTCCTCAACGGATGGAGCGGCCGGCGCCGGCGAGGCAATGGCACAAGGCGCTCGACGTCATCCGGACGTGCCACAGGCTAGCGCGACTCGGCGTTCTATCCGCCGCCGTCCAGCCACGGAGTGCCTCCTACGTCGCCATCAAGATCCACCACGACGGTGATTCCGCCGCATTCTCTGTCGCGCCCGATGACGAGTCCTTCAAGGGCCTGGTCAAGGGGAAGCGCCGTAAGTATTTCCGCCGCCTGGGAGGCGGCGCTGGCATCGCCGACGCGCTGGCGTCCGACGCCGAGCGCGGCATCTGCGGTGACAGCCATGACCTGCGGCGCCGCAGGGAGTCGTTCGGCGGGAACACGTACCCGAAGCCCAAGCCCAAGAGCTTCTTCAGCTACCTCTGGGACGCGCTCAAGGACGACCTTTTCATCGTGCTCGTCGGCTTCGCCATCAAGGAGCAAGGCTGGTACGACAGCGTCGGCATCTTCCTCGTGGTCTTCCTCGTCGCCGCCGTGTCCGCCGTCAGCAACCACGGCCAGGCCAAGCGCTTTGACGAGCTAGCCAGCGAGTCCGACAATACCGCCGTCACCGTCGTCCGCGCCGCCCGGAGGCAGGAGGTCTCCAGATTCGATATCTTGGTCGGCGACGTTGTGATACTCAAGATCGGCGACTCGGTGCCGGCAGACGGGGTGTTCCTGGAGGGTCACGGTCGCCTGCAGGTGGACGAGTCGAGCATGACAGGCGAGCCCCACCCGATCGAGATCGATGCCGAGAATAACCCCTTCCTCACCGCCGGCGTGAAGATCATCGACGGCTACGGCCGAATGCTCGTCACCGCCGTCGGCACCGACACCTTGTGGGGCGAGATGATGGGCAACCTAACCAAGGAGGACGCCGACGAGCCAACGCCGCTCCGGGAGCGCCTCGATGGCCTCACCTCAAGCATGGGCAAGATCCGCGTCGCCGTCGCGGTGCTCGCCTTCGCCGTGCTCACCGCGCGCCACTTCACCGGCAGCACCAAGGACGACCAAGGGAAGCCACTGTTCAACAAGGGCCACGTCACCTTCGACGCCGTGTTCAGCTCCCTCGTCAGCATTCTCCAGCAGGCCGTAACCATCATTGTCGTCGCCATCCCCGAGGGCCTCCCGCTCGCGGTGACGCTGACGCTCGCCTTCGCCATGAAGAGGATGGTGAAGGAGAACGCGCTGGTGCGCCGCCTGTCGGCGTGCGAGACGATGGGGTCCGTCACAGCCATCTGCACCGACAAGACCGGAACGCTGACGCTCAACCAAATGGAGGTGACCGAGTTTTGGGTCGGCAGTGGCACTGACCAGCCCAGAGGTGCGATGGCGATCGCCGGGAGCGTCGTCACCTTGCTCTGCCAGGGAGCTGGGCTCAACACCACAGGAAGTGTTTTCAAGCCGGACAACGTGTCGGCGCCGGAGATAACAGGCAGCCCGACGGAGAAGGCGCTGCTGTCGTGGGCCGTAGCAGACCTCGGCATGGACGCCGACGCGTTGCAGAGGAGCTGCAAGGTGCTGCACGTCGAGGCCTTCAACTCGGACAAGAAGCGCAGCGGCGTGATGATCAAGGACAACGCTACCGGCGCGGTGGTCGCACACTGGAAAGGCGCTGCGGAGATGGTGCTGGCGAACTGCTCCATGTACGTGGACACGGACGGAGCGGCGCGCCAACTCGAAGGGGAGCAGAGGAGGAACCTTGAGAAGGTGATCGACGACATGGCGGTCGGCAGCCTCCGGTGCATCGCCTTCGCCTACAAGCAAGTCAACGGTACTCACCAGTCAAAGATCGACGACGATGGTCTGACGTTGCTGGGCTTCGTCGGGTTGAAAGACCCGTGCCGGCCAGAGGTCAAGGCTGCCATTGAAGCTTGCACAAAGGCAGGCGTTGCCGTCAAGATGGTCACCGGCGACAATATCCTCACGGCCCGCGCGATCGCCATGGAGTGCGGCATCACATCCAGCAATGACCACAGCGGCATCGTCATCGAGGGGCACGAGTTCCGCGCCATGTCGGCGGAGCAGCAGCTCGAGATCGCGGACAAGATCCGCGTCATGGCGCGGTCCCTACCGTTGGACAAGCTAGCACTAGTGCAGCGACTGAAGCAGAAAGGCCACGTGGTGGCCGTAACTGGCCACGGCACCAACGACGCGCCGGCGCTCAAGAAGGCTAACGTCGCTCTGTCCATGGGCGTCCAGGGCAGCGAGGTGGCCAAGGAGAGCTCCGACATCATCATCCTCAATGACAGCTTCGACACGGTGGTGACGGCCACGCGGTGGGGGCGCTGCGTCTACAACAACATCCAGAAGTTCATCCAGTTCCAGCTCACCGTCAACGTGTCGGCCCTCGTCATCAACTTCGTGTCGGCGATCACCACGGGCAAGATGCCGCTCACCACCGTGCAGCTCCTGTGGGTGAACCTGATCATGGACACCATGGGCGCTCTGGCGCTGGCCACGGACACGCCCACCAAAGCGCTCATGGACTGCCCGCCCATTGGCCGTACGGCGCCGCTCGTCAGCAACCCAATGTGGCGCAACCTCGCCGCGCAGGCGGCGTTCCAGATCTCCGTGCTGTTGGCGCTCCAGTACCGGGGCCAGGACCTCTTGGGCACCGATGAGAAGGCCAACGGCACCATGATCTTCAACGCTTTCGTGCTCTGCCAGGTGTTCAACGAGTTCAATGCACGGGAGATCGAGAAGAAGAACGTCTTCTCCGGGGTGCTCAAGAACAGGATGTTCCTCGGCGTCATCGCCGTCACGCTCGTCCTGCAGCTGGTCATGGTGGAGGTGCTGACGATGTTCGCCGGCACCAAGCGGCTGGGACTCGAGCAGTGGGGTGTCTGCCTCGCCATCGCCGCCGTGTCGTGGCCCATCGGCTGGGCCGTCAAGTTCATCCCCGTGCCGGACCACCGTCCATGACATCTTCACAGGCTGCAAATCGTCATGATTCATTCATACTGCAGTGTTCATATTTATTTCATACGTATATAGCTTAAGTGATTCTTTTTGACAGTTTGTATTGTACATGGTACTGCAGGAAATAATGTGTACTAGTATATCATTGATCCGGTGCTCAGTAATAATTCTATATTTCTTCGCCGTAGGACATTTCAGTAATTATCTTTGTCCTTTCTTAGGGTTAATTGTAAATTTGTAATGATAAGTTTAATCACAACTTACTGGAAAAAAAAATATACTTAATCTGTAAAGTAATATAAGATGTTTTAGATCATTACTAGTTAATCATGATGACGACTGCTAGGCACTGGCATGCCGGCCGAAATTTCGTCCGGTCGACCCCCAGCCGCTTGATTCAGCCGCGCGCAATAGTTCGATTGAATCCTCTCGTGTTATTTTCTTCCTTCCTCCTCGTCTCTTCTTCCTCCCCCCGCGTCGGCGGGCATCGACCACGTACGACGACGCGCTTGTTCCTAGGACACCCGCGCCACCTGCGTCGCCTTACTCATCCTCGCCAACAACCAGAGATACCGGTTGCAACAAAAACACGATGCAGCAAAAACACCGTGTTCCACCGTTGCTATGGTTGCAGCTCCGCCGTAGGCGGCTAGCGTTGTGGCTCAACGGTTGTATCTCTCATCGATCGATCGCAACTCCACCGTAGGTGGTTGTAGCGTTGTGGCTCAACGGTTGTATCTCTCATCGATCGATCGCAACTCTATTGAGACAACCGCAACTACTGTCACCATCGGTCGCCATCACCGCCACAACTCCTCCTCACCTCTTGCTTTCGCTCCATGGTGGCTTGTGTTAGACTGTATAGCTTCTGTAGTTGTATACGTATATGTACGTATGATGTAACGTTATACCCCTTCATTATATATATGAGATAGGCCACCCCTAGAGGGTTGAGCCGGTTTCCCCAATTCTATTGTTTGACATGGTATCAGCCTAGGTCAACACGCTTCCGCCTAAACCCTCCACCCTACCTTGCTTTAGCGAAAAACGGTGTTCATAGTTGTGTACGCATGCAGTACGTCGTCACTGAACGGCAGGTAAAAAAGAAATATGAATGTTCTCGTCGCTGGTGAGTTGTGCTTGGGCGTGCTAGTTGAGTAGATATCGTTCGCTAATTGACCAGAGAGAGTAGGGGGAGCAACTAGCTAGAAGTACTCGTTCGGAGCCTCCCCAGGGGGCGCCCTCTGGGCGCTCCTTTTGATTTTTGTTTTCTTATTTTATCGCACGCATTTTTGGCCTTTTTTCAGGGGTTTTTGGCTTGTCGGTTTTTCACCAGTCTTTTTTAGCTTTCAGAAAAAAAATCTAAAACAATTATTTTTCGCGTGGAAAAATGCTTTTTTTGCTTCTGCGAGAGGCACGCCGTATCTCTCGAAAATTAAAAAACACGTTTTTTTTCCTTCCATGAGAGCCACAAATTTGCTTCCGCCTCTTAATTCAAAAATTAGAAAACACGTTTTTTCCTTCCATGAGAGGTAGGGTGGATATAACCTTTGGAAAAAAAGTGCCCCTTAATTAGTGGTCGCAGAGAAGGAAGGATCGATCGGCGGCAGGCTGGCAGCAGCATGTGGACCGAAACAAGGCGGTTGTTCGACTCATCACCAATAACGACCCTACCAATTTTATATTTATTTTTTATTGTCTAAACATTATAATAAAAAATAGAATCAAAACAAGCACAAATCAATTCAAATCCAAACCAAATGGAGAACTTTGCCCAAAATTTGGAAGGCACGTTGGCTATAATCCAAACAAAACAACCTGCCTCACTTTGGTCATTCCAAAATTTTGGTTGGACATGTTGGGGCACCAACCAAACACATCCAAAGAGGCATCTAGCGCAGGCACCACGTCCATGCACACACCACTCGAGCGAACGATCAACCCTAGTCTAGTGCTAGTGGGCACTTCTGGCGCTTGCGTAGGCGGCAGATTAGCAGCAGCGGCGTTGCTGGTGGCCGGCGCCGAGTGGCGCAGCGCTGCAGCGGTTGCCGGTGAAGGCGCCCGCAGGCTTGCTGGCGTGGAGCCATGGACTGCGACTGGGAGCGAGCGGGGGGCGTGTGTGGTCGGAGAGCGAGGATGGAGATTCTTGAAGAAGAAGAGATAAGGCTGATATGGGTGCACAAAAACATGTGGCCGGGGACGTGGAAGGGAAGGACCAGCGCGTAGGATCTGTGTGAATCCGACGCAGCGCGCGGAGTCGGCCGAAGACCCGGCGGCCGTCTCCTCGGTCCGGCCGCTCCATGCACGGCCTCTGGTTGCCGCTCCCAAATCTTCGACGACGCAGCCGCCCCGCGCTGCCGTCCCGAGATCTTCCTCCCCTTCTTCCGAGCTACAACGCTGCCGTCCCGCGTCGTCGTGGAGCACCCTCGGATAGGTAGGTCTGTTCCTGCCCTACCTCTCTCCTCCGGTAGCTGTGTGTGCGCTGATCGCGGCACTACGCTAGCTCTGGAACGAGGGCTCGGGAAAGAAATCGCGTTGCTCCACCGCCAGTACCTCCGCCCCTGCTGCTGCTCCCCAGCAGCCATAGCTGCGCACGCATTTGGGATTGAAAACGGCTGAGTTTTGATGGTTTAGTTTGGGGTATCAAGTTAGAAAAGAATTGTAAATTCGTTAGTTTTGGATTTGTGTGCGTGTGGGTGCTGGATTAGAAGTGTGTGATGGATAGTGATGGATCAGTGTGTGCTGGGTATAGAATTGTTCTTTGTAAATGTCATCGGTGTTTCAGACTTCACTATTGCAAAATTGGGGGCTATATATAGTGCTACTAGACAATGTTGCGAGGCTATGCGAAGAACAAAGAGTTTGGTGTTACTACAAAGGATGATCCAAAGTAGGAGTATAAGTGAAACAAGGAAAATGCATACCAAGGATACGGGGCCATGAAGCACTTTGAAGAACCTGACTCGGAAAGGACGCCATGACCATTCTCTCGGTGTGGTTGTCCACTTGTCCTGCTCTTTTGCAGGTCGAGCTCCAAACAAGCTGCGAGGCCACGAAGCCAACCCCATCGACTGCTCTGCTGCTTGCCTCGCAATGCACTAGTCTGCTTGCCTTGCCTTGGTGTACTAGTGTTTTTAGTTTGGACAGAAACAGCAGCGGAGAAGAGACGACAACATATAGGGTTGTTACCGGTGACCATCTTGACGGTGACGTCTGCCAAATGGATTGTTACAGAATGCTAAATTGTAATGTTACACATAGACATAGACAATCACAAATGATAAGGTCAAACAATGCCAAATTTATAATTGATTCACATTCAATATTTTGTAACAATCCCAGTTCACATAAATATACAACATGAATTTAATAGCCTGTCACACTATTCACCCAATACAATCTGAATTCAAGTTCAGTCACACTATTCACAGAATTGTACTCTCGATTCACATCAATTACAATCTCAATTTGGCAGTTGGCTTGTCTATGTATAACCCTATATACACTACAGGAAAAACACACGTCGCCGAGTAACGCGCCGTAAGCCGAGTGCTGAAACACGGGCTTATGGCTTATGTGAACCTAAGAGCATCTCCAGCCGCGCCCCAACAAGGCCCCCCAGGCAATTTTTCGGCCGCCTGCGCCAAAAAATCGGCCCAGTCACGCCCCCAGGGGCCCATTTTTCGCCGGCTCGGGCCGAAATTGGCGCCGGCGGACCCAACCGAACCGGCGCTACTGGGGCGCTTCGAAGCGCCAGGCGAATCGTTTTTAGCGCTGAAGCGCCGTGGAATAACCAGCGTCAGCGACACCGCCCGCCTCGTCTTCTCCCGACGCCTCGGTTTCCCGCGGGGAATCAATGGCAAGGTTGCCGCCGGTCAGCTTTGCCATTGATTCCTCACGGACGGCGCGTCACGGGGCAGCGCGCCGACGCCTCCCCTCCCTCGGACGCGTACACACGAACGCGGCGCGGCTCTATATGGCCTCGCTCGCCTGCGTTGAGTGACACCTCTCCACCTCTCTCGAGCATCGCCGCCAAGCTCTTCTCCCCACCCTGCAGCGCTTCGCGCAGCGCTGCCGAGGCCGCGGCGAAGGCGGAGTCGTCATCATCGACGACAGCGACAACGATGATGACGCGCCGCCGCCACCGCCACCAGCCGGGGAGGGGTCTAGCAGGGGCGCCCGAGTCAAGGAGGAGAAGGCCGACGATGGCGTCGACAACGGCGACTTCTCGGCCTTCAGCAAGTTTTTTTATTAGATTTTATATGTAATTGCGTGTTTTAGCCCAAGTTTGCGAATATAAAAGCCCAAATTTGCCGAAAATTGGCGTGTCTCAGCCCAAGTTTGCCTTTTTTTTCCCGCGCCTGGGGCCGGCGGCTGGGGGCCAACTCGCCCCCAGGCCCATTTTTTCGCCGGGTCATCTCCAGGCGGCGATTTTAGGCGCCCCTTGGGGGGGGGGGGGCAACAGCTGGAGATGCTCTAAGCCTAGTTTGCCCACAAGGACACACGACGAACAGTATGTGGTCCCTTTCTTAGTGTCAATTGTAAATTTGTAATGATATATTTAATCATAACTTAATAAAAAAAATTATACTCAATCTGTAAAGTAATATAAGATGTTTTCTATCATTACTACCTTAGTCCTGGTTTATTAGCCCCCTTTGTATTTTGTGTTAATTTTGACTATAGATTTAACTAATAAAATATTAGTAGATGTCACAAAAAATTATATCGTTGGATCGTATTTGAACATAGTTTTCAACGATATTATTTGTAGTGACATGCATTAACATTTTGTTACTTAAATCTAAGGTCAAAATTTATCATAAAATATGAAGGGGACCAATATACCAGGACGGAGGTAGTACTAGTTAATCACGATGACGACTGCTAGGTGCCGGCTCGCTGGCCAAAATTTTGTCCGGTCGGCCCACAGCCGCTCGATTCAGTCGTGCGCAACCCGTTCGATTGGATCCCCTCGCGTTATTTCCTCCCCCACGGCGCGGCGGCATCGCCATGTCGACGACGCTTTCATCCTTAGGACACCCGCCCTCGCCAGCCACCTGTGCCGCCTTGCTCATCCTCGGCCCCGTCCTCGCTGGCAACCAGAGATGCCGGTTGCAAAAAAAACACGATGCAACAAAAACACCGTGTTCCGCCTTTGCTATGGTTGCAGCTCCGCCATAGGTGGTTGTAGCATTGCGGTTCAACGGTTGTACCTCCTGTTGAGATGACCGCAACTCCTGTCACCGTCGGCCGCCATCACCGCCACAGCTCCTCCCCAGCTCCTGCTTTCGCTCCATGTTAGCTTGTAGCACAGAACCTAGGTACAAGCCACCGTTCCAGCACGGCACAACGCCAGTCACAGCTTTGTGATGTGTGGTTGCAGAAAAAAAGCAAAACGTTGTCACTCGCCATGGTCATCATTGAAAAGAAGAAAGAAGCTCGTTCCAGCAATTTTGTATGCCAATTCCAGCAAATGTCGCGACTGGTTGAAGCAAAAACGCTGCATTGCGACGATGGTTTCAGCAAACATGGTCGCCGGTTCCTTCCAGCAAATCGAAATGCCAGTCAAATCTCGAAGACGGTTCCAACATTATCACGGCTCCCCGACTTCCAGCCGCTGCACCATCACAGACTCATTGTAGCTCCTGGACAAGATGGTTCCAACCACCGGCGGAGGACTCAGTAGGGTGAGGTTGGACGTCCGCCCTACCTTGATTTAGCGAAAACTTTGTACGTTGTGCATCGTTGTGTACGCATGCAATACGCCTCCGAACGGCTGGTAAAAAAAGATAAAGAAATGTTCTGGTCGCTGGTGAGTTACTTGGGCCTCGTGTGCTACTTGAGTATGCTAGTTGACCAGAGAGGGGGGGGGCTAGCTGAGGAGTACTCGTTCGGAGCCTCCCCAAGGGGCACGCTGTAGGTGCTCCCTCCGATTTTTTTTTTGCACACATTTTTTGCTTTTGAAAAAAAATCTTCCATGAGAGGCACACATTTGCTTCCGTGAGAGGCACGTCCATGCCTCTTGGAAACGGCAAAAATATATTTTTATTTTTTTCCTTCTGCGAGAGGCACGGTTTTACTTCCACGAGAGGCATGGCCGTAACTCTCAAAAACGGCAAAAAATGTGTTTTGTTTCTTTTCCTTCCGCGAGTGCCTCTCAGAAACGAAAAAAAATATTTTCATTTTTTTCTT
The DNA here is from genome assembly GCA_021437245.1 of Aegilops speltoides. Classification (NCBI taxonomy): domain Eukaryota; kingdom Viridiplantae; phylum Streptophyta; class Magnoliopsida; order Poales; family Poaceae; genus Aegilops; species Aegilops speltoides. The sequence continues at coordinate 54,730,166 of CM038141.1, read as the reverse complement.
GTGCGAGAGGCACGGTTTTTTCATCCGGTTTTTTTTCATAAAAAATTTCGTCAAAACCTATCAAGATGAGATCTAGTGTTGAAGATCTCGATGCGAGGAATTCAATGGTGAAAATGATTCAAGATTTGGACGCTTATCACAACTTGGGGAGGTGGATATAACCTTTGGAAAAAGTGTTCCTTAATTAGTGATTTCGCAGAGGAGGAGACATTGATCGCTGGCAGCAGTCGGTGGACCAAAACAGGAGGTTTGTTCGAATCATCACCAATAACAACCCTACCAATTTTATATTTAATTTTTATTGTCTCAACACTATAACAAGATTAGAATCAAACCAAGCACAAATCAATTCAAGTCCAAACCAAATGGATAACTTGCCTAAATTTTGGAAGGTATGTTGGCTATAATCCAAACAAGAACAACTTGCCTCACTTTGGCCATGCCAAAATTTTGGTTGGACATGTTGGGCCACAAACCAAACACATCCAAAATGGCATCTAGCACAGCCACCATGCCCATGCACACACCACTCGAGCGAACAATCATCCCTAGTGCTAGTGGGCACTTCTGGTGCTTGTGTAGGCGCAAAGTGTTTTTTACCGGTTTCGGAATGTACTGGTGGTTCTCTCACCAATAACATGCTGCCATCTCAAAAGGTGTACATATGTATTTCCCTCTTTTCTCTGTTTAAGTCATCCTATTTCATGAAACTGGGACCACCATGCACATGCAAAGGACGCATGGTTCTCTCTTTTTACTCCTCTTGGTACAGAGTATGACATGCATGTCTCTGACATTATCTCTCCTCTCTCTCCATCTCTAAATCCATCACTTTAATTCCCTTTTCACTATTTGGATTGTTCATATCTTCAAAATAAAAATTTTGTTTTTGAAACTTTGTATATATTTGAACTCCCGGAACCAAGACCTTTAGAACAAGATTAATCTTGAATAGATTCAAACAAGTTTAAATTTCAATGTTTGAAATGAGTAAAATCAGCTTTCTGAAAAATAGTGAAATATGATCTTTGAATTGGGTGAAACCAATTTTGTACAATGTGTAAAATATGTTTTTCATCCACATGACACATTTTTGGGTGTGAAATCCGTGAAACTTGTTATTTCAGAATTTTGAAACTAGTCATGTAAAACATGTGAAACTAATTATTTCAAACCTTTTTTTAATGAGTGAAATCTGTTTTACGAAACATGTGAAATTGTTTTTTGAATTGAGTCAAATCCGTTTTTTGAAACATTTGAAATCAGTTTTTTCTTTGAGTGAAATCAATTTCTAAACGAGTGAAATCAGTTTTTCGCACTGATTGAAATCCATTTTCAAACTGAAATATGAAAATGAGTGAAATCTATTTTCTCATCTTAGTGAAGTTATTTTTCGGAAATGAGTGACATCCGTTTTTTGCTTTGAGTGAAATCAATTTCTGAACGAGTGAAATCAATCTTTCGCACTGACTGAAATCCATTTCGAACTAAAATATGAAAATGAGTGAAATCTGTATTCTCAACTTAGTGAAATTATTTTTCTTAAATGAGTGACATCAGTTTTTTCAGATGAGTGAAATCATTTTTTAACATAGTGAAATGAGTTTTTTGAAATAAGTGAAATCGGTTTCACGAAATTTGTGTAGCCAGTTCTTTGAAACAAATGAAATATGTGTTTTCAAATATGTGAAATCGGTGTTTAAATTGAGTTAATTTTTTTTGTCACGAGCCTAATCTGTTTTTTGAAATGAGTGAATTTGTTCTTGTAAATGCGTGAAATATGTGTTTTGGAATAAGTGGGATCAGTGTTTCAAAATGAGTGGATTTAGCTTTTCAAAATGAGTGAAATCACCTTTTCAAAATGAGCGAAACCAGTTCTTTGAAATGAAATACAATTAGTTTTCCAAAACGAGTTAAATCTATTTTAGATTGAGTTAAATCTGTATTTTTTAAAAACTCAAATTTGTTTTCTTAATTGTGAAATCAGTTTTTAAACATAGTGAAACGAGTTTTTGAAATTCCAAAGCAACGAACCGTTAAAATTCAGACTATGCTAAAATATATTAAATATTGGTCTTGTTTTAGAGATTTTGTCTTTGTGAGTTCAAATATATAAAAAGATTTAAAATTATAACATTCATTTAAAAGATATCAATCATTTAAGATGTTAGTACTATAGGTTGAGTGGTCTGGGAGTACACATGCATGATTAAATGGAAAGGTTGTGGTGGTAATGTTCACGTATTGATCAGGTGGTGTCAGACTAGTTTAGAGATGTATTTCAGCCCACAAAAGATTTCTTAGTTTATTACTTAAAGGACAACGTGCATCTTGATGTTGATATGGACGACGGATGCTTCACGAGTATATCCCGATTCTGGTAAATTTACTTATTCGCTTGCGTAGGCGGCAGATGAGCAGCAACGGCGTTGCTGGTGGCCGGCGCCGAGTGGCATAGCGCTGCAGCGCTTACCGGTGAAGGGTCCGCCCCAACTTAATATTTTCTCGTCCTCCGCCACCGGTTCCAACAAATCACCATGCTAGTTGCAATTGCAACATTACTCGAGCCGTCGTGCCTCTGTTTGCTCGTCGACTCCCCGCTCACCGCGTCAAAGCATTCACGGCCGTGCGCTGCCGTTCCCAGCACCGCGGTTGCAGCGTTTTTCACAACCGTTGTGTTCCGTTCATGGGGTTGGGTGAAAAAAAGGCTGTCGTGTGAAGGCGCCGGCAGGCTTGCTGGCGTGGAGCCATGGACTGGGACTGGGATGGGGGGGGGGGGGGCATGTGTGTTCGGAGAGCGAGATGGAGATTCTAGAAGAAGAAGAACAAATTACTCATGAGGGACCTGTGGGGTCAACCTTAACAACTTGAAAAGTGACTTCTTCCTGACCGGGAAGGGCCTTAGGCAAGGGGACCCCATCTCCCCACTCCTTTTTAATCTAGTGGTAGATGCTCTCTCTAGGATGTTGATCAAAGCTGCTAACCATCAAATGATTGAGGGCATGTGCCCTGAGGTTTGCCCGGGGGGTATCATCTGCCTTTAGTATGCAGATGATACTATATTGTTCCTGGATAACAATATTGAGCATACCAAAAATCTCAAGATGGTTCTCAATTGTTTTGAGCCGGTTTCTGGGATGAGCGTGTCGGTCGTAGACGAGGAAGAGACGAAGCTACGAGACAGCAAAAGCAAGGTTGGTTGGAGTCTCGATCGGGGACGGCGTGCTCCTCTGTTTTGGATTCGGATTCAGACGCCTGCTGCCGGACAGAGTGCCCGAGTCGGCTAGTTATCCCGACTTGAACAACCTGCAATATCTTTGCACACCATAAAAGCAAGACCAACGCCTTACTTTTTCCATCAATCAACAACGCAACGCAGCGCAAGAGAGGACAAGCAAGCAACGCACGAGAAGCAGAAAAGGATAGCTACCTACCTTCCGTATACCAAAGGAGCTCGAAGATTAGCCAGGACATGTCGTCGTCCTTCCGCCGTGCTCTGGTAGTGCTGACGACGGTTCTGATCCTCGTGTTGTTACTGGTCCTCCTGGTGCCGGCCATTGCTCATGCAGACAGCATCGCCGCCGCCGCTGGGGGTAGACGTACCAACAGCAACGACGTTCGCCCCAACCTACGGCGGAAGAAGTTGATGCCTGATCAGACCAGCAAGGTCGACCTACGCAGCTACCACCACAGAGCGGCACCTGCTGCCGGGCGCCACCGCAAGCTACTCGAGCCTTCTCCCGCGCCTTCTCCCGCACCTCTTTGAAGATCTCAAGAAGCCTACCAAGAAGGTGAAAAACAAAGATGTCTCAAGCTCTCATCAATCTATTGGACTATATGACAACGATGAGCCAAGTGGAGGGGCTAACGGATAAGGGACCGTTCGAAAGAGGACCGTACACGTTAACAGAGGAATGTACACGTGATGAAGAAGAAGTGGGAGAATGATAGGCACCTGTGTGATGCTGCTTCCTCTCAACTAGCTAGGAAGGTGTTGGGCCCCAAGTGCAAGGCTTTGTAGCAAGCTACAATTTCCTTGAAGTGACCCCAAGGTTTATCGAACCAACATGAGTTTAGTAACACAACCAATGATCAACACCTGCACACACAAATAGAAACTTGCCTTGGGCCCCAACGGTTCTAGTGAGGTTATTCGTCTCACTAGCTCTGCTAGTTACAACGATTAAAAGCACAAGTGCATGGATATTTGATTGCAATGAAAAAAATAAAAAAGGAATTGAAAAGAGCGTTGATCAAGGTTGAAAGAATATAGAGGAAGATGGACTCGGATCCATAGGTTCACTAGTGGTTTCTCTTCATAAGCAAGCATGGCATGGTGAAGAAATTACAGTTGTGTATCGATTAAATTGCAATTTCTATGACCATCCATGGCATAATTAACATATGAGCATCAAGTATCAGTATCTATAGACCTTTAACCAACCGCATCTATAGCTAATACTTCACCCGGATGGTTCCTGTCGAATGACATGGCAGTGAACCTGTGACGTGATTCATGCTTGTAGATCAAACTGGAAGCATCAGAAAATTCTGATGTCAGATTTATATGATTTGGGAAAGATGATAGGACGGAAGCTGCACGTTCGCGTGGGCGAAGAGGCATGGACCCATCCATGGAGCGTGCTTGGTATGCGTCGTCACAGAGGACGACGTGGACCATGTTTTTCTTTCGCTGTCACCCTTCTCATTTCACGTGGAGTGCGGTGCGTGAGACCTCGGGCCAGCTGTGGAACCCGACCTCTGGGGCTGATCTGCTGGATACTCTTAGATCCCATCATCCCAACACGATTTGAATAGTAGGATCTGTGGGGCCTCTAGAGCATGCATGGTTAATAGTATAGCCAACTGTTGGCTATAAAGTGTCATGTCATCTATAGCCAATCTTATAGCCAACATGTATAACAATTAGCTATAACTTTTTTTTTTACTATGTGCTACTTTATTAATACATGCATGGCCATCTTCCACTCTCACATAGTGCTAGGAGCACGTGCTGCAGCTGGCTCTTGCATGAGAACCCGCTTACATTCTCTCTCCTCCAACTAAGTATAAAAATATTATTTTACTCATTATAACCTGTTAACTGTACCTTATTGTACTTGCTCTTACACGTCGGAAACAAAATCACCATCAAGTCGATTTTTCTCTTGCACCCGACTGATTACATTTTAAATGTCACCTCTGTCCATAGAAGTGGACTCCATTGGGAAAACATTGGAACGTTGAAGCCAAGTAGGCCGCGACAAAAGAGCTTCGGAACATCGCGCCAACCCCAGGAGGAGTCTTAGGTCTCTCGTGCCTTTTGTGTTGAGCCTGAGTGCTCGTTATGTTGGCCTTGGCCGTGTAAGATATGAATTGTCCTATGGTTTGTGGAACTATGTTGTCACTATGTTTAGTTTGTGGGTTTTATTAATTTAAAGTCGGACGGTCCTTGCGTCTTCATTTAAAAAAAAATGAGTTGCTAAAGATGATGCCCTCGCATTCGTAGGACCACTTTTTTTCTGCATAAGAAACTTCCAATCTATTCATTTCAATCATGACAGTACAAAGAACACTAGAGATAATAAAAATTACAACCAGGTCCTTAGACCACATAGTGATGACTACAAGCACTGGAGCGAGCCGAAGGCGCGCCGCCGTCATCGCCCCTCCCTCGCCGGAGTTGGGCAAATTTTGTTGTAGTCGACAGCCGGGAAGTCGACATGCTAAAGCCCCATAGGACCAATGCATCATAGCAGTAAGCATTGCCGATGAAAAAGGTCTTCGATCGAAAGGATCAAACATGTAAACACCCAAAAGAAGACGAATGAAGACCAGATCCAAATAGATCCTCCGAAGACCAGGACCGACCGAATCTTGCGAGATCCGACGGAGACACACCTCCACATGCCTTCCGGCGACGTTGGACGCACCATCGAAGGGGGGATAGAACATGGGGGACATTATGCCTACTGAAGGACATGGCCCCAACCAAGACGCTAAACCTAACAAAAACAAAAAAAACGGGATCCCTCCTGCCAGCGGCGAGCCAAGGTCCTCCGCGCCCCCATGGCCCAAAGGCCATCGGAGATGGGGCGGACCGACGGTGATGCCAACAGGAGAAGGAGAAAAGCCTGGGTCTTTCCTTGTCGTTTTCTCTAGGACCACTTTGCTAGTTAATTAATCCAGACAATGGCGCTTACAAGTTCACACATACTCCTCCGTTCTCAGGTAAGTGGACATATGACAATTATAATGCGGATTATGGAGTAAAGTAGAAAATGCATTGGGAAGGTGTAAGCCCCCATCTTTCTCCTCTTTAATTACCTCATCTTCAATGAGCTAAGTGCATGTAGAAAATGAAAAGATCATGTGTTGAATGTTATTATTGGTCTTGATTCTCGTACGATTACATAGAAACATTTTTTCCTATTTTAAAGTACATTGGAAAGATAGAAATGCAATTTCTTATGGACAAATTTTGAATGCTAAACATCCATTTTTTTTAACACAGTACATAAGCAGACGCTTATACATACGCACATACACTCACGCCTATAAACACATGCACACGCAACCTACCCCTATGAGCACGTCCAAGACAGTGAGCCGGCACATCATTTTTGAGATTGATAAAATCGACATAGACACATTCGTGGTACAAAGCGGTGAAGCCACGTATGGCCACGCAACATAGATACTTAGTTCTGAACGACGAGGTAAAACATAACTTGGCAACAAAACGGAAAAATAAACTGCAAGTTCTTCTGAACGACGAGGTAGCTGGCCATTCCTGGTATCGGTCGCCAGATGCGTGTGGAGCTAGGGACATGTGCGCGATAGGCGTCGATGACCCAAAGGCAGGCGCGCGAAGACCGGAGGCCACGATACTTGCATGCCGTAGTGATGTCCCGACACTATATCGAGTCAGCGTTGTAATCGGATTGGGTCGGTGTCGTTGATCATCAAAGTCAGAACGAGAAACCTGTACGTATACGTACTGTATAACAATAGATGGCCGAGTCGGGTTACCTCTTCACCGTTTCTCAATCCAACGTAGCTAAGCTACATACCATGAATAGAAGCAAGACAACATATATATATATATAGCCTAGCTAGCTGCTTACCGAATCCAACGTAGCTAGCTTTGGTTGTATCACGCGCGCGAGCACAAATCGCAACACATAGCCGATACATGGCCGCCTTCCGCCGTGCGCTTGTAGTGTTGGCGACAGTTCTGATCCTCGTGCTGTTACTGCTCCTCCTGGTGCCGGCTATCAGAGATTGGAAGCGTTCCTACTCCCTCGTGAGGGAGCCGCGTGCGTTTATATTGATTGAGGCAGGAAGCCCCTGCCGTGGCTTACAAGAAGGTCCCGATCCCTTGAGTGGTTCGGTTTGTTACATAAGAGATAGAAGAGGATACGGGAGAGAAGAAGAGATAGACATAGTTTGAGATTACATGAATATATCTCTAATTCTAACACCCTCCCTTAATCTCAACTATCCTACATTGAGATTCTTCTTGAATTCCTCGAAGAGCTTGACTGGCAAGGCTTTAGTGAATCCATCTGCAACTTGATCCCTGGAAGGAATGAACCTTATGTCCAACTTCTTTTCTGCAACCCTTTCTCTTACAAAATGAAAGTCAATTTCTATATGCTTGGTTCTGCCATGGAACACTGGGTTTGCAGAAAGATATGTGGCTCCCAAGTTGTCGCACCACAAACATGACACACGATGCTGCTTAACTCCCAACTCATTAAGCAATGATTCAACCCAAATGATTTCAGCAGTAGCATTTGCTAGTGACTTGTATTCAGCTTCAGTACTTGACCTGGACACTGTGGCTTGTTTTCTGGCACTCCAAGAAATAAGATTTGAGCCAAAGAACACTGCAAAACCTCCAGTTGACTTTCTGTCATCACTGCATCCTGCCCAGTCAGCATCAGAGAAAGCACTAACAAGAGATGAGTTAGAGTGTCTGAACTTAAGACCTAAATCCACAGTATGCTTTATATACCGTACAATTCTCTTAACAGCTGTCCAGTGTGCAGTAGTAGGTGCATGAAGATACTGACAAACCTTGTTAACAGCAAATGATATATCTGGTCTGGTCAGTGTAAGATATTGTAACGCTCCTACTGCACTCCTGTACCTTGTGCTCTCTTCTTCCTTAAGTGGCTGTCCTTCAAAAGCTGAAAGTTTTTCTGAAGAAGATAATGGTGTAGGCGAAGGCTTACAGTCCTTCATCCCCATACGAGCTAGGAGTTCAGTGGCATATTTTTCCTGACTCAGTATTATGCCATCTGGAATTTTCTTGACTTCAATACCAAGAAAGAAATGAAGATCACCAAGATCCTTCAAGGCAAACTGTGAACTCAGATCACTCAAAAGAGCATTAGTGGCATTTTGAGAAGAGCTTGCAACTATGATGTCATCAACATATATTAACACAAATATAGTTATACTTGCTTTGTTGTAGATGAACAATGATGTATCAGCCTTAGATGCAACAAAACCAAGATACTTCAACTGAAAGCTCAACCTTGAATACCATGCCCTTGGTGCCTGCTTCAATCCATAAAGTGCCTTGTCAAGCTTACATACATAATGAGGTGTTTTCTTACTTTCATACCCAGGTGGTTGTCTCATGTAAACCTCCTCTTCCAGAACACCATGCAAAAACGCGTTCTGAACATCAAGCTGTCTCAGACTCCATCCTCTGGACACAGCAATTGCTAGCACAAGCCTAATGGTTGCAGCTTTAACAACGGGACTAAAAGTGTCTTCATAGTCCAAACCATAACGTTGTTTGAAACCTTTTGCAACTAAACGTGCTTTATATCTATCAATGGTGCCATCTGCCTTTTTCTTGATTCTGTAAACCCACTTACAGTCAATGATATTTTTACCTCGTTTTTCAGGTACAAGATGCCAAGTCTTGTTCCTCATGAGAGCTGAGTACTCCTCATCCATTGCATTTTTCCATCTTGGATCCCCTAAAGCATCTTCTAATCTTGTTGGTTCTCCTGCGACACACAGCATACCATATCGAATAGTGCCATCAGTTCTTATTTTTGGATTTCGTATACCTTTCTGGAGTCGAGTCGTGACACGTGGAGCAATAACTGGAGATGGCACAGGAACTGACGCAGCAGGACTAGCCGCAGAGGATCCTGGAGATGCCTCAGATTCGCTTTCCACAGCAAATCCCGATCCGAGCCGTGTAGCCTGTGATGTGGCCGAATCACCAGAAGCAGCAGCCGCAGAAGATCTCGCTGGCTGCTGCTGCATGTCGCGCGATCCCGATCTCGACCGGATCCGCCGCTGTCGCTGTCGGCGCTACTGGGCCCGCGTGGGGCCTTGCGGTGCGGTCTGTAGTCGCGTCGCGACGTGATGACGTGTCGCCCTCCAACCGGCGCGGCGCGGTTCTGCCTGGCTCGCGATCCGGAGCGGATCTGCGCGCCGGATCCAAGGCGCCCTGACGCACAGGAGTTCCTGGCGACGGCGGATCTGCTTCGTGCTCCGCGCCCGCTCCGTCTTCTTCTGGCACATGCAATATTGGCTCATTTTCATCAAAAAACTGATCATTCTCTCCACCATTTGCTGCACCGTTTTCTGCTGCATGACCCTGCACACATAGAGGCACATTCCTACTAACAGAATCATCAGTTGGATTAGTACAATCGTCGCCCCCATGATCAGAGTTTTGAAGATGTGGTGGAAGAAGAAGGATTTCTCGTTTGAGAAGGGCTCCGGCATTAGGATGAAGCGATTCAAAGGGAAAGACTGATTCATCAAATACTACATCACGAGAAATATAGACCCTGCCAGTAGAAACATCTAGACATTTGACTCCTTTGTGAATGGGACTATACCCAAGAAACACACATTTCTTGGAGCGAAAAGAAAGTTTGCGTGTATTATATGGGCGAAGGTTGGGCCAACAGGCACAACCAAATACACGTAGTGATTTATAGTCAGGAGATATGCCAAGGAGACGTGTGATAGGTGTCTCATACTGTATGACTTTGCTAGGTAGCAGGTTTATGAGGTATGTGGCAGTTAAGAAGGCTTCATCCCAGAATTTCAGTGGCATGCAAGAATTTGCTAGTAGAGCTAGGCCTACTTCAACAACATGGCGATGTTTTCTTTCAGCAGAGCCATTCTGTTGGTGTGCATGAGGACATGCAACATGATGTGAAACACCAAGTTCTTGAAAGAAGGAGTTTAATTTTCTGTATTCACCTCCCCAGTCGGTTTGCATGGCAACTATTTTTGTGTTTAATTTTCGCTCAACAAGATTTTGGAAATTCTTGAAGACTTGAAAAACTTCAGAGCGTTTCTTAAGAAGGTAGATCCATGTAAATTTGCTGTAGTCATCAATGAAGCTAACATAGTATGAATGCCTACCAACAGAGACTGGGGCTGGTCCCCACACATCGGAAAACACAAGTTGCAATGGAGCAGTAGAAATACTAGTAGATATGGGATATGGTAACTGATGACTTTTGGCTTGTTGACATGGATCACAAATAGACTCAATATTTGACTCATGAGAGTACGGAAGTTTATTCTTGCTAAGAACAAATTTAACAATAACCGACGAAGGATGACCTAGTCTACTATGCCACTTTGATGAAGAAGGCTTGACTGCAACTAAAACTTGTTTATTTGATGGTGATGACGAAGATATGATCGGGTAGAGACCTCCCACGCACTTGCCCCTAAGAAGGATTCTCCTCGTGTCCAAGTCCTTTACCAAAAAGAAATATGGATGGAACTCAATGAGAACACGGTTATCAAGAGTAAACTTATGAACAGAAAGAAGATTCTTTGATGTTGTGGGCACATATAAAACTCTTTTAAGATGCAAGTTTTTCATGGGGGTTTTGACAATTGAACTACCAACATGAGTGATTTTCATACCAGAACCGCTTGCAGTATGAACTTGATCATGTCCACGATATTTGTCTCTGATAGTCAGCTTGTCGAGCTCCCCTGTGATGTGATTTGTGGCACCAGTGTCAGCATACCAATTTGTATCAACGCCGTAGGAGTCGGTGACCATGTTGGCCCCCTTCTCCTCATGATCATCATCATCATATCGATGCCAACAGTCACGGGCACCTCCGGGGTGATGCTTGAGACAAATTTGACACTCCGGATAGTCCCGAACCTGCTGTTGGCGTTGTTGCTGCTGACGACCACGGCCACCTCCGCCGCCGCTGTTTCCACCAGATGGAGCTGGGGAGGAGCGCCTGCCTCGGCCGCGCCCCCTGCTGCTACTACGTCCGCGGCCTCTGTTATAACCGCGTCCACGTCCTCTGTAGGCTAAGTTGGCTGAAGTCTTGAAACCTGAATCAGGGCTGTCGCCGAGCATCTCCATACGCTGATCAAACGCTGCGATCTGGGCAAACAAATCATCTACGGAGATCTGGTTTTTTACTGCTCCTATGGCTGCCACAACGGGATCATAGTCCCTGTCAAGACCGGCAAGTACGTAATCAACCATCTCTGGATCCGAGACGGGACGTCCTGCCGCTGCTAGCTCATCACCAAGGTTCTTCATGCGAGAGATAAAGGCGCTACTGGACATGGAGCCCTTTTTTGTGTTGGTGATGGCAATCCGTAGATTGGTGATCCGTGATTGGGATTGCGAGGCGAACAGAGTGGTGATGGCAGTCCAAAGTTCAAACGTCGTCTCCTTGCTCGCAACTTGGGCGAGAATCTCCATTGAGAGGGAATTCAGGAGGTGACTTAGGACTTGCTGATCCTTCGAAATCCACTGTGCGTACAGAGGATTGGGTGCTGAAGCGGTGGTTTTGTCCACCTGCTCCTGCTGCACCGTCTTCGGTGGCGCTGCATCTGATCCGTCCAGAAGGCCGGTGACCTGCGCTCCTCGCAGGCCCGGCATGACCTGTGCCTTCCACAAGATGAAGTTGGTCTTGGTGAGCTTCTCTGATGGGAGAGCGCCAAGGTTGAGGGATACGGTTGACGAGGATGCCATGGCGACGATGATCGAGGAAGGTGGCGATGGTGGCGAAGGTAGAACGAGGAAGGAGGCTGGTTAGATCGATGGGAAGAGGATTGCTCTGTATACCATATCAGAGATTGGAAGCGTTCCTACTCCCTCGTGAGGGAGCCGCGTGCGTTTATATTGATTGAGGCAGGAAGCCCCTGCCGTGGCTTACAAGAAGGTCCCGATCCCTTGAGTGGTTCGGTTTGTTACATAAGAGATAGAAGAGGATACGGGAGAGAAGAAGAGATAGACATAGTTTGAGATTACATGAATATATCTCTAATTCTAACACCGGCCATTGCTCACGCGGACAGCATCGCCGCCGCCGCCGCCGGCGGTAGACGTACCACCAGCAACGACGACGTTCGTCCCAACCTAAGGCGGAAGAAGATGATGCCTGATCATCAGACCATCAAGCTCGACCTACGCGGCTACCACCACAGAGCGGCAGCTGCTGCCGGGCGCCACCGCAAGCTACTCGAGCCTTCTCCCGGGCCTTCTCCCGCGCCTTCTCCGGGGCCTTCTCCCGCGCCCTCTCCCGAGCCTTCTTCTCAGAGTGGTGAAAGCGCCGTCGAGGTCGACGTGGCGAGCTACGGAGCCGTCGGCGACGGCCAACAGGACGACACGCCGGCGTTCCGGGAAGCATGGGCCGCCGCTTGCTCGTCGCCTCAGCCGGCCACCCTCGTGGTCCCGAGGGACAAGACGTACCTCGTGAAGCAGACCACCTTCTCGGGCAAGTGCAAGTCCCCCGTCACCTTCAGGCTGGACGGCAAGTTGGTGGCGCCCGCCAGCCGATCGGCGTGGCCCGAGGAGAACATGAGGTGGTGGATCATGTTCCGCAACGTCGACGGGCTCACCGTCACCGGCGACGGGACCATCGACGGCAACGGCGAGACGTGGTGGAAGAGCTCGTGCCGGGTGGACAAGAAGCTCAAGTGCGCCAACGCCCCGATGGCGCTGCTGCTCAGCAGGTGCAACAGCCTCACGGTGGAGAACATCCGGCTCCTCAACAGCCAGCAGATCCACATGTCGGTCGAGGACTGCCAGGACGTGCTCCTCAAGGGCATCACCATCACCGCCCCCGGCGACAGCCCCATGAACGACGGGATCCACATTGCTCGCACCAAGGACATCCAGGTCCTGGACTGCGACATTAAAACAGGGGACGACTGCATGTCCATCGAGACCGGAACCGAAAACCTCTACGCTTCGAGGATAACCTGTGGCCCGGGACACGGGATCAGCATCGGGAGCCTAGGCGACGACAACTCCGAGGCCCAGGTCTCCAACATAACAGTCTACAAGGCGCACCTCTCTGGGACGACCAACGGCGTGCGCATGAAGTCGTGGCAGGGAGGAAAAGGGTACGCCAAGGACGTCACGTTCGAGGACATAACCATGGAGGAGGTCCATAACCCCATAATCATCGACCAAAACTACTGCACATCGGTCGATCCCGCCAACCCTAAGCCGTGCAAGAAACAAACTTCAGCGGTGGAGTTCAGCAACATTCGGTTCAAGAACATAAGGGGCACGAGCGCAACGAAAGAGGCTATCAAGCTGGACTGCAGCGACACCGTCCCATGCCATGATATATTGTTGCAAGACGTGAAGCTTACTTTTCATGACCGTGGGCACAAGCACAAGCACGCTTCCGCAACAAGTGTATGCAACAACGCCAAGCTAATCGAATCTGGCACCAATGTAGATCCCAAGCCCTGCTGACACAACAACAACACATGCATGGTTGTTGTACGTACAACCCTTGATTTTTGTGCGTGCAAAGTACATAGTATAATCTTGTGGATATGGATTCGACATTTGTATACTGCAAATATCAGTATCTGTACAAATCATACACCTTGTGTCATTTATATGATTACCTTCTGAGAACTGAATTTGTAAAGCGTACAATTAATTTCCTGGATAAACAAGATATTGAGTTGATCAAAGATTTGATGCGTGGGTGGTGTGAATTTCTTCGGAGGTCATGATCCCTATGTTCATGAGGTCACTGCCCGGTGACTCGGTTCCGAGCACTCTTGATCTTTGTTGTGAACTTGTGGTTGCTAGTAACAACTTCTGGTATGGTGCTTCAGTCCATCGAGCTTATCTCCACGTGTTGTGCTAGGTCTAGATTAGCTAGGCATCCTTTGTTGGCCGGTTGTTTACTCGAGGAGATTGAATCAAGACATGGCTCTAGATGTTGTTACACCAAACTAATATGCTCATAATTTCACAGTTAACCCAAGAAAGGTTGATTGAGTTACTAGAATGTTTTATGTTCATTTGACAAGTTTGAATATTTTAGTAATATTTTGTTAAAATGTACTGCTAGTAATCTTTTCAGAGCTCAGTGAGCCGGCTACCGGGCCAAGCTAAAATTGAGTTTTTTTTTCCTGTGCGCGGGTGATGAAATTGAGTTTTTTTCCCTGTATGCGGGTGAATCTGAAATTGAGTTAAATATTTGGTTATAAACAATAAATAATTACAAAGAAAATGTTGATGGGCCACAACACCAACATGTGTTGTATGATTTGCTATTTATATGTCTCGCTCAGAGAAGCTTGAGCCAAGGCCTATATGGCCAACACGACGAGTCGATAGGCAATGTTATGTGCCTTGTCCGTCAACTTTCTCTTTGGCCAATTCGATTGCAGGTTCTAATTACTGCTTACCCTTATATTCTGTAGTTTCGCTCTAGGAAAAAGCACTCTTGTCGGATGCAATGCTCTTTTTGTAAATTGGTGTATATTTTGTTCGTTCAATCATCTTTGAGGTATTTTCTTGATGAAGATTACATGCTTCCAAGCACGTTCAAGAAGAAAAATCAATTCTACATTGGACCAAACTCTTACGTATGAAGTAATTTGCCTTTGTAACATAAAATTAACTTTCGCATGTTAAGATCAAATACACAAGAACATTGAGGTGTATACTACATATCTATAAAGTCTCAAGATCAAATACGCTTTGATGTGATCCGTATAAAAAGGTAAAATCATAGACTTTATTTATAGTGAATAATAGTACATGTGTTAGAGTGACATTACTTTATTTTTTTTGTGTGTGTATGTTGAACCAAAACACATTTCATAA
Organism: Aegilops speltoides; assembly: GCA_021437245.1. Taxonomy (NCBI): domain Eukaryota; kingdom Viridiplantae; phylum Streptophyta; class Magnoliopsida; order Poales; family Poaceae; genus Aegilops; species Aegilops speltoides. The sequence continues at coordinate 54,715,045 of CM038141.1, read as the reverse complement.
TGAAAATTTACGGAGATGTTGTATCCATACATCCCTAGGCTCGTTTGTATTTTCTTTCAGGGAATTTGGAACATCAAAATATACTTTTTGCATTCTCCAAAATACGGGCTCTGATCCAAAAACTAGTCGCCCACCGTGGGGCTCGAACCCACGACCACAAGGTTAAGAGCCTTGCGCTCTACCAACTGAGCTAGACGGGCTTTGTGTCACAAGCTTCATTTGCGGATATATATATCGAACGAAGCAAAGAAAAGCCTTCCTCCACCTGCTGAGCGAAAGGTTTGCTCATTTATCAGCGTGCAAGCAAGTGATTACTTTTATTTAACCTGCAAATATCCTTCCATTACTTAACCTCGCTCAGCAGAATCACCAAAGCATACACGGAGTCAGGGACTCACTTGTTCCTTTCCACCAGGATATCATGAGTCGGATGGAATCATCCATTCATGCATTATTATACTAGACAAATATAGACGCCTAGTGGAAAGTCGCAAAGGCAACATCGAAACTTGTCGCGTAGAGGCACAAAAGCGGCGAAAGGTGGGCAGCCGAGCCGGCAGCCCACCAGGAACACAAAACCGTTTGCTCGTGCCCACAGGTAGTGCTGCTAATAATTCCGCAACCGTTTCCCGCAACCAGCAGCGTCCGCGATTGCAACCCTGCAAGCAGAAAAAAGGCAGCTGCTGTTTGTGATTGCTTCCGAATCCTCTCCCTCTGGTGACACCTACCGCCTACCACCACCAGAGGAGATAAGTCCACACCGGATATCATCGACAAACTCGGTGCCCCGCCCCCAATAATTGCAGCCCGCGCAAGAGCATATAAATACACCCGTATCCATATGTATGTATGCACACACAAGCATCTCACACGATCCGATTATATCTTGCTTTGCGCCTAGTCAAACATGGCTTCCATGGGGTTCAGCTATGCGCAGATACATGTGCGGCAGGAGAAGGTCAGGCAGAAGATCAACCAACAAGAAGCCGCCAACAACTCGACCGTCAAGAACAAGAACAAGAGCATCGGCGAAGGAGACAAGATCAACAAGAAAAACTGCGATTCATGGACCGCCGCCGGCAGGGTGCATCCGTGCGCATCTTCCACGGCGGCAGCAGCTGCTGGGCCGGTGCCAGAGAGGTGAGGCTGGCTGGCGATGCGTCTTCTCTTCTATGTAGGGCACAAGAGGCTTGATTTGAGAGTTTAGTTTGATGACTAGTTTTAGCTTGTCTCAAGATTTCCTCAAGGAAATAAAGATGTGTGCTCATATGTGTTTTCCCACAAACTTGTGGATATCATTCAACGACCAACAATCAAATATATAGTCCAGCCACATCTAAAATTGTTTTTCTTTTGACGAAAAAGCAGCAGATTGCTGATTTTCATTGATAAAGTGGTACAAGTAAACAGTTACAGGCAACTGAAAGGAAAAGAAAAGGTGATCTAAAATTGTTTCTGACAGGCCTGCATGTCGACTAACAAAGAGACTCCACTAGAAGATGCAGGAACAGAGTTTTTTTTACATAGCCATAGAGCCATGGTATTGGTACGTACCCCTATCTTGCGACTGGAATCTTAATATTGCCAAGAAACTAGCTACTGACTGTCTAAAAGTGCTTGATCCTGAACTTCCACTCCCCCTTCACGGCATCAAACGCCACAAATTCGGCGCCATTCTTCTCGGTCCATTGCGCCAGAATCTCCTTATACCTATCGACTTCTGGCCCATCTGTTAACTGCAACCCGGTCTTCTTATCGACACACTTCACATTCAGGAGGGTGATCTCTGCAGGCTTGTTGAGCTCCTGCCCCACAGGAGGTCTCTTGCTCTCATCTGTGTAGACCAGGATCTCGCGGTCCTTGAACTCCACGATGGAAGCGATGTCGAGCTTCCTCACATCGGTTTCTCCATCAAACTTGATGCTGCCGTAGCCATGCCTGCCGACCGTGAAGTCCTTCACATGTGAGCAACAACCTGGCTCGTTGCTTTCTCGTGCAGCAAGTTCTGCTATCGACGGCGAAGTGTAATAGTCTGCCTTATAGAGCCGAGGTAGGGCACTCTCACTCACAGGGGCGCCACCAGATGGAGTTATCACAGGATCAAATGGATCAGCACCGTTGATATACCCTTTCTGTTCCCCAGCGGATTCTGATGATGGTGAACAAGATGTCAGTAACTCAATTGCATATATCATATGGCAACACACATAGGATGAAGTAGCTTCGGTTCTGAGATACCAAATATTTTGACATTTGGGCTCCACAAGTGCTAATGGAGAACTTTGGTTTGCTCCTAGGATTCTTCATTGTAAATTTGTAACGTGCCAGTGAAGAATTGCTTGTAGAATGAAACAGTAAAAGCTTATTTGAATAAAATACTCCTAGGAATCTTCACTGTAATGATGCTAGTAAATTCTTTTGCTTATTCAACTTATTAGCATGAAGCAACAAAAGCTTATTTCAATAAGTTTTCCCATGTGATAAAGTAGAACATGACAGTGGATCCATTTTATAGCAAGAAATGTGTGTATCTAGTTAATGTGGAAAACAAAATATTGCTTACTCTGCTTGAACCTGCATCTACTTAAGTCTGTGATGCAATGTGAAATAGAAAAGACAAAAACACATCATCTTATAATGAAAATTACTGCTACAAAAACATTGCATTATCAAAAGTAAAGGAAAAATAATGTAGCATCAACCTATCAGAAGTCTACAGAACAAACTAGTACCAGAAGCTAAGAAACTGATACAATACCACTGGTAATTTCTGGAGTATCTACCTGTTGAACTAGATGGTTTCCCGTCATGCTGCTCCACTGATTGGATAGTTAGCTCTTGGTTCTCTCCAGGATAGATACAGAAAGACACTGGTGTTGCTGAAGCTTTAACATTATGATGAACCTATGCAAAAGGACATGTGGACTTCATTTATGGGGTACTCGAAATGGACAGATCATTTTTTTTTATGCAATAAAAAGCGATTGGGAGCATTTTATCTGAATATTCATGAGCCTAAACGTGTGAGCATATATGGCTTCAAGCATGTTTGAAGAGGTCCACAAGATTTCGTTTTACTGTGCAACACAATTCTGGGCTATGGAGATTTATTGCCATACCTCTGTAGCACGACTGCCGGTATCATCATTCTTTGGAGAAAATCTAATCCTTACACTAGTAATGTCAACTGGTAGTAACAACTCCACAGTTTTCTCAGCTTGATCAATATTTATCTGGAAAGGACGACAATAATAAATCAGATAAAGAAACAAAAAGGCAGGAAATATAGCCATTCAGTGACACCTACAGTAGTGGAGTGACCGTTTGGCGATGGAGCTGGTGCTGAATGGGCGACCGAAGAGCTGAGTAAACTTCCTCCAGATTGAGTAGATTTTGAAGGGAACAAATTTTGGCTAAACATATGGCCTTGCTGCTTCAATCAGAACAATTAATCAATGAGAACACATACCAACTCCTATGAATGAAATGCATCATGAAAGAATAATCTTCTATAGGAATACTTACAGCAGAAGATGTATCTGCAGGAGCTGTATATGCTGCTGTGTTATTGGATACGTTTTCCCAACATGTAGTAGATGGTGCAAAAGAGGAGCTTGAAAACCATGATGGCTTGTGGATTGGCTCAGGAGGGTATGAGAATAATGGTGACTGGGGTCCTGGAGGGCGCAGCCAAAATGGGTTGGTGGTACCATGTGCTGAGGATTGCAGTCCCACAGGTGCTGAGGATGGCTCAGGAGAGTATGAAAACAATGATGGCTTGACAGGATTTGTGAAGGCATTCACTGGGGGCTGGGGCTGAGGCTGCGAGGAATGATGAGCCCAAGGAACTCTGCTCTCCTCTGAGTTGAAACCACCTGGGGAACACACAAACCTAGATTAGTAATAAGAACCATATAAACTAATAAAATAAGTACATAATGAAAAAACAAAAGATTCAACAATTATTAACCATCAGTTATTATATAAGGTCCATGCACGTTCTTTGGCCCCAGATTGCAGCCAGGGCACCAAGAGCAGCACCGTGTTGCTTTAATTGAACTAGTCAAGTTCTTGCACATTAGGTTAGGTCTCTAGAGTATTTTAGATAAATTTGGAAGAAAATCAATTAAGTATTAGAGTAAATAGTACTCCCAACGTTTCTAAATATACCTTTTTAGAGATTTCAATATGGACTACATACGGATGTATATAGACATATTTTAAAGTGTAGATTAACTCATTTTGCTTCGTATGTAGTCCATTGGAATCTCTAAAAAGAATTATATTTAGAAACGGAGGGAGTACAATAAGAAAGTTAAGACTATGGGATGTATTATATGTCTTGAGTTGCAAGTTATCCTTCTCCTGTGCATAACTCCTACTGATCTTGACCATCACAGCAACCTGCTGAGACCTCATAGAACTTATGAAAAATCTAAACAGGACAAAAAAGTCTAAAAGTGTTGGAAATCCTCAATATCTTACCTTTGTCTCCTTTCTTATAATCTTCATGTCGAAGCTCCTCGTGAGATTTGCTCTTGAATACTGGCATTGCTGAAATAGATACATAGTAATTACGTTCAGGATCATCACCAGGAGTCCTGGTATAAGCAGAAGCCCTGCTGCCTTTTTTAGACACTCCTACATAAATAAGATGTGAAAAAATAAACAGTGAAATAACATATAAAATCTCATAATAACTCAACTCAAAGAAAGAAAAATTTACATCAAATTGAAAAAAAATAAGTACCAATAAGTCAACTAAACTTTAAACCAGCCGTATTCAAAGAAAAAGGTCAGACTCATTTGACCAGTGGTTTTCCCCAGTTTTAAAACTCTTATTTCAAAATAAGCTAACTACTTCCATTACTAATCACCACTGAAGGTGCATTGTTATTGTATAGAAGGCACTACTGCCCATAACAAATAGACAAAGTAGATCATGTAAAGACTTGCATGAATATTAGGATCAGATTACTGCATCGCGTTTTGAGTCAATAGATCCACAAATAGTAAGACAAAAATGGTATTTAAAAGTGCGTTGACAAATTACAATGCACAGCCCAGTTTACATATTCAACTACTCCCTCCGATCCAAAACAAGTGACATGGTTTTAGTCCAAATTTGAACTAAAACCGCAAAACTTATTTTGAATCGGAGGGAGTATGTTTAATGAGAGCAGCTGAAAATGTAAGAGACTGGGCAACTATAATTTGTGAATACATGATGAACTGAATGAAAAGCACAAAGAAACCACAAAACTTACGGCCAAAGGCCCCAAATGAAGGCTTAGATTGCACCCCAAAGGTAGGAACATGTGAATAATGTTGGCCTGTTGTAGCTGTACAAAGCAATATGAAATTAGTTTAGTCAAATCAGCTGTGCTGAGTAAACTTATGAGTAATGAAACCGTAGAAAACAAGCTTATGTTGGGATTATATCTTCTGCTGGAAATAGTGAAAGCAACATAGAAAACAGTGACATTGCCAAATAATTCAGAGAAGAAAAAAAATACCCTAATGGTTACACAAAGGAATATGACCACTGCATGCAGCAAACAATTTTGATTATGACAAATAATTTATTGATAAAATATCAGAATTGACTACATACATGCTCATGATATGAGTAGTTTTGTAACAGAATATTCCTGTAGACTGTCATGACACTTGTGAATATGTCATGAAGAAAAAATAACGATCCAAAGAACATCGTGGAGACCATGAACCAAAATGGCATGCTCCTGGGAACAGAGTAGCACTTGCAGCCTACTATAGCTGTTTATATAGCGTCCATCTCCATTCAAAAACAGAACTCCCAAGAACTTACAAAAGACCCTGTAGTATCAGCATACTGGTTTGGTTGACCTTATTACAGTCATACTAGATTGATTAGCCTCAGTATACATAGTTTCAAATTAGAGAAAATCAAAAGTCAATGCTAAATGAATACTTCCTGCTATATATCAATCATAAGTCACGAGGAAAGAAGAAGACTAACTGTTAACCAAAAACGTCAAAAACCACCAATGGTGCTTCAGTAGTCAGAGTTAAATGCATCCTAGTATCATACTGGAATTGTAGTACTTGCACAATCTTGTTGTGCAGGACATTTGGCTAACAAATATCTTGGGTTATGAACTCAAGGAAAATTGTGTTCTCAGTTACACCATAATGCTACTTGATGGCATGGCCAGAAATTTTACTGTTCACCCAACACATGCACAGTTAAACAGGGAAAGACACTGCTAACAAATAGAATTCACATCTACCATTGTATTGAAAGAACCCATCAAATCACTTCAGGATAACCAAATAGCAGACCATTAAAATAAAATAGATAATTGATGGACAGAAGGCTACTTACAGCCAAATGGTGTGTTGGATGAAAAAGGTGCCTGATGGGGCATGGGGTGCCCGAAGGCGTTAGGGGATCTCCCAAATGCCGGGCCACACCAAGATGAAGAGGAGCCCATGGCTGCACCAGAAGAGGGCGTGAAACCAGACGAGGATGGAAAAAAGCCCGTGGCTACCGGCGTGGAACCAAACGAGGATCCCATGGCTGGACCAGCGTATGGCGTGAAACCAGAGGATGGGAAAAAGCCCGTGGCTACCGGCATGGAACCAAACGGGGATGAAGAAGGGCCCATGGCTGCACCAGAGGGCGGCATTATACCAAACGAGTATGGAGAAGAGCCCGTGGCTGCGCCAGATGCCGGCGTGAAACAGAACAAGGATGGAGAAGAGCCCATGGCCGCACCAGAGGTTGGCGTGGAGAACAATGATGATGAAGAGCCCATGACTGAGCCAAAGGCTGGTGGGGGGGTAGACCAAGATGAAGAACCCATCATAACTGCAGAAAACAAAGATCAAATTGAATTAGACGAGTGACAATTTAATAATCTTATTAATCCCTAATTAACACCTAAGCATGGAAGATAAAACTGCATCAGTTACATTCACTGAGTGGGTGCATTTTCTCATAGGGCGCGCTACATTCAGAAACCATAAAGTAATTCTTCACCTCCGGATTGAAGGCCTACTAAATTTGTTAACTCTTATTATTGACTTCCCATTAGTTTAATCCACCCCGCCAACCGTGGTAAACTGGAATATAGGCAGCAAATGCAATGCAGCACAAATAGTTAAATAACTAATAAGAAAACCCAACAAACGAACCCTCCGAATCATACTACATACAACAGCGCTTCTAACAGAAGAGGAACAAGTGCAAATACGCTGGGACCGTCGCGTGCCCAGTTCGCTCATTCATTTAACGACAATATGTATATAGAAACAAACGAAAAATCGCGCGTGCGTGCGTGCGCCCGTCGCACAAACCGACGAGAAAACGCACGCGGTTGCCCCGGCGGGCGCGGCAGTGGAGCGGAGCTCCTAATCAAAATCGAAGCACCCGAAGAACCCTAGCCCGGGATTGGGGACAGAGCTGAACCGAGCCGAATCAGGCGGGGAAACAAGCGCGGGAAGCGCGTCAGGCGGGCAATGCGGCCGCCGCGACCTAGCGTCGGACTTGACCTACGAGCGAACCGCGAGTAGATAGAATCGCCGGGGTTCCGGTCGCATTGGGGCGGGGAGGAGGGTGAGGAGGAGGTGAGGCTTACAGGGAGGAAGGAAGGCGGCGGTCCGATCGAAGGGGCGGCGCGGCGGCGCGGGGTTGGGCGGGCGGGGGTCCTCCGCCGTCTGGGTGGAGGGAGACGAGGTGGCGCAGGTGGGCTCCCCGGTGCGATGCCGGCGCGGTTTATATACTACAGCGGCGGTTGGGGTTGGGGTTGGGCTTTGGGGGACGACTTCCGGATCGCGGGTAGCGTAGGAGTGGTGTAGTAGCTTACAAATCAAGCCACGAGAGTAAAATATGACTTGTCAGCTTTCTTCCAACGCCACCTTTTTTTTTCGTTTTTTATTAAGTCTTCTTCGGTAGCCACTCCTCGGCAAGGGAGGTTTTTTTTTTTTTTTGAGTAACCGGCAAGGGAGGTGGAACATGAAAGATGTACCGAATATTCTCTCCGATCTGTAAAAGAATGTGCCGTGTTTTTTTTTATTTGAGGAAAAGCCACCGATGCCGCATTTTATTGATCCTTAAAATGTTGATACATGGTTCACGAAACTACTAAGAGCATCTCCAACAGCCGCGCTATAGCGCCATGCATGTAAAACGCTAAGCTAGCTATTGGGCTGCTGTTTTTGCTACCCGCTGCTGGCTCCAAAGAATGGGCGCGCTATAAGGCACAGCCCCGCGCCCAAAGCAGCGCTACACAGACAAACCACATATACATTTGCAAGAAAATGATGAAACGAACAAAATAAAAATCAATACAAATAATTTAAAATAAATCATCAACACAAACAAATAGTTTATCGTTCAGTACAATAACAAATAGTTCAAATATTACAACACAACAAATAGTTCATGAAGTTCATGCTCTTTGCTGTCCATGCCATGCCCACCACTCTTCAATTAGATCTTTCAAGTTCATTGTGCGTTATGGGCGCCGAATGGCATGATAGGAGGCAACAAAACGGGCTACCCTTTCAGCCCTCCGCCGCACTCGCACGGGATGTCCCAAGAGCTCATACTGTGAGTAGTCTAAATCTTGGCCACGCTCATTCTCGATGATCATGTTGCGCATGATCACACAAGCGTGCATGATGTACCAAAACATTTGTTGATCCCAAAATCTTGCCGGTCCTCTCACAATAGCAAATTGGGCTTGTAAAATCCCAAATGTTCTCTCCACATCTTTTCTAGCCGCCGCCTGAGTATTGTGGAAATCAAGATTTTTCTTACCTTCCGGTTTTTTCAACGGCTTCACGAAGGTTTGCCACTTTGGGTAGATGCCATCCGCTAGATAATAGCCATAGTTGTACGTATGGCCATTTGCTACAAATCGCACGGTGGCAACTCACCGTTTGCAATCTTATTCATCGGTGGTGACGGTTGAGAACATTGATATCATTCAAAGATCCGGCATTCCAAAGAATGCATGCCAAATCAAGTCTTCGATCGGCCACCGCTTCAAGGATTATAGTGGAACCCTTTTTTTGGCCGTGGAATTGCCCATGCCATGCCTTTGGACAATTCTTCCAACTCCAATGCATGCAATCTATTGAGCCAAGCATGCTAGGAAAGCCGCGCGCTTTGTTCATCGCCAATAGCCTTGCGGCGTCTTCAGCAGTTGGAGCTCTCAAATACTCCTCGCCAAACACTTGCACAATTTCCACTGCAAAGCGCTTGACACACATGATGGCTTGGCTCTCACCCATAGCCAAATGATCATCAACTAGATCAGCCGGGATACCGTATGCCAACATATGCAAAGCGGCTGTCACCTTCAGAAAAGTGCTATGCCCGAGCTCTCCGGCGGCATTCCTCCTTTGCTGGAAAAACCGGTCATGGCTCGCTAGTTTCTCCGCAATGCGCTGAACAACTCGGTGCTCATCCTAAACCGCGATTTAAAATACGACTGGGTACGTGGGATTCTCCACGAAATAGTTCTTCATCAATCTATTATGGGCATCAATCCTATCTCTCCAAATTTTCTCCCGACCCATAACCGAACCACCGTGCTTCGGTTTTTATTGATATGCATAGCTACGATCATTGCAAGATCCTCCTCCTCTTCCATATCAAATTCTTCTTGGAAGAATCATACTGACGAACTCATCTACAATGTTCAATACTATACTATAAAACTACAATTCAAAACATGCACCAAATTCATGAAGTTTGAGCAATACATACCTTGTAGGCGTTTTGTCAAACACCTTGGCGCGGGCGCTGCGGCGGCGAAGGCCAGGCGCCGTTCCTCTGACGACGGAGGCGCTGTGAGCGACGGCGGTACTAGGAGGATGGCGGAAGTCTGGTAGCGAGGATAGGCCGGAAGATTGGAACGGTCGCCGGGCGCTTGCGGCGGCGGCGGCGCCGGCCGTCGGGGTTAGAAGCGAGAGAAGAGATGGCGCGGCCTTCGAGTGTGTCGCTACCGATGGCGCCAAATACGCCAGCGATGTAAGCGCTTTGCCGCTACCAACCCAATTTAGCGCGCCGCTTTTGCGCGCCATTGGAGCGCCCGACGCGTTCTGCAAGGCTTAAAACGCCTATTTTGCGGCGCGGCGCTAGTTTTGCGCGGCCGTTGGAGATGCTCTAAGGACTAGTAGGCAGAGGCGCGCTGCGCCTGTCGTCAAGCCCGTTTGCGTGGCTGTGTTGTTTTCCTTATAGCATCATAATTAGCCTAACTTTATGCAGAAGGTAGAATGAGCAAAAAATGCTACACGTTGTACTACTCACAGCGTTATAGGTGTAGGATGTGTGCGTGCGTTTATATGGGTGAGTGTATGTGCGTATATTTGAGCATCTGTGTTGTACTATGTTGGCGCTGCTGCTCGCATTTCCTGGATTTATTTCAGGCTCCCTGGTGATATTCGTTTAGTGAAAGAAGATGTTCCTGTCGATTGTATGAAGGCGCCTGAGGTAACTTCATCAATTTCAAGATGTCGTGTTGGCTCAGTATCTATATAGAAAGTAGAATGAGCACAAAAATACAACATACTACTCGTGGCTACAGGGGTAGGGTGTGTGTGCGCGCATGGGCGGATTTGGGCCCCAGGCAGCCGGGGCATTGTCTGGGGCGTGGGGAATTTTCTCGGCCTATATATATATAGGAAAAAAAGTTTGCCCTGGGGCGCAGCCCACTTCCCATCCCAGGCCAACTGGCCCAGCCGCACAGGCCGAGTACCCCGCAGGCCGCAGCGCAGAAACGCGCAAGGCGCAACCCCTAGCCGCAGCCGCCTCTGTTCCTTCCCGACCCGACGAACCCTCGGCTAGGGAATCGCCTGCCGTTGCCGTCGTGCCGGTCAGATCTGTCCGGCAGCACCCCCTGACTTCCCCCCTTCCAGTCTTCTTCGTGCCGGTCAGCGCCCCCGGCTCCCCTCCCCCTTCCAATCTTCATCAGCTCCGTCAGGTTGCGCCACTGCCGGCTGCTGCCCTGCCCGGCGTCATGCGAGGTGGTCCTCAAAAATCAGCCGTGCTGCCCGGCGCAAAGGTACTGGTTTGATCCTTTTATGGCTTGATGCCCATGTGATGCCACTGTTTTTTTCTAGATGCCACACTACCACTATTTGCTGATGATTTTAGTTGCTATATTCCATTGTTGTTGATTGATGCGTATCTGGTTTGATGGACCATCTAGTCCCGATGATGCGTGTTGGTAAACAGTTGCTGGTATGGTTTGGTATGAATAAGTGAATTCAAACCAATATGCTTGTTCATTTTACTTTCGATTTGATATCTCCCCAGTTGAATGTTTCTTCCATTTTTTAGCTAGCAACTAGCAGTGATCTTACCATAGCGACTCTCTATGATTGCATTCTATGGCTGTAGCTCCCAATGTTACTGTGAAATCATTAGATTTTGCAAGTTATATATCCATGTTTCTTCCATCTTGGAATGCTGCTGTGGTCAATTTGGGGACATTGAATCAGCTGCCTGAATTCTTCATTCTGTTCTCTAAAATCTTCTGCTTACAAGAGAAGAAATTCATGAAATGGGCACATTGCCACTGTTTGTTAGATGTGGAAATTGATTTGGACATTGAGTAATTTTTATTTCTATCAAATATTACAGGAAGGCAAGATGAGTAAAAGAAACAAGACATTGAATTCTTTTTTTCAAGTTCGAACCACAGGTTATAGCACACGCAAAGGCCTTTTGCCTCGTCCTAGACGTAAGCTTTCACATTTTGCATCTGTTGTTAACTAGTTTTACCTGCTATATTATGCACTGATTTGCATTTCAAAAAAATTGATTGAAGGTTTAGTTTCTTCTGCGATTGAAGATGTAGTCATGGGAGGCTTAGATCAACCAATCCTTTGATTTGATATCTATCTTTTGTATCATCTATATATGCTAGTCTTGCTTTATTATTTGACCCATCATGGAACAAATGCTGCCATTGAATATTATGTTTGGTTTCTTATTAGTTATGCAACATAGTTTGGCTTTTGTATGCCTTGAAACTTGAGTTTTTTTGGGGGTACTTTTTAGCCTTGGTTTCTCGCCTGGGGCGTCAGTCAATCCTGGGTCCGCCACTGTGTGTGCGCGTTAAGGCTTGTCGTAATGATAGTATCATAGCTAGTATCATGCATGCCAACTAGGCAATTTTGATGAGGTGTCATAGCATTAAATGAAGAAAGAGAGGGTGGAGTATCATATCATTATACCGTATCATAATAAATGCTATGCTACTTTGTGTAATGCATGACAATAAATAGAGTACTACAAGATACTAATATATGATACTATGCATTAGGGAGGTAGTATCATACACTAGTATCATATGCATAATACTAGTATATGATACTCCCCATTACAACCAGTCTAATAGTGTTGAGTGTATGCACATATACATGAGCATATGTGTTGTACTGTGTTGACATTGGTGCGTGCGTTCGTAGAAATATGTGTATATGCATATATGTGAGCATCTACGTTGTACTACAATTGTACTGTATTAGAATAGATAGAGAAAATCAGTACTGAACTAAATAAGAAGCCAACACATGTCAGCTACGAAAGTACTCACGCCATAGTACTTCAAACACTTGGCAAGAGCTTTAATTTTTTTCATATATATAAAGGACGCGTCAAGCGGGCAAATGTTTACCCGATAGTGCCCCCGAGCAGCCATCAATTAAGAAAGTTAGCATGCACGCATGTGCCCCTAGTCCCATGTGCATTAGTTTCATGTACGTGTGTGTCTCTTGTTCCATTTAGTCCAACTAGCATATAAGATGGAGGGTATTGTCTTATTGTGTCTTTAATTTTGTTTCAAGACAATTCAAAAAGCTCAAATTGAGTGTCAAAATTCAAATTCATTTTCACCCTTTGGAACCCTGGTGACGTGTTCTTCAAAACTAGATGTCGCATGAGTATGTTTCGACGAATTTTATGTGTATGCAATTTAGTCTCTGTTTGGTGCAACTTTGCGTGGACGTGTAATTTTAACGGATGTGCAACTTTCTCCCTACTAGTGGACGACATATGTGCGTGTGCGACCATGCCGACAAGAGCATGCAACTCCGCGGTCATGCGTGTGGGACTATGCCGATGAAAGTGTGCAACTTTGCGACTATGCGTGTGTGACTATGACGTCGCGCATGTGCAACTCACGTGTCATGATTATGCGACTATGCCGCCGCACATGTGCAACTCCCGCAGCCGTGGGTGAGCTACTACCCGACAAGAGTGCGTGACTGCATAGTTCGTGCATAAGAAATTATGCCGACCAGGGTGTGCAACTCTGCGGCCGTTCGTATGCGACTATGTCTATGAGAGCATGAAAACCTGCGGGCATGCATGTGCGACTATGCTGATGAAAGTGTACAACTCTACGACTGTGCGTGTGTGACTATGATGCCGCGTGATTGTGCAATTATGCCGTCGCGCGTGTGCAAATACCTCTTCATCCATCCAAGCATCGAGTATATATTTAGTCTATCTCTATTTTTACACGTACTCCCTCCATCCTTTAAAGAGTGTACTTTTTAAAAAGAGTGTTTCCAACTTTGTTGGAGAGTCAAATTATCTCAAAGTTTGACTGCGTTTGTGCAAAAATATATTAATGCATGTGAAACCAAATAGGTATATGATGAAAATATATTCTATCATGAAACTAATGCTACTAATTTAGTGTCATAAATGTTGGTGTATTATTATATAAATACGGCAAATATAAAAATATTTGACTTTCCAACAAATTTAGAAGTACACTTTTCAAAGGGCGGAGGGTACTAGCAAAAGGACCCGTGCATTGCAACAGGGAAAAAAGTCATGATCTCCAATGGCCATGGTCACATTTTGCTGCATAACCGAGATACACTATCACTCTCATGAACAAATTTTGAAATCATGAACATTTTTTTAGACTCGTGAACATATTTGAAACGTGAGCATTTTTCAAATTCCTGAACACTTTTACAAATGTTTGAACATTTTCTAAAATCAAGAACATTTTTTGAATTCATGAAACATTTTATGTTATTTACAAGCATGTTTTGATTTTCTGAACATTTGTTTTCAAAATTTTGAATATTTTTTGAATAAGCAAGCATTCTTTTACAAAATTATGAACATCTTTTTCACAAACATTTTATGTTTTATTAAGAATTTTATATCAAAATTCTTTTTTTTTAATTTTCAGCATTGTTTAGGAAATCGGTAACTGGTAGCTGCTCGGTTGGCTTGGGAGTAGTGATTAATCGGTGAATCGGCCTATTAACTGGATTGATCGGTCGACCATTAATTGGTAGATTAAATAGGAATTTCCAACATATATCTAGTTTTTTAATGTATTATACCATACTCTTGTGTTCTCAGCTAAGTAATATATCATGCTACTGTTTGGTCGAATCCTACCTATCGAGAAGCGAGAAGGGGATGGGAGTGGTTACATAGAAATTTTTTGGGCTTTGTTTGCCCACAAGTTAATGGGTCAGCAGCGATTAATCAGCCTAACAACCAATTAATCGGTCTAACTGACCAATTAATCGGCATGACAAATTAACACTATGAATAGGTGCTATTCGATTCGGTCATCCTATAAGTAGCGATTAACTGGCCCATTAATTGATTAATCGGACGAATTCTTGAATAGTGATTTTCAGAACTTTTTTGAAGTTCCAAATTATTTAAAGTAGAAAAAGCGAAAATGTATAAAATAAAAAATAAAAAAAAATGAAATTTTAAAAACAGTCCGCCCAGACATGTGCCGGCCCAAACAGATGCACTACGTCTTCTCCCAGCGCGCAGAGCTCATTATAGGAGGTCCCTACTACATGTGTCGGCCCAGTCGAGGGTTTCCCCTGTGTAAAACGTTTTTTTATCACTTAGGCTATGTTTGATAGCAAAGTATTAAAAAACCAAAGTATTGAAAAACTACAATATTTTAACCAATAGGTCCAAAATACCACAGTTTTAATATATCCCACGATTTTGAAGTATCACGAATACTTTGAGGTGTTTGGCTACTGCTGTATAAAGCAAAGTAAATTAGCTAGCTAGTTGTTATATCCTTAGCTTGTAAGTGAATCTTTATTTTATTAATAAGTCACGTATTACTATGAAAAAAAATCCTTAGCTAGCGAGCCATTGCAAACTGCACAAAGGCCACGGCTAAACTAAAACGGCCATGCACAAAGCACGGTGAGGTGGCCAAACTACTGCAACACGACGAACTCCTCGGCCTTTTCCGTGATAGCATTGAGGGACACCAGGAGCTGCATGTGGAGCTAGAACCTGACACTCCGGAACAAGCCGCCGGCGCATCGCACGGCGGAGCTGCGCATGGGCGGAATGGCTTGACCTTCTTTGCCGTGAACGTCGAGGGGCACCATAAGCAGCGCGTCAACTGGAACTACATGGCTAAGCTCAATGTCTTGCATCGGATCGGGCAGGCGGTGGCTTCTCTGAGGCATTTATTCGAACATATGACTAGCTCCCAGCGGACGGAGACAAATTTCTGGGACAAGAGAGCAGCGACAGCTTATGAGCGAGGAAGAAGATAACGAGAGGGTTGTTCTCACCTGCTCAGTTTTTTATAAAGAGGTCAGGGGTTCTTTTTTTTTAGACAGAGAAAATACTGCGGTTTTGCAAAAACTATAGTATTAATAATACAATTTTTAGTTATAGCCAAAGAGCCCACTGCAATTAAAACTGCAGTAATTAGGAAAACTGTAGTATTCTCAGGATGCATAGAAAATACTGAGGTATCAAACAGGGCCTTATAGGTAACATTGATGGGTAATATTTTGCAATTTTGGAGGCAATTTTCGTGATGTATCGTTAAAAGCAAAAACCCTTTATTATTAGGTATAGATATAGATATAAATATGGATATAAATAGATGGGTGATGGTGGCTAGTGTGATATGCTTCAATGAATTGGGCAGTGTTCAAATCACAACCTAGACAATTTATCTATAATACCTAATAGTTCATCCCCACTATCTTAGTTCTCTTAACATGCAGCTATCCACCTCAGCAGGTTGCCACATCAGCTTTCTCTTTTTCTTTTCAATTAAATCGTGTGACTCAAGTTTCTGTTCAGTGCGTACCCTTTCCTGAAGCGAACAGTCATCTGCTCTTTGGCCTTCGTAACTGATGAGCCAATTAAGAACCGAGAAAGAGGACATCTCCAGATCTCCTGTATCCCAGGACACGCGAGGTAAGGCAGCATCGGCCAGGTTTGACGCAGGACTGCTGCCGCCTCCTTCCACTACCACTAATCGACTAGGACGGAGCTTCTCTGCCAATGGCCGTTGATGGCCGTGCATCCCCCTCTTCCCCGTGTCCAGGCGTGTCGGGCACATCATGGAGCTGCTGTATATCGGCATGCCGTGCGAGGTTAGGCAACCCCTGCTAGGTCTGCCGCAGGACCGCCGCCGCCTCCTTCCGCTGCCACCGATCGTCGCCG
This sequence comes from Aegilops speltoides, assembly GCA_021437245.1. NCBI lineage: Eukaryota > Viridiplantae > Streptophyta > Magnoliopsida > Poales > Poaceae > Aegilops > Aegilops speltoides. The sequence goes on along the minus strand of CM038141.1, from coordinate 54,698,562 downwards.
GACGTGCAGGCGGGTCGGCCAGATCATGGCGCTCCTGTATCTCGGCATGGCGTGCGAGGTAAGGCAACCAAAGCCAGGTCTGGCGCAGGACTGCCGCCGCCTCCTGCTGCAACCGATCGGCAAGGATCGAGATTCTTTGCCGCAAATCTTCGTCGGACGTGTAGCCCCCTTCCCCCGTGCTGGCAAGTTTCGCCAATGAGAGAATCAACACATGGACCGGAACCATGCCGCTACTCTACAGATTACCAGCCCAACCTCGGCCACGCACGAGGACTCCCTGTCCCCATCGACAGCACCGCCTCGGGAGCCAGCAGATAAGATTTTTTTTTCTTTTAGTTATATTATTTTTCATTCATTTTGCTGATTTAAGTAAGGCTCTGATGTGATTCACAGGTGATGATGCCTTACTGATGAGATGGTCGGATTTTGATTCTTAGTTTATCAACTCTGCATCAAGAAGATTTCCATAATTACATGTTGATTGTAACATGCTGGTCTCAAAGTCTGGGAATTTTTGTTGTTGCTCTTCGAGGATGTTTGACGTTCTCGGCTGTCTCATCAGATGAGCATCGTTGCTCTTAAATGTTACAATCCCCTGCGACATGATGAATGCCACTGTTGGCATGTTTCTTTGTGGTCGATGTTTTGGATTTAATGGAAAGGCGAGGCGGCGGACGACGCTTGGTCTCAAGAGGCTGATACACCTTCACCTCTTCTTCAGGCTGTAGACTGAAATCTTTGTCTCGCCTCCAGTTGTTTAGCAGCGACTTTCTACTACAGCTATGGTCAGCCTGCAGAACTATCTCTTTTTTGAGCTATCAGATAATCTCTCTAACCGTCCATTGGTTTCTCATCATATATCCAGTACTTTATTTATTTCTATTTTTTATGATCTGCTGTTTTTTTTTTTTTTTTTTGAGCATCAGTACAGACATAAGCGCTCATATACACGCGCATACACTCATCCCTATGAACGCACACACGCACACCCTACCCCTATGAGCACCTCCGAAAGACTGAGCCGGCATATCATCTTGAGATTTACGAAGTCACCGTAGGCGCCTCGTCGTCGACGGAACGCCTCCTCCCATCGAAAGCGATCGCCGAAATCTCAAATAAATCCAGGAATAATGCGAGCACCAGGATTTGAACCCTGGTGGGTTGGGGATACCACTGTCCACCTAACCAACTCAACCACAGGTTGATTCGCTGATCTGCTGTTTTTTTATCCATGTTCTCTATATGTAAAACATATAAGAGCGTGGATGCCTATATCACTCTTTCCATCCATACATGGTGGTTCCTTTTAGTATAATTGAGTGTTTCCTGTCAATTTTATATTATTCTTTGGATTTACACAATATGTGTGGCATGTACCTAGGATCATTCACTCGATGTGGTACAAGGATGTTTATTTGCCAATTGTTTCTTGGGTTTCAATATCAAGGCATAGTGGTTGAGTTATATATAATGTACTCATTCTTGGCTTTTTTCAGGAATAATGTGTTCCGTAAACTTTATTCAAGAGAATTCCGAATATATTCATCTCACCCTTCATACTGGATTCACTATGGGAAGGCATATATTATGGCACATTTATCATTATCTCATAAGAAATGTGTCATAATGGTCTGTTTTCATCATTTATATGAGCATGCTGCACCATACTACAATATCGAGAGGTTCATCACTGAGACATCGACACATTGCTTCAATCTACAATCGGCTGCATTTCATGAGACTTTCAGTGGCACATGATGTTTTTGTTTTGGAGAAGTGGCATGATGGTATTTTTAGAGAAGTGACATGATGACACAGGTAAATACTTCTGTTGCCCTGCATAGACCTCAGTTGCTACACAACTACTATGTTACCCTACTCTATTACAAGATAACCTTCCTCTGGTATACATGTGAAATAAGGATTACAAGGACAGTGATAAGCATAGATTAGAAATTAAACACCGCGAAGCAAATTGTATAATTTTTCAGTAATATCTAGATGGATGACTGTCATACTAGCTGTGTTCATTTTTCATTCGTTAAAATGAAAAACCATGCTATACTTATTTGTATACTTTTCTCATGTGTAAACAAAGGAGCTTCTTGAGATCCAAATGTCAATATTGAGATCTGTGAGGCTGCCCTATCTATTTTCGTTGCCCTTTGGTACGAAAGATCAATGACGGCTCATGTTCTATACATGTTCTTTGAGACGTCCACATGCCATTACCAATATTTGTTTCACATGGCAAACATTTTTATTTGTACTTAAGCACATCAGAGTTCAATTTCTTGGCGCAAGTTGCTACTTAATAAAGAACTACTAAGGTAAGAATGGTGTGAACATTTGCCGTTAATTAAGCTTAATATCATCAACTTTTTTCATTTTGCAATATATCAGCACACCAACACTTACCGATCACAATATCATGGTTCACTATTTACTAACTCAATAAATACTTCTCCTATATGATGCTACAAATTCCTGCAGCAACGCGCGGGGTATCATCTAGTTTTTGTAAAGTGGGTACCAACGAGGGTGATGGACCAAATAAATAATAATACCACCTTGGATAATACTAGATCTTAAAAATTCAAATCTATATTCTATATATATCTATACTTGTTTTTTTATTTATAATAAAGTAAGGTATATTTCTTCAATTTTTTGTCCATTCAGCTTAACTTTTCGTTCGTCTACCATACTCGAGGTGGTACTGATTCCATAATAAATTAATTCGCAGTTATAAACTTGGCAGGGCCTTGCGCCGTAGTCTAATGGGCCAGCTGTACTGGAATTTCGGAAAGAAAAGAAATCTTGTGGTGGGGGCCTTTGGGCCGGCCCATGTGCGAGTGTCCTGTTATTTTATTTTACTTTTACTTTTTATTTTTATTCTTAAATAATTGGTATTTTAAAGTAGTTCGAATTTTATTTAAAAAGCAGTTTTCTAAAAAAATCAAGAAATTAGAAAATGTTTGTGTATTTTAAAAAATGTTCATGGTTTTATAAAAATGTTTGCTTATTCAAAAAGTGCTCATCAATCTGACTAAAAATAACGAATTCAAATACTATACATGGAAATTTTAAAAACTCTTCGAAAAAAGTAAAAATATTCACGAATTTCCAAAAATGTTCTTAATTTTTTAAAAAGAATGATGAATTCGAAAAAATGTTCACGATTCAAAAAATGATCGAGAATTTGAAAATAAAATACGATTTCAGAAAATATCCATGAATCTGAAAAGTTATTCACGATTTCAAAACAAATGTTCACGAATTTGTAAAAATATTCATGATTAAAAAAATCTTCATGAATTTTAAAAAGTATTCATGATTTCAAAAAAAAAATCACTAATTTGGAATATTGTTTGCGAAAAAGAAAAAGACAAAGAGACGGAAAAGGTGTTCTTGTGCTAAAAAATATATTCGTAGTTTTAAAAATATTCAAGATCTTTAAAAAATTCCATGTGTTTTAAAAAGTATTTACATGTTTTAAAATTAATGTTGACACATTAAAAAAACAAATACACAGTTTAAAAGTGAACCGGCTCATATGTATGAACTAGGTGTATCATTCACCTGCGATGACACGGTTTATTGACAAATGTGTCATGCGGTGGCTGAGATCACGTTCAAACGCTTTGCGATTAGTTGGACACCAATGATCGGTGAGGGCGGAAAGGGCGCTAAGGGACAAGAAAGGGGAGACACTATGTTGAATTAGATAATGTGGACTGATGAATTAGTGAAAGTGTTCTTGTTACCACTAGAGCTGCAACGCACAGACATGTTTGCTAGTAATAATAATATGAATGAATGGATTAAAAGCCCAAAGAATCACACCTTACGTATTACTCCCTCCGTTCCGAAATAATTGCCTTTCTAGAGATTTCAACAAGTGACTACATACGGAGCAAAATAAGTGAATCTACACTTTAAAACATGTCTACATACATCCGTATGTTGTAGTCCATTTGAGATGGCTAAAAAGACAATTATTTCGGAACGGAGGGAGTAGTACGGATAGATATAGATGATATATCCATCACATGATAAACAAGATCCTAGTATGATGTTTTTACATAACGCGAGGTCCCAAAAATATGTCTCAACTTTATACTTCAATACGAAGTTTTTGGGACAGAGGGAGCATGACGCCGACGGCTTGAGCGGCAACTTCAACACCGTTTTGACACGGACCAGCACCTCATTCTTAACCAGTCCTCGTGTCCTCGGAAGTCCCTGCATCGATCCAGTATTAAATACCCAAGAATTGCACCGAGGATCAACAGAAACAATAACTATAACATGTATGAATATCATACTTGTGCTGGACTTTCCAGACTTCTTTTCTGCCAAATACTTTTTGCAATTCCTTTTCCAGTGACCCTTGTCCTTACAGAAGAAGCACTCAGTCTCTTTAGTAGCACCGCGTTTAGGCTTTCCCTTGGTGTCGGTCTTAATGACGCCCTTGCCATTTTTGACTTTGCACTTCTTCTTAAAACTAGTTGTCTTCTTCGTCACATAATTGGTGTCTTTCTGCATCCAATACTCAAAGGTCTTGAGCATCCCGAGCAATTCATTCACGCTCTTCTCCATCTCCCACATCATGTAATTCGTGATAAAGCCATTAAACCTTGGGGGTAGAGACAGAAGGATAAGATCAGTACAAAGCCAGGCAGGGATCGGAGAGCCCAAAGCTTCCAACCTCCACATGTAACCAACTAGCTTGACCAGGTGTTGGCTCACTGAGCTTCCTTTTGCCATTTTGCACTTCAATAAGGCCTTGGTTATCTCATAACGTTCGCCATTTTGTAAAGAACATTCCCTATAAAAACCAACTATTAACACAAAAGAAATGCCAATGGTGCTTCAGTAGTCAGTAGTTAAATGCATCATATCCTACTATACTACTGAAAGTTTAGTACTTGCACGATCTATTTGTGCATTGCATTTGGCTAACAAATATCTTAGGTCATGAACTCAAGAAAAATGTTGTTCTTAGTTATACCATGAATGTTTCACCTATTCGTCAACTTACTCATGGATGCTCTACTTGATGGCATCCCCAGAAATTGTACACATGCAAGGTCAAACAGGGCAAGACACTGCTAATGGAAAGAATTCACATCTATTATTGTATTGAACTTGGCAAACATAAGAACCCATCAAATCTACTTAGGGATAACCAAATAGCAGACCATGAAAACGAAAACAAATTAGAGAATCCATGGAGAAAAATGGCGCATGGGTGGCCAAAAGGTCGGGCTATACAAAGGAGAAGAGGAGCCCATGGCTGCACCAGAGCTCGTTGTGAAACAAAACGAGGATGGAGAAGAGCCCATGGCTGCACCAGAGGTCGCGGTGGACAAAAATGAATGAGGATGAAGAGCCCATGACTGACCCGGAGGCTGGCGGGACAGACCAAGATGAAGAAGAACCCATCATAACTGCAGAAAATCAAAGATTCAATTGAATTAGATAAATGACAAGTTAATAATTCCTAATAAGCATGGGAGATGAAACTGCATCAGTTACACAAGACACTAATTGCTAGGTGCTACCAGAAAAGGAAGAAACGCAAGCCACTTCTTGCCAAAATTGCAAAATATTCACAGAAACGAACACACATCGGTTTATCCTGGCAGTTATATGAAAGCAACTTAAGTAGTTGAGTGGGTGCATTTTCTCAGTACGTTGTGCTACATTCAGAAATCGTACACTAATCTTTCACCTCCGGATCCGAGGCCTACTAAATTTGTTACTAGTACTATTAGCTTCCCATTAGTTTGATCTACCCCGCCAACCACGGGGTAAACAAGAATCTAGGCAATAAATGCAGAATAGTTAAATACTGTAACTAATAAGAAAACGAAATCAAACGCACGAAGAACCCTAGCTCGGATTGGGGATAGAACCGAACTGAACCAAAATCAGGCAGGGGAACAAGCGTGGGAAGCACGTCGATCAAGTAGGCAATGCGCCCGCCGAACCCAGCCTCGGATTTGATCCAGTACGAGCGAATCACAACTAGAATCGCTGGGCTCCGGTCGAATTGGTGCGGGGTAAGAAGGAGGGGATGCTTACGGCAAGGCGGCGCTACAACCGGAGAGGGAGAGGCGGGGCACGGGCTTGAGACGGCAGGGGTCCTCCGCCGTTTGGGTGAAGGAGGAGGGGGAGAAGGCGCAGGTGGGCTCCCCGGCGCGGCGCCGGCGCGGATTTTATATAGCGGCGGCTGGACTTGGAGTTGGAGGACTTCTGGATCGCGCGTAGTGTAGAAGTAGACTGAACAGAGCATCCGTCTTCAGCAGCCCGTAGTCCAATCGTAGCTGCATACGTCCGGATACATTTCAAAAGAAATTTAACATATATTTAATCAAAACCGACATTCATACTTGATAATTTTTTATATAAAATCAGATGCTTTTCATTAAACCGGAGCAAATCCATTACATTTCGACGTATTTCAACTAAACCGTAGTCTAAATGACCGCGAGCACCCGTTCCCAGTGCAAGCGGCTAATCGACAGACGATGATGAGCCTGCCAAGTTTAACTTCAATGGAAGGGGAGGAGTGGTGGCCTTTTGGGGACCCGAGTGTCGGCGACCTCCCATGCTCTATTCTTCCTCGTTGCCGACGGCGCCCGTGGAAGTGCCGGCTTCGTGGCGGCAGGATGCCCCCGAGGCGGAGTTGCCGACGTCGTCCTCGTCCTCGCTCTTGCCGTACACTTCATCGGTCGCCTCGTTGATATCCTTAAAGGCGGCCTCTGACTTCGCCTGATGGAGGCGGTACCGACAGCAGTCGCAGGCGGAACGGTAGGAGTCGGGAAGTGTCTCCTACGCGTCCATGTCCACATCCTCTGCAATGCCCGTGCCAGCGGCGAGTTGCTCATCCATACGTCGGTGCTCGTCAAGGAGGCGGAGGTTGTAGGCCTGGTCGGCATGCGCCTGCTGGAACGCGGCCTCCCGCTCTGTCAAAACCATGTCGGTGTAGTGAGCACAGGCCTCTCCCATGCCCGGTTCATCGTCGGCCACCTCTTCCATTAGGGCATCCTCAACGCTGGCCTCCGGTGAGCTCGTTCTTCTGCCGGCCTGTCAGTCAACTTCAATGGCGGGGATCTCCTTATTCTGCTCGGACGAGCGGCTCAAGGGGCTTTGGACCTCGAGGAGGCCATGACAGGTGGTGCCAAGAGGATATAGGGAGCGGAGGAAGTTGGATGCAGCCTTGGCCGGGCTTGGAGTTTAAATAGTAGGCAGATGGCATGGCAAGCGGGCAATGGTTAATGGTGGGCGGCAGACGGACAGACGGGTGGAGCCGAAGCAGGTTCCTAAACCGCACATGTTTAATGTAGGGAGGCAGACAGATGAGTTGTCGTTTGAACACGGAGCAGTTGCGTACACCGGGAAGCAGCGCTCGGCCGGCTCACCGCTTCAATGCCGGGGCAAGGTAAGAGGTCGCGTCAGTTATGGGCAGGCATGAATGTGCCACTGACGCTCTAGAGTAATACTGACCGCTTCGAACGGGAAAGCGTGCGGGCGAGGACAAGGGTTTTGGGTGGGCCACGTTTGTCGGAAGAGCACGTGGAGCGGTCTGGATCCCCGCAAAGGCCCCTTGGTTTGTTTTCGGTTTACGGAAAAGATGACGTCCGAACTAGCGAACAGACTAATACAAGACAACGTTGGATGACAAAATACATCCGAAATACGCGATTCAAATTGTTTTGGGCAGTTTAAGGTCCGTGTTAGAGATGCCTTTACAAATCAAGACAATTTTTGATACCTAAAAGTAAAGTATGACTTGTCAGGTTTTTCCCCATGCCACTCGTCGGGTAGGGAAGGTGATGTGGAGCATCCCTCGACCATCACCGTGGACGTCCCACCACCACCGCAAGGACGGAGAAGACCGATGACAAGAGCACACACACATGCCACCGAAACCGAGGTTGACTCCTTCCTCTTCAAACTTCATTCGGTTTCATATGAGAGTTGGGTCCTACCTCAAATAGAAACACTGTGCCTTGTTAGGTACCGAGGAGATAACTGGGAGGACACGAGGACGAAGATTCAAGCAACCATGGTGAAGGAAGGGAGGAGTGGTCCAGACAAGGAAGACCGGAGGCCCCTGGACACTCCAGGTGCCCGGACGTGGACATCCCCGGGTGCCCGGCCACCTAGCATGTGACGCCCGGGTAATTAAGCTACAGTGATCCTCTGGTAGTGAAGCCACGTCACCTCGATTATAGTTGCTAATCTCGAGTTAGTTCGAAACCAATTCAAATTCAAATTCAAATTCACACAAACAATAAAAGTTTTCAAATATTAAAATTTAAATGTTCAGAGTGAACAAAATAATACATAGGTGATTATGGTGGAGAAACCAAACTTTGATAAAATGTAAAGGCTCTAAGATAATTAAAAAAAACAGTAGTTAAAACAATTAAATAAATGCCTGTTGAGTTTTATTAAAATATTAAGCTATTTTATTTTGGGTTGAGAATTAAGGTGGCAGTACTATATTTATAAATACAATTTTAGGTGCTAGTGATAATTTTTATAAAACTGAAATAAAAGGGGACTTAAAATAAAATAGAAAATAATAAGAGAAAACAAAACTAAAGAAAACAAAAAAAAGGAACAAAGGCTGGTCCCTCTCACCGGGTCGTGGGGCCTAACTGCCAGCCACCCGCCCACCCCACCCCGGCCTATATGGCCTACCTCTCCTCCCGTAACCCTAACCGACACCCCCACTCCCACCACTCGCCGCCTCCTCTCCCTCCTCTCGATCCCATCTGGATCGGGAGGGCCCGACCGACGCCGCCAGCTGTCGCGGAACCACGCCACGACGCCCACCCCGAGCTCCATCGAGCCCGCGCCTAGACCCCACGCTACCCGGTGAGGCCTCGGCCTCCGCCTCCCTCTCCCTTCTTTTTTCGTCTCGCGGACACCACGCTCGTCTACCTCGCGCCCGTGCAGTCCGCCGCCTCCGCCCGTCTCGCTTTGCGGTCGAAAGCACGCCCGCCCGCACCCGTCGCTCCAGTCCGCCCATGCCCGCTACCCTCCTTTCGCTGACGCGCGCTGGCCGCCGCTGCGCCCTCCTTGCCGATCCGTCCGCGCCGCGCACCCTAACGCCGCCGCGCTTGTTGCCGCCGGGCGTGGCCTCCTCCCGCTGCCGTCCCCACCGGCGACCGCCCGCCTCGCCACGGCTCGCCTCCCTCTGCGAGCTCGCCGCCCGCTCCCACTCCGCCACGCTGCCGCCGCGGACGCAGCCCCGCACGATCAAGGCTGCGCCGCCACGCCGAAGCGTCGGCGCCCGGCCGCCATCCCCTGTTAGCCACGCCGAGGCAATGACGGGCGCCACGCGCGCCAGCCGGTAGCGCCGACGCCGCTAGCGCCCGATCCACTAGGCCCCCAGCCATCGACTAGGGGCCCCGCCTGAACGTTTTTTAAAAAAAAGAGTTTTTAAAATAATAATAAAAATAATTAAATAAATAATAATAATTGAATTAATTAATTAATTAAGGAATTAATTAAGTTAATTAATCATGATTAGGTTAACCTAATTAAACTAATTAGTTTAGTTAAACAATAATTAGATTAGTTAAATCTTAATTAGCATAATCGAGTATGACATGCGGGTCCCACTGTCAGTCGACCAGGTCAATCGCAGTCAATGTTGATCGCGACGCCATGTCGACATCGGCAAACACTATTCGATAATGTTAATTTAATTAATAATTAATAAATTAGAAAATGATTAAATCCTTTTAAAATCAATATAAAATAAACCGTAGCTCGGATGGAAAAACTTTGTACATGAAAGTTGCTCGAACGACGAGACGATTCCTGATCGCAGCCCGCTCGTCCGCCACACATTTCTAACATATCAAACTCGCAACTTTTCCCCCCGGCTCCTCTCGCTGAAAACATGAAACACCGGAAAACTTTCCTGATGTTTCCCCACAGCCAGATCACCTACCACTACGTTAGGTCACCCCTAGCACCGCTTATTGCCGCGTCTTGCTTTATGTTACATTTGATTGCTCTGTTATTTATTGTGTTCCCCCTTCGTTACTTCTTTCCGGTAGACTCTGAGACCGGTGCCGATGTCCGTGTGTTCGACTACACCAAGATGGCCCTCCTTCTTGTCAGAGCAACCAGGCAAGCCCCCCCTTTGATCACCAGATATCGCCTATTCTTCTCTATACTGCTTGCATTAGAGTAGTGTAGCATGTTACTGCTTGATTGATCCTATTCTGATGCATAGCCTGACATTGTTGCTACATCTGTTGATACCTTACCTGCAATCCTAAATGCTTAGTATAGGATGCTAGTTTATCATCATTGGCCCTACATTCTTGTCGGTCGCCTTGCTATACTATCGGGCCGTGATCACTTGGGAGGTGATCACGGGTATATACTACATACATACATACTATACAGATGGTGACTAAAGTCGGGTCAGCTCGTTGAGTACCCGCAAGTGATTCTGATGAGGGGGCTGAAAGGACAGGTGGCTCCATCCCGGTAGAGGTGGGCCTGGGTTCCCGACGGCCCCCGACTGTTACTTTGTTGCGGAGCGACAGGGCAGGTTGAGACCACCTAGGAGACAGTGGGCTGGCCTGCTCGGCGTTCGTGGATACTTAACACGCTTAACGAGATCTTGGTATTTGATCTGAGTCTGGCCATTTGGTCTATACGCACTAACCATCTACGTGGGAGTAGTTATGGGTATCCCGACGTCGTGGTATCAGCCGAAGCCTTCTTGACGTCAGCGACGGAGCGGCGCGCGCCGGGTTGGACTGCGTTAACGCAACTTCCTTTGTAATGGAGGTTGCTAGGTCTGCTCACCGGCCGCGCACGCAACGTGCAGGTGTGCTCAGGGCGATGGGCCCAGACCCCTGCGCGCTTAGGTTTAGACCGGCGTGTTTGACCTCTCTGTTGTGCCTAGGTGGGGCTGCGACGTGTTGATCTTCCGAGGCCGGGCATGACCCAGGAAAGTGTGTCCGGCCAAATGGGATCAAGCGTGTTGGGTTATGTGGTGCACCCCTGCAGGGAAGTTTAATCTATTCGAATAGCCGTGTCCCTCGGTAAAAGGACGACCCGGAGTTGTACCTCGACCTTATGACAACTAGAACTGGATACTTAATAAAACACACCCTTCCAAGTTCCACAGACAACCCGGTGATCGCTTTTCCACGGGGCGACGAGGGGAGGATCGCCGGGTAGGATTATGCTATGCGATGCTACTGGAGATGCTTCTTGGAGATGCTACATGGCGATGCTACTTGAAGGACTTCATCTACTCTCTTCTACATGTCAGCAAGACGGAGGCTGCTGTAAGCGTAGTCTTCGACGTGATTAGTTATCCCCTCTTATTCTCGCATTCTGCAGCTTCACCCACTCATATGGCCTCCTTACACATATACCCATGCATATGTAGTGTAGTTCCTTGCTTGCAGTACTTTGGATGAGTACTCACGGTTGCTTTCTCCCCTTTTTCCCCTTTCCCTTCTTTTTCGGTTGTCGCAACCAGATGCTGGAGTCCAGAGCGACGCCACCGCCGATGACGACTACTACACCGGAGGTGCCTACTACTACGCAGCAGCCACGACGACGACCAGAGTAGTTTAGGAGGATCCTGCAGGAGGCCCGCGCTTCTTCGATCTGATCCCGCTTTGTGCTAGCCTTCTTAAGGCAAATTTGTTTAACTTATGTCTCAGATCAGATATTGTTGCTTCCACGACTCGCCTATGATCGAGCACTTGTATTCGAGCCCTCGAGGCCCCGGCTTGTATTATGATGCTTGTATGACTTACTTATGTTTTAGAGTTGTGTTGTGATATCTTCCGTGAGTCCTCGATCTTGATCGCACACATTTGCGTGCATGATTAGTGTACGGTTGAATCGGGGCGCCACAAGTTGGTATCGAGCCAACCGCTCAGAAATCCCTTTCCAACTCCTTGGCAAGTCGAGTCTAGACTTTAGAAAACTTTTACTAACATGGTCAGGCGCCCATGGGCCCACGCCGCCATTGGGTGGTAGTAGGATCTTTTATTCCTCGCCTTTACTCGGGACTCGAGCTCTCTTCTATTCGGGTTAAATAATTTTGCTAAAAACAAAACTAACTTTAGGTTCTCGCAAGTACTTCCTCCCGGAGAGCCCCTTGTTACCGATGACCGCCTGCTGCACCAGAAGATTCCGAAGATACTCTAGATGTGCTCTCGAGACTATGTGCCATCGCTTTTGCAATTCACTTCCATCGATAAATCCCTCTGGATAACTACTTACACCTATCGTTCATATTGTCATCCCCAGTTGCTCTTGGTATTACAAGATGTCTTGAAATACTCCTCGATATTTTGAGAATTCTTTACGCTTACTGCCCTGCAGTTCCTTGCTGCATGAATACCCCTACGGATAATTACTCGCGCTTGTCGAGTATCCGTTTGTCCAAAGTTCTTCATGTGTTTCACAAAATACATCCAAATACTACCCGATCTTCCAAAATCTGAACAGCCTATTGCTCTTGAAATTCTTGCTTACTTGCATTATGGTTAATCCCATAAGTCTCGTAATCTTAATGGCATCCCTTGTCATTATCATTTTGAGTCTGTTGACTCAATATGTTTGCGAATACACGCAATCACCATTAATCCTTATAAATTACCTTTCTGACTGAGCCGCCTTTCTTTTAACTGGAATTGGTTCTCGACCAACCCAATTGCTGTTGATCAGAGCATTACTTCTGATCCTTCGATATGGATTCATAATTCCTTTGCATTTATGCTTCGAATTAGTCAGATGATTCTATAACCTAATGCATTTGCATTCTTTCCTTTTCTGGTTAAGTAGCGATACTCACACCAGATCCTTTGTGGACCGTCAAGTCCTTTGTTGGATTATTATCCGACAAGTTGTCCTTCATATTCAAATAACCTTGTGAGCCTTTCCACGGATATATAAAGCCTTTGGTAATTTGTATCCTCTGTTTTCTCAACCATGCTCGCTTTCGAGCTGGTGATATTTACTCTTGGAACTTGTGGTATATGTTTCTAAGATGCCCGATGGGTTGAACCTATGCCTTCCTTACTATGTGTGAACTCGGAAGTTTTCACGAGTCATACTCATCCGGTGTTTCACCGTAAAACTTTCAACACTAATGCCTTTATCAAAGCGAGATGTGAATGGAAGGATTATACATTGAAGAAGTGGGAGTCGACCTTGAACTTGTGTTCATGCCCATGGACACGATGTAGATCCTATCATGGAAGCTTCTTGTAATAATAACTATTGCCCTGATATAATATCATCTGGTATATGAGAATTGATCCTTTGCAATCATGGTTTCGACCATATTTTCTACTTGATCCCATTTCTCAAGCAAGTGAAAACACTTGTCTTCTGCGGATCAATACCTCTCCGCAACCCCTATGTCAATCTTCCTTCGAGCAATACAGTATCTCGAGAATATCAACGAACTGTGTTGCTTCCAATGAGTTCTTCATCAAGTGTTACACTCTCATTGATTCCAATTTTTCACGGGCCCGAAGTTATTAAACACTCAAAGACACCGATAATCGACTCAAGTCCGCATCGCGATTAAGCAACTCTTGGTAACCTCCATTACTTACGAGTTTGAACTCAATCACGCCATTCCTAGCCTGTTTGGCTATATCCTTGTCGTGCCGATTTTAACTGTATACCCGGTCCTCTTCCCAGAGCATAATTTTTGACGATGAGCTAAGCTTACGCCGATCTTCATCATCATATCATTTCGCTTTGGACAACAAGCTTGATTTTGAGTTTGTGTCGCATTTATGGTTCCAATAACCTTTTGCTTCATAATTCCTTTGACTTGATGTTATCGCCGATCGATTACATCTTCATGAAATCTCTTGACAAATGTGTCGTGATCATCATCAACATTTTAACTCCTTCCAGATACCAATCGAATTCATGATGGGAAATACCACCTTCCTCGATGATTGTGTTATGATCGACCACTTTATTGCCTTCCGCTCAGCACAAACTTTTTCGTGTTTTGTGTATACCTTGAGATCCTTGCTCCCCAGCATTTGTTCTTCTTTACCTTGGAGTATTACCTTCTTTTATGTCAAGAATGTCATGAGAAATTCACCACCCTTAAGAATTCTTGATACCAGTGATACTTATTAACATCACCATTCTTTTCTTGGTCCCCGTGATATTTCTAACCGAATACCGGCAGATGGTCTGATGTGTAAATTCTAAACTTCGAGCAACCCTCTTGCTTTGAAGTTATTGGTCTACAGTTTCATTCTACGACTATGGCTTATCGAATCACCATTCTGACATTGGTCGTGCAACCAACCCATATTTTGGGCGCACCTTTCAACCAACGTTTAATTGTGTATGTTTTCCTCGAGCATACTTCCTTATATCATTTGATCTGACAAATGTTATCTCCTTGTTCACTTAATTGGGAAAACCATCTTTTGGAAGTCTCGATGAATTGTCGCTGAGTCCATCAGCCACCTCATCCTCTCTTTGGTTTACTGATGAACTCTTGTTTCGAAGCCTTGCTTCCGTACGTTATTTCCCGAGAATCTTACCATGTCATCTCGACAATTTGTGTTGCACCTTTCTTCTCAGGCATCCTGAGTCTGAGGTATCCTGACACCAATCAGATCTGAATCTCAGTCAGATATGATGGTTGGAACATATTTCCAAGAGTTATAGCAACGGTCTTTATGTGGCCCGGTAAGGTGATGTCGTGCCTAGCACACCTGGCCGGAGGCCCTATTGTTATATATTCCGTTTCAGCAAGGTTATCCATTCTTCCATGAGGAAACTGTAAGACTTATTCTATAAGTTGTTTTCGATGGATCCTTTGTACCCAAAGCCTGACCTTTGCTTGAAGACCTTGTCAATACTGTCTCGAAGCATGTCTATGGCACTCCGATTTTCAACAGGAACATTTGAAGCCCAATGCTAAATGTTTCCTGCTCAATTATCCAAACACCGTTGAATGGGTAATGTCATGAAAATTCTCTCCCCTACCTAAAGAGTTTACTACATTATATCCTGTCATGGATATCATGCTCTGCTTGTTCTTCTGAAGGATATATCTTTGAAATATGTGTTTAAACACATTTTCCTTTCCATTGTTTTGTTTAACCTTTCTGGTGATCTATATAATCTAAGCAGTAATGATTCACTGCTTATGTAAACACCTCGGTGCGCAATTTCACAAGAAACCCTGTTACTATTGTTGATGACATTTCGAAATACACCGATGAACGGAACCTTGTTTATTGGTCCGCCTCGCTCAACGAAAGGGAAAATGGTTCTCTTCGTCCCTCGCCCTTGGTATCGATGTTGTTGCCGACATAACTGGCATGCTACTCTCTGACATGCCTTGCTATCATAATCGTGCAAGACGTCAATGCCCTTCCTACATTTAACCCACATGGTGGGCCCATAACCCACAGCTTCACAGATCGAAACCCGACTCACTGCATAATCCTGCTTTCTAATGGTTATTACCCATGCTTGGCTTTGTAATTAATTCATGAGCCACCTTCCTAGTGCTCTATTCTAGTATCGACGCTATACTTACTCTCGCTGCTCTCAACCCCTTTCTCACTCTGGTTCGGACTTCCAAAGAACTATCTATCTGCTTGGAACCTCTTGTTGTACCTTCAACATCACTCGATGTGTTTTATTTGTTCAACTCGAGAGGTACACATATACTCATTCATGGGTTAATCCTAGATTATTACCCTTATAACATTCTCGTTGCCGATCTGCCCTGTTACCTATTCGTAAGTACGATGAAGATCCCGAAGAAAGGATGTCGACTTCATCATGATGACCGGAAGCAAAGGAATGAAGACATCAATGTATTGGACCGGTCTCTTCGAGAAGAGCAAGCCAGAATGAGAAGACCCGCTAGATTCGTTACCTAACCTTTTCCCCTTACTTCCCTCTTAAATCTCGGGACGAGATTTCTTGTAGTGGAGGAGAATTGTGACGCCCGGGTAATTAAGCTACAGTGATCCTCTGGTAGTGAAGCCACGTCACCTCGATTATAGTTGCTAATCTCGAGTTAGTTCGAAACCAATTCAAATTCAAATTCAAATTCACACAAACAATAAAAGTTTTCAAATATTAAAATTTAAATGTTCAGAGTGAACAAAATAATACATAGGTGATTATGGTGGAGAAACCAAACTTTGATAAAATGTAAAGGCTCTAAGATAATTAAAAAAACAGTAGTTAAAACAATTAAATAAATGCCTGTTGAGTTTTATTAAAATATTAAGCTATTTTATTTTGGGTTGAGAATTAAGGTGGCGATACTATATTTATAAATACAATTTTAGGTGCTAGTGATAATTTTTATAAAACTGAAATAAAAGGGACTTAAAATAAAATAGAAAATAATAAGAGAAAACAAAACTAAAGAAAACAAAAAAGGAACAAAGGCAGTCCCCTCACTGGGCGTGAGGCCTAACTGCCAGCCACCGCCCACCCCACCCCGGCCTATATGGCCTACCTCTCCTCCCCAGTAACCCTAACCGACACCCCCACTCCCACCACTCGCCGCCTCTCCTCTCCCCTCCTCTCGATCCCATCTGGATCGGGAGGCCCGACCGACGCCGCCCAGCGCTGTCAGCTGAACCACGCCACGACGCCCACCCCGAGCTCCATCGAGCCCGCGCCTAGACCCCACGCTACCCCGGTGAGGCCTCGGCCTCCGCCTCCCTCTCCCTTCTTTTTCGTCCACGGACACCACGCTCGTCTACCTCGCGCCCGTGCAGTCCGCTCGCCTCCGCCCGTCTCGCCTTGCGGTCGAAAGCACGCCCGCCTGCACTTCGCGCGCTCCAGTCCGCCCATGCCCGCCTACCCTCTCGCTGACGACCGCGCCGCGCCATTGCCGCCTCCCTTGCCGCATCCGTCCGCGCCCTGCGGCACCCTCGAACGCCGCCCGCTTTGTTGCCGCCGGGGCGTGGCCTCCTCCTCGCTGCCCCCACCGGCGACCGCCTGCTCGCCACGGCCTCGCCCTCCTCTGCAGCTCGCCGCCCTGCTTCCCACTCCGCCACGCTGCCTCGCGACGCAGCCCCGCGACGGTCAAGGTCGCCGCCGCCGCCGGCGAAGCGTCGCGCCGGCCGCCATCCCCGTTAGCCACGCCGAGGCAATGGACGGGCGCCACGCGCCAGCCGGTAGCGCCGACGCCGCTAGCGCCGATCCACTAGGCCCCCTGCCATCGACTAGGGGCCCGCCTGTAACGTTTTTTAAAAAAAGAGTTTTTAAAAATAATAATAAAATAATTAAATAAATAATAATAATTGAATTAATTAATTAATTAAGGAATTAATTAAGTTAATTAATCATGATTAGGTTAACCTAATTAAACTAATTAGTTTAGTTAAACAATAATTAGATTAGTTAAATCTTAATTAGCATAATCGAGTATGACATGCGGGTCCCACTGTCAGTCGACCAGGTCAACGGTCAATGTTGATCACGACGCCATGCCGACATCGGCAAACACTATTCGGATAATGTTAATTTAATTAATAATTAATAAATTAGAAAATGATTAAATCCTTTTAAAATCAATATAAAATAAACCGTAGCTCGGATGGAAAAACTTTGTACATGAAAGTTGCTCGTAACGACGAGACGATTCCTGATCGCAGCCCGCTCGTCTCGCCACACATTTCTAACATATCAAACTCGCAACTTTTCCTCCGGCTCCTCTCGCTGAAAACATGAAACACCGGAAAACTTTCCTGATGTTTCCCCTCACGCAGATCACCTACCACTACGTTAGGTCACCCCTAGCACCGCTTATTGCCGTCCTTGCTTTATGTTACATTTGATTGCTCTGTTATTTATTGTGTTCCCCTTCGTTACTTCTTTCCTAGACTCGAGACCGGTGCCGATGTCCGTGTGTTCGACTACACGAAGATGGCCCTCCTTCTTGTCGAGCAACCAGCAAGCCCCCCCTTTGATCACCAGATATCGCCTATTCTTCTCTATACTGCTTGCATTAGAGTAGTGTAGCATGTTACTGCTTGATTGATCCTATTCTGATGCATAGCCTGACATTGTTGCTACATCTGTTGATACCTTACCTGCAATCCTAAATGCTTAGTATAGGATGCTAGTTTATCATCATTGGCCCTACATTCTTGTCAGTCTGCCTTGCTATACTATCGGGCCGTGATCACTTGGGAGGTGATCACGGTATATACTACATACATACATACTATACAGATGGTGACTAAAGTCGGGTCACTCGTTGAGTACCCGCAAGTGATTCTCGATGAGGGGCCGAAAGGACGGTGGCTCCATCCCGGTAGAGGTGGGCCTGGGTTCCCGACGGCCCCGATCACACTTTGTTGCGAGCGACAGGCAGGTTGAGACCACCTAGGAGACAGTGGGCTGGCCTGCTCGGCGTTCATGGATACTTAACACGCTTAACGAGATCTTGGTATTTGATCCGAGTCCGCCATTTGGTCTATACGCACTAACCATCTACGTGGGAGTAGTTATGGGTATCCCGACGCCGTGGTATCACCGAAGCCTTCTTGACGTCGGCGACGAGCGGCGCTACCGGGTTGGACTGCGTTAACGCAACTTCCTTTGTAATGGAGGTTGCTAGGTCTGCTCACCGGCCGCGTACGCAACGTGCAGGTGTGCTCAGGGCGATGGGCCCAGACCCCTGCGCGCTTAGGTTTAGACCGGCGTGTTTGACCTCTCTGTTGTGCCTAGGTGGGGCTGCGACGTGTTGATCTTCCGAGGCCGGGCATGACCCAGGAAAGTGTGTCCGGCCAAATGGGATCAAGCGTGTTGGGTTATGTGGTGCACCCCTGCAGGGAAGTTTAATCTATTCGAATAGCCGTGTCCCTCGGTAAAGGGACGACCGGAGTTGTACCTCGACCTTATGACAACTAGAACTGGATACTTAATAAAACACACCCTTCCAAGTTCCACAGACAACCCGGTGATCGCTTTTCCACGGGGCGACGAGGGGAGGATCGCCGGGTAGGATTATGCTATGCGATGCTACCGAGATGCTTCTTGGAGATGCTACATGGCGATGCTACTTGAAGGACTTCATCTACTCTCTTCTACATGTGCAAGACGGAGGCTGCGAGCGTAGTCTTCGACGTGATTAGTTATCCCCTCTTATTCGGCATTCTGCAGTTCACCCACTCATATGGCCTCCTTACACATATACCCATGCATATGTAGTGTAGTTCCTTGCTTGCGAGTACTTTGGATGAGTACTCACGGTTGCTTTCTCCCCTTTTTCCCCTTTCCCTTCTTTTCGGTTGTTGTCGCAACCAGATGCTGGAGTCCAGAGCGACGCCACCGTCGATGACGACTACTACACCGGAGGTGCCTACTACTACGCAGCAGCCACGACGACGACCGTGAGTAGTTTAGGAGGATCCTGTGCAGAGGCCTGCGCTTCTTCGATCTGTATCCCGCTTTGTGCTAGCCTTCTTAAGGCAAATTTGTTTAACTTATGTCTCAGATCAGATATTGTTGCTTCCACGACTGCCTATGATCGAGCACTTGTATTCGAGCCCTCGAGGCCCCCGGCTTGTATTATGATGCTTGTATGACTTACTTATGTTTTAGAGTTGTGTTGTGATATCTTCCGTGAGTCCTCGATCTTGATCGTACACATTTGCGTGCATGATTAGTGTACGGTTGAATCGGGGGCGTCACATAGCAGCCAGTCGGCCCCCTTCCTGGACGCCCCGGGTGCCCGGCCCCGCCGCTAGGCACTACAGCCGCCGCCACGGGTGCCCGGCCAACCGCCCCGGTGCCCGCCCTGGGCTGAGCTGCTGCCTCCGCCGGTGCACGCAGCCGCTACCCAGGTGCCCGCCCACCTGGTGCTTTGAGATGCCCTCCCGGGTGCCCGGCCGCCACCCCCGGGTGCCCGGCCTTCCCCTGGCAGCTGGCCCAGCCGGCACCGGGTGCCCGGGACCTCAGCCCCTGCGTGCCTGGCCCCAACAGCAACAAGGCCGAGGCCTCCCTGACCGGACCGGGTGCCCGGTCCTCCGCACCCCGGGTGCCCGGACAACTCCGCGTGCCTGCGTGCACTTTTGGGCTTTTGACCCTTGTATCCCCCTCCTCCTCTTATTTGGCCCTTAGACTATATATAGCCCTCTCCTAGCTCATTTAGAGGATAGCTAAGAATAGACACAAATCATAGAGCTTAGCTCATGTATCTCCCCTTGTGGGTTTCCTCCTAAGGGAGAAGGATCCCTAGGATCATCAAGCCCTCCTAAGGGAGAAGGATCCATAAGATCATCAAGCCCTCCTAAGGGAGAAGGATTCCCCAAGTGAATCATCAAGCCCTCATATCCTTCATAGGATTTGGGATGAACTCTACCATGTATCTTCCCTTTGATTGTTCATGTACCTTGTGGATCTTGTGTGTTTGTTGGTCTAGTCGATGTGTGATCAGACTTGTTCTTGAGTGTTCCTCTTGTTTTCTCTCTTGTGTTCATCTTGTTCTTGGGGATCCCCCCTCCAATTCGTGAAAGATCTTCACTTAGGGTTCCACCCTACAACATCTTGGTATCATGAGCCATGGTTTCTCACGAAATTGGAGCCCCCATCTTGTTCTCTAGCCTAATTTTGTTGTGTTCTTCCCCAATTTCGAAAATTCCCCACCAAAAATAGCCCCAAATTTTTTTTGTGATTGTTAGTTTGATGAGGTTATGTTGGATTTGGTCCATGGATTTGCTTGGTTTCAAGTGGATCTAGCATTCCCCCATCCATCTTCACCTTTCCCTCCACAAAATCCACCAATTTCTTGCATCTTCCCACGATTTTCCGCCCAAATCCGACACCCCCGGGCACTCGGACCTCGAACCCCTGGCACCCGGACCCCCCGCGCATCTCCGTTGACCACCCCGGGTGCCCGCACCCTGAGCCCCTGGGCACCCGCACCCCGGGCTGTTTGCCCCGGACCACCCCGGGTGCCCGCACCACTTGCCCCCGGGCACCCGGACCCCCGGGCCTCTTCTTCAGCCCAACCTCGCTGACCACCCCGGTGCCCGCACCTCCAAACCCCGGGCACCTGCAACCCCCCCCCCCCCCCGAATCAGCCCACCAACATTCACCATTTTGGCCATAACTTTCACTCCCGGATTCCGATTTTGACGTTCTTTAGCTCGTTGAGTAGCTATTGACATCCCCCATCCATATAGATAGGTTTTAGCACCATTTGACTCCATAAATTTTTGGCATTTTGGCATTTTTGCCTTGGCCATCCACCATATCATCCACAAAACCACCATAACTTTCCGCAACCTAACCCATTTTTGCTCCATATAGCATTTGTGGTTGCTTGAGTGGTGACTTGAGTCTCCTAAGGTGTTTCGGCTACTTAGGGACGGTTGCTTAGTCATCAACCACCACCACCACTTCCGCATTGCTAACTCCGGAATCACCAACGCATTCCGCCACCACCATTTGACATTTGCCTTTGGAGATTTTGAGTTTGCGGTTTTTACCGTTTCCTAAGGTATTTCGGCTACTTAGGGAAGGGTCTACATCATCTTGGTATCTACATCAAGACCGCCACTCATCATCGCCACGAGGTCGTCATCGACATCGACCACTTCACCATTTTGACAACCTAACCGTAAGCAAGAACGGTAACCTCTATATCATCTTGGTATTGTGGTATCCTATCATTGTACATTCTTGCCATTACATTGTTAACCCCTTAGCCCATTTTGCGTCACTTGCCTATCGAGACTAGCCATTTGAGTATTGCCGGCAACGTTACTTGTGCACATTAGTGATCCATACCTTCCATTGCATACATACCATATTATATTGGTATCATCTTGGTACCATCATATCATCCCTTGTGTCACAAGATCGTTCCCGTATATACACAATTGCTATCTTGGTTTGTGCATTTCGCATAAGTGGCCATATCAAACAAAAAAAGAATAAGCTTAAGCAAAAAGAGAGCAAAGAGCTTGTGAGCAAGAGCCATAGCATCATACCACATTGCACATAAGATTGTCATATCCGATCATCTTGGATCATCTTGAGAAGAAAACCGGGAACATCATACACATAGCATACTTGGGATCGAAGGCTCATACATTTTGCATCTTATAGGTTGTGCACAAGTGTCGTATCTGCCTATTGAGCAATCCTGCTAGCGTCTCTCTTGAGTTGTGCAACACGAGCGTTTTCATGGATTCCACATTTTGTGCTCATTCCTTGGTTGCACGACCCCATTTATCTATCCGTGTGTGTGTTTCCGCGTGCCACATATTGCTATTGATCTACTTGTTTCACTTGTGAATTTGTGAATCTTTTCCAACATTATTGACTCTTGCTAACATTTTGCATCAAATTTTTGTGCCACTATCCTCACCGAGCTCCACTATAAGCTTTACTTGATTGGTGTGAGTGAACAAGTCCGATACCAATTCCACTATTCTTTCATCTCACATTGAGTGAAACGGGATACATCCTCAACTTTGGGAAAAGGTAACTTGGTATTGTCTATCTCATTTCCTACTCACCTCTACTCGAGTCTTATGATGGATAGGCAAGGCATTTCATCTCCGGTCTTCCACGACAACGACAATGCGAACAACTACATCTCCAAAACGTCCATCTTCGGACTACAACGCGCAATGCAACGCATTGAGCGACTCGCCATCGACATTCGCCAAAACAAAGCAAGGATAAGGGACTACCTCGACACCAAGTTGGCCGAACAAAGGGATGAAGTACGAGACATGGTGGCCAACTGCAAGTCTTCTTCCCATTCGTCATCTTCAAGGCGGCGACGCTCAAGTGGCCATTCTTCGGAACGTCATCGAGCTCAAGCACGACAACACCATCAAGATGAAGCTGCTCGCGATGCGTACACCTACAAGTCCCAACAAGCTCTACATCAAGCTATGGCCAGACATCATGAGCACAAGAGAAGAACGCGAGCGAAGCACCACCAAGACGGAGCTACGACTACTACAACCACTTTGGCATCTTCGCCAAGTGTCATCAAGTTCGCCTACCTCCAACGAGTACGCCTACATCGGCCTTCCTCCACGGCGACGAGATGGTCGAGCATGGGATTTTCCCTTCGGCCACGGCAACGTATGATGACTTGCGTGACTTTTGCCACCATATTGAGAGTGAGAGTGACTTCACCACTAGCCCCATATACGGTGAGCTGCCACAATTCCCATGTTAGGAGAGTTACCACCACCACCACTTGAGTAATTTGAGTGACTCCACCATATGTGACATTGAGTGCACCTACCTTGAGGGAGTGAGTGAGCCACCACCACATAGAGAGAGTGAGGTAGTCGATACTGAAGGAAATATGCCCTAGAGGCAATAATAAAGTTATTATTTATTTCCTTATATCATGATAAATGTTTATTATTCATGCTAGAATTGTATTAACCGGAAACATAATACATGTGTGAATACATAGACAAACAGAGTGTCACTAGTATGCCTCTATTAGACTAGCTTGTTAATCAAAGATGGTTAAGTTTCCTAACCATAGACAAAGGAGTTGTCATTTGATTAACAAGGTCACATCATTAGTTGAATGATCTGATTGACATGACCCATTCCATTAGCTTAGCACCCGATCGCTTAGTATGTTGCTATTGCTTTTATCCATGACTTATACATGTTCCTATAACTATGAGATTATGCAACTCCGTTTACGGAGGAACACTTTAGGTACTACCAAACGTCACAACGTGAATCGGGTGATTATAAAGGAGTACTATAGGTGTCTCCAAAGGCGATGTTGGGTTGGCGATTTGAGATTATGATTTGTCACTCCGATTGTCGGAGAGGTATCTCTGGGCCCTCTCGGTAATGCACATCACTTAAGCCTTGCAAGCATTACAACTAATGAGTTAGCTGTGAGATGATGTATTACGGAATGAGTAAAGAGACTTGCCGGTAACGAGATTGAACTAGGTATTGGATACCGACGATCGAATCTCGGGCAAGTAACATACCGATGACAAAGGGAACAACGTATGTTGTTATGCGGTCTGACCGATAAAGATCTTCGTAGAATATGTAGGAGCCAATATGGGCATCCAGGTCCCGCTATTGGTTATTGACCGGAGACGTGTCTCGGTCATGTCTACATTGTTCTCGAACCGTAGGGTCCGCACGCTTAAGGTTTCGATGACGGTTATATTATGAGTTTGTGTATTTTGATGTACCAAGGAGTTCGGAGTCCCGGATGTGATCACGGACATGACGAGGAGTCTCGAAATGGTCGAGACATAAAGATTGATATATTGGACGGCTATATTCGGACACCGGAAAGGTTTCGGAAGTTTCGGAGAAAACGAGTGCCGGAGGGGTTACCGAACCCCGGGAAGTAATGGGCCTTAATGGGCCAAGAGGGAGAGAGGGGCTGCGCCAGAGGTGGCGTCGCCCCCATGGGGAGTCCGAATAGGACAAGGAAGGGGCGGCCCCTTCCCTCTCCTCTCCTCTCCTTCCTTCCCCTTCCTCCTTCCTAGTTCGACTAGGAAAGGGGAGTCCTACTCCCACTAGGAGGAGGACTCCCCCTCCTTAGCGCCCTCTAGGGCGGCCCGCCCTCCCTTGCTCCTTTATATACGGGGCAGGGGTCACCCTAGGACACACAAGTTGATCCTTGAGATCGTTCCTTAGCCGTGTGCGGTGCCCCCCTCCACCATAATCCACCTCGGTCATATCGTAGCGGTGCTTAGGCGAAGCCCTGCGTTGGTAGAACATCAAGATCGTCACCACGCCGTCGTCTTGATGGAACTCTCTCTCCCGGAGCTTTGCTGGATTGGAGCCGAGGAGCGCCACCGAGCTGTCGTGTGTCAAGAACTTCGGGGCGCCGAAGTAACGGCGCTGGGATCGGTTGGATCGCGAGGAGAACGTCGACTACTTCCTCTACGTTGTGATCGCTTCCGCTTCGGTCTACGAGGGTACGTAGACAACACTCTTACCTCTCGTTGCTATGCATCACCATGATCTTGCGTGTGCGTAGGAAATTTTTTGAAATTACTACGTTCCCCAACAGTGGTATCAGAGCCAGGTTTTTATGGTTTGATGTTTTGCACGAGTAGAACACAAGTGAGTTGTGGACGATACAAGTCATACTGCCTACCATCATGTCATACTTTGGTTCAGCGGTATTGTGAGATGAAGCGGCCCGGACCGACATTACGCGTATGCTTACGCGAGACTGGTTTCACCGTTACGAGCACTCATGCTTAAAGGTGGCTGGCGGGTGTCTGTCTCTCTCACTTTAGTTGAACCGAGTGTGGCTACGCCCGGTCCTTGAGAAGGTTAAAACGGAGTCTATTTGACGAAATATCGTTGTGGTTTTGATGCGTAGGTGAGATTGGTTCTTGCTTAAGCCCGTAGCAGCCACGTAAAATTTGCAACAACAAAGTAGAGGACGTCTAACTTGTTTTTGCAGGGCATGTTGTGATGTGATATGGTCAAGACGTGATGCTATATTTTATTGTATGAGATGATCATGTTTTGTAACCGAAGTTATCGGCAACTGGCTGGAGCCATATGGTTGTCGCTTTATTGTATGAAATGCAACGCATACGTAATTGCTTTACTTTATCACTAAGCGGTAGCGATAGTCGAGAAGCAATAGATGGCGTAAACGACAACGATGCTACGATGGAGATCAAGGTGTCGCGCCGGTGGCGATGGTGATCACGACGGTGCTTGAGATGGAGATCACAAGCACAAGATGATGATGGCCATATCATATCACTTATATTGATTGCATGTGATGTTTATCCTTTATGCATCTTATCTTGCTTTGATTGACGGTAGCATTTTAAGATGATCTCTCACTAAAATTATCAAGTAGTGTTCTCCTGAGTATGCACCGTTGCCAAAGTTCGTCGTGTCGAGACACCACGTGATGATCGGGTGTGATAAGCTCTCGTCTATCTACAACGGTGCAAGCCAGTTTTGCACACGCAGAATACTCGAGTTATACTTGACGAGCCTAGCATATGCAGATATGGCCTCGAACACGGAGACCGAAAGGTCGGCGTGAATCATATAGTAGATATGATCAACATAAGATGTTCACCATTGAAAACTACACCATCTCACGTGATGATCGGTTATGGTTTAGTTGATTTGGATCACGTGATCACTTAGATGACTAGAGAGATGTCTGCCTAAGTGGGAGTTCTTAAGTAATATGATTAATTGAACTTAAATTTATCATGAACTTAGTACCGATAGTATCTTGCTTGTCTATGTTTGTTTGTAGATAGATGGCTCGTCTTTGTTGTTCCGTTGAATTTTAATGCGTTCCTTGAGAAAGCAAAGTTGAAAGATGATGGTAGCAATTACACGGATCGGGTCCGTAACTTGGATTATCCTCATTGCTGCACTGAGAAGAGTTACGTCTGGATGCACCGCTGGGTGCGAACCTGCTTCTGATGTAACCGACGACGTTAAGAACGTCTGGCGAGCAAAGCTGATGACTACTCTATAGTTCAATGTGCCATGCTTTACGGCTTAGAACCGGGTCTTCAACGACGTTTTGAGCGTCATGGAGCATATGAGATGTTCCAGAGTTGAAGTTGATATTCCAACAGAATGCCCGGATTGAGAGATATGAAGTCTCCAATAAGTTCTATAGCTGCAAGATGGAAGAGAATGGGTCTGTCGGTGAGCACATACTCGTAATGTCGGGTATTACAATCACTTGACTCAACCGGGAGTTAATCTTCCGGATGATTGTGTCATTGATGAAATTCTTCAATCACCGCCACCAAGCTACAAAGGCTTCGTGATGAACTATAATATGCAAGGGTTGGTAAAGACTATGCTCGAGCTCTTCGCAATGCTAAAGGCTGCGGAGGTAGAAATCAAGAAGGAGCATCAAGTGTTGATGGTCAATAAGACCACTAGTTTCAAGAAGAAAGGCAAAGGGAAGAAGAAGGAACTTCAAGAAGAACAACAAGCAAGTTGCTGCTCAGAGAAGAAACCCAAGTCTGGACCTAAACCTGAAACCGAGTGCTTCTCTTGCAAGAAGACTGGTCACCGGAGCGGAACTGCCCCAAGTATTTGGCGGATAAGAAGGATGGCAAGGTGAACAAAGGTATATGTGATATACATGTTATTGATGTGTACCTTACTAGAGCTCGCAGAGCACTGGTATTTGATATCGGTTACATTGCTAATATTTGCAACTCGAAACAGGGACTACGGATTAAGCGAACACTGGCAAAGGACGAGGTGACGATGCGCGTTGGAAACGGTTCCAAAGTCGATGTGATCGTGGTCGGCACGCTACCTCTACTTCTACCTTCGGGATTAGTTTTAGACCTAAATAATTGTTATTTGGTGCCAGCGTTGAGCATGAACATTATATCTGGATCTTGTTTGATGCGAGACGGTTATTCATTTAAATCAGAGAATAATGGTTGTTCTATTTATATGAGTAATATCTTTTATGGTCATGCACCCTTGAAGAGTGGTCTATTTTAATGAATCTCGATAGTAGTGATACACATATTCATAATGTTGAAGCCAAAAGATGCAGAGTTGATAATGATAGTGCAACTTATTTGTGGCAATTGCCGTTTAGGTCATATCGGTATAAAGCGCATGAAGAAACTCCATCTTGATGGACTTTTGGAGTCACTTGATTATGAATCACTTGGCACTTGCGAACCGTGCCTCATGGGCAAGATGACTAAAACCCGTTCTCGGTACTATGGAGAGAGCAATAGATTTGTTGGAAATCATACATACGGATGTATGTGGTCCGATGAATGTTGAGGCTCGTGGCGGATATCATTATTTTCTCACCTTCACAGATGATTTAAGCAGATATGGGTATATCTACTTAATGAAACATAAGTCTGAAACATTTGAAAAGTTCAAAGAATTTTAGAGTGAAGTTGAAAATCATCGTAATAAGAAAATAAAGTTTCTACGATCTGATCGTGGAGGTGAATATTTGAGTTACGAGTTTGGTCTACATTTGAAACAATGCGGAATAGTTTCGCAACTCAAGCCACCCGGAACACCACAGCGTAATGGTGTGTCCGAACGTCGTAATCGCACTTTACTAGATATGGTGCGATCTATGATGTCTCTTACAGATTTACCGCTATCGTTTTGGGGTTATGCTCTTGAGACGGCCGCATTCACGCTGAATAGAACACCGTCAAAATCCGTTGAGACGACACCTTATGAACTATGGTTTAGCAAGAAACCAAAGTTGTCGTTTCTTAAAGTTTGGGGATGCGATGCTTATGTGAAAAAGCTTCAACCTGATAAGCTCGAACCCAAATCGGAGAAATGTGTCTTCATAGGATACCCAAAGGAGACAGTTGGGTACACCTTCTATCACAGATCCAAAGGCAAGACATTTGTTGCTAAGAATGGATCCTTTCTAGAGAAGGAGTTTCTCTCGAAAGAAGTGAGTGGGAGGAAAGTAGAACTTGATGAGGTAATCGTACTTTCCCTTATTGGAAAGTAGTTTATCACGAAAACCGGTTTCGCAACATCTACACCAAATAGTGAAGTTGATGATGTTGATCATGAAACTTCAGATCAAGTTACTCTGTAACCTCGTAGATCAACCAGAGTAAGATCCGCACTGAGTGGTACGGTAATCCTGTTCGAAGTCATGCTACTAGATCATGATGAACCTACGAACTATGAAGAAGCGATGGTGAGCCCAGATTCCACAAAATGGCTTGAGGCCATGAAATCTGAGATGGGATCCATGTATGAAAACAAAGTGTGGACTTTGGTTGACTTGCCCGAGGGTCGGCAAGCAATAGAAAACAAGTGGATCTTCAAGAAGAAGACCGACGCGGTAATAATGTTATCGTTTACAAAGCTCGACTTGTCGCAAAGGGTTTCGACAAGTTCAAGGGATTGACTACGATGAGACCTTCTCACCCGTGGCGATGCTTAAGTCTGTCCGAATCATGTTAGCAATTGCCGCATTTTATGATTATGAAATTTGGCAAATGGATGTAAAGACTGCATTCTGAATGGATTTACGGAAGAAGAGTTGTATATGATGCAACCGAAGGTTTTATCGATCCAAAGGGAGCTAACAAAGTGTGCAAGCTCCAGTGATCCATTTATGGACTGGTGCAAGCATCTCGGAGTTGGAATAAACACTTTGATAGTGTGATCAAAGCATTTGGGTTTATACAGACTTTTGGAGAAGCCTGTATTTACAAGAAAGTGAGTGGGAGCTCTGTAGCATTTCTGATATTATATGTAGATGACATATTACTAATCGGAAATGATATAGAATTTCTGGATAGCATAAAGGGATACTTGAATAAGAGTTTTTCGATGAAGGACCTCGGTGAAGCTGCTTACATATTGGGCATCAAAATCTATAGAGATAGATCAAGACGCTTAATTGGACTTTCACAAAGCACATACCTTGACAAAATTTTGAAGAAGTTCAAAATGGATCAAGCAAAGAAAGGGTTCTTGCTCAGTATTACAAGGTGTGAAGTTGAGTAAGACTCAATGCCCGACCACCGCAGAAGATAGAGAGAAATGAAAGATGTTCCCTATGCCTCACCATAGGCTCTATCATGTATGCAATGCTGTATACCAGACCTGATGTGTGCCTTGCTATAAGCTTAGCAGGAGGTACCAAAGTAATCCAGAGTGGATCATCGACAGCGGTCAAGAACATCTGAAATACCGAAAAGGACTAAGGATATGTTTCTCGATATGGAGGTGACAAAGAGCTCATCGTAAACGGTTACGTTGATGCAAGCTTTGACACCGATCCGGACGATTCTAAATCGCAAACCGGATACGATTTACACTAAACGGAGGAGCTGTCGGTTGGTGCAGTTCTAAACAAAGCGTCGTGGCGGGATCTACATGTGAAGCGGAGTACATAGCAGCTTCGAAGCAGCTAATGAAGGAGTCGGATGAAGGAGTTCATATCCGATCTAGGTGTCATACCTAGTGCATCGGGTCCAATGAAAATCTTTTGTGACAATACTGGAGCAATTGCTTTAGCGAAAGAATCCAGATTTCACAAGAGAACCAAACACATCAAGAGACGCTTCAATTCCATCGGGACTTGGTCCAGGTGGGAGACATAGAGATTTGCAAGATACATACGGATCTGAATGTAGCAGACCCGTTGACTAAGCCTCTTCCACGAGCAAAACATGATCAGCGCCAAGACTCCATGGGTGTTAGAATCATTACAATGTAATCTAGATTATTGACTCTAGTGCAAGTGGGAGATCAAGGAAATATGCCCTAGAGGCAATAATAAAGTTATTATTTATTTCCTTATATCATGATAAATGTTTAGTATTCATGCTAGAATTGTATTAACCGAAACATAATACATGTGTGAATACATAGACAAACAGAGTGTCACTAGTATGCCTCTACTAGACTAGCTTGTTAATCAAAGATGGTTAAGTTTCCTAACCATAGACAAAGGAGTTGTCATTTGATTAACAAGGTCACATCATTAGTTGAATGATCGATTGACATGACCCATTCCATTAGCTTAGCACCCGATCGCTTAGTATGTTGCTATTGCTTTTATCCATGACTTATACATGTTCCTATAACTATGAGATTATGCAACTCCCGTTTACCGGAGGAACACTTTGGGTACTACCAAACGTCACAATGTAACTGGGTGATTATAAAGGAGTACTACAGTGTCTCCAAAGGCGATGTTGGGTTGGCGATTTGAGATTAGGATTTGTCACTCCGATTGTCGGAGAGGTATCTCTAGGCCCTCTCGGTAATGCACATCACTTAAGCCTTGCAAGCATTACAACTAATGAGTTAGCTGTGAGATGATGTATTACGGAACGAGTAAAGAGACTTGCCGTAACGAGATTGAACTAGGTATTGATACCGACGATCGAATCTCGGGAAAGTAACATACCGATGACAAAGGGAACAACGTATGTTGTTATGCGGTCTGACCGATAAAGATCTTCGTAGAATATGTAGGAGCGAATATGGGCATCCAGGTCCCGCTATTGGTTATTGACCGGAGACGTGTCTCGGTCATGTCTACATTGTTCTCGAACCGTAGGGTCCGCACGCTTAAGGTTTCGATGACGGTTATATTATGAGTTTGTGTATTTTGATGTACCGAAGGAGTTCGGAGTCCCGGATGTGATCACGGACATGACGAGGAGTCTCGAAATGGTCGAGACATAAAGATTGATATATTGGACGGCTGTATTCGGACACCGGAAAGGTTCCGGAAGTTTCCGGAGAAAACCGGAGTGCCGGAGGGGTTACCGAAACCCCCCGGGGAAGTAATGGGCCTTAATGGGCCAAGAGGGGAGAGAGAGGGCTGCGCCAGGAGGTGGCGCCCCCCCCATGGGGAGTCCGAATAGGACAAGGAAGGGGGGGCGTGGCCCCCCTTTCCCTCTCCCTCTCCCTCTCCTTCCTTCCCCCTTCCTCCTTCCTAGTTGGACTAGGAAAGGGAGTCCTACTCCCACTAGGAGGAGGACTCCCCTCCTTGGCGCGCCTCTCTAGGGCCGGCCGCCCTCCCCTTGTTCCTTTATATACGGGGCAGGGGGCACCCTAGGACACACAAGTTGATCCTTGAGATCGTTCCTTAGCCGTGTCGGTGCCCCCTCCACCATAATCCACCTCGGTCATATCGTGGCGGTGCTTAGGCGAAGCCTGCGTCGGTAGAACATCAAGATCGTCACCACGCCGCCGTCGTCTTGTGGAACTCTCTCTCCCAGCTTTGCTGGATCGGAGCCCGAGGAGCGCCACCGAGCTGTCGTGTGTCAAGAACTCGGAGGCGCCGGAGTAGCGGCGCTGGGATCGGTTGGATCGCGAGGAGAACATACGACTACTTCCTCTACGTTGTGATCGCTTCCGCTTCGGTCTACGAGGGTACGTAGACAACACTCTTACCTCTCGTTGCTATGTATCACCATGATCTTGCGTGTGCGTAGGAATTTTTTTGAAATTACTACGTTCCCCAATAGATACGGCATGTGAGGCCATTTCGATTTCTAACAACTTAACCTTTACCTCTATTGTGCCTTCTCATTTGGTGGTAGGTCCCATATATGATGACGCGCCGATCCTCGATGACTTCGTCCTTCCTATGGACAAGACGATGGCCATGGTGGAATATGATGCATCCCCACATGGTTCCATCAAGATGAAGATGATGACCACCATTTGGTCTTTGCCACCTCACCTACACCACTTGAGTGGAATGAACAAGGTAACATAGGTGAAGGTGATGCTCTTGTCCCACTAGTGGACATTCTTGACACTGATTGCTTGCATGATGTTGATCCACCTATTTCCATGCTTCATGCTAGTGCGATTACCCCATGCGATGATTTGCCCATTTATGATGAGTATGATGATTCTCGTGTGGAGTCTATTAGTTGTGATGCCATGTTATGTAGGATTTCTTGTGACAATTCTCTAGGTCACATCATGTTTGACAATCCGCTTGACTTGTCATATGCTATGCATGAGATCAACCATATGTCATATTTGCAATATCATCTTAGTGACTATGCATATGCCTTCAACATAAACCCAATTTGCACATATGGCATAGATGACAAGCCCATGGTTATTGACATTTGTTTTTCTTGTGATGATATTGATAGCTCCCTTTGCATCATTTATCTCATGTGCCATGCCATGACCACCTAGCTTCGGATATGCATTGTTTTGGATGTTGTCCTTTTTCTCCATATGATGTTCTCACTATTGCTCATGAGGACACCCCCATAGTTTCCTCATACATTTTAGGAGATTTTGATCCATCCTATCCATTGCATGATCCCAATACTTGTGTGCACCATATGCTCCCTATGAATGAAAATGCTATCGATGTGCCATATACTTGTATGCTAGATTTGCATCCCCATCATGTCATACATAACAACTATTATTCCATGATGGATGACATGTTCTTATACCATGCATCAAATTTCTTTGAGCGATCCTTATCTTGTACTAACTCACACGTGCACATACACATCATGATGGATGATGTGTACATTTACCACGAACACAATTTCTTTGGTTTGTGTCTCTTTTGTGTAGGTATGCATTCTACCTCATCAACCTCGCAATCCCATGAGTTGACGAAACGAGCTCTAGAGATCAATGATGACTTGGGATCCCATGGATTGTCTTTCCCACCGCTCGCTTCGTGCAAAGACTTCACGCATTTCTTCTACATGGCTCTCACATGGTTATGGGTTACTTACCACTTCTCACTTTATGCCCATATTTCCATGTTCACTTTGCATGATATGCTCATTACTATGCCTTTGCCATGCATTTGTGACCCATGCTTTACATTACACATGATGATTGATTCTACTATGTGTATGTGTATTTGCAAGCTTGGTGGAGATATTGCTTGTTATTGCCACGTTCTACCTATGACCTATGCCTATGATGATACTATGATCTTGCTTTGTGTTCGTGCTTGCGATATGTCATGTGCATTGCCTATGCCCACTACTTGCACACATGACATGATTGCCATGATTTCATCTAGTGTGTTGCATCTTCGCTCCACTAGTTCGCACGAATTGATTCCTATGCTTTCTCATGTTGCATCCAATTCTTGGATTACTTGCTCCTATCACATATTTGGTTGCAACAATGTCATTACTTCACATATGCCATGTCCCATTGCTTGTCACATGATTGATTTGATTGCCTCACACATGATGAACAATTGCTCTTGCTATCGTGTTGAGTGCCACTCGATTTTCACTACACCTTATGCACATTATGCTTGGATTGTATTGCACTTGATGCATGTGTTTAGACATATCATCTTATTTGGTGTTGTGAATGATTCTTATGCTTACCATCGACCATTTGTTGAGTGCTTTATGCATGTTTGCTATGATCTTGAGGTAGATGCTTATTCTCTTGACACACATATTTGCATCGCTACCTCCCATTTACATGCTCGTTTCCATGACGTCCTTGATTTTGCTCAATTTATGTGCTTACATGCCATGCCACACTCCCTTGTCACACCATATGCTATGCTTGATGCCAACACTTGTTGGGTGAATCACCTCTTGAATGCTTGGTTTTGCTTTAATGCCAACCACATTTGTTTTTCCAAGTGCTTGTTATCTTTGCTCCTTTTGAAGGAATTACAAGATGGTGCGACATTGGAGAGTGACCATTTCGAGCTTCAACATGATACATGCTTGGTGGTCGTCCACTTCTACACAGCGACGCCATCTCCTTCCCATGGTGATGAAGATCATGATCCGTGGACGGATCTCGCCCAAGGAGGGGGAGATGATGCGGAGCATCCCTCGACCATCACCATGGACGTCCCACCACCACCGCAAGGACGGAGAAGACCGATGACAAGAGCACACGCACGTGCCACCAAAACTGAGGTTGACTCCTTCCTCTTCAAACTTCATTCGGTTTCATATGAGAGTCGGGTCCTACCTCAAATAGAAACATTGTGCCTTGTTAGGTACTGAGGAGATTACCGGGAGGACACGAGGACAAAGATTCAAGCAACCATGGTGAAGGAAGGGAGGAGTGGTCCAGACAAGGAAGACCGAAGGCCCCTGGACACTCCGGGTGCCCGGACGTGGACATCCCCGGGTGCCCGGCCACCTAGCAGCCAGCCGGCCCCCTTCCTGGACGCCCCGGGTGCCCGCCCGCCATTGGCGCGCATGCCGCCGCCACGGTGCCAACCAATCGCCCCGGTGCCCGTCCCTGACTGGTAGCTGCTGCCTCTGCCCGGGCACCCGGGCCGCTACCCCTGGGTTCCCGGCCCACCTAGCACTGGAGATGCCCTCCCCGGGTGCCCGGGCCGCCACCCCCGGGTGCCCAGCCTTCCCCTGGCAGCTGGCCCAACCGGCACCGGGTGCCCGGCCCCAACAGCAACAAGGCCGAGGCCTCCCTGACCGGACCGGGTGCCCGGTCCTCCGCACCCCAGGTGCCCGGACAACCCCGCATGCCTGCGTGCACTTTTGGGCTTTTGACCCTTGTATCCCCCTCTGATACGTCTCCGTTGTATCTATAATTTTTGATTGTTCCATGCCAATATTATTCAACTTTTATATACTTTTGGCAACTTTTTATACTCCTTCCATTCCCTTATACAAGGCCACTATGAAAAATACATTTTGCATCTATACAAGGCCACTAACAGTAAACGAGGCAAAATTTAATGATGTTTTCTCGTAGTAGCAACTTGTTTAATACTTGCATGCATGTAGTCATAATGACACTGTGCTACTTCCTTCTCACTCCTTCCTTGCATGCATGCGAGTGTATTATTGATCCCAGTTAACAAGTAGAAAAGTTGGCTTGCAAAGTAGTCATTAAATTTTACCTAGGTACCTGTATTTTGAGTTTGTGGCCTTGTATAAGGGCATGGAGGGAGTACTATTTTTTGGGACTAACATATTGATCCAGTCTCTTGCATGTTTTAATTCCTTCATTTTTTGGATCTATTTTTTGGAGGGAGTGTATTAATTCCTGTCTCTTGCATGTTTTTTGTTTCGCAGAAACAGAGATATAGATCCAATCTCGAAGGGGCTCTCACCCCTCCCAAGCCATGGGAGCCAAGGAACAGAGGGGAAACCCTTCTCCCATCTAGGGAGGAGGTCAAGGAAGAAGAAGAAGAAGGGGTGACCTCTCCCCCTTGCTTCCGGTGGCGCCGGAGCGCTGCTGGGGGCCATCATCATCACCGCGATCTTCACCAACAACTTCACCGCCTTCATCACCAACTATTCCTCCCTCTATGCAGCGGTGTAACCTCTCTCTTACCCACTGTAATCTCTACTTAAACATGGTGCCCAATGCTATATATTATTTCCCATCGATGTATGGCTATCTTATGATGTTTGAGTAGATCCGTTTTGTCCTATGCGTTAATTGATGATCGTGATTAGTTTGAGTTGCATGTTTTATTATTGGTGCTATCCTATGGTGCCCTCCGTGTCACGCAAGCATGAGGGATTCCCGCTGTAGGGTGTTGCAATGCGTTCATGATTCGCTTATAGTGGGTTGCGTGAGTGACTGAAACACAAACCCGAGTAAGTAGGTTGTTTGCGTATGGGATAAAAGGGGACTTGATACTTTAATTCTATGGTTGGGTTTTACCTTAATGAATCTTTAGTATTTGCGGATGCTTGCTAGAGTTCCAATCATAAGTGCATATGATCCAAGTAGAGAAAGTATGTTAGCTTATGCCTCTCCCTCAAATAGAATTGCAACAATGATTACCAGTCTAGTTATCGATTGCCTTGGACAAATAACTTTCTCGTAACAAAAAGCTCTCTACTAATACTTACTTTATTGCATCTTTATCTAAACAGCCCCTAGTTTATGTTTACATGCTCTTTATTATCTTGCAAACCTATCCTATCACACCTACAAAGTACTTCTAGTTTCATACTTGTTCTAGGTAAAGCGAACGTCAAGCGTGCGTAGAGTTGTATCTGTGGTCGATAGAACTTGAGGGAATATTTATTCTACCTTTAGCTCCTCGTTGGGTTCGACACTCTTAATTATCAAAAACTGTTGCGATCCCCTATACTTGTGGGTTATCAAGACCTTTTTCTGGCGCCGTTGTCGTGGAGTCATAGCGTGGGGTGAATATTCTCGTGTATGCTTGTTTGCTTTATCACTAAGTAATTTTTATTTGATGTTGTAAGTTGTTCTCTATCTTTAGTTATGGATATGGAACACAAAAAACCAAAAAAATTAGATGTACTTGCTACTAATGTAGATGGGGTAACTCCTAAAACCCTCGATTCTCATTATGAGAAAGATATTAAGTACTACTTTGATAATCCTGAGAAAACCCCATTCAACTTTATAATGGGAGACACGTTGGATCAACGTGAATACTTTAGGGATTATCGCTTGACACAAAAAGCAAAACTATTATGGGATCAATTTATTATGTTGCGTTGGTATGCCTGGAATCTATGCTTGAGATATGATATTACTTGTTGCTCTAGGATGGAGGCTCCACACCTCCCCTTTTCATGCAAATTTAACAATAATGAAACCTTAGCTTCTTAGCTTCTTATGCTAATGGTATATATGATTACTATGATGTGGAGCAAATAGAAGAATTTGTTGCTTTTAAGGCTGCCTATGATATTGAAGCTTTGTTTGAAAAGTATGAAGCTTTTGATGATGATGGTTATATGCCGGAAAATCTTGCTATACTTGGATATTGCTATGAAAATTATGAATACAATTACTATATTAATTCTTTTATGAAGAAAGTCAACGTTGTCCAAGAAGAGACTAATATTTTGCAGGAAGCTATGGAAGAAGAAATTGATGAAACAGTGAGCTCATTGGATGAAAAAGATGATGAGGAGAGCGAAGAACAAAAGGAGGAAGAGCGGATTAGCTACTCGTGCCCACCTTCTAATGAGAGTAACCCTCCAACTCATACATTATTTAATTCCCCTTCGTGCTTACCGAAGGATAATTGCTATGATCCCTTGAATTTGTTTGAAATATCCCTTTTTGATGATGCTTGCTATGCTTGTGGCCAAGATGCCAATATGAATTATGCTTATGGAGATGGACTTGCTATAGTTGCTTATGTTAAACATGAAATTGTTGCTATTGCACCCACACATGATAGTCCTATTATCTTTTTGAATTGTCCAAACTACACTATATCGGAGAAGTTTGTGCTTATTAAGGATTATATTGATGGCTTGCCTTTTACCATTGCACATGATTATTTTGATGAATGTAATATGCATGTGCTTGCTGCTCCTACTTGCAATTATTATAAGAGAGGAACTATTTCTCCACCTCTCTATGTTTCCCATACTATGAAATTGCAAGAAACTGCTTATACTATGCATTGGCCTTTACTATGTGTGCATGAATTGTTCTTTTATGACATGCCGATGCATATGAAGAGAGTTAGACTTCGTTGTTGCATGATATATGTTACTTTGTGCTCACTACTAAATTACAAATCATTGTTAATTAAAATTGGCTTTGATATACCTTGGGATCCGGGTGGATTCACTACTTGAGCACTAAATGCCTAGCTTAATGGATTTAAAGAAATCGCTGCCAGGGAGACAACCTGGAAGTTTTAGAGAGTCATTTATTTCTGTTGAGTGCTTTCATACAGTTTAAAAACAAAAATAAATAAAGAGGGGAACCTAAAACTTTTCAAAAAGGAAAGTGAAAGTGAGAAAGACAAGCATTGTTGAAGTGGGAGCTAGCCTTGAACTTTGTTCATGCTCACGGAAACTTTGTGAATCTTGATTACAGAAACTTTTCATCAAAAATAATTATCCCCTTGTACAATTCCATTGTATTATAAAAATAATGTGCCAAGGTTTGCCTTTAGGATGTTTACAATGCTTGTTGGTTTGTACGGTGCAGGACAGAAACTTTATCTATAGTGCGCGATTTTACATTTTTATCTGGAACGTCAATTGGTTCTGATTAATTTTGCACTGTATTTATGTGCACCTTGTTTATTTTTCCTAATTTTGGTAGAATTTTTGGGGTACCATAAGTATGGTGGATGTTCAGATTGCTACAGACTGTTCTGTTTTTGACAGATTCTGTTTTTGATGCATAGTTTGCTTGTTTTGATGAAACTATCAATTTATATCAGTGAATTAAGCCATGGAAAAGTTATATTACAGTAGACACAATGCAAAAACAAAATGTGAATTGGTTTGCAACAATTCTTAGAGTGGTGATTTGCTTTATTATACTAACGGATCTTACCGAGTTTTCTGTTGAAGTTTTGTGTGGATGTAGTGTCTAATCGAGGATGTCTCGATATTAGGAAAAGGAAGAGAGGCAAGAGCTCAAGCTTGGGGATGCCCGAGGCACCCCAAGTAAATATTCAAGGAGACTCAAGCGTCTAAGCTTGGGGATGCCCCGGAAGGCATCCCCTCTTTCTTCAACAAGTATCGGTATGTTTTCGAATTCGTTTTGTTCATGCATTATGTGCAAGTCTTGGAGCGTCTTTTATATTTAGTTTTCACTTTTCTTTTATGCACCATGCTGGTATGAGATAGTCCTTTGTTGATTTATAGAATGCTCATTGCACTTCACTTAAATCTTTTGAGTATGGCTTTATAGAATGCTTCATGTGCTTCACTTATATCATTTGAAGTTTGGATTGCGTGTTTCCCTTTACATAGAAAACCACCATTTGTAGAATGCTCTTTTGCTTCACTTATATTTGTTAGAGCGTGGACATATCTTTTATAGAAAGAATTAAACTCTCTTGCTTCACTTATATCAATTTAGAGAGATGACAGGAATTGGTCATTCACATGGTTAGTCATAAAATCCTACATAAACTTGTAGATCGCTGGATATGATACGTTTGATTCCTTGCAATAGTTTTGCGATATAAATATGGTAATATTAGAGTCATGCCAGTGGGTGGTTGTGGATTATAGAGACACTTGTGTTGAGGTTTGTGATTCCCGTAGCATGCACGTATGGTGAACCACTTTGTGATGAAGTTGGAGCACAATTTTATTTATTGATTGTATCTTATGAGTGGCGGTCGGGGACGAGCGATGGTCTTTTCCTACCAATCTATCCCCCTAGGAGCATGCGCGTAGTACTTTGTTTTCAATGGCTTGTAGATTTTTGCAATAAGTATGTGAGTTCTTTATGACTGATGTTGAGTCCATGGATTATACACACTCTCACCCTTCCATCATTGCTAGCCTCTTCGGTACCATGCATTGCCCTTTCTCACCTCGAGAGTTGGTGCAAACTTCACCGGTGCATCCAAACCCCGTGATATGATACACTCTGCCACACATAAGCCTCCAATCTTCCTCAAAACAACCACCATACCTACCTATCATGGCATTTCCATAGCCATTCCGAGATATATTGCCATGCAACTTCCATCATCATCATATACATGACCCGAGCATTCATTTTCATATTGCCTTGCATGATCGTAAGATAGCTAGCATGATGTTTTCATGGCTTGTCCGTTTTTTGATGTCATTGCTACGCTAGATCATTGCACATCCCGGTACACCGCCGAAGGCATTCATATAGAGTCATATCTTTGTTCTAGATATTGAGTTGTAAGTAAATAAAAGTGTGATGATCATCATTATTAGAGCATTGCCCCAGTGAGGAAAGGATGATGGAGACTATGATTCCCCCACAAGTCGGGATGGGACTCCGGACTTTATGAAAAATAAAAGAGGCCAAAGAAGCCCAACCAAAAAAAAGAAAGGAAAAAAAGAAAAAAGAAGAAGAAAATAATAAAAAATGAGAGAAAAAGAGAGAAGGGGCAATGTTACTATCCTTTTACCACACTTGTGCTTCAAAGTATGTAACGACCCGAACCTGATAAGATTCGATGTCTCTGTGCTCACAGTGCTAGTCCCTGGATCAACTCGCTAGCACACACAGTACATATGAATATCAAATAACAAGTGCATCATTTAACATAACGTATGATCCAGAAGTTATAAAGTATTACAAACTGAATAGCACATGGCTAACTTATTCAATAATAACAGCGGAAAGGTAGCATAATCAACGATGAGTCCATCAATGCCCACTGAAGAACATGTTGAGTGAAGACTCGCAACCCTACTGTATCTCACTGATCATCTGAAAATCCTGCAACATGATAAGTTGCAGCCACAAGGGTCAATACATTGAATGTATTGGCAAATCACACAATATGATAAAGCAAACCTACATCCACAAAGCAATGTATGACAAACAAAACACACTAGTTTGGAGAAGAATGTCTTCACCTACCACCACTACCTGAAATCACAACCGTCTCTAATTTACTCGCCCAAGATAACCCAAAGATTCTAAATAAACATGACAAGAACTTCAG
Organism: Aegilops speltoides; assembly: GCA_021437245.1. Classification (NCBI taxonomy): domain Eukaryota; kingdom Viridiplantae; phylum Streptophyta; class Magnoliopsida; order Poales; family Poaceae; genus Aegilops; species Aegilops speltoides. The sequence continues at coordinate 54,657,653 of CM038141.1, read as the reverse complement.
AAGTATCTCAAGTGCGCTCTGTCAGTGGCGCATTCTCTAGGAACAATAGAGCGCTCTGCCAAGGACGCATTCACCTGATTTATGTTCCGAAAACTAGACCTCACCTCAAGTGCGCTCTGTCAATGGCGCATTCTCTAGGGACAATAGAGCGCTCTGCCAGTGACGCATTCACCTGGTTAATGATCCCGAGCCTACAGCTATAAACACTCACCACTTTCGTGGATCACTCGACACAAGCCCGCGTCTACCATAGCAAGTTGATCACCATCACATACCACAATCAACAACAAAACATGGTAACGCGGAATGCACATATCAAGCCAAACATATAGCATATCATAAAACCACACACGCATAGCAGAATATAGGATAAGCAAAATAAAAAGTGCAAACTTGCCGTGAACGGTGTTGAAGTACTATAACGATCAATTCTGATCCGCTTCACACTCCGGACAATCTATACGATAACGAAGGCACCGATAAATAAACCATACTCACATAACAATCACAATAAAGCCAACAACAAATAATTCAAATCATACTTTAAATAACAGAACATATCAATAGGTATATATTATGTACATTCTAGTAGGATCACAATGCAAAAAGAATCAACTAATTTGGATCAACGTTTTGAAAGATATGACCTCCGGAAGTTTGAATTCAAATCTAAACAAATTCAAATTTGAATAGTTCAAAATGTGAATTTTTGGTTCTACAATATTCTCCTGGTCACTATGAGTACACAGGAAAAAGAATCAATGAATTTGGAGTTATGGATCTCAAGATATACCTAAATGAACATTTGATATGGAATCTCCCCAAATAAATTGTGCTAAAACAGATTTCTGGAAGAACTGCTGCGGCTGTGGATGTGCCACGTGACAAGGTGTGAGTGGCCGTAGGGTGTTTGCTGTAATGGCTTAAACGACGGTCGGCCACTATTTAGTGCATACTGCTTCGAAGAAAAAAAACCGGAACATGATCTAATCTGGGTTGTCCAACTTAGATCAGACGGATGGGGATGGCTCACCGGAAAACAGAGGAAGGCCATCGACTTGGGCCAAACAATGGCGGCGCGGCTTGGACTTGAGCGTGCCCTCGCTGGAGAGGTCTTCGGAGTTCGGGGACGGAACCACGGGTTGCGGAGAGAGGCGAAGAACTCGAAACCGTCCTCAGGAACGGCCGGGGCTTCTGCTAACGTCGGTGAGGTCCGGCTGGAGCGGCGGCGGCGGCTTCTGCTTCGGGCGGAGGTCCTAGTGCTCGTTCTAGTGCTTCCCTGCGAGAACTAGTAGGTGAGGGATGGAGAGGAGGTCAAGGCGAAGACAACCGTGGGTAAGGGGGCTCTGGGAACCTTCTTCGTCGTGAAGCGACCGACAAAGGAGCTTCTGCGCGAGAACTTGGCGAGATCGGATCCGGGCGAAGCAGACGCGGAAGACAAAATTTTGCCGAAATCGATAGATAAGAAGATGGTGAATATTTATAGAGTGGATTCCGTTGCTTAGGGCAAAGACTTGATCGAATCGGTGAGGATTTGGATCGGGAACAGAGGAGAAATCGTCTGCGCGTCTTTGGAGACCGGCCGGAGCCGGGAGATGATGGGTGGGACCACCGTCGTGGCGAGAGCGAAAGAGAGAAAAAAAAAAAGAACTGCGGGGTGGTTGAGGCTGTGCGGTAATGGGTCGGCTCTTTGCGCTCTGCAGTTGCTTGCTCTAAGCGCCTTTGGGCGACAAAGCAGGAGTTGGGCTGCTGCTGGCCCGAATGAACAATAATATCTGCGAAGATATCTTTATGCAGAAAAGATATCGTGGCTAAAACTAAAAAAATGTTTTGATAACTAAAAATATCAGAACACACAATAAAATATTACTGCTAATATATAAACAGTGAACATTTTAAAACACAAATGCACTTTAAACAAATATATGTTTTATGCAATACAAGCCAATAAAGAGCATTACAACCATATATAAAATAGTTGGAGATTCTATAGTTACAAAAATAAATCCTATGAACCCCAAATAATATTATGAACAGTATCATCATTTTTTTAACAGGGGATAAGTCAGGTTATAGCCTCTCCAATATTTTGCCTTGAGTTGAATAATGAACCAAATATTAAGAAAAAGACAAACAATGCATCAAAATATGAATGATCTATTAACATTCCAAATTTAGAAAAATTGGGATGTTACAAATCTACCACCCTTAAAATGAATCTCGTCCTCGAGATTCGAAGAGGCTAGAAAGAAAACGGTTAGGTTTGGGGTTTACTTGAATATCCATTGATCACTCGAGAGTGTGGGATGCTACCACCCTTAGAATCAAGTCATTGGGTCTTCAAGAATCTTATTCGTCGATGACATCCTTCAGTATAAGCATTGCACTCCTTTGAAATTTTGGATCCTCTGTCAAAAGAGTGGTCTTCCAATTGTTGGACCTTCATGGTTAATAGGTCTTGCGCTAATACTAAACAAAATCGATACTCTCATGGTGGTCATCAAGAATGGTTCCTCAGAGAAAAGAGTCTAGGTTTACTCTCACCGCACAACCTACTATTGGCGGCAGTTGCCTTTATACAAGGGATCAAACATCATACCATTCTAAGGTTCAGGCTTGGCAACATCGTCACTCTACTATAGGTAACTCACTCTAGATTACCATCCCATATAACAAAAGTGAATAATAAGAGTAAGTCGGCATGGTGATCAATCCATTCCGCACCCGAATCATTACCTTGTATATGGTTTGGAAAATCTCGCATTCTAACACTCGGGCATCCTCACAAGCATTGCAAAAAATTCTCTTGTTCACGAACTGAGTTCGGATAATCCATAGGTTCTACATGCCAAACAAAACATCTATCGTTTTTTATCAACTCTTAGGTTAATACTATAAAACATATGCCGATGAATTGTAGCTTCCTCCAGGGTTCTTCCTTTAGCAAGATTGTGCTTGCTTCTTGGTGGATCTTGGCTTATGTGGTTAAACTCAACTCATCACCGGGTTGAGCGAGACTAGGTATAGACAGAATAAAGATCTAAGGGAAAACACTACCCACATGCTCATGCTAACAACAACACTCCACAAAAACCAAACAAAACAAATACTAAGTTAGCACAATCACACAAATCACCAAAACTATCCTAAAGTAATATCAAAATAGCACATATGATCAATCAAAGCACCCAATTCCATAATACAAACAATCCACGGAACATAACAAGATTTAAAGCAATGACCAACCAAACATATATATAACACAAAACACAAGCAAAACCTACAGTAAGGTCATATCCACAAGAGATATGATCTCATCATACTACCGCAAATCGTTTATCGAATACAACTTAGGAATGGTGGTCCATAACTAAACTCCTTAAATAACACTAATATAATTCCAGGGGTCATCTATATTTGAAAAGTAAAAGATATGAGTACAAGAGTATGAACTAACAAGTAGACAACAAGTTGTAAAGTAAGCTTTACACTCCTATGGCTTTCCTAATCCATTTTCTAGGGTCACGACCTACAACGACACACTTGCTCGATACCATCATGTGACGACCGAACACGATAAGATTCGATGTCTCTGTGCTCACAAGTGCTAGTCCTGGATCAACTCGCTAGCACACACAAGACATATGAATATCAAATAACAAGTGCATCATTTAACATAACGTATGATCCAGAAGTTATAAAGTATTACAAACTGAATAGCACATGGCTAACTTATTCAATAATAACAGCGGAAAGGTAACATAATCAACGATGAGTCCATCAATGCCCACTGAAGAACATGTTGAGTGAAGACTCGCAACCCTACTGTATCTCACTGATCATCTGAAAATCCTGCAACATGATAAGTTGCAGCCACAAGGGTCAATACATTGAATGTATTGGCAAATCACACAATATGATAAGGCAAACCTACATCCACAAAGCAATGTATGACAAACAAAACACACTAGTTTGGAGAAGAATGTCTTCACCTACCACCACTACCTGAACTCACAACCGTCTCTAATTTACTCGCCCAAGATAACCCAAAGATTCTAAATAAACATGACAAGAACTTCAGAAGTATCTCAAGTGCGCTCTGTCAGTGGCGCATTCTCTAGGAACAATAGAGCGCTCTGCCAAGGACGCATTCACCTGATTTATGTTCCAAAAACTATACCTCACCTCAAGTGCGCTCTGTCAATGGCGCATTCTCTAGGGACAATAGAGCGCTCTGCCAGTGACGCATTCACCTGGTTAATGATCCCGAGCCTATGGCTATAAACACTCACCACTTTCATGGATCACTCGACACAAGCCCGCGTCTACCATAGCAAGTTGATCACCATCACATACCACAATCAACAACAAAACATGGTAACGCGGAATGCACATATCAAGCCAAACATATAGCATATCATAAAACCACACACGCATAGCAGAATATAGGATAAGCAAAATAAAAAGTGCAAACTTGCCGTGAACGGTGTTGAAGTACTATAACGATCAATTCTGATCCGCTTCACACTCCGGACAATCTATACGATAACGAAGGCACCGATAAATAAACCATACTCACATAACAATCACAATAAAGCCAACAACAAATAATTCAAATCATACTTTAAATAACAGAACATATCAATAGGTATATATTATCTACATTCTAGTAGGATCACAATGCAAAAAGAATCAACTAATTTGGATCAACGTTTTGAAAGATATGACCTCCGGAAGTTTGAATTCAAATCTAAACAAATTCAAATTTGAATAGTTCAAAATGTGAATTTTTGGTTCTACAATATTCTCCTGGTCACTATGAGTACACAGGAAAAAGAATCAATGAATTTGGAGTTATGGATCTCAAGATATACCTAAATGAACATTTGATATGGAATCTCCCAAAATAAATTGTGCTAAAACAGATTTCTGGAAGAACTGCTGCGGCTGTGGATGTGCCACGTGACAAGGTGTGAGTGGCCGTAGGGTGTTTACTGTAATGGCTTAAACGACGGTCGGCCGCTATTTAGTGCATACCGCTTCGAAGAAAAAAAAACCCGGAACATGATCTAATCTGGGTTGTCCAACTTAGATCAGACGGATGGGGATGGCTCACCGGAAAACAGAGGAAGGCCATCGGACTTGGACGAAACGGCGGCGCGGCCGGCTTGGACTTCGAGCGTGCCCTCGCTGGAGATGTCTTCGGAGTTCGGGGACGGAACCACGGGTTGCGGAGATAGGCGGAGAACTCGAAACCGTCCTCGGGAATGGCCGGGGCTTCTGCTAACGTCGGTGATGTCCGGCTGGAGCAGCGACGACGGCTTCTGCTTCGGGCGGAGGTCCTAGCGCTCGTTCTAGTGCTCCCCTGCGAGAACTAGTAGGTGAGGGAGCGAGAGGAGGTCAAGGCGAAGACAACCGTGGGTAAGGGGGCTCTGGGAACCTTCTTCGTCGACGGAAACGACCGGCAAAGGAGCTTCTGCGGCAGAACTTCGGCGAGATCGGATCCGGGCGAAACGGGCACGAGAAGACAAAATTTTGCCAAAAATCGATAGATAAGAAGATGGTGAATATTTATAGAGTGGATTCCGTTGCTTAGGGCAAAGACTAGATCGAATCGGTGAAGATTTGGATCGGGAACAGAGGAGAAATCGTGTGCGTGCTGGAGACCGGCTGGAGCTGGGAGATGACGGGTGGGACCCTGCCGTCAGCGGCAGAGAGCAAAAACAGAGAGAAAGAAAAAAAAGAACTGCGGGGTGGTTGAGGCTGTGCGGTAATGGGCCGGCCTGCTGACGCTCTGCAGCTGCTTGCTCTAGCGCACTGGGCGACAAACAGGAGTTGGGCTGCTGCTGGCCCGAATGAACAGTAATATCTGCGAAGATATACTGTACAGGAAAAGATATCGTGGCTAAAACTAAAAAAAATGTTTTGATAACTAAAAATATCAGAACACACAATAAAATATTACTGCTAATATATAAACAGTGAACATTTTAAAACACAAATGCACTTTAAACAAATATATGGTTTATGCAATACAAGCCAATAAAGAGCATTACAACCATATATAAAATAGTTTGAGATTCTATAGTTACAAAAATAAATCCTATGAACCCCAAATAATATTATGAACAGTATCATCATTTTTTTAACAGGGGATAAGTCAGGTTATAGCCTCTCCAATATTTTGCCTTGAGTTGAATAATGAACCAAATATTAAGAAAAAGACAAACAATGCATCAAAATATGAATGATCTATTAACATTCCAAATTTAGAAAAAATGGGATGTTACAAAGTAGCACCATGTTCTTCATAGAGAGAGCCTCCTATGCTATCACTTTCATATACTAGTGGGAATTTTCATTATAGAACTTGGCTTGTATATTCCGATGATGGGCTTCCTTAAATGCCCAAGGTCTTCATGAGCAAGCAAGTTGGATGCACACCCACTTAGTGTTCAGTTTGAGCTTTCATACACTTATAGCTCTAGTGCATCCATTGCATGGCAATCCCTACTCCTCGCATTGACATCAATTGATGGGCATCTCCATAGCCCGTTGATTAGCCACGTCGATGTGAGACTTTCTCCTTTTTTGTCTTCTCCACATAACCCCCACCATCATATTCTATTCCACCTATAGTGCTATGTCCATGGCTCACGCTCATGTATTGCTTGAAAGTTGAAAAAGTTTGAGATCATTAAAGTATGAAACAATTGCTTGGCTTGTCATCGGGGTTGTGCATGATTAAATACTTTGTGTGATGAAGATAGAGCAACAGCCAGACTATATGATTTTGTAGGGATAACTTTCTTTGGCCATGTTGTTTTGAAAAGACATGATTGCTTTATTGGTACGCTTGAGGTATTATTGTTTTTATGTCAAATGATAGACTATTGCTTTGAATCACTCGTGTCTTAATATTCATGCCATGATTAGACATATGATCAAGATTATGCTAGGTAGCATTCCACATCAAAAATTATCTTTTTTATCATTTACCTACTCGAGGACGAGCAGGAATTAAGCTTGGGGATGCTGATACGTCTCCGTCGTATCCATAATTTTTGATTGTTCCAAGCCAATATTATTCAACTTTTATATACTTTTGGCAACTTTTTATACTATTTTTTGGGACTAACATATTGATCCAGAGCCCAGTGCCAGTTCCTGTCTGTTGCATGTTTTTTGTTTCAGAGAAATAGAGAGATAGATCCTATCTCGGAGGGGCTCTCGCCCATCCCAAGCCATGGGAGCCAAGGAACAGAGGGGAAACCCTTCTCCCATCTAGGGAGGAGGTCAAGGAAGAAGAATAAGAAGGGGGCCCTCTCCCCCTTGCTTCCGGTGGCACCGGAGCGCTGCCGGAGGCCATCATCATCACCGCGATCTTCACCAACAACTTCACCGCCTTCATCACCAACTATTCCTCCCTCTATGGAGCGGTGTAACCTCTCTCTTACCCACTATAATATCTACTTAAACATGGTGCCCAATGCTATATATTATTTCCCATTGATGTATGGCTATCTTATGATGTTTGAGTAGATCCGTTTTGTCCTATGCGTTAATTGATGATCATGATTGGTTTGAGTTGCATGTTTTATTATTGGTGCTATCCTATGGTGCCCTCCGTGTCGCGCAAGCATGAGGGATTCCCGCTGTAGGGTGTTGCAATGCGTTCATGATTCGCTTATAGTGGGTTGCGTGAGTGGCTGAAACACAAACCCGAGTAAGTAGGTTGTTTGCGTATGGGATAAAAGGGGACTTGATACTTTAATTCTATGGTTGGGTTTTACCTTAATGAATCTTTAGTATTTGCGGATGCTAGCTAGAGTTCCAATCATAAGTGCATATGATCCAAGTAGAGAAAGTATGTTAGCTTATGCCTCTCCCTCAAATAGAATTGCAACAGTGATTACCGGTCTAGTTATCGATTGCCTTGGACAAATAACTTTCTCGTAACAAAAAGCTCTCTACTAATACTTACTTTATTGCATCTTTATCTAAACAGCCCCTAGTTTATGTTTACATGCTCTTTATTACCTTGCAAACCTATCCTATCACACCTACAAAGTACTTCTAGTTTCGTACTTGTTCTAGGTAAAGCGAACGTCAAGCGTGCATAGAGTTGTATCGGTGGTCGATAGAACTTGAGGGAATATTTATTCTACCTTTAGCTCCTCGTTGGGTTCGACACTCTTACTTATAGAAAACTATTGCGATCCCCTATACTTGTGGGTTATCACCCTCCTCCTCTTATTTGGCCCCTAGACTATATATATCCCTCTCCTAGCTCATTTAGAGGGTAGCTAAGAATAGATACAAATCATAGAGCTTAGCTCATGTATCTCCCCTTGTGGGTTTCCTCCTAAGGGAGAAGGATCCCTAGGATCATCAAGCCCTCCTAAGGGAGAAGGATCCATAAGATCATCAAGCCCTCCTAAGGGAGAAGGATTCCCCAAGTGAATCATCAAGCCCTCCTCTCCTTCATAGGATTTGGGATGAACTCTACCATGTATCTTGTTTCCCTTTGATTGTTCATGTACCATGTGGATCTTGTGTGTTTGTTGGTCTAGTGGATGTGTGATCGGACTTGTTCTTGAGTGTTCCTCTTGTTTTCTCTCTTGTGTTCATCTTGTTCTTGGGGATTCCCCCTCCAATTCGTGAAAGATCTTCACTTAGGGTTCCACCCTACAACAGAAGGTCTTCTTTTTAACCGTTAACCGGACCACTGCAAGTCCTTGGGGACGAGGTGGAAAACAAAAGATATCTATAAAGAACCCTCATTTGTAAATGATTTTTTCTTTCAAAAAAGAGGTTTTATTTTATAATAATAGGGTTACAGTTAAGAGGAAAAATTCCTCAATGCGGAGGATCCTTTATGTAGCCACGTAGTAGTGTTTTTTTTAAACGGAGGCAAAAGCTTTGCCGCATCCATTAAATAAGAGAGAATAGAGTTAGTTACAAACAACCCGAATACACGACATGCGGATTACTCACGCAATAACAAAGACCCTAGTTTTTTAGCACCGGCGATGATTCAAAGGTTAGCCTTGATGGCGATGGAGGAAAGCAGCACTATCGGAGGGGCGCACTTATGCCTGAAAACTCGTGCGTTTCGCTCATTCCAAATTGTCCATGAAACAAGCATGGTGTGGGATGCCTTGGCTTGTCTGTGCGGATAGCCGTCATCGCAAGTACTTGCCCACCAAGATTGAACCGAGTCGAACAAGGGACAAGTGGAAATGACGAAATCGGGGACGTGGTACTTGTCAATGGCCAAGGACCAAAGCCTTCTAGAGAAGCGGCATTTGAAGAATAGGTGACTCCCACTCTCTTGTTCCCTCTTGCAAAGGGGGGAAAAGATCACAGTTTGGCCACTCACGCTTTGCCATTCTATCCACGGTCCAAATCATGTCTTAGAGCCAACCAAGCAAAGAACTTGACTTTTGGGGGAGCCCAAACTTTCCGAACCATCTTGTCCATGGGGAAGAGAACCAATCCTAGAAATTATGCCTTATATGCGGAGGCCGCCGAGTAGTGCCCCGAGACCGAGTGCTTCCAAAGGATGTCATCCTCAGAGAGTTCATCAAGATGGACCTCATGAAGGAGCATCCAAAGTGTGAAGAATTGTGTGACATACTCATCGGACATAGAGGCAGATTGATTGATCTTGAGGATCCATGCGTTGTGCTTGAGGGCCTCCCGCACTTTCCAATTCTTACACATGCAAGCTTCATGGATAAGCGGGGCAATATCTTTAGGCTTGCCCCCAAGGAGCCACGTGGTAGTGTTATGTTCACTACGGCTATACAATGTCATCCAATTTTGTTCACATGTAATCTCTCGTGGCATAAACTCTTTGACTTCGATTAACGATTTTATCTCTGGAACAAGGTGACCGTGTGCTGATATGGACAAGATATTGCAGGTTCTGTTCAGAAAAAAACAAGCTATTGCAGGTTAAGCATGCCAATACCTCCAACGAGTCTGACTGGACGATAATGGGCAGCGGCCTCAGCCCATCACCGGAGAGCGATCCACCCCACAGCACGATTACTAGGTGCATCGCCGGGGCGACCATCACCCATGCTGTGTAATGCCCTGGGATCTGTGATCTAGAATTGGGGGAGAAGGAGAGAAGGGAGTAGGTGAGAAGCGTGTGAGGGGAGAGTTTAATTCAGATCTTTTTCCTTCCTGCCTCAGCATCCAGGTTCGATACAATAAGTAGTCGGCACTCTGGGACAGCCGCCCTCACAGACACTCATGCTTACAAGGCCCACGACCTAGCTCACCACACAGGGCGTTGCAGGTTCAGATCAAGTGCAACTCTGAACCTGCACTTCTTCAGTCCACTGCATATGCAGGTTACTGTCATCTGCAGGCGCAACATTGTCCCCCTCTTGAGAGGGCTCTCCATCTCAGATGCTGGCGTTTGGGAAGTGTTGACAAAGCACTGAGTAATCCTCCCAGGTCGCTTCTGAGGATGACATGTTCTCCCACTGAATCTGCAACTGGACGAACGGCGCATCTCCTTTCTTCATTATGCGACGGTCGAGGATGGCTGTCGGTTGTAACTGGTTGGGAGCAAGATCCGGTACTTGGGGAGCTCGGATAAGACCGGTGTGTAGTCAAGGACGAAGGGCTTCAACTGGGAGACGTGAAACACATGATGAATGCGGCTGTCTGGAGGAAGTTGAAGCCAGTACGCGAGCGTCCCCACGCGCTTGGTGACGAGGAAGGGCCCGAAGAACATGTATGCCAGCTTACGACATGGGCGGCTGGCGACGGAAGTCTGCGCATATGGTTGAAGCTTGAGCAGAACCTGTTCCCCCACATCACGCTCGGCGCAGTGGCAATTCGCCTGCTTCTTGAAACGGTCTTGGGCACGGGCCAGCTGTGATTGAAGCAGCTCAGTGTGCTTGGCCCAGTCCAGGTCCTCGCCTTGGGCGTTCTCTGGCAGCTCAGATCTCAGTTGTGGTAGTCCTCCCAGATTTGGTTCTCTTCAATATAATGCTTTGAACGGGGAGCAGTTCAGAGAGGAGTGATGGGTCGAATTGTAGGAGAACTCCACCGTTGGTAGCCATTTGCGCCATTGCCTGGGCGTGTCGTGGACGGCACACCTGAGACACATCTCCATACGCTGGTTTACGCGCTCTGTCTGGGCATCCCTCTGTGGATGGTAAGCCGTAGAATACAGAAGCTTGGTCCCTGCAGCAGCGAGGAGCTCGCGCCACATTGCGCTGGTGAAGACCTTGTCACGATCCGACACGATGTTGTGTTGTACACCGTGGAGCTTGATGATTGATACGTCTCCAATGTATCTATAATTTTTGGTTGTTCCATGCTATTATATTATCTATTTTGGATGTTTAATCGGCATTTATATGCTATTTTATTTTATTTTTGGGACTAACCGATTAACCGAGGGCCCAGTGCTAGTTTCTGTTTTTTTTTTGCCTATTTTAGAGTTTCACAAAAACGGAATACCAAACGGAATGAAACATTCGTGATGATCTTTCTTGGAGCGAAAAGAAACCAGAAGACTTGGAGATGAAGTCGGAGATGCAACGAGGTGGCTATCGGGGTCAAAACCGGTAGATCTCGGGTAGGGGGTCCCGAACTGTGCGTCTAAGGATCAAAGGTAACAGGAGGCAGCGGACACAATGTTTACCCAGGTTCAGGCCCTCTTAATGGAGGTAATACCCTACTTCCTGCTTGATTGACTCTGATAAGTATAGGGGTTACAAGAGTTGATCTACCTCGAGATCGTGATGGCTAAACCCTAGATGTCTATCATGTATGATTGTGATTGCCTCTACGGACTAAACCCTCTGGTTCATATAGACACCGGAGGGGGCTAGGGTCGTACAAAGTCGGTTTACAGATGAAGGAAACTACACATCCGGATGCCAAGCTTGTCATCCACGCAAAGGAGAGTCCCACCCAGACACGAGGGAAGGCCTTCTACCTTGTATCTTCACGGCCCATCAGCCCGGCCCATATCACATAGGCCGGCTCCTCGAGGTCCCCATAGTCTAGGACTCCCTCAGTAGCCCCCGAACAAGCCTTCAATGACGACGTTATATCCGGCTTCATGTCTTTGGCTTTGCAAGGCGGGTTCTTCGTATAGCTCGACTTTTACATTAAATATCATACCCTTCAGCTTCTGTGCCGCCGTCGCCTCGGCCTCCATGTGTCGAACGAATACGAAGGGCCTAAGCATTTTTGCAAGTAACCCCTTGTACATAGGGGGAAGGCATCTATTTAAAGAGATTGAATCTCAGATACCATTCCTCACCAGGTGAAAATCCTTAGAGCTTGCCATAGGAATTCATCCAAGCATGGCTGGCGCTCTTAGTTCTTCCTCGCGCCCCCTCAGTCCTCGAAAAGGCGATTGTGAGAGCTTCTCAATATCCCATGCCCAGTTGACCAAGCTTCAAATGCAGGGATATCTCCCACTCTCGGATCTAGTCCCCGTTTGGGCAGAATTAACTTCCATCAATGGCGAAACCCTGACGGAGAACTTCCCCAATCCCACTAAAGGGGAACGAGTGTGCTTTGTTTCTTTCCTGCTGAGAGGCATGGGATTTCCGATTCATCCCTTCCTCATAGGTCTTCTAGAGTATTATGGCCTCCAACAGCACAATCTCACGCCGGGCTCCATCCTGCACATTGCAGGCTTCGTTGCTCCTTGCGAGCTGTTCCTAGGCTGTGAGGCCCATTTTGAGTTATGGAGGAAATATTTCTGCCTCGTTCCCCGCTCCCATGAGGGATCCGTATTCGAGGTGGGCGGCGCCGAAGTATGGCGCATAGCTGAGACAGGATATTTGTCCGGCACTCTGAAGAAGGCATCCGAAGAGTGGTCCTCAAAGTGGTTCTACATCGAAGATGTTGTTCTCCCAGATCCAATCCGGCAAGGTCTTCCCAAATTTTCCACTACTCAGTTAAAGAAGCTCGCCAGCTGGCATCCCCAAAGCTATGAAGAAGAAGACAGTGCAGAGATTAAGAGGCTAGCGAGCAAGATCAGAATACTCACCCACTCCGGACTGTCCATAGTTGAGGTAATGGCGATTTCAATAACGCGATGCGTCCAACCACTTCAATTCAGAAGGCTTCCCATGTGGCATTACAATGGGGAGGATGATGCATCGTGCTGTGGGCTCAAGGGTCCGGATAGTTTTGCCGCTTTGGGCGCCATGTTGGCTGATCTTTACAGAGGGGAGAAGGAAGACTTCACTTGCCTTAAATGCCGAGAAGGTTTCTCCATGTATAACCCCATCGATTGGGTAAGTTTTCAATCATAGGCCTCACTCAATTTTTCTCTCTAATTAAGCTTAGTCGAATTTTAATACGGCTACCCTTAACAGGAATGGAGAAAGGTTGTTGCAGGGATCTACAGCCCCACTCCAACCGGAGAACCATAATTGAGATCTAGATCTCGGATTTGAAGAGGATCCGGATATATTTATTGAATTAAAGGAAGGAGTCTGTCATCAGACGAGCTATGACGACACGAAAGTGGCCATTATAGCCGATTACCCCGGCCTTCTCCCCCCTCCCATGTAAGTATCCAGGAGACACCCTCTCAAAGAGAGTTCCCTTGCAACTCACCTACCGCACTATATCGTGCTCCCAAGGGGCGACACTCATACCATCATACTGCGGCAAAGGCGTCTTCTAGGAAGACGACACTCGCACAGGGCACGTCTTTGAAAAGAAAGGCAAACGACGATACTGTCGGGCCCTCTTCTTTGTCAAAGAGGTATAATTCTTTAACACGCACTTAGTGGATAGATCGGACGGTGATGTTTCCTGCTGTGCCATATCACAGGAGGAGCATACGCCGGACTGTATCCGGAGACCTAGCCGGCCATGTGCACACTAATCCGGCCCCGGACCCTGCCACAAGGATTGGAGGGGATGCGGGAGCAATGTCGGATTGTCATCTCCTAGAGGATTCGGATAATGTGTCTGTCACGAACTCCGAAGTGGAGAGTGCGATGAATCATCGGCGGCGGAGAGCGGCTATGCATGACCCGAATGTCACCAAAGAGGCATTCAATGCTTTCAGCTCAACGGATGCGTACATCGGAGCTGCCCGGGATGGACTTGCTGGAGCCACTCACCAGCTTTCAAAGGATATGCGAGTAAGTACTTGTTGTGCAGATTCAATAAGCATATACCAGTAGCCCCCGAGTCTTGAAGCAGTTGGCCCAACTGATTTAAGGGTCGTTACATTCTCAGGTACTCATGGAGAGAAATAATATATTATCCAAGGATCTGGACGAATGCCAAACTAAGCTAACTGTTGCCACCGCCGAACTGGAAAATTTACAGAAATCCAAGAAGGCACCTGATGGTAAGTACAACAGCAGCCCGGAAATAAGATTCCGCACTGATACATCTCCAACATATCTATAATTTTTGATTGTTCCATGCTATTATATTACCCCTTTTGGATGTTTATGGGCTTTATTTTACACTTCTATATCATTTTTGGGACTAACCTACTAACCGGAGGCCCAGCCCATATTGCTGTTTTTTTTGCCTATTTCAGATTTGAAGAAAAGGAATATCAAACGGAGTCCAAACGGAATGAAACCTTCGGGAGCGTTATTTTTGGAACAAATCTGATCCGGAGAGCCTGGAGTGCAAGTCAAGAAAGCTCCGAGGGCCCCATGAGATAGGAGGGCGCGCCCCCTATCTCGTGGGCCCCTCGGGCGTCCACCGACGTACTTCTTCCTCCTATATATGTCTACGTACCCCGAAAACATCCAGGAGCACCACGAAACACAACTTCCACCACCGTAACCTTCTATATCCGTGAGATCCCATCTTGGAGCCCTTGCCGGCACTCTGCCGGAGGGGGAAGCAACCACGGAGGGACTCTACATCAACATCCTTGCCCCTCCGATGAGTTGTGAGTAGCTTACCACAGACCTATGGGTCCATAGTTATTAGCTAGATGGCTTCTTCTCTCTTTTTGGATCTCAATACAATGTTCTCCCCCTCTCTTGTGGAGATCTATGATGTAATCTGTTTTTGCGGTGTGTTTGTCAAGATCCGATGAATTGTGGGTTTATGATCAAGTTTATCTATGGATAATATTTGAATCTTCTCTGAATTCTTTTATGTATGATTGAGTTATCTTTGCAAGTCTCTTCGAATTATCAGTTTGGTTTGGCCTACTAGATTGATCTTTCTTGCCATGGGAGAAGTGCTTAGCTTTGGGTTCAATCTTGTGGTGTTCTTACCAAGTGACAGAAAGGGTTGCAAGACACGTATTGTATTGTTGCCATCGAGGATAACAAGATGGGGTTTATATCATATTGTATGTGTTTATCCCTCTACATCATGTCATCTTGCTTAATGCATTGCTCTGTTCTTATGAACTTAATACACTAGATGCATGCTGGATAGCGGTCGATGTGTGGAGTAATAGTAGTCGATGCAGGCAGGAGTCGGTCTACTTGTTATGGACGTGATTCCTATATACATGATCATGCCTAGATAATCTCATAACTATGCGCTTTTCTATCAATTGCTCAACAGTAATTTGTTCACCCACCGTAATACTTATGCTATCTCGAGAGAAGCCTCTAGTGAAACCTATGGCCCCCGGGTCTATCTCTTTTCATATTTGCTTTCCATCTACTTTATTTGCATCTTTACTTTTTGCATCTATCTTATAAAATACCAAAAATATATTTATCTTATCATACTATCTTTATTAGATCTCACTTTCGCAAGTGGCCTTGAAGGGATTGACAACCCCTTTATTGCGTTGGTTGCGAGTTCTCAGTTTATTTGTGTAGGTGCGCGGAACTTTTGAGGAGCCTCCTACTGGATTGATACCTTGGTTCTCAAAACTAAGGGAAATACTTATGCTACTTTGCTGCATCACCCTCTCCTCTTCGAGGAAAACCAACGCAAGCTCAAGACATAGCAAGAAGGATTCTGGCGCCGTTGCCGGGGAGGTCTTCGCTCAAGTCAAGACATACCAAGTACCCATCACAGACCCATCTCCCTCGCATTTACATTATTTGCCATTTGCCTCTCGTTTTCCTCTCCCCCACTTCACCCTTGCCGTTTTATTCGCCCTCTCTTTCCCAATCTCCTCCTCTCTCTTTGGCTTGCCGTTTTTCTGTTTGCTTGTGTGTTGGATTACTTGTTGCCATGGCACAAGATAATACCAAGTTGTGTGACTTCTCGAATACCAATAATAATGATTTCCTCAGTACTCCGATTGCTCCTCTTAATGATGTTGAGTCTTGTGAAATCAATATCGCTTTGCTGAATCTTGTTATGAAAGATCAATTTGCCGGCCTTCCTAGTGAAGATGCCGCTACTCATCTAATTTTTTTTGTTGATTTGTGTGATATGCAAAAGAAGAAAGATACGAATAACAATATTGTCAAATTGAAGTTATTCCCATTTTCACTTAGAGATCGTGCTAAAGTTTGGTTTTCTACTTTGCCTAAAAATAGTATTGATTCTTGGAACTAGTGCAAAGATGCCTTTATCTCTAACTATTTTCCTCCCGCTAAGATCATCACTCTTAGGAATGATATTATGCATTTTAAACAACTTGATCATGAGCATGTTGCCCAATCTTGGGAAAGAATGAAATTGATGCTTCACAATTGCCCTACTCATGGTTTGAATTTATGGATGATCATACAAAAATTTTATGCCGGTTTGAAATTTGCTTCTAGAAATCTCTTAGATTCGGCCGCGGGAGGCACCTTTATGGAAATCACATTAGGAGATGCTACAAAATTGCTTGATAATATTATGGATAATTATTCTCAATGGCACACCGAAAGATCTTCTAGTAAAAAAGTGCATGCTATAGAAGAAATCAATGTTTTGAGTGGAAAGATGGATGAACTTATGAAGATGTTTGCTACTAAAAATACTCCTCTTGATCCCAATGATATGCCTTTGTCTTCCTTGATTGAGAATAATAACGAATCTATGGATGTGAATTTTGTTGGTAGGAATAGTTTTGGAAACAATGCTTATAGAGGAAATTTTAATGCTAGACCGTTCCCTAGTAATCCCTCTAATAATTATGGAAATTCCTACAATAATTCTTATGGGAATTTTAATAAGATGCCCTCTGATTTTGAGAATAATGTGATAGAATTTATGATTTCTCAAAAGAATTTTAATGCCTTGCTTGAAGAAAAATTGCTCAAAGTTGATGATTTGGCTAGGAACGTTGATAGACTTTCACTTGATGTTAATTCTCTTAAACTTGGATCTTCTTCTCCTAAGCATGATATCAATGAGTCTCTAAAAGTAATGAGAATTTCCATTGACGAGTGCAAGGAAAGAACCGCTAGATTGTGTGCTAAAAAAGAAAGCTTTATAAAAGCGTGTTCTTCTAGTTCCCACGAAAATAATGATGAGGATCTTCAAGTTATTGATGTGTCTCCGATTAGATCTATGTTTCGCAGTATGAATTTTGATGATTATGGGAGTGATGATGAATCCACTTTGCCTAGAAGGCGTCCCAAAAATTTGGAGTCTTTAGATCTTGATGTTAATTTTGGTAAAAGTGAGATTGGAGAATCCTCAACTTCTAATAATGTTGAACTTACTATCTCGGATTTCAAGGAATTTGATTATGATAATTGTTCTTTAAAAGGGTGTATTTCCTTGTTGCAATCCGTTGTTAATTCTCCTCATGCTTCTAGTCAAAACAAAGCTTTTACCAAACATATTGTTGATGCCTTGATGCAATCTTATGATGAAAAACTTAATTTGGAAGTTTCTATACCTAGAAAACTTAAAGATGAGTGGGAACCTACTATAAAGATTAGAATTAAAGATTTTGAGTGTTTTGCTTTGCGTGATTTGGGTGCTAGTGTTTCCACGATTCCAAAAACTTTATGTGATATTCTAGGTTTCCATGATCTTGATGATTGCTCTTTAAATTTGCACCTTGCGGGTTCCACCATTAAAAAGCCTATGGGAAGGATCAATGATGTTCTTATCATTGCAAATATAAATTTCGTGCCCGTAGATTTTATCGTTCTTGATATAGATTGCAATCTTTCTTGCCCTATTATTCTTGGTAGACCTTTCCTTAGAACGATTGGTGCGATTATTGATATGAAGGAAGGGAATATTAGATTCCAATTTCCATTAAAGAAAGTCATGGAGAACTTTCCAAGAAAGAAAGTCAAATTACCTTATGAATCTATCATGCGTGCTACTTATGAATTTAGTGCCAAAGATGGCACTCGTTAGATCTATCTTTGTTTTTATGCCTAGCTAGGGGCGTTAAACAATAGCGCTAGTTGGGAGGCAACCCAATTTTTCTTTATTTTTTTTGTTTTTGCTCCTGTTTAGTAATAAATCTTGCATCTACCTTCTGGATAGATGTGTTTTTATCTTTTAATTAGTGTTTGTGCCAAGTAGAACCTATAGGATAACCTACGATGATAGTTGATTTGATTCTGCTGAAAAACAGAAACTTTGCACGCATAAATATAATTTTGTTAAATCACAGGAACGTGCTTTTGCGTTTATTCTTTTTGATGCTGTTCAATAGACAAATTTTCCAGGACTTCCTATTTTTGTAGGATTTTTAGAGTTCCAGAAGTTTGCGCTAGTTACAGATTGCTACAGACTGTTCTGCTTTTGACAGATTCTGTTTTTCGTGTGTTGTTTGCTTATTTCAATGCATCTATGGCTAGTAAATTAGTTTATAAACCATAAAGAATTTGGAATACAGTAGGTTTAACACCAATATAAATAAAGAATGAGTTCATTGCAGTACCTTAGGTGGTGGTTTTGTTTTCTTTCACTAACGGAGCTTATAAGATTTCCTGTTGAGTTTTGTGTTGTGAAGTTTTCAAGTTTTGGGTAAAGCTTTTATGGACTATGGAATAAGGAGTAGCAAGAGCCTAAGCTTGGGGATGCCCATGGAACTCCAAGATATTCAAGAATAGCCAAAAGCCTAAGCTTGGGGATGCCCCGGGAAGGCATCCCCTCTTTCGTCTTCGTTCATTGGTAACTTTACTTGGAGCTATATTTTTATTCGCTACATGATATGTGTTTTGCTTGGAGCGTCGTGTATTATATTAGTCTTTGCTTTTTAGTTTACCACAATCATCCTTGCTGTACACACCTTTTTGGAGAAGCCTATTTGAGTAGAATTTGCTAGAATACTCTATGTGCTTCACTTATATCTTTTGAGCTTGATAGTTTTTGCTCTAGTGCTTCACTTATATCTTTTAGAGCACGGTGGTGTCTTAATTTTGAAGAAATTTCTAGTCTCTGATGCTTCACTTATATTATTTTGAGAGTCTTTTAGAACAGCATGGTATTTGCTATTATCATAAAGTTGGTCCTAGAATGATGAGTATCCAAGTTGGGTATAATAAAAACTATCATGGAAAGTGAATTGGATGCTATGATCAATTTGATGCTTGATAATTTTTTGAGATATAGAGGTAGTGATATTAAAGTCATGCTAGTTGGGTGATTATGAATTTAAAGAATGCTTGTGTTGAAGCTTGTGATTCCCGTAGCATGCACGTATGGTGAACCGCTTTGTGATGAAGTTGGAGGACAATTTTATTTATTGATTGTCTTCCTTATGAGTGGCGGTCAGGGACGAGCGATGGTCTTTTCCTTACCAATCTATCCCCCTAGGAGCATGCGCGTAGTACTTTGGTTTTTGATGACTTCTAAATTTTTCCAACAAGTATATGAGTTCCTTTGATTAATGTTGAGTCCATGGATTACACGCACTCTTTCACCCTCCACCATTGCTAGCCTCTCTTGTACCGCGCAAATTTCGCCGGTACCATACACCTACCATACTCCTTCCTCAAAACAGCCACCATACCTACCTATTATGGCATTTCCATAGCCATTCCGAGATATATTGCCATGCAACCTTCCACCGTTCCGTTCATATGACACGCATTACTTTTGTCATATTGCTTTTTGCATGATCATGTAGTTGACATTGTATTTGTGGCAAGGCCACCTTCATCATTTTCATACATGTCGCTCTTGATTCATTGCATATCCCGGTATACCGCCGGAGGCATTCATATAGAGTCATATCTTGTTCTACCTTTGAGTTGTAAATCCATAAAAGTGTGATGATCTTCAGTATTAGAGCATTGTCCTAGTGAGGAAAGGATGATGAAGACTATGATTCCCCCACAAGTCGGGATGAGATTTCGGACTTTACAAAAAGAAAAAAAGAGAAAGGCAAAAAAAAGAGAAAAGAAAAAAAAAGAGAAAGAAAAAAAATGAGAGAAAAAGAGAGAAGGGACAATGCTACTATCTCTTTTTCCACACTTGTGCTTCAAAATAGCACCATGATCTTCATGTTAGAGAGTCTCATATGTTGTCACTTTCATATACTAGTGGGAATTTTTCATTATAGAACTTGGCTTGTATATTCCAATGATGGGCTTCCTCAAAAGTGCCCTAGGTCTTCGTGAGCAAGCAAGTTGGATGCACCACACTTAGTTTCTTTTGTTGAGCTTTCATATATTTATAGCTCTAGTGCATCCGTTGCATGGCAATCCCTACTCACTCACATTGATATCTATTAATGGGCATCTCCATAGCCGTTGATCGCCTAGTTGATGTGAGACTATCTTCTCCTTTTTGTCTTCTCCTCAACCACCCTTCTATTCCACATATAGTGCTATGTCCATGGCTCACGCTCATGTATTGCGTGAAAGTTGAAAAAGTTTGAGATTATTAAAGTATGAAACAATTGCTTGGCTTATCATCGGGGTTGTGCATGATTAAATACTTTGTGTGATGAAGATAGAGCTTAGCCAGACTATATGATTTTGTAGGGATAACTTTCTTTAGCCATGTTATTTTGAGAAGACATGATTACTTTGATTAGTATGTTTGAAGTATTACTATTTCTCATGTCAATATGAACTTTTATTTTGTATTCATTTGGGTCTGAACATTCATGCCACAATAAAGAAAATTACATTATGAATTATGCTAGGTAGAATTCCACATCAAAAAGTTCTTTTTTATCATTTACCTACTCGAGGACGAGCAGGAATTAAGCATGGGGATGCTTGATATGTCTCCAACGTATCTATAATTTTTGATTGTTCCATGCTATTATATTACCTCTTTTGGATGTTTATAGGATTTATTTTACACTTCTATATCATTTTTGGGACTAACCTACTAACCGGAGGCCCAGCCCATATTGCTGTTTTTTTGCCTATTTCAGTATTTTGAAGAAAAGGAATATGAAACGGAGTCCAAACGGAATGAAACCTTCGGGAGCGTTATTTTTGGAACAAATCTGATCCGGAGAGCCTAGAGTTCAAGTCAAGAAAGCTCCAAGGGCCCCACGAGATAGGAGGGCGTGCCCCCTGTCTCGTGGGCCCCTCGGGCGTCCACCGACGTACTTCTTCCTCCTATATATGTCTACGTACCCCGAAAACATCCAGGAGCACCACGAAACACAATTTCCACCGCCGTAACCTTCTGTATCCGTGAGATCCCATCTTGGAGCCCTTGCCGGCACTCTGCCGGAGGGGGAAGCAACCATGGAGGGCCTCTACATCAACATCCTTGCCCCTCCGATGAGTTGTGAGTAGTTTACCATAGACCTACGGGTCCATAGTTATTAGCTAGATGGCTTCTTCTCTCTTTTTGGATCTCAATACAATGTTCTCCCCCTCTCTTGTGGAGATCTATTCGATGTAATCTCTTTTTGCGGTGTGTTTGTCGAGATCCGATGAATTGTGGGTTTATGATCAAGTTTATCTATGAATAATATTTGAATCTTCTCTGAATTCTTTTATGTATGATTGAGTTATCTTTGCAAGTCTCTTCGAATTATCAGTTTGGTTTGGCCTACTAGATTGGTCTTTCTTGCCATGGGAGAAGTGCTTAGCTTTCGGTTCAATCTTGCGGTGTCTTACCCAGTGACAGAAAGGGTTGCAAGACACGTATTTTATTGTTTCCATCGAGGATAACAAGATGGGGTTTATATCATATTGCATGTGTTTATCCCTCTACATCATGTCATATTGCTTAATGCGTTGCTCTGTTCTTATGAACTTAATACACTGGATGCATGCTGGATAGCGGTCGATGTGTGGAGTAATAGTAGTAGATGCAGGCAGGAGTCGGTCTACTTGTTATGGACGTGATGCCTATATACATGATCATGCCTAGATAATCTCATAACTATGCGTTTTTCTATCAATTTCTCGACAGTAATTTGTTCACCCACCGTAATACTTATGCTATCTCGAGAGAAGCCTCTAGTGAAACCTATGGCCCCCGGGTCTATCTCTTTTCATATTTGCTTTCCATCTACTTTATTTGCATCTTTACTTTTTGCATCTATCTTATAAAATACCAAAAATATATTTATCTTATCATACTATCTTTATTAGATCTCACTTTCGCAAGTGGCCGTGAAGGTATTGATAACCCCTTTATTGCGTTGGTTGTGAGTTCTCAGTTTGTTTGTGTAGGTGCGTGGGACTTTTGAGGAGCCTCCTACTGGATTGATACCTTGGTTCTCAAAACCGAGGGAAATACTTATGCTACACTTTGCTGCATCACCCTCTCCTCTTCGAGGAAAACCAATGCAAGCACAAGACGTAGGATGCGCCTACAATGATGTTGCTTAACTATGCATCGTGTCGTTCGTAGGTTCGACAGATCAGCTGTAGGAGAGGCTAAGGGCTGCTCAAGGAGACAAACAACATGTCGAAGAGCAAGAAGCTACTGGTCAACGTGTATTGACACAGACCATTAATGAGAAGAACAAACTACAAGATGCAAATATCAGGCAAGCCGAAGAACTGAAGGATTTAAGAGCCCAACTATCGGATGCTTTGAAGGAGAACAAGAAGCTGAAAGTCGGCATATTTAGTATGCTCTTTAACCTGACTTTCACATGGTCTCCTGTTTGAAAATTTTATAAGTTTGTTTTTGTAGGTGTGCTAACCGTTCATCCCGAGGGAGAAGTGTCTGGATTCCAAGGCGACCTGCTACAAGAGCTATCCAAAGTGCATGAGCGAGCTCGGAAAGCATTGAGGAACATGGCTAAGGCTTTATGGCCATCTGATCCACCTCCAGGAAGTATGGGGGAGCTCGTGAATTTATTCAAGGGAGCTCGTTGCCGTTTTGAGCTATGAAAGATATCAGCATGTCGGGAAGGTGCATGAGAGGCCTGGGCCATGGTGAAAACGCGGTACACCAGACTTGACCCGAATCATATGGCCGGGGGTGGACCTCGGGGACCAGATGGACAAGAAATTCCTGTTAGCTTAGTGTACGACCAAGTAAAAATAGCCGCTAAGTTTTCTTAATAGGATTGTAAACTAGACAACTTGTTAGAGGGTCTAGAGGAGGAAGAAGTTTTTGAGTCCAAGTAGCAATGTGCTTTTATCAACAAACTTATCTCCAGCCAAATTGTAAAACGATTGTCATGGCAAACTTTCTGCTTCGACCTCCGAAACCTGAGGTTTGGAGTGTTTCCGGATATTATACCGTCGGTAAACACCAAAGTATGTTCGGAAACCAGGCAGTCCAGTCATAGTTGCTTGAACAGACAAGTTGTATTCGGGGAGTTATGTTATATTACATTTGATCGTAAGAAACATCTTCCAGAGAGAATAGTTTCGTTAAGGGTTCCTTTCCCTGGGTCTGCATGCATTTTTGTGCATGTCAGAGCTGTAATGCTAAGAATCACAGTACATGTTATAATTTGGGGGCTAATATTGCTGCGAGGGTAGTTAGTCTTTTGTCCGCCGACCAATTATTTCCTAAGAATGCTAGCTTTCGGCTTCACCCGTCTGAGGTACACGTCCGGATAACCCTGCTGTAACAATTGGAGAGGTGCTCCCTTTACGCCCTAGCCGAACAAGCGGGAACGTAGGGCATAAGCACAGGAGCCAGGCAACCCAGCTTGGCAAAAACTTAAGTCATAAAGGTGCATATAATGGCGAAGACAAGACATATGTGAGTAGACAACACATATATATGGTGAGCTTGATGCTTGAAAAATAATAATGATAATAAGCTTCTGCGAAAAGAAGCCCCCAGGTATTATGGGGTATGTACATTTAATGGTCGATGTATGCCCCTCAAGTATGCGGTTTATCCAAACACTGGCTAGAAATCGTATAAAAATGAAAAGAAAAAGGTGATAGTGAGAAAAGAAGGGACGAAAAAGGGTATAAGTGCGAACTTAGGCGTAGAATCTTCGGAGCCGGGCAACATTCCATGGGTTTGGTTCCAAACGATTATGTGAAGCATTGCGAAGGCGATAGGCTCCTCCAGTGAGAACTTCATCTATAATGAAGAGACCCTCCCATTTGGGCTTGAGCTTGTCCTTTTTCTTCTCTGGTAGGCGTAGAACGAGTTCACCGACATTATAAGTCTTTGCCCGTGCTTCCCTGCTTTGATATCGCCGAGCTTGCTGTTGGTAGAATGCGGAACGTGCCTTTGCGACATCGCGCTCCTCCTCCAAGCCATCCAGATTGTCCTGCCGATCGAGCTCGGCCTCTCTCTCTTCATACATGCGCACTCGAGGTGAGTCATGAATAATGTCGCAAGGCAAAACTGCCTCCGCGCCGTACACCATGAAAAAGGGTGTATATCCGGTCTTGTGATTGGGCATGGTACGCAACCCCCAGAGTATGAAATCGAGTTCCTCGACCCAGTGCTTGTCTAATTCTTGAAGAGATCGCACTAGTATGGGTTTGATGCCGCTCATTATCAGGCCATTAGCCCGTTCGACCTGACCGTTTGTCTGAGGGTGATATACGGAGGCGTAATCAAGCTTAATGCCCAAATTAGCGCACCAAGTTTTCACCTCATCAGCCGTAAAGTTAGAGCCGTTGTCAGTAATAATACTGTGTTGGACACTGCAACAGTGTACGACACCGGATATAAAGTCTATAACCGGTCCAATTTCGGTCGTTTTGACTGGTTTGGCTTCTATCCACTTAGTGAACTTGTCGACCATAACCAGTAAATATTTCTTCTTATGGCTTCCCCCTTTAAGGGGTCCGACCATGTCTAGCCCCCAGACCGCAAAAGGCCAAGTAATGGGAATTGTTCGTAGGGCAGTGGGTGTCATATGGCTTTGATTGGCAAAAAGCTGGCATCCAACACAGCGCTGTACGAGGTCCTGTGTGTCTGCTCGGGCCGTGGGCCAAAAGAAACCTGTACGGAAGGCCTTACTTACAAGGGCCCGAGCTGCGGCGTGATGGACACCAAGACCGATGTGTATTTCAGCCAAGAGCTGTCGTCCCTCTTCTTCGGAGATACATCTTTGAAGTACTCCGGTAGTACTTTTCTTGTACAGCTCCCCCTCATGAACTTTGTAGGCCTTCGAGCATCGAACAATATGACGGGCCTCAGTTCCATGATCAGGGAGCTCATTCCTAGTAAAGTAGGCTAGGAAAGGTTCAGTCCACGAGGCAATTATAACCATGATTTCATGGGCTGATGGTGTTAGTTCGGTGCCCGAACCCCCGATGATATCGGAACTATGTTCGGAATCTGGGGGTATGATCGGCTCTGGAACGGTGTTGCCGCTTTTGTCCTGCCACACTACGGATGGCTTGAAGAACCTCTCCACAAAGGTGTTAGGTGGGACGGGGTCGCATTTGGCGCCCATGCGGGCAAGAATGTCCGCAGCTTGATTACTTTCTCGAGCCACGTGACGAAACTCGAGCCCCTCAAACTGAGCTGAAATTTTGAGTACGACGTTGCGGTAAGCCACCATCTTCGGATCTTTTGCGTCGAATTCTCTGTTTATTTAGGATATTGCAAGGTTTGAATCCCCGCGCACCTCGAGGTGTTGTATGCCCATGGAGACGGCCATCCGAAGGCCGTGCAATAGGGCCTCATATCAGGCAGCATTGTTAGAGTCTGTATATAGTATTTGGAGCACATAACGGACTGTGTCTCCTGTGGGGGATGTCAAGACGACACCAGCCCCCAGTCCGGCTAGCATTTTAGAGCCGTCAAAGTGCATCACCCTGTTGGAATATGTGCCATACTCTTTCGCAGTTCGGCCTCTGTCCATTCGGCGATGAAGTCAGCCAACACCTAAGATTTAATGGCTTGGCGTGGTTTGTAAGTTATTTCAAATGGTACGAGCTCAATGGCCCACTTGGCAATCCGGCCGGTGGTGTCTCGGTTGTTTATGATGTCATTAAGTGGTACTTCGGAAGCCACCGTGATCGAGCACTCTTGAAAGTAGTGCCATAGCTTGTGGGATGCCATAAAGACCGCATATGCTATCTTTTGATAATGCGGTATCGGGATTTGCATGGTGTAAGGACCATCGATATGTAATATACTAGTTTTGAAGTGGGAATTTATGCCCCTCTTCATCTCGTTCGACGATGAGCACTTGGGATATTGCGAGGTTTGAATCCCCGCGCACCTCGAGGCGTTGTATGCCCATGGAGACGGCCATCCAGAGGCCGTGCAATAGGGCCTCGTATCCGGCTGCATTATTAGAGTCTGTATATAGTATTTGGAGCACATAACGGACTGTGTCTCCTGTGGGGGATGTCAAGTTGACATCAGCCCCTAGTATGGCTAGCATTTTAGAGCCATCGAAGTGCCTCACCCAGTTGGAATATGTGCCATACTCTTTAGGGAGTTCGGCCTCTGTCCATTCGGTGATGAAGTCAGCCAACACCTGAGATTTAATGGCTTGGCGTGGCTTGTAAGTTATTTCAAATGGTAAGAGCTCAATGGCCCATTTGGCAATCCGGCCAGTGGTGTCTCAGTTGTTTATGATGTCATTAAGTGTTACTTCGGAAGCCACCGTGATCGAGCACTCTTGAAAGTAGTGTCGTAGCTTGCGGGATGCCATAAAGACCACATATGCTATCTTTTGATAATGCGGGTATCTGGATTTGCATGGTGTAAGGACCATCGATACGTAATATAGTGGTTTCGAAGTGGGAATTTATGCCCCTCTTCATCTCGTTCAACGACGAGCACCACACTCACCACCTCACTCACCACCGCATATGTAGAGCAACATCGGTTCACCGACGTTTGGTGCGGCCAGGATTGGGTTACTTGCTAACGGAACTTTTTTTCTTCCAGTACGGCTGTGGCAGCGTCGATCCAGACGAAGTGGCCAGTGCGGTGAAGTAGGCGATATAATGGCACCGCCTTTTCCCCTAGTCTGGAGGTAAAACGGCTCAAAGCTGCCATGCACCCAGCTAGTTTTTGGACCTGCTTGAGGTCTGTTGGTGTTGCCAACTGTGATGGGGCTTGGATTTTGGCTCGGTTTGCCTCGATTCCTCTATTGGAGACAATGAACCCAAGCAGTTTTCCAGATGGAACGCAGAAAACGCATTTTTCCGGATTGAGCCGTATGTCAGATGCTTGGAGGTTGTCGAATGTAAGGCGTAAGTCATCCACCATTGATTCGACATGCTTGTTTTGATGACTACGTCATCTACATATGCCTCCATAGTTTTGCCGATTTGCTTTTCCAGGCATGTTTGAATCATGCGTTGGTAGGTTTCGCCGGCCGTTCTTGAGCCCGAAAGGCATAGTGTTGAAGTAGAAGGGCCCATACAGAGTGATGAATGCAGTTGCGTCCTGGTCGGATTCTTTCATCTTAATTTGATGGTATCTGGAGTATGCATCGAGGAAACACAAAGAATAGTGTCCCTCGATCGCGTCAATAATCTGGTCAATGCGAGGTAGTGGGAATGGGTCCTTAGGGCAAGCCTTATTAAGGTCTTTGAAATCGACACACATGCGCCAGGATTTATCCTTCTTCGGTACCATGACCAGGTTTGCTAGCAAGTCCAGATGTTTAATCTCTCTGATAAACCCAGCCTCGAGTATCTTGGCTAGATCCTCCCCCATGGCCTGTTGTTTGGGTTCAGAAAATCGGCGCAACATTTGCTTGACTGGTTTATATCCTTTCAGTATATTGAGACTATGCTCGGCCAGTCTTCGTGGGATACCTGGCATATCCGAGGGCTGCCAGGCGAAGATGTCCCAGTTCTAACGCAGGAATGCGCGTAGTGCAGCAACGACCATCGGATCTAGATGTGCCCCAATGGAAGTTGTATTCTTGGGGTCCGTCGGGTGGACTTGAAACTTGACTATTTCATCTACTGGCTTGAAGGAAGTGGATTTGGGTCTCTTATCGAGGATTGTGACATCCCTATCCACCATGGAATGGAGGGTGGTTAATTCTTCGGCTGCGAGGGCCTCGGATAAAGCCTTGAGGGCCAGAGAAGTGGTTTTGTTTTCGGCGTAGAGTGCGATGTCCGGATCACTGGTGATAGTGATAACTCCATTGGGCCTGGGCATTTTCAGCTTCATATACCCGTAATGGTGTACGGTGTAACGCCCCGGATTCGTTGCGCCAGGTGTCTGCCAGTTATTCGCCATCATTGCCATGTCATTTGCTTGCGTGTTGCATTTTGCCATGTCATCATCTGCATTTTATATCATGTCATCATGTGCATCGCATTGGCATACATGTTCATCTCATGCATCCGAGCCTTTTCCCCGTTGTCCGTTTTGCAATCCGGCGCTCCTATGTCCTCTGGCGTCCCCTTCTTGCCTCTCTTCGTGTGTGGGTATTAAACGTTCTCGGAATGGACCGAGTCTTGCCAAGCGGCCTTGGTATAGCACCGGTAGACCGCCTGTCAAGTTTCGTGCCATTTGGAGGTCGTTTGATACTCCAACAGGTTAACCGGGTAACCGTAAAGGCCTCTTTATCTTTGCAGCCCAACACCCCTTCCAAAGTGGCCCAAAACCCATCTAACTCCCCTCCATGCTCTTGGTCGTTCGATCACGATCGCGTGGCCGAAAACCGCACCTCATTTGGACTCTCCTAGCTCCCTCTACCTATAAATTAGCCCCCCCTCCGAAATTTGCGTCCAAACCCTAGCCCCTTCTTCCTCCGCGCGCCGGACATGTCCGCCCGGTGCCGGACGCGTCCGCCGCCGTCGCTTCAGCCAACGGGGGAGCGCCACGTGGCCCCTGCCACACGCGCGCCGCCAGCGACCTGCCGCCCGGCCCCTTGCCTCACAGAGCTCAAGACGCCCGCCGCCCGCGCCCGAGGCCCGCCTCCCTTGCCGGCTGCGGCCGCCGCCGCCCGCCGCCGCGACCCTCGCCGTCGGCCGCCGCCCGACCTCGGCGCGGCCCCGCCGATGCCGTCTTCGCTGCCGCCTCACCGTCTCGCCTCCGTCCCTCAGCCTGCAGCCCCGAAGCTCCCGCTGCCCTTTCGATCCGGATCGGGAGGAGCCCGATCCCGAGCTCCACCGCCGACCCGCCATCTCCGGCGCGCTCCGCCGCCTCATGCCCCGCCGTGCCGGCGCCCCCGCGTCGTCTCCGGCCAGATCCGGACCCCGCGGTCCCGGATCCGGCGCCCCCCTCGCCGGCCGCCGCTCCGACGACCTCCCTTCCTCATCTCCGGTCGTCTCCCTCGTCGCCGGTGTGTCCTCCGGCGAAGCTCCGGCCTGCCTCGGAATCCATGCCCGCAGGTTGACTTTTCTCCCCTCTGAAATTCGTCTAAGTCCCCGAAGTTTCGGCATAATCATGCCATGTTCATTGCATTGTATCTCTGCATCCGTAGCTCCGTTTTGTGCGTATAATATGTCAAATTGTTCGCCTCGACGAGTGCTTCATTTCATTCCATTGCATAATTTTCATTTGAGCTCATCTTGATGCTCGAAATGCTGTTGGAAGAGTGCATGTTGATGTTAATCTGCTGAAACTGTTATAACTTGCTCATTTGTCATTTTTGCCATGATTGATGTGTGCATCCTATGAGTATGAGCTCTACATGTGTTTTGATCTATGCCATGCCATCTTTCCAGGGGTGCCAACCATGTATTTCTGTGAGTTGTGTGCTGAGTGTATCAAGCTTGCTAAGTAGGGTAGTTCTTTATTCTTTGTTTTGCTAGATGATTCATTATATTTTGTTGCTATGTAAACATGTTGCTACTAATCATTCTATGCATAATCTGGAGATGTTCTATAAACATGTTTTGATTTACATGTTATGCCGTATCCATCCATGCCCCTGGTTGCATTTATAGCTTGCTGTAGATTGTTCATATCTTGCTCCAAAGTTGCTTGATAATGTTGCTATCAGCTTGTTAACGTTAAGTTCGCTAGTTCCCATGTGTTTTGCTAGTGTTCCATGCATCCTATGACCTTGCTCTTGCCATGCTTAACTTCACAAACATGTCTTCTTACTGTTGGTTGCCTTGCCATGCCATTTATTGCTCTATGGTGAGTGGTTCAAGCTCACAAACATGCCTACTTATTGTTGTTTCTGCCATGTTTGAATCTGTAATATAACTTGCCATGTTTACATGGGTGCCATCATATTTTCTGATCCTTTCTGGCTCATGGTCAGTAAGGACTTTTGATCTATGGGATTAGTAGATTCATGCAATGCCTTTGTTTGCCATGATATGTTCCTGTAACATGTTGTTTGCTTGCTCTAAACATTGCAACCTGATGTTATTTCTGCTAAAGTCTGAAACTGTTATTATTTGCAATATCTCCATGTCATTTTGAGCATGTTCTAGTGATTTCTGGAGATAGATCAGTGTTCATGTTTTGTAGTGCTTTACCTATACTTCATGCTCATGCCTTTTGTTATTATGTTGGGGTGCTGTAGCTTATTGTTTTGATGCTTGCAATATGCCTAGTTGTTGTTTTGGACAGATTGTTGCTATGACTTGTATAGAGTGCATGTGTTGAACCGTTGCTCCGTTTTGAGTGTGCTCTATATGAAACTTGCTTGATTTTGCATGTTGTTTCATATTATCATGTTGCATCCTTGTTTTGAGTTGTTTGCTTGATGTTTGTATGCATTTTGCATCGATGCCATGTTGAACTTGTTTTGCTCATATCTTCTAGGCCGTAGCTCCGAATCTAATGAACTTTATATGTAACTTGACTAGAATTTCGTGTAGATCATCTTGGTGATCTTTAACTTGCTGTTTAACAACTTGAACATAAGGTTTATTCAGATCTGGACCAATTTCGAAATATGCATATGAGGACTTACCGGAATTGTTATATGTTGTTCCCGGCCTCATTTAAACTTGCCTTGATGTGTTGTTCTTGTTTGCATCATCTCTTGCCATGAGTAGCTTCATGTAGCTTTGTCATGCATCATGCTTGTTGTGAATCATGCCTTGTTCATGTGTGGTGTGTTTACCATGTTGTGTGCTTCTTCTCGATAGTTCCGTTTCGTTGAGATCGTGAGGATGCGTTCGTCTTACGCTTGGTTCGTCTTCGTGGCTTCATCTTCTTCATGGACTCGTTCTTCTTCCTTGCGGGATTTCAGGCAAGATGACCGCTACCCTGGATCTCACTACTATCATTGCTATGCTAGTTGCTTCGTTCTATTGCTATGCTGCGTTACCTATCTTTTGCTCTTCAAGCCCCCCAAATTGCCATGAACCTCTAACCTTTGACACCATTCCAAGCAAACCGTTGTTTGGCTATGTTACCGCTTTGCTCAGCCCCTCTTATAGCGTTGCTAGCTGAAGGTGAAGTTGAAGATTTCTCCATGGTGGACAGGATTTTGTTGGGATATCACAATATCTCTTATATTATTAATGCATCTATATATTTGGTAAAGGGTGGAAGGCTCAGCCTTATGCCTGGTGTTTTGTTCCACTCTTGCCGCCCTAGTTTCCGTCATATGGTGTTATGTTCCCGGATTTTGCGTTCCTAACGCGGTCGGGTAATTTATGGGACCCCCCTGACAGTTCGCTTTGAATAAAACTTGTCCAGCAAGGCCCAACCTTGGTTTTAGCATTTGCCTCACCACCACCTATCCTTTTCCCTTGGGAGTAATTAACCCAAGGGTCATCTTTATTTTAGCCCCCCGGGCCAGTGCTTGTCTAAGTGTTGGTCCGAACTGAGCA
The DNA here is from genome assembly GCA_021437245.1 of Aegilops speltoides. Lineage (NCBI taxonomy): Eukaryota > Viridiplantae > Streptophyta > Magnoliopsida > Poales > Poaceae > Aegilops > Aegilops speltoides. Next base: position 54,625,719 of record CM038141.1, on the reverse strand, counting down.
GCCTGCGGGGCCACCTCGGGGAAACTCGAAGTCTGGTTTTACTCGTAGCTTGACTTATCCGGTGTTGCCCTGGGAACGAGATATGTGCAGCTCCTATCGGGATTGTCGGCGCATCGGGCGGCTTTGCTGGTCTTGTTTAACCATTGTCGAAATGTCTTGTAAATCGAATTCGAGATCGACGGGTCTTCCTAGGAGAAGGTCTATTCCTCGTTGATCGCGAGAGCTTGTCATGGGCTAAGTTGGGACACCCCTGCAGGGTATAAACTTTCGAGAGCCGTGCCCGCGGTTATGTGGCAAATGGGAATTTGTTAATGTCCGGTTGTAGATAACTTGACACCAGATCCGAATTAAAATGCATCAACCGCGTGTGTAGCCGTGATGGTCTCTTCTCGGTAGAGTCCGAGAAGTGAACACGGTTTCTGGGTTATGTTTGACGTAAGTAGGTGTTCAGGATCACCTCTTGATCATTGCTAGCTTCACGACCGTTCCGCTTGTTTCTCTTCTCGCTCTCATCTGCGTAAGTTAGCCACCATATCACGCTTAGTCGCTGCTGCAACCTCACCACTTTACCCCTTCCTTTCCCATTAAGCTTTGCTAGTCTTGATACCCATGGTAATGGGATTGCTGAGTCCTCGTGGCTCACAGATTACTACAACAACAGTTGCGGTACAGGTTTTGCGATGATCTTGACGCGAGAGCGATGCTTGCTTGTTTTGGAGTTCTTCTTGATCGAGGATAGGTTCGGTCGGCAGCCTGGGCTAGCGAGGTGGATGTTGTTTGAGTTTCTTTTGTGTTTCATCCGTAGTCGGATGGTGCTCTTATGAAAGATGATGTTGTATTCGTGTGGCATTGTATGCCTTTTGTATGTATCCCCAACTATTATGTAATGTTGATGTAATGATATCCACCTTGCAAAAGCGTTCCAATATGTGGGTCTATCCTTGGTGGGACCTTCGAGTTCCTTTTGGATAGGGTCGCATATTGGGCGTGACAAGTTGGTATCAGAGCCAGGTTCGACCTTAGGAGCCCCCCTTGATTGATCGTGTAGTTTGGCAGTTGTTGAGTCTAGAAGAAAACTATTTTTGGAGTCTAGTTATATCGGAGAGTAGGAATTATTTTTACTCCCCAGCCCCTTCGTCGCTCTGGTAAGGAATCTTGACGTAGGTGTTTTGAACTACTCCTCTTCCCCTTCAAATTTTTCTTTAGGTTCACGCAGTTGGTTTTCCGGTAGTTGTTCCTCAGCTCTTTGCATCCGGTGCATTTCTCGTCAAGTTGACTCAAGCATCTTCATCTTTGAGTTCAATCCTCAGTTGTTTTCTTTTCCCACCCGCCCACCCCTTTTTCATCTTGGAACCGGAGTCCCTAATCGAGTATCCATCCTACTCGTGCGAAGTCTTTGCTTTCTTTCCTCAATGTTTTCAACCGGTGTTTTTCTCTTCAAGTTATTCATCGGTTTTCCCCCTTCCAAGTTGCCTTTGTTTTTCCCGCCCTCCCACCCTCTTCTTACCAGAGCCTTAGTCTCTTTCGAGCATCAATTTCATTCGTGCGGAGCCTCTTCAGTCTTCCCTCAATCATTTCAACCGGTGACTTCTCGTCTCGTTCGTCATTCTTCATCTCTTTTCTTCTCCGGCGGACTCAATTCAAGTTTTTCGGGTTGATCACATTCTTTCCCTCGGCTCAAGTGTTTTCCCTGCCCGTTCGCCTCTCGCCATTCAATCCTTCCAGAGTTCAAGACATCTCAGGAGATTCGTCTGTGTTCGAATTAATTCGAGGTTGTCACCTCATTCAAATATTTCAATTGTTCCGGTGCATCATCTATCTGTTCAACAATCCTTTTCAACGGTGTTTTCTCTTCAGTGGGCCCTAACCCACATGTCTTTTCCCAAGATCTTACCTGACTCTTCTAAATTCCCCCGGAGCATTCATAATTCTTTTCAAGTGTGACGTAAGAATGAATTTCATCAGTCACATGCCTTCCCCATGATCACTTTCAAATTCTTTTCATTGTTGGATCAACCTCTTTGCTTTTATTCTACCGGAGTATCTCAGTAATTTTGGTGGTGTTTCTCGTCATCATTTTCAGATTGAAGAAGAGTTTTTCCTCTAAATCTTGTCTGTTCTCTCGAAGATTCGCGGTTCTAGCTTCATGTTATCCTCTCGAATTATTCCGTTTGTCCGATATTCTTTCTTACCCATCCGGAGTATGTCAGAAGTTGTTTTCCCGTTTCTTTTTACCGGAGTCCATCATTCCAGTTATCGTTCTCTAATTATCCCGGTGCTTCGTTCAAGTATTCTTCAATTAGTTCGCGATCTCTTCGTTCTTTTGCATCTAAATCCCCTCAAGCATATTTGTCTTCTAATTCTTCCCGGCGATACATTCTCTTTCAGCAGTCATTTCCAAAATTCTTCCGGTGGTTCGTTCAAGATTTCTCTTCCTTCGTTATCGTATCAATTCATTCATTCTTTCGTTGTTTCAATTCCACTGGTGGTTCCATCAATACCTTCTCAAGTTCGCGCTATATCTCTCTTTAAGCATTTTTCAACGCGAATAAGTAGTATGCAAATCCATTGCTTGTCATCAATTTAATTTGATGAAGGATAAGCATACAATAAATCTTATTCTTATTTCCTTGAGGTGATACAATTCTTTTCTTCCGGAGATTGTTCATGATGAAGTAATTCTCGTTTCTAGTGTTTCATCTATTCTTTTTACGGAGTTCCAAGTTTTCCGCATTATCTCGTCGCAAAGCTCCATCTAAATCATTGCAAGGCTTCACCTTGTTCTTTCAACTTCTCTTCCTTTCTGTCATTCTTGTTCCTTGGCTATCTCATTATACCGAGGTGGTCATATTCTTTTAGTTCGTGAAGCTCTTATTTCCATGTCTTTCAACCTTCAAGTTCTCGTAATACTGCTTGTTCCTCTTTTCTAACGGATTGTTTGCAATCTCGTTCATCTCGGTTGTACTCTTTCTTTTAAATTGCTCAACCTCTCATGGTTCGTGCTTTCACTCGTTCGTCAAAGAAGCAACTTAGTTTTACCTTTTCTCTTCCTCTTCCGTTTCTCTCCGGTGCCATCCTAGATCTCGGGACGAGATCTCTTGTTAGTGGAGGAGTGTTGTAACGCCCCAGATTCGTTGCGCCAGGTGTCTGCCAGTTATTCGCCGTCATTGCCATGTCATTTGCTTGCGTGTTGCATTTTGCCATGTCATCATCTACATTTCATATCATGTCATCATGTGCATCGCATTGGCATACATGTTCATCTCATGCATCCGAGCCTTTTCCCCGTTGTTCGTTTTGCAATCCGGCGCTCCTATGTCCTCCGGCGTCCCCTTCTTGCCTCTCTTCGTGTGCGGGTATTAAACGTTCTCGGAATGGACCGAGTCTTGCCAAGCGGCCTTGGTATAGCACCGGTAGACCGCCTGTCAAGTTTCGTGCCATTTGGAGGTCGTTTGATACTCCAACGGTTAACCGGGTAACCGTAAAGGCCTCTTTCTCTTTGCAGCCCAACACCCCTTCCAAATTGACCCAAAACCCATCTAACTCCCCTCCATGCTCTCGGTCGTTCGATCACGATCGCGTGGCCGAAAACCGCACCTCATTTGGACTCTCCTAGCTCCCTCTACCTATAAATTAGCCTCCCCCTCCGAAATTTGCGTCCAAACCCTAGCCCCTTCTTCCTCCGCGCGCCGGACATGTCCGCCCGGCGCCGGACGCGTCCGCCGCCGTCGCTCCAGCCAACGGGGGAGCGCCACGTGGCCCCGGCCACCGCGCGCCGCCATGGCCCGCCGCCCGCCCCACATGAGCCAGCGCCCGCTGCCAGCGCCCGAGGTCCCGCCTCCCTTGCCGGCTGCGGCCGCCGCCCGCCGCCCGCCCGCGACCCTCGCCGCCGGCCGCCCGCCCGGCCTCAGCGCGGCCCCCGCCGGCGCCGTCTTCGCCGCCGCCTCGCCGTCTCGCCTCCGTCCCTCAGCCCGCAGCCGAGCTCCCGCTGCCCTTTCGATCCGGATCGGGAGGAGCCCGCTCCCGAGCTCCACCGCCGACCCGCCATCTCCGGCGAGCTCCGCCGCCTCATGCCCCGCCGTGCCGGTGCCCCCGCGTCGTCTCCAGCCAGATCCGGACCCCGCGGTCCCGGATCCGGCGCCCCCCTCGCCGGCCCCCGCTCCGACGACCTCCCTTCCTCTTCTCCGGCCGTCTCCCCCGTCTCCGGTGTGTCCTCCGGCGAAGCTCCAGCCAGATCCGACCTGCCTCGGAATCCGTGCCCGCGGGTTGACTTTTCCCCCCTCTGAAATTCGTCTAAGTCCCCGAAGTTTCGACATAATCATGCCATGTTCATTGCGTTGTATCTCTGCATCCGTAGCTCTGTTTTGTGCGTATAATATGTCAAATTGTTCGTCTCAACGAGTACATTCCATTGCATCATTTTCATTTGAGCTCATCTTGATGCCCGAAATGCTGTTGGAAGAGTGCATGTTGATGTTAATCTACTGAAACTGTTATAACTTGCTCATTTGTCATTTTTGCCATGATTGATGTGTGCATCCTATGAGTATGAGCTCTACATGTGTTTTGATCTATGCCGTGCCATCTTTCCAGGGGTGCCAACCATGTATTTTTGTGAGTGGTGTGCTGAGTGTATCAAGCTTGCTAAGTAGGGTAGTTGCTGTTGCTGTTTTGCTAGACAGATTCTGTTATATTTTGTTGCTATGTAAACATGTTGCTACTAATCATTCTATGCATAATCTGGAGATGTTCTATAAACATGTTTTGATCTACATGTTATGCCCTATCCATCCATGCCCCTGGTTGCATTTATAGCTTGCTATAGATTGTTCATATCTTGCTCCAAAGTTGCTTGATAATGTTGCTATCAGCTTGTTAACGTTAAGTTCACTAGTTCCCATGTGTTTTGCTAGTGTTCCATGCATCCTATGACCTTGCTCTTGCCATGCTTAACTTCACAAACATGTCTTCTTACTGTTGGTTGCCTTGCCATGCCATTTATTGCTCTATGGAGAGTGGTTCAAGCTCACAAACATGCCTACTTATTGTTGTTTCTGCCATGTTTGAATCTGTAATATAACTTGCCATGTTTACATGGGTGCCATCATATTTTCTGATCCTTTCTGGCTCATGGTCAGTAAGGGAGTTTTGATCTATGGGATTAGTAGATTCATGCCATGCCTTTGTTTGCCATGATATGTTCCTGTAACATGTTGTTTGCTTGCTCTAAACATTGCAATCTGATGTTATTTCTGCTAAAGTCTGAAACTGTTATTATTTGCAATATCTCCATGTCATTTTGAGCATGTTCTAGTGATTTCTGGAGATAGATCAGTGTTCATGTTTTGTAGTGCTTTACCTGTACTTCATGCTCATGCCTTTTGTTATTATGTTGGGGTGCTATAGCTTATTGTTTTGATGCTTGCAATATGCCTAGTTGCTGTTTTGGACAGATTGTTGCTATGACTTGTATAGAGTGCACGTGTTGAACCGTTGCTCCGTTTTGAGTGTGCTCTATATGAAACTTGCTTGATTTTGCATGTTGTTTCATATTATCTTGTTGCATCCTTGTTTTGAGTTGTTTGCTTGATGTTTGTATGTATTTTGCATCGATGCCATGTTGAACTTGTTTTGCTCATATCTTCTAGGCCGTAGCTCCGAATCTAATGAACTTTATATGTAACTTGACTAGAATTTCGTGTAGATCATCTTGGTGATCTTTAACTTGCTGTTTAACAACTTGAACATAAGGTTTATTCAGATCTGGACCAATTTCTAAATATGCATATGAGGACTTATCGGAATTGTTATATGTTGTTCCCGGCCTCATTTAAACTTGCCTTGATGTGTTGTTCTTGTTTGCATCATCTCTTGCCATGAGTAGCTTCATGTAGCTTTGTCATGCATCATGCTTGTTGTGCATCATGCCTTGTTAATGTGTGGTGTGTTTACCATGTTGTGTGCTTCTTCTCGATAGTTCCCGTTTCGTTGCGATCGTGAGGATGCATTCGTCTACGCTTGGTTCATCTTCGTGGCTTCATATTCTTCATGGACTCGTTCTTCTTCCTTGCGGGATTTCAGGCAAGATGACCGCTACCCTGGATCTCACTACTATCATTGCTATGCTAGTTGCTTCGTTCTATCGCTATGCTGCGTTACCTATCTTTTGCTCTTCAAGCCCCCGAAATTGCCATGAACCTCTAACCTTTGACACCATTCCTAGCAACCCGTTGTTTGGCTATGTTACCGCTTTGCTCAGCCCCTCTTATAGCGTTGCTAGCTGCAGGTGAAGTTGAAGATTTCTCCATGGTGGACAGGATTTTGTTGGGATATCACACTATCTCTTATATTATTAATGCATCTATATATTTGGTAAAGGGTGGAAGGCTCAGCCTTATGCCTGGTGGTTTGTTCCACTCTTGCCGCCCTAGTTTCCGTCATACCGGTGTTATGTTCCCGGATTTTGCGTTCCTAACGCGGTCGGGTGATTTATGGGACCCCCCTGACAGTTCGCTTTGAATAAAACTTGTCCAGCAAGGCCCAACCTTGGTTTTAGCATTTGCCTCACCACCACCTATCCTTTTCCCTTGGGAGTAATTAACCCAAGGGTCATCTTTATTTAGCCCCCGGGCGGTGCTTTTCTAAGTGTTGGTCCGAACTGAGCAGCCTGCGGGGCCACCTCGGGGAAACTCGAAGTCTGGTTTTACTCGTAGCTTGACTTATCCGGTGTTGCCCTGAGAACGAGATATGTGCAGCTCCTATCGGGATTGTCGGCGCATCGGGCGGCTTTGCTGGTCTTGTTTAACCATTGTCGAAATGTCTTGTAAATCGGAATTCCGAGACTGACCGGGTCTTCCTAGGAGAAGGTCTATTCCTTCGTTGATCGCGAGAGCTTGTCATGGGCTAAGTTGGGACACCCCTGCAGGGTATAAACTTTCGAGTGCCGTGCCCGCGGTTATGTGGCAGATGGGAATTTGTTAATGTCCGGTTGTAGATAACTTGACACCAGATCCGAATTAAAATGCATCAACCGCGTGTGTAGCCGTGATGGTCTCTTCTCGGCGAGTCCGGAAGTGAACACGGTTTCGGGTTATGTTTGACGTAAGTAGGTGTTCAGGATCACCTCTTGATCATTGCTAGCTTCACGACCGTTCCGCTTGTTTCTCTTCTCGCTCTCATTTGCGTAAGTTAGCCACCATATCACGCTTAGTCGCTGCTGCAACCTCACCACTTTACCCCTTCCTTTCCCATTAAGCTTTGCTAGTCTTGATACCCATGGTAATGGGATTGCTGAGTCCTCGTGGCTCACAGATTACTACAACAACAGTTGCAGGTACAGGTTTTGCGATGATCTTGACGCGAGAGCGATGCTTGCTTGTTTTGGAGTTCTTCTTCGATCAGGGGATAGGTTCCAGGTCGGCAGCCTGGGCTAGCAGGGTGGATGTTGTTTGAGTTTCTTTTTGTGTTTCATCCGTAGTCGGATGGTGCTCTTATGTAAGATGATGTTGTATTCGTGTGGCATTGTATGCCTTTTGTATGTATCCCCAACTATTATGTAATGTTGATGTAATGATATCCACCTTGCAAAAGCGTTCCAATATGTGGGTCTATCCTTGGTGGGACCTTCGAGTTCCTTTTGGATAGGGTCGCATATTGGGCGTGACAAGTTGGTATCAGAGCCAGGTTCGACCTTAGGAGCCCCCCTTGATTGATCGTGTAGTTTGGCCGTTGTTGAGTCTAGAAGAAAACTATTTTTGGAGTCTAGTTATATCGGAGAGTAGGAATTATTTTTACTCCCCAGCCCCTTCGTCGCTCTGGTAAGGAATCTTGACGTAGGTGTTTTGAACTACTCCTCTTCCCCTTCAAATTTTTCTTTAGGTTCACGCAGTTGGTTTTCCGGTAGTTGTTCCTCAGCTCTTTGCATCCGGTGCATTTCTCGTCAAGTTGACTCAAGCATCTTCATCTTTGAGTTCAATCCCAGCTTGTTTTTTTCCCACCCACCCACCCCTTTTTCATCTCGAACCGGAGTCCCTAATCGAGTATCCATCCTACTCGTGCGAAGTCTTTGCTTTCTTTCCTCAATGTTTTCAACCGGTGTTTTTCTCTTCAAGTTATTCATCGGTTTTCCCCCTTCCAAGTTGCCTTTGTTTTTCCTGCCCTCCCACCCTCTTCTTACCGGAGCCTGAGTCTCTTTCGAGCATCAATTTCATTCGTGCGGGGCCTCTTTAGTCTTCCCTCAATCATTTCAACCGGTGAATTCTCGTCTCGTTCGTCATTCTTCATCTCTTTTCTTCTCCGGCGGACTCAATTCAAGTTTTTCGGGTTGATCACATTCTTTCCCTCGGCTCAAGTGTTTTCCCTGCTCGTTCGCCTCTCGCCATTCAATCCTTCCAGAGTTCAAGACATCTCAGGAGATTCATCTGTGTTCGAATTAATTCGAGGTTGTCACCTCATTCAAATATTTCAATTGTTCCGGTGCATCATCTATCTGTTCAACAATCCTTTTCAACGGTGTTTTCTCTTCAGTGGGCCCTAACCCACATGTCTTTTCCCAAGATCTTACCTGACTCTTCTAAATTCCCCCGGAGCATTCATAATTCTTTTCAAGTGTGACGTAAGAATGAATTTCATCAGTCACATGCCTTCCCCAAGATCACTTTCAAATTCTTTTCATTGTTGGATCAACCTCTTCGCTTTTATTCTACCGGAGTATCTCAGTAATTTTGGTGGTGTTTCTCGTCATCATTTTCAGATTGAAGAAGAGTTTTTCCTCTAAATCTTGTCTGTTCTCTCGAAGATTCGTGGTTCTAGCTTCATGTTATCCTCTCAAATTATTCCGTTTGTCCGATATTCTTTCTTACCCATCCGGAGTATGTCAGAAGTTGTTTTCCCGTTTCTTTTTACCGGAGTCCATCATTCCAGTTATCGTTCTCTAATTATCCCGGTGCTTTGTTCAAGTATTCTTCAATTAGGTCGCGATCTCTTCGTTCTTTTGCATCTAAATCCCCTCAAGCATATTTGTCTTCTAATTCTTCCCGGCAATACATTCTCTTTCATCAGTCATTCCCAAAATTCTTCCGGTGGTTCGTTCAAGATTTCTCTTCCTTCGTTATCGTATCAATTCATTCATTCTTTCGTTGTTTCAATTCCACTGGTGGTTCCATCAATACCTTCTCAAGTTCGCGCTATATCTCTCTTTAAGCATTTTTCAACGCGAATAAGTAGTATGCAAATCCATTGCTTGTCATCAATTTAATTTGATGAAGGATAAGCATACAATAAATCTTATTCTTATTTCCTTGAGGTGATACAATTCTTTTCTTCCCGAGATTGTTCATGATGAAGTAATTCTCGTTTCTAGTGTTTCATCTATTCTTTTACGGAGTTCCAAGTTTTCCGCATTATCTCGTCATAAAGCTCCATCTAAATCATTGCAAGGCTTCACCTTGTTCTTTCAACTTCTCTTCCTTTCTCGTCATTCTTGTTCCTTGGCTATCTCATTATACCGAGGTGGTCATATTCTTTTAGTTCGTGAAGCTCTTATTTCCATGTCTTTCAACCTTCAAGTTCTCGTATCTATGCTTGTTCCTCTTTTCTAACGGATTGTTTGCAATCTCGTTCATCTCGGTTGTACTCTTTGTTTTAAATTGCTCAACCTCTCATGGTTCGTGCTTTCACTCGTTCGTCAAAGAAGCAACTTAGTTTTACCTTTTCTCTTCCTCTTCCGTTTCTCTCCGGTGCCATCCTAGATCTCGGGGCGAGATCTCTTGTTAGTGGAGGAGTGTTGTAACGCCCAATTCATTCGCCAGTGTCTCGCGATTATTCGCCGTCATTGCCATGTCATTTGCTTGCGTGTTGCATTTTGCCATGTCATCATCTACATTTCATATCATGTCATCATGTGCATCGCATTGGCATACATGTTCATCTCATGCATCTGAGCCTTTTCCCCGTTGTTCGTTTTGCAATCCGGCGCTCCTATGTCCTCCGGCGTCCCCTTCTTGCCTCTCTTCGTGTGCGGGTATTAAACGTTCTCGGAATGGACCGAGTCTTGCCAAGCGGCCTTGGTATAGCACCGGTAGACCGCCTGTCAAGTTTCGTGCCATTTGGAGGTCGTTTGATACTCCAACGGTTAACCGGGTAACCGTAAAGGCCTCTTTCTCTTTGCAGCCCAACACCCCTTCCAAATTGACCCAAAACCCATCTAACTCCCCTCCATGCTCTCGGTCGTTCGATCACGATCGCGTGGCCGAAAACCGCACCTCATTTGGACTCTCCTAGCTCCCTCTACCTATAAATTAGCATCCCCCTCCGAAATTTGCGTCCAAACCCTAGCCCCTTCTTCCTCCGCGCGCCGGACGCGTCCGCCGCCATCGCTCCAGCCAACGGGAGCGCCACGTGGCCCGACCACATCACGCCGCCATGACCCGCCGCCGGCCCACATGAGCCACACCCCGCTGCCAGCGCCGAGGCCCGCCTCCCTTGCCCTTGGCCTGCGCCGCCGCCGCCGCCATGACCCTCGCCGCCATGCGCCGCCCGGCCAGCCTGGCCCCCCGCCAGCGCCGTCTTCGCCGCCGCCTCGCCGTCTCCCTCCGTCCCTCAGCCCGCAGCCCCGAGCTCCCGCTGCCCTTTCGATCCGGATCGGGAGGAGCCCGCTCCCGAGCTCCACCGCCGACCCGCCATCTCCGGCAAGCTCCGCCGCCTCATGCCCCGCCGTGCCGGCGCCCCCGCGTCGTCTCTGGCCAGATCCGGACCCCGCGGTCCCCGATCCGGCGCCCCTCGCCGGCCCCCGCTCCGACGACCTCCCTTCCTCGTCTCCGGCCGTCTCCGCCGTCTCCGGTGTGTCCTCCGGCGAAGCTCCAGCAGATCCGGCCTGCCTCGGAATCCGTGCCCGCAGGTGGACTTTTCCCCCCTCTGAAATTCGTCTAAGTCCCCGAAGTTTCGACATAATCATGCCATGTTCATTGCGTTGTATCTCTGCATCTGGAGCTCCGTTTTGTGCGTATAATATGTCAAATTGTTCGTCTCAACGAGTACATTCCATTGCATCATTTTCATTTGAGCTCATCTTGATGCCCGAAATGCTGTTGGAAGAGTGCATGTTGATGTTAATCTACTGAAACTGTTATAACTTGCTCATTTGTCATTTTTGCCATGATTGATGTGTGCATCCTATGAGTATGAGCTCTACATGTGTTTTGATCTATGCCATGCCATCTTTCCAGGGGTGCCAACCATGTATTTTTGTGAGTTGTGTGCTGAGTGTATCAAGCTTGCTAAGTAGGGTAGTTGCTGTAGCTGTTTTGCTAGATGATTCTCATATATTTTGTTGCTATGTAAACATGTTGCTACTAATCATTCTATGCATAATCTGGAGATGTTCTATAAACATGTTTTGATCTACATGTTATGCCCTATCCATCCATGCCCCTGGTTGCATTTATAGCTTGCTATAGATTGTTCATATCTTGCTCCAAAGTTGCTTGATAATGTTGCTATCAGCTTGTTAACGTTAAGTTCACTAGTTCCCATGTGTTTTGCTAGTGTTCCATGCATCCTATGACCTTGCTCTTGCCATGCTTAACTTCACAAACATGTCTTCTTACTGTTGGTTGCCTTGCCATGTCATTTATTGCTCTGTGGTGAGTGGTTCAAGCTCACAAACATGCCTACTTATTGTTGTTTCTGCCATGTTTGAATCTGTAATATAACTTGCCATGTTTACATGGGTGCCATCATATTTTCTGATCCTTTCTGGCTCATGGTCAGTAAGGGAGTTTTGATCTATGGGATTAGTAGATTCATGCCATGCCTTTGTTTGCCATGATATGTTCCTGTAACATGTTGTTTGCTTGCTCTAAACATTGCAACCTGATGTTATTTCTGCTAAAGTCTGAAACTGTTATTATTTGCAATATCTCCATGTCATTTTGAGCATGTTCTAGTGATTTCTGGAGATAGATCAGTGTTCATGTTTTGTAGTGCTTTACCTATACTTCATGCTCATGCCTTTTGTTATTATGTTGGGGTGCTGTAGCTTATTGTTTTGATGCTTGCAATATGCCTAGTTGTTGTTTTGGACAGATTGTTGCTATGACTTGTATAGAGTGCATGTGTTGAACCGTTGGTCCGTTTTGAGTGTGCTCTATATGAAACTTGCTTGATTTTGCATGTTGTTTCATATTAGCATGTTGCATCCTTGTTTTGAGTTGTTTGCTTGATGTTTGTATGCATTTTGCATCGATGCCATGTTGAACTTGTTTTGCTCATATCTTCTAGGCCGTAGCTCCGAATCTAATGAACTTTATATGTAACTTGACTAGAATTTCGTGTAGATCATCTTGGTGATCTTTAACTTGCTGTTTAACAACTTGAACATAAGGTTTATTCAGATCTGGACCAATTTCGAAATATGCATATGAGGACTTATCGGAATTGTTATATGTTGTTCCCGGCCTCATTTAAACTTGCCTTGATGTGTTGTTCTTGTTTGCATCATCTCTTGCCATGAGTAGCTTCATGTAGCTTTGTCATGCATCATGCTTGTTGTGCATCATGCCTTGTTAATGTGTGGTGTGTTTACCATGTTGTGTGCTTCTTCTCGATAGTTCCCGTTTCGTTGCGATCGTGAGGATGCATTCGTCTACGCTTGGTTCGTCTTCGTGGCTTCATATTCTTCATGGACTCGTTCTTCTTCCTTGCGGGATTTCAGGCAAGATGACCGCTACCCTGGATCTCACTACTATCATTGCTATGCTAGTTGCTTCGTTCTATCGCTATGCTGCGTTACCTATCTTTTGCTCTTCAAGCCCCCAAAATTGCCATGAACCTCTAACCTTTGACACCATTCCTAGCTACCCGTTGTTTGGCTATGTTACCACTTTGCTCAGCCCCTCTTATAGCGTTGCTAGCTGCAGGTGAAGTTGAAGATTTCTCCATGGTGGACAGGATTTTGTTGGGATATCACAATATCTCTTATATTATTAATGCATCTATATATTTGGTAAAGGGTGGAAGGCTCAGCCTTATGCCTGGTGTTTTGTTCCACTCTTGCCGCCCTAGTTTCCGTCATACCGGTGTTATGTTCCCGGATTTTGCGTTCCTAACGCGGTCGGGTGATTTATGGGACCCCGACGACGTTCGCTTTGAATAAAACTTGTCCAGCAAGGCCCAACCTTGGTTTTAGCATTTGCCTCACCACCACCTATCCTTTCCCCTTGGGAGTAATTAACCCAAGGGTCATCTTTATTTTAGCCCCCCCGGGCCAGTGCTTGTCTAAGTGTTGGTCCGAACTGAGCAACCTGCGGGGCCACCTCGGGGAAACTCGAAGTCTGGTTTTACTCGTAGCTTGACTTATCCGGTGTTGCCCTAAGAATGAGATATGTGCAGCTCCTATCGGGATTGTCGGCGCATCGGGCGGCTTTGCTGGTGTTGTTTTACCATTGTCGAAATGTCTTGTAAACCGGGATTCCGAGACTGATCGGGTCTTCCTGGGAGAAGGTCTATTCCTTCGTTGATCGCGAGAGCTTGTCATGGGCTAAGTTGGGACTGCCCTGCAGGGTATAAACTTTCGAGAGCCGTGCCCGCGGTTATGTGGCAGATGGGAATTTGTTAATGTCCGGTTGTAGATAACTTGACACCAGATCCGAATTAAAATGCATCAACCGCGTGTGTAGCCGTGATGGTCTCTTCTCGGCAGAGTCCGGGAAGTGAACACGGTTTCTGGGTTATGTTTGACGTAAGTAGGTGTTCAGGATCACCTCTTGATCATTGCTAGCTTCACGACCGTTCCGCTTGTTTCTCTTCTCGCTCTCATTTGCGTAAGTTAGCCACCATATCATGCTTAGTCGCTGCTGCAACCTCACCACTTTACCCCTTCCTTTCCCATTAAGCTTTGCTAGTCTTGATACCCATGGTAATGGGATTGCTGAGTCCTCGTGGCTCACAAATTACTACAACAACAGTTGCAGGTACAGGTTTTGCGATGATCTTGACGCGAGAGCGATGCTTGCTTGTTTTGAAGTTCTTCTTCGATCAGGGGATAGGTTCCAGGTCGGCAGTCTGGGCTAGCTGGGTGGATGTCGTTTGAGTTTCTGTTTGTGTTTCATCCGTAGTCGGATGGTGCTCTTATGTAAGATGATGTTGTATTCGTGTGGCATTGTATGCCTTTTGTATATATCCCCAACTATTATGTAATGTTGATGTAATGATATCCACCTTGCAAAAGCGTTCCAATATGCGGGTCTATCCTTGGTGGGACCTTCGAGTTCCTTTTGGATAGGGTCGCATATTGGGTGTGACATACGGCTTGGAAGTGAGTGAATGCGTCTCACCCTAGCAAGGCATGATACCCGCTGTTGAAAGGTGCCACATGGAAGAGTAACTCTTCGGACCTATAGTTCTTTGTCGTGCCAAATACCACGTCGAGTTTGATTTTCCCCGAGCATCTTGCTTCCCGACTAGGGATAATACCGTGAAAGGTTGTGTTACTCTGCTCAATGTGACTCCTGATCATTTGCATTTTATTGAGCGTGTCTTTGTAGATGAGGTTCAGTCCGCTACCACCGTCCATTAGAACTTTAGTGAGACAAAAGCCATCTAAGATTGGGTTTAGGACCAAAGAGGCTGGTGCCCGGACTGAGCGGGATCTTGGTTCGTCATCGGCGTTGAAAGTGATGACCACATCATTCCAAGGATTTACTGCTGCCACCTGGCAGACTTCGGCAAGGTCACGGAGCACCCTTTTGTGCCGTTTATTTGATGAAAAGGTCTCGAAGACCATGAATACTTTGAGATCATTGTCCTCCAAAGAGTAGTTCTCTGGGGTGTTGGTGGTGAGGATACCCTCGCCGCTCTTGGCCACTTGCCGGAGTATCCAACATGCTCGAAGGCTATGCGTTGGTTCAGTGTTTGGCGTCATGAGAATTTGACAGGGCTTGTCAAGCCATTCCTCGAGGACAGTTCTATGCCCCGTAAAGGGCTTGATTTTCTTGTCCACGGGATGATGATTAGGTGCTCCGTGAGGGTGCATCCTTTTTGCCCGTCCGGGAGATGACATAAAGGCCTATGGTTCCCAGCACGCTGTCTGGGTTTTCCAGGCGCTTTCCATTGCGCAGTACTTCTATACTATGTGTGCCAAATCTGTAAAGTGTAATACGCGACGGCGGTTGAGGGCATTAAGGATTCCGCCGTCCATACAATTGTGGAAAAATACCGAGATTGCATCGTCGTCACAGCAATCTTTGATTTTGTCTTTAACAAGTAGGAATCTGGCCCAAAAGTGATGTACTGTTTCCTGAGGCTGCTGCCGCACGTACATTAAGTCGCATATGTCCGGAGGACCGGAATTGCTTGGGGAATATTGCTTGTGGTGGGTGGGTGGGCTTAAATCCTAACCCCGACCCACAGTGAAGTCCGGATTCTGAAGAGTTTCCGAGGTTACAGGCCCGGGCACCGGAGCATCCGATGAGTTTTTTGGCTCAATGCCCGATTCTATGTTCGAAGGACAAGAGGTATCCTCCCGAAGATGGGTGTCTGGCTCTCCGAGCTCGGAAATCCGAACATACTTCATTCTTAATGTAGGAGAAGAGTCATTGTCAGCTTGTTCCTCCACAATTGTCACCTGATGGGTGATCGGCAAAGATCTGATTTCTCTCTAATTGGGTTGAAGCCCAATCCGATCATAGTCGGTTGCGACCCCTAGGGCGGCGATGCGATCTAGCAGTTCGTTTAAGTCCGATACATCTACCGGATCCATCTTTTCGGAGTATTCAGGGCCGATGTGGAGACGATTTTTGGTGACAGGCTAGGCTGCCTTTGGCTTAATGGCTGAACGAGCGCCCATGGTGAAGCTGCCAAGCCGGAGGATTTGCCCTAAAGCCAGGGCTCCTCCGGAAGTGATACTGTCCTTGATGACAAGGCGAGCCATCAACCTTCTGTCGACGACACAGAGGAACTCTCAATGAAAGCACCAATGTTGGTGTCAAAACTGGCAGATCTCGGGTAGGGGGTCCGAACTGTGCGTCTAAGGATCGAAGGTAACAAGAGGCAGGGGACACGATGTTTACCCAGGTTCGGTCCCTCTTAATGGAGGTAATACCCTACTTCCTACTTGATTGACTCTGATGAGTATAGGGGTTACAAGAGTTGATCTACCTCGAGATCGTGATAGCTAAACCCTAGATGTCTATTATGTATGATTGTGATTGCCTCTACGGACTAAACCCTCCAGTTTATATAGACGCCAAAGGGGGCTAGGGTCGTACAAAGTCGGTTTACAGATGAAGGAAACTACACATTCACACGCCAAGCTTGTCATACACGCAAAGGAGAGTCCCACCCGGACACGGGGGAAAGCCTTTTGCCTTGTATCTTCACGGCCCATCAGCCCGGCCCATATCACATAGGCCGGCTCCTCGAGGACCCCATAGTCCAGGACTCTCTCAGCGGCCACGAGGCAGGAGGGCACGCCCAGGGGGGTAGGCCACGCCCCCTACATCTTGGGCCCCTCATAACTCCCCTGACCTAGTTCCTTCGACTATATATACCCTTATACCCTGAAAACATCCAGGAGAGCCACGAAACCACTTTTACACCGCCGCAACCTTTACCTCTTGATCATGGGCCTTTTCCGGCGTCCAGCCGAAGGGGGATTCGATCACGGAGGGCTTCTACTCAACACCATTACCTCTCTGATGAAGCATGAGTAGTTTACCACATACCTTCTGGTCCATAGTTATTAGCTAGATGGCTTCTTCTCTCTCTTTGATTCTCAATACCATGGTCTCCTCGATGTTCTTGGAAATCTATTCGATGTAATATTCTTTTGCGGTGTGTTTGCCAAGATCTGTTGAATTGTGGATTTATGATCACTATGAATATTATTTGGTTCTTCTGTGAATTCTTATATGCATGATTTGATATCTTTGCAAGTCTCTTCGAATTATCGGTTTAGTTTGGCCTACTAGAATGATCTTTCTTGCAATGGAAAAAGTGCTTAACTTTGGGTTCAATCTTGCAGTGTCCTTTCCCAGTGACAGTAGGGGCAGCAAGGCACGTATTGTATTATTGCCATCGAGGATAAAAAGATGGGGTTTTCATCATATTGTTTGAGTTAATTCCTCTACATCATGTCATCTTACTTAAAGCGTTACTCCATTCTTTATGAACTTAATACTCTATATGCATGCTGGATAGCGATCGATGTGTGGAGTAATAGTAGTAGATGCAGGCAGGAGTCGGTCTACTTGACATGGACGTGATGCCTATGTTCATGATCATTGCCTTAGATATCGTCATAACTATGCGCTTTTCTATCAATTGCTCGCCAGTATTTTTTCACCCACCGTAATATTTGCTATCTTGACAGAAGCCACTAGTGAAACCTATGCCCCCCGGGTCTCTTTTCCATATTATTAAATCTTGTTTACATCTTGCTAGTTTGTGATCTACTATTTTGCAATCTTTTACTTTCTGTTCTATAAACCATAAATACCAAATATATTTACTTTATGGTTTATCTATCTCTATCATATCTCACTTTTCAAGTGACCGTGAAGGGATTGACAACCCCTTTATTGTGTTGGGTGCAAGTAGTTTATTGTTTGTGCAGGTATTCGGTGACTTGTGCGTTGTCTCCTACTGGATTGATACCTTGGTTCTCAAAACTGAGGGAAATACTTACGCTACTTTGCTACATCACCCTTTCCTCTTCAAGGGAAAAGCAATGCACGCTTAAGAGGTAGCAAGAAGGATTTCTGGCGCCGTTGCTGGGGAGATCTATGTCAAGTCAAGCCATACCAAGTACCCATCATAAACTCTTCTCCCTTGCATAACATTATTCGCCATTTGCCTCTCGTTTTCCTCTCCCCCACTTCTAAAACATTTTCGTAAACCTTTGCCTTTTCTTCGCCCCTCTTCCGTTCGTCTCTTTTCGCTTGTTCCTTGTGTGCTTGTGTGTTGGATTGTTTGCTTTGTCACGATGGGTAAAGATAATACCAAATTGTGTGACTTTTCCAATACCAACAACAATGATTCTATTAGCACTCCAATTGCTCCTACTACTAATGCTGAATCTTGTGAAATTATTGCTGCTTTGCTGAAGCTCGTTATGAAAGATCAATTTTCTGGCCTGCCTAGTGAAGATGTCGCTTCCCATCTAAACAATTTCGTTGATTTGTGTGATATGCAAAAGAAGAAAGATGTGGATAATGGTATTGTTAAATTGAAGCTATTTCCGTTTTTGCTTAGAGATCGTGCTAAAACTTGGTTCTCATCTTTGCCTAAAAATAGTATTGATTCGTGGAATACGTGTGAAGATGCTTTCATCTCTAAGTATTTTCCTCCCGCTTAGATCATCTCCCTTAGGAACGATATTCTGAATTTTAAGCAACTTGATCATTAGCATGTTGCACAATCTTGGGAGAGGATGAAATTGATGATATGTAATTGCCCTACACATGGTTTGAATTTGTGGATGATTATACAAAAATTTATGCTGGATTGAATTTTGCTTCTAAAAATATTTTAGATTCGGCCGCGGGAGGCACTTTTATGGAAATCACTTTAGGAGATTCTACTAAGCTCCTAGATAATATTATGGTTAATTATTCTCAATGGCACACCGGAAGATCCAGTAGTAAAAAAGTTCATGCGATTGAAGAGATTAATGTTTTGAGTGGAAAGATGGATGAACTTATGAAATTGTTTGCTAATAAAAGTGCTTCCTCTGATCCTAATGATATGCATTTGTCCAGGTTGATTGAGAATAATAATGAATCTATGGATGTGAATCTTGTTGGTAGGAACAATTTTCGTAACAACGCATATAGAGGCAATTTTAATCCTAGGCCGCTTCCTAGTAATTCCTCTAATAATTATGATAATTCCTACAACAACTCTTATGGAAATTTTAATAAGATTCCCTCTGATTTTGAGAATAGTTTTAAAGAATTTATGAGTTCACAAAAGAATTTCAATGCTTTGATTGGAGAAAAATTGCTTAAGATTGATGATTTGGCTAGGAACGTGGATAGAATTTCTCTTGATGTTGATTCTTTGAAACTGAGATCTATCCCACCTAAGCATGATATCAATGAGTCTCTCAAGGCCATGAGAATTTCCATTGATGAGTGCAAAGAAAGAACCGCTAAGATGCGTGCTAAAAAAGATTGGTTTGTAAAAGTGTGTAGTTTTCAAGACAATAATGATGAAGATATAAAAGTGATTGATGTGACTCCTATTAAATCTTTGTTTTCCAAATACGGATCTTGATAAAGATGGGACTGGAGATGAGTCAACTTTAGTTAATAGGCGTCCCATTGATTCGGAGTTTTTAGATCTTGATGCAAAAATTGATAAAAGTGGGATTGGAGAGGTCAAAACTTTAAGTAGCAATGGACCCACTATTTTGGATTTCAAGGAATTTAATTATGATAATTGTTATTTAATAGATTGCATTTACTTGTTGCAATCCGTATTAAATTCCCCTCATGCTTATAATCAAAACAAAGCTTTTACTAAACATATCGTTGATGCTATGATGCAATCTTTTGTGGAAAAGCTTGAACTAGAAGTTTCTATCCCTAGAAAACTTTATGATGAGTGGGAACCTACTATCAAGATTACGATTAAAGATTATGAATGATATGCTTTGTGTGATTCGGGTGCTAGTGTTTCCACGATTCCAAAACCTTTGTGTGATGTGTTAGGTTTCTGTGAATTTGATGATTGTTCTTTAAATTTGCATCTTGCAGATTCCACCATTAATAAACCTATGGGAAGGATTAATGATGTTCTTATTGTTGCAAATATGAATTATGTGCCCGTAGATTTCATTGTTCTTGATATAGATTGCAATTCTACATGTCCTATTATTCTTGGTAGACCTTTCCTTAGAACGATTGCTGCAATTATTGATATGAAAGAAGGAAACATTAGATTCCAATTTCCATTAAGGAAAGGCATGGAACACTTTACTAGGAACAAAATTAAATTCCATATGAATCTATTATGAGAGCCACTTAAGGATTGCATACCAAAGATGGCAATACCTAGATCTATTCGCATTTTTATGCCTAGCTAAGGGCGTTAAACGATAGCGCTTGTTGGGAGGCAACCCAATTTTATTTTTGTTCTTTGCTTTTTGCTTCTGTTTAGTAATAAATAATTCATATAGCCTCTCATTATATGTGGTTTGATGTTTTAATTAGTGTTTTGCCAAGT
Organism: Aegilops speltoides; assembly: GCA_021437245.1. Taxonomy (NCBI): domain Eukaryota; kingdom Viridiplantae; phylum Streptophyta; class Magnoliopsida; order Poales; family Poaceae; genus Aegilops; species Aegilops speltoides. The sequence continues at coordinate 54,605,496 of CM038141.1, read as the reverse complement.
TAAACATTTAGGATAGCTTATAGTGATAGTTGTGTTGATCCTGCTAAAAATCAGAAACTTTTCCGTTTAGTAAATTAGTTTTTGAAAATTCGCAGAAACCTGCTTTTGATCTGATTATTTTTGCTCGTGATTGGTACACAAATTATTCAGGTGTTCCTAATTTGGTAGGGTTTTTAGAATTACAGAAGTATTCGAGAGTTACAGATTACTACAGACTGTTCTGTTTTTGACAGATTCTGTTTTTCGCGTGTTGTTTGCTTATTTTGATGAATCTATGAGTAGTATCGAGGGGTATGAACCATGGAAGTTGTAATACAACATATATTACACCAATATAAATAAATAATGAGTTTGCAACAATATCTTAAAGTGGTGATTTGTTTTCTTATACTAACGGAGCTCATGAGATTTTCTGTCGAGTTTTGTGTTGTAAAGTTTTCAAGTTTTGGGTAAAGATTTGATGGACTATGGAATAAGGAGTGGCAAGATCCTAAGCTTGGGGATGCCCAAGGCACCCCAAGGTAAAATTCAAGGATAACCAAAAGCCTAAGCTTGGGGATGCCCTGGAAGGCATCCCCTCTTTCGTCTTCGTCTATCGGTAACTTTACTTGAGGCTATATTTTTATTCACCACATGATATTTGTTTTGCTTGGAGCATCTTGTATGATTTGAGTCTTTGATTTTTAGTTTACCACAATCATCCTTGCTTTACACACCTTTTGGGAGAGACACGCATGAATCGTGATTTATTAGAATACTCTATGTGCTTCACTTATATCTTTTGAGCACGGCGCTGGCTTTATTTTATAGAAATTGTTAATCTCTAATGTTCACTTATATTATTTTAAGAGTGTTTTAGAACAACATGGTAATTTGCTTTGGTTATAAAACTAGTCCTAGTATATGATGGGCATCCAAGATGGATATAATAAAACCTTTCATATGAAGTACATTGAATACTATGAGAAGTTTGATTCTTTATGATTGTTTTGATGTATGAAGATGGTGATATTAGAGTCATGCTAGTAGAGTAGTTGTGAGAGAGATACTTGTGTTAAAGTTTGTGATTCCCGTAGCATGCACGTATGGTGAACTGTTATGTGATGAAGTTGGAGCATGATTTATTTATTGATTGTCTTCCTTATGAGTGGCGGTCGGGGACGAGTGATGGTCTTTTCCTACCAATCTATCCCCCTAGGAGCATGCACGTAGTACTTCGTTTCGATAACTAATAGATTTTTGCAATAAGTATGTGAGTTCTTTATGGCTAATGTTGAGTCCATGGATTATAGGCACTCTCACCGTTCCACCGTTGCTATCCTCTCTTGTGTCGCACAATTTTCGCCGATACCATACACCCACCATTTACCTTCCTCAAAACAGCCACCATACCTACCTATCATGGCATTTCCATAGCCATTCCGAGATATATTGCCATGCAACTTTCCACCATTCCGTTTATTATGACACGCTCCATCATTGTCATATTGCTTTGCATGATCATGTAGTTGACATCATATTTGTGCCAAAGCCACCATTCATAATTTTTTCATACATGTCACTCTTGATTCATTGCACATCTTGGTACACCGCCGGAGGCATTCACATAGAGTCATATTTTGTTCTAAGTATTGAGTTGTAAGTAAATAAAGTGTGATGATCTTCATTATTAGAGCATTGTCCCAGGTGAGGAAAGGATGATGGAGACTATGATTCCCCCACAAGTCGGGATGAGACTCCTGACGAAAAAAAGAGGCCATAACAAAGAAAGAAGGCCCAAACAAAAAAATAAAAAAATTGAGAGAAAAAGAGAGAAGGGGCAATGTTACTGTCCTTTTTCCACACTTGTGCTTCAAAGTAGCACCATGATTTTCATGATAGAGAGTCTCCTATTTTGTCACTTTCATGTACTAGTAAGAATTTTCATTATAGAACTTGGCTTGTATATTCCAATGATGGGCTTCCTCAAAATGCCCTAGGTCTTCATGAGCAAGCGAGTTGGATGGACACCCACTTAGTTTCTTTTTGAGCTTCCATACACTTATAGCTCTAGTGCATCCGTTGCATGGAAATCCCTACTCACTCACATTGATGTCTATTGATGGGCATCTCCATAGCCCGTTGATACACCTAGTTGATGTGAGACTATCTTCTTCCTTTTTGTCTTCTCCACAACCACCATATTCTATTCCACCTTAGTTTTATAACCATGTCTCACGCTCATGTATTGCATGAAGATTGAAAAAGTTTGAGAACATCAAAAGTATGAAACAATTGCTTGGCTTGTCATCGGGGTTGTGCATGATTTAAATATTTTGTGTGATGAAGATAGATCATAGCCAGACTATATGATTTTGTAGGGATAGCTTTCTTTGGCCATGTTATTTTGAGAAGACATGATTGCTTTGTTAGTATGCTTGAAGTATTATTATTGTATGTCAATATTAAATTTTGTTTTGAATCTTTCGGATCTGAATGTTCATGCCACAATAAAGAAAATTATATTGATAAATATGTTAGGTAGCATTCCACATCAAAAATTTTGAGGACGAGCGGGAATTAAGCTTGGGGATGCTTGATACGTCTCCAACGTATCTATAATTTTTTATTGTTCCATGCTATTATATTATCTGTTTTCGATGTTTAGTAGGCATTTATATGCTATTTTATATTATTTTTGGGACTAACCTATTAACCGAGGGGCCAGTGCCAGTTTCTGTTTTTTTTTTGCCTATTTTGAGTTTCGTAGAAAAGGAATACCAAACGGAATGAAACCTTCGTGATGATCTTTCTTGGACCAAAAGGAAAGTAGAAGACTTGGAGATGAAGTCGGAGACGTAACGAGGCGGCCACGAGGCAGGAGGGCGTGCCCCCTACCTCAGGGCCCCTCGTAGCTCCCCTGACCTAGTTCCTTCGCCTATATACACTCTTATACCCTGAAAACATCAAAGAGAGCCACAAAACCACTTTTCCACTGCCTCAACCTTTTGTACCTGTGAGATGCCATCTAGGGGCCTTTTCCGGCATCCTGCTGGAGGGGGCTTCGATCATAGAGGGTTTCTACATCAACACCATTACCTCTCCGATGAAGCGTGAGTAGTTTACCATAGACCTTCGGGTCCATAGTTATTAGCTAGATGGCTTCTTCTCTCTCTCTTTGATCTCAATACCATGTTATCCTCGATGTTCTTGGAGATCTATTCGATGTAATATTCTTTTGCGGTGTGTTTGCCGAGATCCGATGAATTGTGGATTTATGATTAGATTATCGATGAATATTATTTGGTTCTTCTCCGAATTATTATATGCATGATTTGATATCTTTGCAAGTCTCTTCGAATTATCGTTTTAGTTTGGCCTACTAGATTGATCTTTCTTGCAAGTCTTTTCCAGTGACAGTAGGGGCAGCAAGGCACATATTGTATTGTTGCCATCGAGGATAAAAAGATGGGGTTTTCATCATATTGTTTGAGTTAATTCCTCTACATCATGTCATCTTACTTAAGGCGTTACTCTGTTCTTTATGAACTTAATACTCTAGATGCATGTTGGATAGCGGTTGATGTGTGGAGTAATACTAGTAGATGCAGGCAGGAGTCGGTATACTTAACACGGACGTGATGCCTATGTTCATGATCATTGCCTTAGATATCATCATAACTATGCGCTTTTCTATCAATTTCTCAGCAGTAATTTGTTCACCCACCGTATTATTTGCTATCTTGAGAGAAGCCACTAGTGAAACCTATGGCCCCCAGGTCTCTTTTCTATATTATTAAATCTCGTTTACATCTTGCTAGTTTCTGATCTACTATTTTGCAATCTTTTACTTTCCGTTCTATAAACCAAAAATACCAAAATATCTATTTTACCGTTCATCTATCTCTATAAGATCTCACTTTTGCAAGTGACCGTGAAGGGATTGCCAACCCCTTTATCGCGTTGTGTGCAGTTGTTGATTGTTTGTGGAGGTATTCGGTGACTTGCGCGTTGTCTCCTACTGGATTGATACCTTGGTTCTCAAAGCTGAGGGAAATACTTACGCTACTTTGCTGCATCACCCTTTCCTCTTCAAGGGAAAACCAAAGCAAGCTCAAGAGGTAGCAATGATATGTTCCCAGAACGCGTGGATGACCTGGGTCGCAGTGAAGGGGTGGCACGAAATGTGCGTACTTGGTGAGCCGGTCGACGACGACCATGATGGCGTCGTATCCCTCCGATTTGGGAAGACCTTCGACGAAATTCATGGTCAAGTCATGCCATGGTTCTTGTGGAATCGGCAACGGTTGGAGCTTGCCGGCCGGGTGCATGTGTTTGTGCTTGGCGTGTTGGCACATGGCGCACTGGTTGACGAAATCTTCGATTGCACGCTTCAGTCCGGCCCAGGCGAACATCTTGCGGACGCGGTGGTAGGTTGCCATGGCGCTAGAGTGGCCACCGACGATGCTGTGGTAGAGCGCAGAGATGAGCTTCGTCTGTAAGGTAGAGTTTGCGCCAATCCAGATGCGACCATGCTGTCGGATGACGCCTTGCTAAAGGGTGTGCCCCTGGTTGTCGGTGTTAGTGATTCCTAGTTTAGTGAGCAGCTCCTGGGCGTCCGGGTCGGTCACGTAGGAGTTGGCGACTTCCTGGAGCCACTGTGGTTGACACAGGGAGAGCACGTCGAGAGCCAGCAGGTGGACGACATGCGACAATGCGTCAGCTGCGCCGTTGTCGGTGTCGTGTTTGTAGTAGAAGGTGAATTTTAGGCTGACCATCTTCGCCATGGCCTTGTGCTGCAGCTCCATTGCCAATTGCTGATCGCTGAGCGCGTAGAGGCTCTTGTGGTCGGTGACGATCTCGAATGGAGCCCGCTGAAGATATGGTCACCACTTGTCGATCTCCATCATCACTACCAATAATTCCTTTTCGTATGTTGACAACTTTTGATTTCGCATGCCCAGGGCTTTGCTGAGGTAGGCCACAGGGTGACCGTCTTGCATGAGCACCACGCCCACACCTATGTCACATGCGTCAGTCTCGATAGTGAATGGGCACACGCAGTCTAGCAGAGCGAGCACGGGGGTTGTCACCATCGCCTTCTTGAGCATGACAAACGCGTCCTGGGCCTTCTCGTTCCAGTCGAACCCCTTCTTGGTGAGCAGCTGTGTCAAGGGATTGACGATGATTCCGTAGTGCGGGACGAATTTCCGGTAGTAGCCGGTCAGTCCTAGGAAACCGCGTAGCTCAGTTTGGTTAGTTGGAACGGGCCAGGCATTCATCGCACTGGTCTTGTTGGAGTCTGTCGCGAAGCCATCCTTGGAGATGATATGGCCCAAGTACTCAATGCTGGTTTGAGCAAAAGAGCACTTGGAGGCCTTGGAAAACAGCTGGTGCTTGCGTAGGAGGTCCAAGGTCACCCGGAGATGTTCTTCGTGCTCCTGCAGTTCAGCACTGAAAACCAAGATGTCGTCAATGAAAATGATGATGAACTTAAATACATGGCGCCCAAAAATGGTGTTCATCAGGCACTGGAATGTGGCCGGTGTGTTGCAAAGGCCAAAGGGCATCACACAAAAATGGTAGTGCCCGTGGTGCGTCTTGAAAGCTGTCTTTTCCTCTTCTTCCTCACGCATGTGTATCTGGTGGTAGCGGGCTCAGAGATCGATCTTGGAGAAGTAAGCAACACCAGCAAGTTCATCGAGAAGCTCGTCCACCACTGGCAAGGGAAACTAGTTCTTGACTGTAACAGAGTTCAGTCGTCGAAATCGATGCAAAACCGCCAACTCACATCCTTTTTCTTTACTAGCAGTATTGGAGCAGCATACGAGCTCAAGCTATGGGCGATCGCTCCTGACTGCAGCATGTCCTGAACTTGCTTCTCTATCTCGTCTTTCTGAGCTGGTGAGTAGCGATAGGGTTTTGGTGTTGATGGGTGTACTGCCTGGCTCCAGATTGATGCCATGATCATACTGTCGACGGAGTGGTAGGGTGCAGGGCTTGCTGAAGACGTCCTTTTATTTAGAGAGCAGCTTCTGAATATTTGGTGGGATTGGTGTTGGTTCATGCTTTTTTGTCCGTTCCACTGTCACAAGTGCTGTTGTCCATATAACATTTGCGATTTCCATGCGCTGTAGCTCATAAGCATCTGATTCAGTGATCGGGAGAAGGTCCGTGGTCTTGACACCTTGGAGACGCACTGTCTTAATTATCTGCAACCTGGTAGGAGATCATTTTCTGTTTCCAATGGAAGTTCATAGCACTGTGTTGTGACAGCCAATCGATGCCAAGACGCCGTCATAAGCACTGAGTTGGAGCACGCGTAGGTCAGTGTGAAAAGTGTGCCCGGGCACTTTCCATGGCAGTGACCTGACAATCTTGTCACACTGCAGGCGCTGACCATTAGCAACACGAACATAGATTGGCGGTAGAGGTTCAGTTTCGACAGACAACCTTGAGAGAAATGACTCACTGACGAAACTTTGGGTACTGCCTGAATCAACCAAAACAACAGCATCACTTGAAACCCTACTTGAGCTGGGAGACGCATGGTAGAGGGTGCCTCCTCAACGGACAACATGGTGGGAGGGCGAACAACACTCTGGTTCTTGAGTTGCCGGTGGGTCGAGCGGTTGAAGATCATGGATTGTGTCGTTTGGCAGAATTTCTCTCTAGTCACCCACCTCGATCATGAGAATCTGTCCAGTTCGTTTGCACTGATGTTCTCTGGAGTACTTATCTCCACAGCGGAAACAAAGTCCATTTGTGCTCCGGAATTCCTTCAACTATCATTCCCGAGCAAAATCATCGCCGCCCTGGCGTGGAGGAATAGCTTCCCGAGCAGATGCTGGGTTGTTTGTTGCTGGTGGTGGTCGTTGTCGGTGTCAAAACCGGCGGATCTCGGGTAGGGGGTCCCGAACTATTCGTGTAGGCGGATGGTAACAGGAGACAAGGGACACGATGTTTTTACCCAGGTTCGGGACCTCTCGATGGAGGTAAAACCCTACTCCTACTTGATTGATATTGATGATATGGGTAGTACAAGAGTGGATCTACCACGAGATCAAGGAGGCTAAACCCTAGAAGCTAGCCTATGGTATGATTGTTATAATGGTTGTTGTCCTACGGACTAAAACCCTCCGGTTTATATAGACACCGGAGAGGGCTAGGTTACACAGAGTCGGTTACAATGGTAGGAGATCTACATATCCGTATCGCCAAGCTTGCCTTCCACGCCAAGGAAAGTCCCATCCGGACACGGGACGAAGTCTTCAATCTTGTATCTTCATAGTCTTGGAGTCCGCGGATGATGATAGTCCGCTGTCCGGACACCCCTAGTCCAGACTCCTCAAGAGCCCCGAACCAGGCTTCAATGACGATAAGTCCAGCACGTATGTAGTCTTCGCATTGCAAGGCGGGTTCTCCTTTAAGTTCCATGTACCTGCCGAACAGTGTTCGGCTTCCTTATCAATGTCCCGCTTCTTGGCTTCCACGCCCAATAATGGCCTTCTTCCACACGTCGCACGAATGCGAAAAGCCAGGGTATCTTTTATGTTTTACCCCCTAGCTGCGCAAATAACCTGCCTATAAGAGAGGCAAGAATCCAGATCCAAATCACACCATCTTCCTTCCGCGAGTACTCATCGGAGCGCTTCTGACCAAAAATCCATTCCATCATGGACCGTCGACGCGGCTCCTCTTCTCACGCTCCCAGCCCTCTGCCAGGAGATTCGAGGAGATGTTCTCGTCCCGCTGTGAGCTGGTGGCGCCCAAGCGGAGGGATATCTCCTCCGCCTTCATGGTTCCGGCTCGAGCCGAGCTGGCCACCTACAAAGGTGGGAAGCAAGTGGAGGCTACCCAAGTCCCAACAAAGGGGTGCGAGTGTGCCGTCCCCTATCGATAAGGGGCTCGGATTTCCTATACATCCGCTCCTCCGCGGGCTCCTCGGAGTTCTACGGACTCCAGCCCATCACCTCACGCCCGCCTCTATCCTGCATATCGGGTTTCGTAGCTCTTTGCAAGCTATTTCGGGCGCCGAGCCCCATTTCGCCAGTGGAAGAGGTTGTTCGCCTTGTACCCGCTCTCACGAGGGGTCCATATATCAAGTGGGCGTGCCGAATATGGCGCATCGCCGACCGGATATCCATCCGAACCCCTAAGAAGGCGTCCAAGACTGGCCTTCGTAATGGTTTATGTAGAAGACGCCCGATGCCGGACCTGTTCAGATCGGCCTCCGGAGTTCAAGAATGCTCCTCCGAAGAACGCTTTAGCCGGGCGCCCACGGAGCCCCCAGTGGAGGAAGACAAGAGCGCCCATTATTTGATGCGCCGGATAAGGTTATCGCCCATTCGGGTTGACCATGATTGGAGTCATGGCAACGTGCATTATGCGAGGGGTGCAGCCGCTGCAATACAGGGGCCACCCTATGTGGGATTACAACGGGGAGGACGATGCCACCCGTCATGGCCGTAAAGGGCCGGGATCGGCCGAAGACCTGGCGAAGATCCTGTCTGGCCTGTACAAGGGGGAGAAGGAGGATTTCCTCCAGGCGAGCCCGTTGAATGGGTTCTCCATGAATAACCCTCGGCGTTGGGTAAGCGAACACGTTGAGTGCCCGTCCCATGCTTTCAAAGTTTAAGTTTCTTATATTCTGCTTTCGACGCAGGAGCTGCGTCGGGTTGTGGAGGGCATGCTTAGTCCACCTCCGCAACCCGAGGATCCAGAGAGATCCCAGGATCCGGCCTCCGAAGAGGACCCGGACATAAAGGTGGAGCTAATTGACGGGGTGTTCCACCAACTCAGCATGGACAATGCTTTAGTCGCCATTACGATCGACTACCCGGCCTATATCCGCTTCCTGTGATTGTGATCAAGTCCCGACACCATTATTTCTTCCTTGCTCTTTTCTCGACCTCTCGATATGATGGTGTTTTGCAGAGGCGCCTTCAAGGCGGAAGCCGAGCTCAGCGGCGGCCGACCAACAAGGGTCATCCGCCCAAGAGGGCGGAAGAAGAGCGCGCGCGATTGAAACATCACCCCAAAGGTATAGCTCACGATTTGTTATTTAGAGCACCGCCCTAGGAAGCGCTTGAGTGCTCATGACTTTTGTAGGAGAAAAAGCGCCACGACTGCATGCGAGGTTGCCAACCTAGCCTCTATCGCCCAAGCTCCAAAGACTGTCCGGAGGGGAGGCAAGTGTAAGGAGCGAGCCGGATACTCCTCAAACGGAGGATGCCGACAGACCGTCCGCCACCAAGTCTGAGGTGGAGAGCGCCATGAACCACAGCGCCACGGACAGTTTTTCGTGACGTGCTTCTCCCTGAGGCGTTGAATGCCTTTAACAGGAACGCAGCACCTCCGTGCTGCTCAAGATGGTTTGACCAGAGCCACGGGCGGATGTAAAAGACATACGAGTAAGAGATTTTAATAGTTGTATATGACAAGAGCCCCGAGACTTAAAGTAGTTATATTAACTGATTTAAGGATCATTTGAAATGCAGGATCTTACAAAGAAGAATAACCAACTGTCTCAGAGCTGCAAGAGTGTAAGGCCCAACTTGAGGTCAGATTGCTACCGCAGAGGAGGAAACACAGGATCCCTCCCGGTAACACATTATTTTTAAAAGATAAGTGGTGTGCGGCATGCGCGCAAGTCTAATAATGACATTGTGGTCTTTGCCGGACAAGATCCGGACAGGCAAGAACTACTGCGCCAGCTGAAGGCCGGCGAGAGGGTGCTGAATAAGGTGCAGCAGGAAAGGAACAAGCTCCAGGATGCCCACGCCCAGCTTGGAGAAGAGCTGAAAGGTGTTCGGGCCGAGCTGTCTGGCTCCGTTAAGGAGAATCAGCGGCTTCGTCGACGCCAAAGATGACGGGGGGGACTCTAAGCGGCCACGAGCACCTATGGGGCACGGGGGCCCCTTTCTAGTCCGACGAGGGAGCGGAGGGCGTGCGCAGAGCAGATCGAGGTCGGGCGCTGGGGGAAGGCGGCGATTTTACCCAGCTTGGGCTCTCCGAGAGATAAAACCCCATCGCTGCTTTGTGTTTAGATTTGATCTTGCTCGAGAGTGCGAGCGTATGGTGGTGTTGTGGGTGTCGAATGGACCGAGCCCCTTCTACGTGCGCATGGGCCTCCCTTTTATAGTCTGAAGGGGGCACCAACAGGTGGCATCATAGGAAGAGGGGGTAGAAAGGTAAAAACGCAGGTTGGTGCGACAGTGACCAACAGTGTTCCCTACCTAACTCTGACGGCAGGGGACAAGGGCATTTAATGCCCGTACGGTCGCCCCAATAGTGTAAAGAAACGACCGTTAGGTGAGCCACCGGTTGCCACGATGGCGTCTCTGTCAGCTCCGCTTGCCACCTCGCTCCGCATGGCTGCGCATTGCCTCGCCACGTGCCTTTGGGATGGCCTTGGGGTGACACGTCGCTGGATGCACTGGGGTTCGGGTGGCCGCCTTGCCGCGGCAAGCGCCTTTGCATGCCCTTCTCTCCCGCCGGCCGGCAAGCTTGTCGGCCGTCGGGCCTTGCCGGGACGCACGGGGCGTCGCGGCAAGTTCCTCTGGAACGCCTTGGTCGGCCTTCCCGGCAAGCTCCTCGTGCCGGGGCCTTTGTACACTCATCTGATACTTTGTTCTTGAATGGCAGTAATAGGAAGTGGCGGAGGGTCTTGGCGGGGCGTCCGGCAAGCCTTGCCGCTGGTATTGCCATGACTTCCAGACAAGTTCGGGTACTAATGTACCCCTACTTTAGTACACCGACAGAGCCCCGGCCTGGCCACACACTGCAAGCCGAGCGCTGTTGGGCCAGGCCCAAAATAGTGCACGGGCACGCGCGGCCCGGGGCTACGCATAATCGGACTCCGTGTCCACCGCGTCGTCCCGCAACGGCACGCGTCGATTGCGGCGTCGTGGGAGAGAACGTGGTCAATACTTAATTCCCAGGAAATGCATAACGTTCGCATTCCCCGTTTATAAGCAGAGGAAATGGGGCCGTTCCCCCACTTCCGCCACTTGCAGTTCCTTCCTCCGAAAGCTCCGCCGTTCTCCTCCATCTCCTGAATTGAGAGGAAAACAGCGCTCTGCCGCCCGTCGTCGCCGTCGCTTTCGTCTCCCCCCGCCGCCCCTGCCATGGCTCCGAAGGCCGGGAAGGCTATGAAGGCTGCGAAGGCTGCGAAGGCCGCGAAATCGGCCGAGGCGCTGGAGCTCGAGGCGCTGCGCAAGAAGCAGGTGCTTTTCCCCCCCGAGCTCACTCCGGAGGCGTTGCGGGTGGAGTTTTACCTCTTCTGGTCGACGGAAACGCGGGCGCACCCGCGCACGCCGGTTCTCTCCACGGAGGCCTCCAAATCGAAGAAGTGCCCCAAAGGGTACTACTTCTTCCCTGTGTTCTTCTATTGCGGGCTCTGCCCACCTTTTTTCGATTTCTTTTGCGACATCATGAACACCTACGGGTTTCATCTGCTTGATTTCACCCCCAACGCCGTTCTGACCATGGCGGTTTTCGCACACCTCTGTGAGAACTTCGTTGGTATCCTCCCCAATGTGGCCCCTTTTCGCCACTATTTCTCTCCTCGGGCCGAGAAAGGGGAGCCACTGGCTGGTGGAATCGCCTGGACCTCCCGAATGGGCATGAAGGAGGTGTACTTGTCGGGCGAGCTCCGCAGCAAGTGGGACGAGTGGAGGGCGGAGTGGTGCTGGATCTGTGATGCCAATCCGCCGTCGTTCACCAAGCTGCGCAAGACCCGGGTGGTGCGCGGCAACGACTGGAGTGCCCTGTCGTCGGACGACGCCAAGCTGACGATCGCCACCACCCGAATCCTCCGGCTCAGGCATGCCGGACTTACAACAGGGGCGGTTGGCGCGGATTTCCTTCATCACCGTATCGCCCCTCTGCAAGCGAGGGGGAGGCCCGCCTGGCAGTTCAGCAGCCCGGCGGATTTCATGAGGCTGCGCCCAGGCCTCAACTTCAACTTCACGGTCATGGAGCTTGGCGCGATGCTGAGGGAGATGTTCAAGCATGACCCCAATCATCCAGAGTGGTTCCAGTTGGCACAGGGCGTCGTCCCCTTGTGCAACAATTCCCAGCGCGACCATATCTGCGCAATGATGCCAGAGTGCCACTCGCATGGGATAAGTGCAAACTGGATAGAGCCTGCTGCCGAGGTGGTGCAGCAATTCTTTGATGACTTGTCGGAGGTGGCAGTCAATTCCGACGAGCAGAAACTCCTCACCCGCGCCACCATCGCCAAGAGTGGCGATATCGCTAGCGGGCCAAGAGGCGGCGGCAGCGCCGCAGCGGGCGAAGTTTGGCTTCACGCTGGCGGAGGCGGACGCAGCCGCGGCGGCAAGCCTTGCCGCCCGGGAAGAACTTGCCAGAGAAGGCGATGGCGAAGGGGAGGCCGAGGCCGGGACGGGCGAGCCTGCCGAGGGCACGAGCGGCCAGCCGTCTTCGAGCAGCTTGCCGCAGGCGGAACCCACAGCGCAGCCCCAATTTCGACCGAGAAGGCGCCTCCGTCGAGTCGGAGAGCTGGCAGAGGAGCAGGCCGTCCAGCAGCCGCGGCGCCGTGGGACACGCCTCGCCTGCAAGCACGGGTTGCCGCGGGAGGGCCCCAGGCCGCGCCGCAACCGAGGCGGGTCTTCTCGGGCTGCCACGCCTGATTCTGCCGCAGCTCGCGGCAAGCGTTGGAGGGAGCCTACTCCTCCGCCGCGTCGCGTCGAGGGTACTGGAGTTCACCTCTCGCGCTGAGCTCCGGCGACGATGAGGAGGAGGAGGAGGAGGAAGAGGACGAGGAGGAGTAAGGCTTCCTCCTTTCTCGCACTCGTTCTTCTTCGTTGTTGCTTATCTCAGATCCAACTTTGCTTTTTCCCGGACTTCGCTTTTTCAGACTTTGGCCGAGAGGGCGGCGAAGAGAGCCAGGATCCCGTGGTCGACATCGGGACGATCTCGCCGTGACGACGGAAGGCACGCCCGAGACCACCTTGACGGACCCGATCCTTCTCCTCGCCGCAGCCCCAGGCCAGAGCCCCCAAACAGAAGCGCCTGGTTCGCTTCCCTTTGTGGGGCGCGTGAGTGCCTCTCCTTCACGACATTTGGGTGGTTGGCCTGCTTTGTACACAGGAGCGCACAGGCCCACCAGGAGCAGTCGGAGGCCGATCCGGAGGTGTCGTCGGCCTCGACTACGCCACCAAGGGCCGATTCCCCGCTATGGGAGCCCTCTCCGGCAAGGAAAGGATCTCCGGCAAGGGGTGGAACCAGTGAGCCCCAAAGGACGGGCCCACAATCACAGAGCCCTCGCATGTGACCTCCTTGTCGTGGGTTCTCCCTTTCTTTCTTTTGGGTATTTGCCTGGACTTTCCCTTCCTCTCCCTGCCTTCAGATCCTCCCCTTGGGGACCCGATGGAAGCTGAGGTCACCGGCGAGGAGGACGGGCGCTGCACACTGGGTGATGCTGCCGCTGATGAGGAAGAGGCCGGCGTGGAGGAGCCTGGCCGGGCGAAGAGGCCGCCAAGGCCACGGCATAGGGCTGGCGAGGGGTCCGCGATCAGACTTGGCGACCGGGCGGACGCAGGAGCGCGAGGCGCAGACCGACCGCTGGCTCATCCGCCCGCCGCAGCGCTGACTCCGAGGAGCCCCAGCCCGCGCTACATGAAAGCCGGGCGAGGGCGTAGAGACAAGTTCCTCGACATCAAGCCTGTGGCGCCTGGTTGAAGGGGAGGAATTGACGGGAGGTACTTGCCTCTCGCTGGCTGGCAAAGTGGTTGATGTGCCAAGCAAGCAGCAGCGGCGAAGTCCGAGGAGGAGCAATGCTCCGAAGCTGGTGTCACTTATCACGCCTGCAAGCGAGGCTTGAGTCCCGGGAAGCGCTTGTCGCGCAGGCGGGAGTTGATATAGAGAAACATGTGCAAGAACTCAAGAGCCACAACCTGGAGGCCCTCCAATCCATTGCCGAGGAGAGGGCGCAGCTCGACAAGGTGAAGAAGGGGTTCATCCTAGAGAAGGCTGAAGCCGAGGAGCAGCAGAGGCTCGCCACCGAGGAATTGTCCAAGCGGGATGGTGAGCTAATCCAAAGGAAGGCGTACTTGGACAGCCATGACGAGGAGCTCGCCGTCCGGGAACAATCACTTGGCGGGCACTCAAGGAGGCGAAGGACGCCGCTGCGTCGGCCGAGGCCGCCAGGAAGGAGTTAGAGGAGAAGGTGACGCGGCTGGAGGCGGACATGACAAGGAAAAACGATGAACTTGCCGCACTCCAGTGCGAGCGTGAAAAAGATGCGCGCGCCCATGGCGATCTGCAAGCCCAGCTCACCGAGAAGACCAAGGAGTTGAACGCCGCCAAGGACTCGAATGCCGACCTGGAGCTGAAGCTGTCCACTTTGGCGGGTACGCTGGACGCCGCCAAGAAGCGGGAGGACGACTTGAGGAAAGAGCTCAAGGACAACGTAGAGTTGCTGACGAGGGCCGCCGAGGCCCAGAACACTTTCAAGACTACGGTGGAGCTCTGGACGGAGGGTCTCGTCAACATCGCCGCGCTCATCGACGAGGAGCTGGCGGAGCTGAACTTGACGGGCTTCGGGTATTCTGCCGAGGAGAATCTCCAGCCCAGCGCCAAGCTCACGCTCTTCATCAAGGACGTGGTGACGGCTCTCCGGCAGCTCCGGGAGAGGATCCCGAAGCAGCTAGCCGACGAGTCGCGCGCGATTTGCGCAGGGGTCCTGGAGAAGGTGTTGGTGAAGGTCCTCTTCCGCAACCCGGGCATCGATCTCTCCCGCGTCACCAAAAAGCTGCCGGAGAGCACCGACCTTGAGGAGCTCAAGGCCATCGTCGCGCCCATCGTGGACAAGGTGAACGAGGTCAGGAGGGTCGACGGTGGGCGCGCGGATTAGGCCGCCCTTCTTCTCCTTTCTCCTCGCTGCTACTGTTTTGGTTATGAGAACAATTTAGTCAGTGCCACAATAAGTCATTCTTGTAATATAACTTTATTATGGGTACTGCTTGCCACGTTATTCCCTTTACTTTGTTGTGTCCTTTGTATGCTTTTACCCTACGTTTTGAGGGACCCTGCCGGGGCAAGCACACTTGCTGGGTGCGGAGCGTCAGCAGCCCGCTGGCGGTGCTGCCTCCGGCAAGAAATCTGGTCGGGACTATTTGCGACTCACTTGTATTGTTGAGCGTGCTCGGAAACAACGCAAGGGCGCAACTTAGCCGCGAGCCGATTCCTCCATGCACATGTTTTCCATACAAGGCACGAACGTTCAAGGGATATAGCTCGAAAAGATTTAAAAATGACTAGGCTCAAACTTTGGCTACTTAGCTTTTCTGTCTTCTTCGCCCCGGCAAGGCTAGATTCTTTTGAACGGCGCCCGGTCCAGACTTCTGTCTTCTTCGCCCCGGCAAGGCTAGATTCTTTTGAACGGCGCCCGGTCCAGACTTTTATCTCCTCCTCTCCCCCCGGTGAACTCGTGGGCGGAGGTATCTTCCTTTTTTGAGAAGAAAGAAGAGAAAATAATGATATAGGATCTTAAGTTTCTTTATTGCTTACCGGGGGTAAGTGCTGCACAAAGTGTTAGATATATATGCAAGAGAGAAAAAATGCACCGAATTTTGACAAGGCGTGCAGGGCACATAAACTTTATTTACGCACGGGGGCTGCGCCCGGCTTTGTACAAAGTGTTACATGCGACAGCGGCAAGGCTTGTACAAAAGGTGGTTGCCGGAACGGGTCCGGCAACCGCGTCCTCATGGGTAAAACTTGCGAAGATGTTCTATGTTCCAGGAATTGCTCACCGAATGCCATCTTCGGTCTCAAAGGCATGACAGCGCGGCCTAGTGACTCGCTTTACCCGATAAGGGCCTTCCCACTTTGGCGCCAACTTGTTTGAATTTTGGCGGATTGAACGCGCCAAGAACAAGGTCGCCTTCCTCAAGCTTCGCGTTAACCTTGCGGGTATGATAGCGGCGCAAGGCTTGCTGGTAGCGAGCAGCTCGCGACAAAGAGCTCAAGACGATCCTCCTCGAGGAGCAGCGTCATCTTGCCGCAGCCGCTTTTGCTCAAGATCATCATAAGCGAGCACTCGTGGTGATCCGTGATACGAAGTTCCGTGGGGAGAACCGCCTCGCTCCATAGACAAGAGCAAAGGTGTCCGCCGCTGGCTCGATGGTGTCGCCCCGATCGACTGTGAGAACCACCGCAAATCGCCGATCCAATTCTTTCCACACTTATGCAGCCTGCCGAAAGTCCTGGTCTTGAGCTCGCAAGAAGACTTCCTGTCCGCCTTCCGCTTGACCGCTGCTTCTTGGGTGAGCAATGGTTGGCAGATCTTGGCGCCAAGATCTTGGACGATCGCATGAAAGTGTGGCTCAGAATTGTGTGCCATTGTCGGTGATGATCCCGTTAGGGATCCCGCGCCGCATAATCGACCTAAAGAACTTGACCGCTGATTGTGCTGTCACCTTCCTCACTGGTTCCACTTCGTGCCACTTTGTGAACTTGTCGATTGCAACGCATAAGTACTCAAAGCCCCGACAGCTTCGGGGAAGGGGCCGAGGATGTCGAGCCCCTGCATCAAAAATGGCCAGACAAAGGGATTGTTTGGAGAGCTTGAGCTGGTTGATGAATCTGTTTGGAATGGAACTGCACGCTTCACACTTGGTTACTTGTGCAATCAAGATCCCGAGGGTCTGTCGGCTAGAAGAAGCCTTCCGAAAGCTTTGCCGGCAGTGTTTTGCGCCAATGTGGTGACCACATATGCCTCCATGTATCTCTCGCCAATAGCTCTTGTCCTTCTTCTCGGAGATGCATTTCAATTTCAATTCGCTGAATCTTCTTCTATACAAGATGTCATCGACAAACTGGTACATACTGATTGCCGGGCTACTTTTTCGCTTCTTCCTGCTCCTCGGAAGTTCTCCGTCTCAAGGAAGTGGACGATCTGTTGTGCCCATGCCGAGCCTCGAGGGTCGACGGCAAGGACTAAAGGCGCAATGCTGCTGCAAGGAACATCCGCTTCCACGGCAAGGATCTCGATCCCGCCGGAGCGTGATGCTCCCCGCAAGCGTGTCGGGACACAGCTTTGTCGGGAGCGCCTCGCTTCAAATGAAACAGCCCTAGTGCTTGCCGGAGTAGGTCCTCCTCAAGACTTTCTCGTGTTGATCCTGGGATCTTCTTGGCGGCGGCTTCGGGAGCTCTCACGGAAAGTAGTCGCCAAGAACCAACTTTCTTTTCTTGCTCATCCAGCTTGATGGTGTCACAGATGGCTGAGTCAGCTTGAGCACAAAATCCTGGTTCCACAGTAATTTGAGTGTGGCGACTTTGACAAAGCCATCCGCAATGTCATTCTCGAAGTTCTTGGAACATGTTCCATCTGCAGCCGCCAAAATGCACTTCTAGATTTCTCACTTCATCAATGTATTCCTCCATCAACGGACTCGATAATCTTTATTAACTTGGCGGACGACAAGTCGTGAGTCACCCCCGACAATAAGCTTCCCGATCCCAAGTTCTCGCCATGATCTCGAGTCCGCAAGCAAGCCCTCATACTCATGCGGTATTGTTTGTTGCTTGCTCTTTGGGAAAGTGCATCTCGACCACGATTTGAGGTGCTCTCCGTGGTGCGATAAGTAGTACGCCAAGACCGGCGCTTTGCAGCGAGAAGGCACCATCAAAGTACATGATCCATTCCTTGCCGCTTCCTTGACGGGATGCTCCTCTCCGAATTTCCTTGTCGGGCGCTACGCCCATTCTGCTATAAATTCTGCCAATGCTCGGCTCTATTTCGAATTGTTGAAGTACTTTCAAACTTGAGGCCAAAGCTTGACAACTCTAGTGCCCACTGACAATCCTGCCCGTTGCTTCCGGGTTCTGCAATATCCTCTTCAACGGAAAGCGAGTGACCACTGTGATCTCATGCGCTTGAAAGTAATGGCGAGCTTCCTCGAGGCCACGAGGAGGCCGAAGCAACTTCGCACACCGTAGTACTTTTGATCTAGCCCCTCAGAAGGGAGCCGACAAAGTAAACTGGGCGCCGCACCATCTTCTTCGCTTTTTTCTTCTCGTGGCTGCGCAGACCCTTCCTTCCCGGAACCGTAACTTGCCGGATCAGGGCTTGTCGGGCCGAGCTTGTCGGAAGCCCCTTCTTGTCATTGACTCGCTTGCATGCGTTGCCGGGCTCATCATCTCGCCTCCTCTCGCCACTAACGCAACACTAACCACTTGATTGGTTGCCGCTAGATATAGCAGTAACTTCTCTTGTGGCTTAGGTGCGACAAGTGTTGGGGTGGAGGACAAATATTTCTTCAAGTCCTACAGCGCAGCCTCTGCTCCTGGAATCCACTTCATTGGACCCGCTTTTTCAAGATTTTGAAAACGGCAGGCGCTGCTCAGCAGACTTGGAGATGAACTCGCCGAGGGCAGCAACGCAGCCGCAAGCCTCTCAGACGCCCTTGACTCGCTTGGGTGCTTCGATTTGCTCAATGGCCTTTGATCTTGTCGGGATTGGCTTCAATCCCCTTTAGACACAAAGAACTGGAGAAGCTTGCCCGAAGGAACTCCGAACACACACTTCTCGGGATTCAACTTGAGATTGATCTTGCGCAAGTTTGTGAAGGTCTCGTCCAAATCTTGGATCAAAGTCTCTTTGTCCTTGCTTTTGACTACTATGTCATCCATGTAAGCTTCTACATTTCTGTGCAACTGTGGCTCAAAGGCATGGCTGACTGTTCTTGCAAATGTCGAACCAGCATTCTTCAACCCGAAAGGCATCCGTACGAAGCAGTACGTGCCACATGGAGTAATGAATGCGGTTTTCTCCTCATCCTCTTCTGCCATGAAGATCTGATGATATCCCGAGTAAGCATCAAGAAATGAGAGCAGATCACATCCTGCTGTGGAGTCTACAATCTGGTCAATGCGCGGCAAAGGGAATGGATCCTTGGGGCAGGCTTTATTAACATCAGCTCCCGTTCGCCTTGCGCACGACTACTGGATTGGCTAGCCATGTTGGATGCAGTACTCCTCGGACCAGGCCTGCTACTTCCAACTTCCTGATCTCCTCTGCTATGAACTCTTGACGCTCTACTGCTTGCTTTCCGACTCTTTTGCTTGACGGGCCGCTGTGCGGGGGCAGACGGCAAGGTGGTGCTCGTTACTTTCTCGAACGCCGGGATGTCGATGGTTGCTATGCAAACACATCAACATTCGCCCGCAGGAAAGCAACGAGCGCGCTTTCCTATTTAGGATCAAGCGTGGCACTGATGGTGAAGGTACCACCACTGCCGTCCTCCTCGGCGGCCACCTTCTTGGTTTTTGGCGAAGTTATCTTTGCCTTCTTGCACTTGCCGGCGGAGCTCGATGGCGCGACCTCGACGGCAGCGCAGCGCTCCGGGGAGGTGCGCTTGCCGGAGGGGCACCAGCTATCCTTGCTGGGCTTGGTTTCTTCCCCGGTAGCTTCGGCGGCAAGTGGCTTGCGCTCGCCACGGCTGCCGCTTCCCGGTAGATCTTGTCGGTGCGGATAAGCGCATCCTTCTTGTCACCTTGGACAGAAATGACACTTATCGGACCAGGCATCTTAAGCACGCTAGGCGAGGTGAGAGGCTGCCATGAACTTGGCGAAGCGCAGACGGCCTAGTATCCCGCTGTAGGGTAACGGATATCGCAACGTCGAACGTGACTTTCTCTCGTTCCCGGTTCAGCTCGCTGCCAAACGCCACCGGGCAGGTGATCTTCCCTTCGGCTTGCTCCTTCCCGATTTATCCCTTGAAATGTACCAGTTTCTTCGAGCTCATTGTCGGGATTTGGAGTTTCTTTAGCATCGCGGAGGAAATCAGGTTCAGCCGCCCGCCGGCAACCAACATCTTCGTGACCTTGAGGTTGCGGATTGTTGGTGAGACCAACATCGGCAAGCACCCGACCGCGGTGATGCGGTCGGGGTGATCCTCAACGTCGAAGACGATGGGCGTGCCGGACCACTTCAGAGGCTTGCGCGACTCGACGGACGGTTCTGCTGCGCTCACCTCTCACACCCACTGCTTGAGTTGGCGGTGTGAGGTGTGCAGAGAAGCGCCGCCGTTGATGCACAACACCTCTGTTGCCTTCTGAAAGTCTTGGTCGTCGGTCTCATCTTCCTCCATTTCATCATCCTCATCTTCATCCTCATCCTTGTCGCGGCCACGGTGAGGCCTGTCTCCTTGCCGCGGCTTGGCCTTGCCGCGGTTACCTCCCTGGGCGGGAAGCTTCTTGCCGGATCCTCCGCCACCTCCCTGGGCTCTCTCCTTATCGCGCGCCAGACTCAGCTTTCAGAGTTCGCCATCTGCTCCACTTTCTTGCAGGTTTGGAGATCATGGCCCTTGGTGCGGTGGATCTTGCAATACCGCTTGCTGGAGCCATCCTGCTTGTCGGCGGCTACCACGGCCTCGCTGGAGTCATCGGCTTTGGCCTTGTCGGAGCTGCCTCCATTGCCGGAATGCTCGACCGCTAGCACATCCTTAGCTTTTCTCTTCCTGTTGTTCCGCCTCTGGTTCTTCCTTGCCGGGGCGGCATCCTCACTGTCAGATCCTTCTGCTCCCACGATCTCTCAGGGGATCTTCCTCCCCTCCTCAACCCGTGCACACTTGTCGGCTAGAGCATAAAGCTCACTGACATCTCTAATCTTGCACATCGCCATCTCCTCCCTCATCCTGCGGTTGCGCACGTTCTGATGGAACGCGCTGATAACCGCGGCAAGGTGGACGCCTCGATGTTGCGCCGCACTGATCAATCTTCATGTACTTGCACAGGGCTCTCCTTCCTTCTGGACGAGCAAATGCAGATCGCTTTCCTAGCCATGGGGTTTGTGGTCACCGTGAAGGCGCCACAAACCGATGACACAGTCCGCCCATGAAGAGATGGAGCCGTCCGGCAAGTGCATGAGCCAAGATTTGACGTTGGGCTTGAGCACCAGTGGGAAGTAGTTGGCAAGGATCTTCTCGTCGCGCCCTCCGGCGGCCTGCACCGCAATGGTGTAGATGCTGAGGAACTCCGACGGATGTATCCTGCCATCGTACTTCTCGGGCACGTCGGGCTTGAAGTTCTTGGTCTTGGGCCACTGGACTTGCCGCAGCTCACGGGTGAACGCAGGGCAACCTGCCGCGTACGGCAAGTCGCCTGGTTCCCCTGGCGCATGCATGTCGACAGTAGGCCCAGCGTGCTGGTCAGATTGACGTCGCGTTTCCCTTCTGTGCTCGATGCGGGTGTGAGCGTCTTCGTGTTATCGTTCTTGAAGAACGTGGCGTTGATCACGGCGAGTTCATGGGTCCGACGACGCAGTGGAGTCGGCGTCGGGGTTGGCCCGGCGGGGCGGCGATCTTGGCCCTCGGGGCTGGGAGTGCACGGATGTGGCACCCACAGCGGTCTTGTCGGCGCCGGCCTGTGCCTGGGTGCCTTGCCGGGGCTTCGATGCGCTCGGTCGCCGGGGCTTGTCGTCGTTGGCGAAGCCGATGAGGCTGTAAATGGTCATTCTCCAGTCGTCGATCTTGTGCGGCGCCGGAGGGTAATCTAGATGCAGCTGGGCTCGCCAGCACTTCCTCTCGCTGTCTTGGGTGGCGGTGGCGACGAAGCGGCGCGAGGAGCGGATGTGCTCGACTCCCGATCGATTGGGAGGAGCAACACCGCCGGGCGATCAGACCTCACTTGCGCCAAAGATGTCTTGGCGGCATGCCGCCTCAAATGTCCCGCGACCCACCAGCTTGGCCTTGTTCCAATGCAAGCACGGTGCTAGGAGCACCGGGGCGTTGTTGACCTTGCACCTCCTGGGAAGGGTGCGGCGTCTGCACGGTCGCCGACGCTTGCGGGGCCTTGTTCTTGGATCTAGTGATGACGTGCGTCCCACCGTCGGCGCCTGTTCCTCCGCCGGCGTCCACTCCACCGCCCGCTTGCTCCGGCTAGGGTGGTAGAATCGATGTAGACGGAGCGGCCACCTCCGAAGGCTTCTTCTTCGGTGGCATGTTGATGTAGACGTTGACGTAGCGCGCGCGGAGACCGGATCAGATGTTCACGACCTCGACGCCACCCCTACCTGGTGCGCCAAAGATGTCGAGGAGGACTCTGAGCGGCAACGAGCACCTATGGGGCACGGGGGCCCCTTTCTAGTCCGGTGAGGGAGCGGAGGGCGTGCGCAGAGCAGATCGAGGTCGGGCGCGCGGGGGAAGGCGGGCGATTTTTACCCAGCTTCGGGGCTCTCCGGAGAGATAAAACCCCTACTGCTGCTTTGTGTTTGTATTTGATCTTGCTCGAGAGCGCGAGCGTATGGTGGTGTTGTGGGTGTCGAATGGACCGAACCCCTTCTACGTGCGCATGTGCCTCCCATTTATAGTCTGAAGGGGCACCAACATGTGGCATCGTAGGAAGAGGGGGTAGAAAGGTAAAAACGAAGGTTGGTGCGACAGTGACCAACAGTGTCCCCTACCTAACTCTGACGGCAGGGGACAAGGGCATTGAATGCCCGTCCGGTCGCCCCAATAGTGTAAAGAAATGACCGTTAGGTGAGCCACCGGTTGCCACGATGGCGTCTCTGTCAGCTCGGCTACCCCTCGCCCGCATGGCTGCGCATTGCCTCGCCACGCGCCTCGGATGGCCTTGGGGTGACACGCCGGATCGCTGGGGTTCGGTGGCTGCCTTGCCGCTGCAAGCGCTTTGCCATGCCCTTCTCCCGCCGGGCCGACAAGCTTGTCGGCCGTCGGTTTTGCCGACGCACGGGCGTCGCGGCAAGTTCTCTCGAACGCCTTTGAGTCGGCCTTCCGGCAAGCTCCTCTGCCGGGCCTTTGTACACTCATCTGATACTTTGTTCTTGAATGGCAGTAATAGGAAGTGGCGGAGGGTCTTGGCGGGGCGTCCGGCAAGCCTTGCCGCGGGGCGCTGCGACTGCCCGTGCACAAGTTCGGGGTACTAATGTACCCCCTACTTTAGTACACCGACAGTCGCAGCATCTATAGTAAGTGCTTGAGCGAACTCCTGTGAAAAGAAGAGTTCGGCGAGGAAGTCAATTGACAAAATATGTCTGTAGTTATACTCACAGGTCGCCCTGCGGAGGATATGCCCGTATCAACGGGTGATCAACTTCCCGAACTGTTGCAACTGCTCGAACGAGTTCGACAGGCAATGAGCGGCGTCGTCCAGGCTTTATGGCCAGCCCTCTCCCTACCCAAGGGCCTTGGGGAGCTTGCAGAGAAGCTTCAGGGAGTGCGGCAGCGCTTCCGTTTATGGAAGATTTCGGCCTGGCGCCAAGGTGACAGGGAGGCCTGGGCCATGGTGAAGACGCGGTACAAGAAGGCGGATCCCAACCACATGGCCGAGGTCGGACCTGTGGGGCCCGATGGGAAGGAGATTCCTGTGAGTTTAGTATATGACCAAGTAGAGTTGGCCGCTAAATTTTCCCAACGGGAATGTAAATTAGACAGCTCGTTAGACGGGATTGAGGAGGAATACTGATCGGATCGATCGACAATGTATTTTAAAATGACATGTAAAATGCCTTCTAGCGGATTGTAGATCGTTTGTCTTTGCCAACCTTTTCGCTTCAACCTCGGGACCCTAGAGTCCTGAGTGTGTCCAATACCCTCTCGCTTAAGAAACAACCGGGCATGCATGGAGACCAGCGTAGGGGTCATTAGTGCTTTATCGCATAAGTGCCCAACTAGTTATGTTATATTACATGGTTAGTAAGAAACATCTTCCAGGGAGAATAGTTCCGTTAAGGGTTCCTTTCCCTGGGAGGTATGCCCTAAAGTGCATGTCCGGACTGCGAAAAGAGCAGAAAAACATCTGGGGGCAGATAAATAAGTAGGTAAAAATCATCTTTCAAGTCACCGACCGAATATTCCCTTAAGAACGCTTAGCTTTCGTCTTCACCCGGCCTCGAGGTACACATCCGGCTGACCCGACAAGAATAATCGCAGAGGTGCTCCTTTACCTCCTAGCCGAACAATCGGGAACGTAGGGGTAAGCATAGGAGCCAGGCAACCCAGCTTGGCCAAAACTTAAGTCATATCGATGCATATAATGGTGAATAAAAGGTACATGTGGAAGTTTGACACATGTGTTGGGTATGAAGCCCTTATAATTAAGCTTCTGGTAAAGAAGCCCCTGTGTATAATGAGTGCGGATGGCACGTCAAGTGTGTCTAACAATGCATAAGTAGGCCTTTAAGGGCTTTTAGGAAAAGGGTGAGAGAAGAAAGAGAAACAAAAGACAGCTGAAGTGTAAAAATTTGGACAGGGGAAGGGGACGAACTCTTAGTCCGGTGCTAGGCATAGAATCTTCGGAGGCAGGCTGCATTCCATGGGTTAGGCTCGAGTCGGTTGTCCGACGCATTTTGTAGACGGTACGCTCCGCCGGTCAGGACTTGATCGATAATGATGGGGCCTTCCCATTTGGGCTTGAGCTTGTCCTTTTTCTTGTCCGACAGGCGTAGAACTAGTTCGCCAACATTGTAAGTCTTGGCCCGTACTTCTCTGCTTCGATATCTTCGAGCCTGCTGCTGATAGAATGCGGAACGAGCCTTCGTGACGTCGCGTTCTTCCTCCAATGCGTCCAAGCTGTCCTGCTGATCCAGCTCAGCTTCTCTTTCTTCGTACATGCGCACTCGAGGTGAGTCATGAATGATGTCGCAGGCGAACTGCTTCGCGCCAGATACCATAAAAATGGTGTGAATCCGTAGTACGGTTGGGCGTTGTCCGCAGCCCCCGTGAGTACGGAGTCGAGCTCCTCTACCCAAAGGCGTGTCGATTTCGTAAGGGACCGCACTAGTGCGGGTTTGATGCCGCCATTATTAGACCATTTGCTCGTTCCACTTGACCGCTGGTTTGAGGATGATAGATCGAAGCGTAATCGAGCTTAATGCCCATATTTTTGCACCATGATTTAACCTCGCCGGCCGTGAAGTTCGTGCCGCTATCGGTGATGATGCTGGGGGGACACCATAACGTGTACTACCCCGGATATGAAGTCTATCACTGGTCCGGACTCGCCGCTTTAACCGGCTTGGCCTCTATCCATTTGGTGAATTTATCCACCATGACCAATAGGTACCTTTGCTTGTGGGTTCCCTTTAAGGGGTCCAACCATGTCAAGCCCCTGCACATGACGGCGCCGTAATGGGTATAGTTTTGAGGGCGGTGGGTGGCATATGGCTCGATTAGCAAAGAGTCGACAACCGACGATCTTTGGACTAAGTCCCGAGATCTACCCGGCCGTCGGCCAATAAAATCCTGTATGGAATGCCTTTCCTACAAGGGCCGAGCTGCGGCGCAGTCCGCCTAGTCCGGCATGAATTTCAGCCAGAAGGTTTCGCCCTTCCTTTTCGGAGATACACCTTTGAAGGACTCCGGTTGTGCTTTTCTTATAGAGTTCTCCCTCATGGACCTTGTAGGCTTTGTATCGCCGAACTACGCAGCGGGCTTCATTTTGGTCTTCGGGAAGTTCCTGCCTAAGCAAGTAGGCTAGGAATGGCTCTGTCCACGGGGCGATTACTGCCATTATGTCGTGGGTTGAAGGTGTTATTTCAATGGCTGAATCGCCGATTATGTCAGATTGCTCTGTGTCGGTTGGTGCGGCTGCTTCCGGTTTGTTATTTCCGGACTCCTATCCCCATAGTACGGATGGCTTAAACATCCGTTCCAGGAAGATGTTTGGAGGGACAACATCACGTTTTGCGCCGATGCGTGCCAATACGTCGGCCGCTTGGTTATTATCCCTGGCTACGTGGTGGAATTCAAGTCCTTCGAACCGAGCTGACATTTTAAGGAAAGCGCATAATAGGCTGCCATTTTGGATCCTTGGCGCCAAAGTCTCCATTTACTTGGGATATTGCGAGGTTTGAGTCCCCAAGCACCTCTAGGCGTTGAATGCCCATGGAGATTGCCATCCGGAGGCCATGTAAGAGGGCCTCGTGACTCGGCTGCATTGTTGCAGTCCGTGTACATTATCTGAAGCACGATTGGATCGTGTCCCCGCTTGGGGACGCCAATATGACACCAGCCCCCAATCCGCCAACATTTTGGAGCCGTCGAAGCATAATCCAATTGAGTATGCGCCGTACTCTTTAGGGAGTTCGGCTTGAGTCCACTCAGCGACAAAGTCAGCCAAAACTTGTGACTTTATAGCTCGCGAGGTTTGTAAGTTATATCGAATGGTAAGAGCTCAATGGCCCATTTTGCAATCCTGCCTGTCGCGATCGCGGTTGTTTATAATGTCGCTTAGGGTACTTCGAGGCCATTGTTATCGAACACTCTTGAAAGTAGTGTCTGAGCTTCGATGCTATGAACACCGTGACACGCTATCTTTTGATAGTGCGGGTAACGGGACTTGCAGGGAGTTAAAACAGTGGATACGTAGTACACTGTTTTTGAAGAGGGAAAACTTGATGTGTTGCTGCTATGTATAACAACATTGGTTCGCCCAGGTTAGGCGCAGCCAGGACCGGATTTGTTGCTAATATGGCTTTTATTTCTTCGAGTCCGGCAGTGGCAGCATCCGTCCACTCGAAGTGTTCGGTGCGTCTGAGGAGGCGATAGAGGGGCAATGCCTTTTCTCCCAAACGGGAGATAAAGCGGCTTAGAGCCGCCACACATCCAGTCAATTTTTGTATCTGTTTGAGGTCTTTTGGAATATCCAGCTGTGACAGAGCTCGGATCTTGGCCGGGTTCGCTTTGATTCCTCTACCGGATACAATGAAGCCTAGGAGCTTTCCGGCTGGTACGCCGAAAACGCATTTCTCCAGATTCAGCTTGATGTCATATGCTCGGAGGTTGTCGAATGTGAGCCTCAAATCGTCTACTAGAGTTTCGACGTGTTTGGTTTTGACTACGTCGTCTACGTATGCCTCTACTGTTTTGCCGATCTGGGTGGCCAGACATGTCCGAATCATGCGCCGATATGTTGCGCCGTGTTTTAAGTCCGAAGGGCATCGTGTTGAAGCGAATGGTCCATATGGAGTAATGAATGCCGTTGCGGCTTGGTCCGCTTCCGCCATCTTGATTTGATGGTAGCCGGAGTATGCGTCCAGGAAGCACAATGAATCGTGCCCTGCGGTAGCATCGATTATTTGGTCGATGCGGGGGAGGGGGAAGGGATCCTTTGGGCAGGCCTTGTTGAGGTCTTTAAAATCGACACATAGGTGCCAGGATTTGTCCTTCTTTGGTACCATTACCAGGTTTGCTAGCCAATTCGGATGTTTGATGTCTCTGATGAATCCGGCTTCCAATAGTTTGGCTAGTTCTTCTCCCATTGCCTGTCTTTTGGGTTCGGAAAATCATCGAAGAGCCTGTTTGACTGGCTTGAACCCTTTTAGGATATTTAGGCTATGCTCTGCCAATCTGCGTGGTTCCCGGCATATCTGAAGGGTGCCAGGCGAAAATGTCCCAATTTTCCCGAAGGAATTCTTGCAGTGCGGCGTCTACATCAGGGTTCAACTATGCCTCGATGGAGGCCGTCTTTGTCGGGTCCGTTGGATGGACCTGGAATTTTACTATTTCGTCCGCTGGTTTAAAGGAGGTGGACTTGGATCTCTTATCGAGTATCACATTGTCCCTATTCACCGTAGAGCGCAGCGCGGTGAGTTCTTATGCCGCTAGGGCTTCGGATAGTTCCTCTAGGGCTAATGTGGCTGTCTTGTTTTCGGTGCGGAGTGCTATGTCCGGATCACTAACAAGAGTGATTATTCCGCCGGGCCCAAGCATTTTGAGCTTCATGTACCCGTAATGGGGTACGGCTTGAAAAATTGTGAATGCCTCTCGTCCTAATATAGCGTGATATCCGCTGCTGAACGGGGCCACTTGGAACGTGACTTCTTCGGACCTGTAATTGTCCGGCGAGCCGAACACCACATCAAGTGTGATTTTTCCGGTGCAACGCGCTTCCCGGCCAGGGATTATTCCTCTGAAGGTTGTGCTGCTTCGCTCAATGCGGCTCCAGTCTATTTCCGTTTTTTGAAGAGTTTCCTCGTAGATGAGGTTTAATCCACTGCCGCCATCCATGAGTACCTTGGTGAGTCGAAAGCCATCCACTATTGGACTAAGGACCAATGAGGCTGGTGCTTGGGCTGTTCGGAATTTAGGTTCATCGCTGGCGTTGAAGGTGATGGCCGTGTCGCTCCAAGGATTTGTTGTTGCTACTTGGTAGACTTCGGCGAGGCTGCAGATTGTTCGTTTCCGCATATTGTTTGATGCGAAAGTTTCGAAGACTGTTGATATCGCATCGGGTATTGTTGGAGTGGTTTTCCGGGCTAGAAGCTCTCGCCACTTTTGGCCACCGCCGTAATATCCAACATGCTCAAGGCTATGTGTTGGGGTGGTGCCCTCTGTCAGATGGAATTTTACAGTGGTCCGCTAAGCCATACCTCCAAAGACGGTTCCGCGTCTTTTATGGGGTTTTTGCTTTTTAATTTTTGTACCGGTGCCCGAGTGTAATGCACCCTTTGTTGCGGACTAGGGTTGTATTCGGGTCGATTGTCCCAAAACTTATTTTTGGTTTTCCGAACTCTCCATCGCACAAGATTTTCAGTACTATGGACGCCAGTCGGCGAAGCGTGTGATTTCACGACGGCCGACGGCGCTCAAGATTCCTCGTCTGCGCAATTATTGCAAAAATTGAGATTATGCTTTTCCTCTCGGCAGTCCTTTATCCTGTTCATAACTGGGAGGAATCGCCCAAGAATGATGTAATGTTTCAAGCAGCTCTTGCCGGATTAGAGATAGATCGCATATGTCCGGGTGGGTGGGTGGAATTGAGTCCGAACCCTACCCATCTCAAGGCTCAAGGGCCGAAGTTTCCAATTTGGAAGCTTGGAAAGTGGAACGTTGTCCAACGAGTCCGTCCGATGCCCGACTTTAGGTTCAACGCTGATCGAAGTCCGCCCTCCGCGGGAATCCGCATGGAGGGTTCAAGCCCGGCCATGACTAGTTTTCAATATAGGAGAAGAGTCGCGCGATGTTCCTCTACCACCGCGACGCAGGGTAACTCAGGGAGAGTTAATCTCTTAGATCGGTTTTAACCCCAATCTGATTGTAGTCTGTAGCGACTCCCAGGGCGGCGATGCGATCCAAGAGTTCGTTTACACACGAGAGCTCTGTTGGATCCAGCTGCTCGGTGAATTCCGATTTGACGTGAAGATTGCTTTTGATGACCCGAGAGGTCATCGTCGAAGCGGTGGCCGAGCAGGCGGTCATGAGAAAACCACCTAGCCGGATAGTTTGGCCGGCGGCCAAGGCTCCTTTGGCGAAGATACCGTACTTGAAGACGGGAAGAGGCATCCTTCCTATCGGTGACGGCACAGAGGATCTCTCAATGAAAGCACCAATGTCGGTGTCAAAACCGGCGGATCTCGGGTAGGGGGTCCCGAACTGTGTGTCTAGGCGGATGGTAACAGGAGACAAGGGACACGATGTTTTTGCCCAGGTTCGGGACCTCTCGATGGAGGAAAAACCCTACTCCTGCTTGATTGATATTGATGATATGGGTAGTACAAGAGTGGATCTACCACGAGATCAAGGAGGCTAAACCCTATAAGCTAGCCTATGGTATGATTGTTATAATGGTTGTTGTCCTACGGACTAAAACCCTCCGGTTTATATAGACACCGGAGAGGGCTAGGGTTACACAGAGTCGGTTACAATGGTAGGAGATCTACATATCCGTATCGCTAAGCTTGCCTTCCACGCCAAGGAAAGTCCCATCCGGACACGGGACGAAGTCTTCAATCTTGTATCTTCATAGTCTTGGAGTCCGGCCGACGATGATAGTCCGGCCGTCCAGACACCCCCTAGTCCAGGACTCCCTCAGTCGTCCCACTGGTGCGATTCGGTTGCACGGAACTCACTGCTTCTCTAATTCCTCCTCCTGAATGCGCGCGAAGACTGCATCACGTGTGATGCTGGTGGGTGCTTGTAGCCTGATGCCAAGTCGGAGCTTGTCCTTGAGTCCTAGTAAGAACTGAGAGATGAAAAACTATGAGCTCAATGTAGGATCTAAGGAGAGCAAGTGATACATGGCCGTCTCGAACTCCTGACGGTATTCCTGCACTGTACCAGTCTGTCTCAACTGAACCAATGTGTGCATCTGTACTTCAAACTCCTCTGGCCCGAATTCTTCTTCCACTACTGCTCATAGATGAACCAATGACCTAAAAATTCACGGAGGAACTTTTCAGAATTAATAAAAAATACTAGCGAAAGAATCAGCACCAAGGGGCCCACACCCTGTCCACAAGGATGGCGGAGCGCCCCCTATGGCGCGCCCCCTATGTTGTGGGCACCCTGGATCCTCACCGACCTCAACTCCAACTCCATATATTCACGCTCATGGAGAAAAAAATCAGAGAGAAAGTTTTATCGCGTTTTACGATATGGAGCCGCCGCCAAGCCCTAATCTCTCTCGGGAGGGCTGATCTCACTACATAAAAATACACTTCCGTGATGATACGTGTTTGTCACAGTAGGTCGCGTTTTTTGTCATGCATGTACATCCATGACGATTTTATGACGTAATCAAGATAGTCATACCTGTGCCGTCGAGAAGTGTTCCATGACATTACCAAAATTATCATCACGAAGTGTCCACTTCCATGACGATAAATCGCGCCGCGTAAGTGCTTTTTCAAGGGTGACCGACACGCGGCATCCACCGTAACGGAACACCGTTAAGCTATCGGGTCGGGTTTTGATCCGATAACCCGTTAACAGCGGACCAATGGGAAATTTCCACGTGTAAAATTCTGATTGGCTGAAGGAACACTGTCACTTCGTCCAAGGGCCGATGTCGACGTCCATTGGAGGAGACATGCCTATGATACGTCGACATGTGGCTGGGCCCAACAGAGGCCCATATAGGTTAAAAAGGCCGGCCCAGTCAAAGACCCGTAGTAATTAATGAGGTACTAGTGGGCCAGCCCAATAACGGCCTGCTTAATAAAGGCCCATTTACAGCCCGAAGCCAAATCTGCCCCGTTAATTGTTCGCCCAATATTTGGGCCCATTTACGGCCCGAAGCCATATCTGGCCCGTTAATTGTTCACCCAATATTTGGGCCCATTTGCAGCCCGAAGCCGGATATGGCCATGTTAATTGTTTGCCGAATATTTGGACCCAACTACAGCCCAGTGACTTTTGGCCTGTTAGAGGCCTGATGTAGACATGGGCCCATTTCAGCCCGGTGTGACTTTTGGCCTGGGAATGGCCCGTGCTGCCCATGGGCCATATATGGTCCAACGGGATATCAGCACACTAACGGCCCGTGCTAAAGGTTGCAACAGTTAAGCCCAACGTGACTTTGGGCCTGTTAAAGGCCTGTCGCGTAATTCGGCCTGTTGATGCATGTACTAAGCTTTCGGCCTCTTAAAGGCACATGATATCAGTGGGCCAACTAAGGCCCGAGATATGTTTCGTCCTGGTAACGGCCCGTGAGCTAACTGGGCCCAAAAAGGCCCGATGTACATTTCAGCCTGCTGAAGGCCCGTCGACGACTAGTGAAAATTGAGGCCCAACATGCATTCTGGCCTGCTAAAGGCCCGTGGTTTCATCTCGGCCGTAATAGGCCAGTACAATATTCAGCCTGTTAATGGCCCAATGCTACCTGGGCCAAACTAAGTGCTCGGTCGACAAAAGGCCCAACTAAAATATAGGCCAGTGTAAGTTTGGGCCTAGCGCATTGTGTGAAGGCCCCAATCATTCGGGCCCAAGAAAGACGCAGGCCGACCCAATTGTGGCCCGCTAAAAACCAGGCCTGTTAGAGTCGAATGTTTCGGCCCGGTCGACTACATTTGATTTTTTTTCAGATAGCGAATGATGGCAGTAACTAGTAGGAATTAAGAACAAACCTACTCTATACAATAAAGAAATTACGGCATAGTAACTAAGAATAAACCTACACTATACAATAAAGGATTTAAGGTATATTACATCCACTGGGCATCGAAGTTCACCACCAGTGATCATAAAGCGCAACGAAGAAGCAGATTACAAAAACTGGGCACCATTGCAGCGTAACAAAATAATACTAAACCGAGACCACTTCCAAGATAGTTCAAGAAAGGTTAGCCTTGCGGGGGAACTGCTGCGCAAGCTACTGAGCATGGCTGTGAGACCGGCCTAGCATGTTGGTCATAGCTTCTAGGTGTAGCTGTTTAGCGATGAGGTTCTCATTGGTGTTCTCCGCAATCTTTCTTAGAGATAGGACTTCAAGTCGAAGTTGAGTTGCAGAATGCCTTTCTGCTAGAACTTGGGACCAAGAAGTCGAACCGATTCGCATAACGATTCGTGAGCTTGTCTGACTACTAGTGTCAAGTAACTTGAACACTGCATCTAGACAAGACTTTGGGGTTGTCTCGCTATCTTCAAGATGTTTTGCCTTCTTTGCTGCAATATATGTTGGGTTTGTCTCACAACCTTCAGCAGACTTGTGCATGCCATCAGGCATATCACCCTGAAACAAAGTAGAGAGATGACAAGGTTTGCACGTGTATAAACAAAGATGAAAACTGTGCTGTCAAATCCATCCAATTTCAAATTAGAAAATAAAGAGTAAGTTCAAAATATCAGTAGCATAATTTGGCATTGTTCATAATGCGGGGAGCTTCACCACAGTACTGGCCCATGTCAACATAACAAGCATAGATGAAGGGCAAAGAAAATCATTGTATCTGTTTTGGATAATGTGCATGGCATGTTGTTCATATCATCAGCCACATCAGTAAGATAAAACATGAGATGACAAGGTGCAAACGTGGGATGCTTCACCACACACTAGATTATAGATCCACAAAAACAAGTATACATATAGGGGTTATTAAGTAATGTGCATGGTATGAATAAGGAATTTGGTTTTACAAGTAAAACTTAGAACTTACGGTTCTTACGAACATGCATTTTGGTAGAAACAACAAACTAAACAGCAGTAAACGATAGGAAGTATGAGCAAATTAAACAGCAGTTGGGGATAAAGGCTTTAGAAGGACTGACTTACATTAACAGTTAACACGGACTTTATAATGCCCTTCTCCATGTCAAGGGAAGGATAACTCAAGAATTTCAGCACATAATCTTCTTCATAAGCATTGCTCAGGTTCTACATTTTGTAGAGAGTAATTATAGATATGATAATACCGAAGGGATAGAGGATAATGAAGATAAGATGCATTGATGCTACATAATCAACTACCAATCCTCGAAGTACAAGCGCTACAGACAAAATGTAATTGACAAGAGCAATGGGCTACACTTCAGACCGCATTGTCTGCGTGTATTCTACTTGTTGGTAATATTAAATATAGATCTGATCTTTTTTAGTAAATGGCGGGCGAGGGAGATAAGATGCAGAATGCTACGCAATGAACCAATCCCTCTTCCCATAATACAAGAGTGTTTTGAACACTGGAGTATTGTACAAAACGTTCTTATATTATGGGACAGACGGAGTATCTATTAATGTAAGTAAAGTGATAGACCACGTTCAGTCCTTACAAGAGGACTGCAGAACTAAACCTCTTCAAAAGCATTTGGCCGATTCTAAATTTATGTAAGAGTCCATACGGATCTTATAATGTCGACCAAATGGACGATTACGAGGCTAACATGTGCAGTGATGCTACATAATCAAACAACTATGAAAGTAAGTATGATCATACAGGGCAAGAGGTACTCACAAGAGCAATGTAGTGTGCAGTATAGTTGCGAGATTCTGTGGTCCCTTGAGAACGAATGTTCTTCCGCTAACAGCCAGACAAGTGAGACATTAAGGCAAATGCAGAAATGTAGTTCAAATTGTGATGTGATATCATAGACAGTACCTTACGCTAGAGCCGATACCAATGTGTAACAAGATTATTCCAGTCACCGTCGGATAA
Source organism: Aegilops speltoides (assembly GCA_021437245.1). Taxonomy (NCBI): domain Eukaryota; kingdom Viridiplantae; phylum Streptophyta; class Magnoliopsida; order Poales; family Poaceae; genus Aegilops; species Aegilops speltoides. Next base: position 54,571,655 of record CM038141.1, on the reverse strand, counting down.
ATGTAGCACTGGAGACTTTACAGAAATTTCGTTCAGAGGCTTGCCATCGAAGTGCACTTGCCTCAGGTAGGAACGATACTTCATCAACGAGTGGTTGAAAAGCACAACTAACCCTTGCTCGTCTTTACAATACAGTTTGCTCCTCGCCTATTTAAAAGAATGAAATCTTGTGTCTTTTGTCAGCAGAAACATATGCAGTAATGAACATGAATAACATTAGTACATTACTTACGCCAGAAGTTGCGGAGGAAGACTGAAATTGTTCTGTTCATGTATAATCTTTCCATGAAGGAAAGATGCGCACAAAGTTCTTGACAACAACATAAGCTTCGTCTTCTAGACTGGGAAGAAATGGAACAGGGGTCCTATTACTGCAATTGGGGCTCTCCCTAGTTCGAAAAGGGATTTGGCAACTGGATTTGGTGTACTCTTTGCTGGAATGGGGGTTTTGCGTCGTAGAGCTAGTGCTATGTCAACTGGCATAATCATACGGTTTGCTGCAGTTGGGGTCTGCTGAGTTGGGGCATCAGAAATGACCAGTGTAGTAGGGCTAGAGTTTGCTAGAGTTGGGGTGTTTTGTGGGTCAGGTGATATTGCAACTACACCTAATGGGTTATTTGATTTATCAGGTGCCACTACCTTTTTCAAATACTTTGCTTGTGCTCCTCCATGATCAGCAATCACCCTCTTCCTTTTGAACGTCTGATACACAAGAACAACATTTGAATGGATAAATATGGTATGATGACAGATGGAATATGTACTAAAAATGGATAGGCAGGGCGTATTCACATACACGATGTGTAAACTAAGCTAATGGCAGTTCAACAAAGTAGAAGCAATGCAAAGCATCAGTTGCAAGATATGTGCGAGCAATGTAACCTTGGAAAGTTAGAGCAAGTACCTTGATGGGTGAATAAGATAGGGCATCTTCCTCTGACTACTCCACTAGGGAGCTACATTGACTTAGGTCTCCCTCTAGCTCAGAATCACGGTTAGGATCATATTCTGAGCATGAATCTGTAGGTGGAGAGCGTTTGCATTGCATTGCATCCTGACTTGATTTCAGTCCCTTAATGCCAAGTTTGACAACCCTGTCATTGTTCTACTTTATTCTTTTCATGCGCACAAGCTCATAATCATTATGATGCTATTCAGAATACGAGATTCATGAAGACTTAAAAAGTAGTCAAGATTATCTATGGAATGCATTGCGGATTCAACTCGAAGAGTGTCTCCCTATAAACCCCTGCATATGCAAAGTTCACCCCACAACCGCGCTGACCATACCACACACAGAAATACAAACCCCTTATGTATCTATAACAGGCAGGCACACATTTCAAAACTGAAGTAAGAACATTAGAATCATATGAAATTCGTATTTGAACAAATAAACTAAGCAATTATGAGTGGCATAATGTTTAGCTTCAAGGGTGGAGTGTTGGTAGTGCGACACAAAGCAAGTAGGCAGATTGTATTCCATGTCAAAGATTGAAACCTATGTAAAAGCTAGAAATGACACTTTCTTTCTATACAATGGAGTGTTCGTTACCCACACATGATGGAAGAGATCACATAGAAATACTATTCACTCATGTCTACGGTTCCAAAGATTTAGAAACAGGTGGTCCACCCTAAAAGAATATTGACAACAAATATGACAAGGCAAGCATAGATGTAGTGAATCAATCATTTACTTGTGAGCTTACTAGGACAAGTATGCAGAATTGTAACTGCAGTAAGAGACTGTCCAAAATATGAATGAAGAAGTTTGTCTAGCACTTATTGTTTGCAACTAATCGACATGAATAATTGGATATTATATCGAATGAGTAAGAAAGACAAGTAAAATTGTCAACAAACCTGGCTTGCAGTAGTAATCTGGGTCAATGTCACTACGACCAAAAATCCAAAATGACTAGTGTCTGTTCTGAGGGCCGGAATTTTGAAAACCATATGAACTTTAGAGGTACTAAAGATTACCGAAATACATCTGAACCATTAAGTGTAGGTAGCACTAAGCACACAACAAACCCTAATGACAGTCCTGCCTAATGAGTAATGAATCAATTAGAAAATGGGTCATGAGGAGTGGCTGCTGAGTGTTGAGGATATATCTCTGGATAAATCGGGTTGGCTTGGTGGGTGCTGCACGCCTGAGCCCTGAACGGACTGGGAATGTAGGCACGGCGGCGCGCCCGGGCAGTGATGTCTACTATGCAACCTTCTTCTTGTAGACATTGTTGGGCCTGCAAGTGCACAGGTTTGTAGGACAGTAGCAAATTTCCCTCAAGTGGATGACCTAAGGTTTATCAATCCGTGGGAGGCGTAGGATGAAGATGGTTTCTCTCAAATAACCCTGCAACCAAATAACAAAGAGTCTCTTGTGTCCCCAACACACCCAATACAATGGCGAATTGTATAGGTGCACTAGTTCGGCGAAGAGATGGTGATACAAGTGCAATATGGATGGTAGATATAGGTTTTTGTAATTTGAAAATATAAAAGCAGCAAGGTAACTAATGATAAAAGTGAGCGTAAAAGGTATTGCAATGCTAGGAAAAAAGGCCTAGGGTTCATACTTTCACTAGTGCAAGTTCTCTCAACAATAATAACATAGATAGATCATATAACAATCCCTCAACATGCAACAAAGAGTCACTCCAAAGCCACTAATAGCGGAGAACAAACGAAGAGATTATGGTAGGGTACGAAACCACCTCAAAGTTATTGTTTCTGCTCGATCTATTCAAGAGTCCGTAGTAAAATAACATAAAGCTATTCTTTCTGTTCAATCTATCATAGAGTTCATACTAGAATAACACCTTAAGACACAAATCAACCAAAATCCTAATGTCACCTAGATACTCCATTGTCACCTGAAGTATCCGTGGGCATGATTATACGATATGCATCACACAATCTCAGATTCATCTATTCAACCAACACAAAGTACTTCAAAGAGTGCCCCAAAGTTTCCACCGGAGAGTCAAGACGAAAACGTGTGCCAACCCTTATGCATAGGTTCATGGGCGGAACCTGCAAGTTGATCACCAAAACATACATCAATTGTATCACGTGATATCCCATTGTCACCACAGATAAGCACGACCATACATACATCAAGTGTTCTCAAATCCTTAAAGACTCAATCCGATAGGATAACTTCAAAGGGAAAACTCAATCCATTACAAGAGAGTAGAGGGGGAGAAACATCATAAGATCCAACTATAATAGCAAAGCTCGCGATACATCAAGATCGTGCCATAGAGAGAACACGAGAGATAGATATCAAACACATAGCTACTGGTGCATACCCTCAGCCCCGAGGGTGAACTACTCCCTACTCGTCATGGAGAGCGCCGGGATGATGAAGATGGCCACTGGTGATGGATTCCCCCTCCGGCAGGGTGCCGGAACGGGCTCCCGAGAGGTTTTTGGTGGTTACAGAGGCTTGCGGCGGCGGAACTCCCGATCTATTGTTCTTCTTTGATGTTTTTAGGATATATGGGAATATATAGGCGAAAGAAGTCGGTCCGTGGAGCCACGAGGGACCCATGAGGGTGGAGGGTGCGCCTAGGGGGGTGGGCGCGCCCCCTACCTCGTGGCCTCCTCGAAGCTTCCCTGGCTTGCACTCCAAGTCCCTTGGATTGCTTCTGTTCCAAAATTAACTTTTCCGAAGGTTTCATTCCGTTTGGACACCGTTTGATATTCCTTTTCTTCGAAATACTGAAATAGCACTACAAAAAAAGACACATCCATGACATTTTGGGCCAAACGATTTTTTTCCTGTCATACATATGACACTTCTATGACGATAATTGTGACAAAAGCCGGTATCATCATAGATGTGGTGGGCTCCTACTTCTATGACAAAAAATCATGACAGAAAATGGGATTTTCGTCCTGGCGGGCCGGAGACGCAGTTGCATGACATTCTTTGGGCCGTCCATGACGGAAAAAACCATGGTAGAAGCGAGGGGGAGGAAAATTTCAGGGACTTGCCGATTACGGTGGGAGGTCGGGGGCCGAGCGATGTGCGTTTCTCTCATACACATACGCGCATGTGTGCGAGGCGTTGGCTCTAACTGAACTCGAGCGAGGCGTTGGGCTCTAGCTGAACCCGAGCGATTGCACTGTAGGCTACACGTTACTGAACCCGAGCGATCGATTGATGGTTGTTAACTGAACCTGATGGAGTGATTCCTTTGCTATGCTGCTAACTGAAGCCGATCGATTGGATGAACAGTGAGCGTTGCAGGGGGGTTGGATGAACAGTGAGCAGTGGCGTTGCCTCTGGATGAACAGGACCCCGTGGTGTGGAGGGCTGGTGAACAGTAGATGGTGGAGGGGTGGCCGTGGAGGGGTGGTTGAACAGGATCCCGTGGTGTGGAGGGCTGGATGAATAGTAGATGATGGAGGGGTGCCCGTGGAGGGGTGGTTGAACAATAGCCGGTGGAGTAGCGCGCGGTGGAGGCTGGATGAACAGGAGCCCGTGGAGGCGGGAGGAGGTCGACGGTAGCCCGTGGAGGCTGTAGGAGGTCGACGGTGGAGATGAATAGTATCCCGTGGAGTCCCGTCTTGCGGTACGCCACACCCCTCCCGGCGAACAGACCCTGTTTTCACCATAGCGCCCAACACAAGTCCGCTTAAATCTGCTTTTGCGATACGCCACACCCTCCCGATCAACAGACTTCGCTTTCACCATAGGAGGTCTGCTTCTCCGCTTTGCGGCACGCCGCACTTCCCGGCGAACATGATCCCGCTTTTGAACGTGGCTGGTCGAACACAAGGCCGCTTCTCCGCAGCGGTACGCCAGCCTCGCCCATTGCTGCTCCGCCCAAGCCCTCCCGGCGAACACGGGCACGCATTCCGCTCCGACCCAGCCGTTGGCTCCCACGCGCCCGCTGCCTCCCGATGAACACGACACATTCCGCTGCCTCCCCATGAACACGAGCATTCCGCTGCTTCCCCATGAACACGACGATGATGTTTGTTTCTCCGCTCCGACCTAGCCATGTACGTGCGCGAGTAGGCGTTCGAGACCCTGCCCGTATGTACATACCGACGATTTTCTTTCTTGCACCCTCGCAGCACGACGTGCGTGTACATGCTACGTCGCGCGCCTCTACTACGACACGTCGCGGCGCCTACACACGACCAAGATGTACGTACACATTCGCGACCAGAATGACAACGCTACGTACGCTTCAACCAGGTGGGTCCTGACTGTCAGGCACTTCCTTGCATGCGAAGATGTAGCTGGTGGGTCCCAGTAGTCATGGGCGAATCATTTTTTTTTGCCCGGACACACTTCCTTGCGTGCGAGGATGTAGCTGGTGGGTCCCAGCAGTCAGGGGGGTGAATCATTTTGATTTTTTTGCCCGGACACACTTCCTTGCGTGCGAAGGTGTAGCTAGTGGGTCCCAGCAATCAGGGGGGAAACATTTTTTTCGCGAAATATGGTGGCCCGTCAGGTGGGTCCCAGCTGTTAGGTGGAGGAATAATTATTTTGCGCGTAGTAAGGAGGCACTTCCTTGCGGCTGCCGTGGACCCAGCTGTCAGCCTCTCCACGCATAGTACTCTTCCGATGGAAGTCGGTCATTGACCACATTGACCACGCCGCGCCAAGAGCACCACGGCGGTGGACGACGGCGAGGCCTAGGAAGGGGACGACGCGGAGCCGGGAAAGACGCAGCAGTGGATGCCAACGCGAAGAGGAGTACGAGGGTGAGGCTGCCGTAGCCGCAGAATAATAGGGGGTGCGGGTGAGTAGAGGGATGGCTTGGCCAGCGGTGGGAGTAGTAGGGGGCGGTGAGGCCTCCGCGTCATCACAGCCGGCCACGGGAGGCAGGAGCACGCGACACGACTGACGCTTCTTTGGGCGGCTGGAGCATGAAGACCAGAGGTTGAAGAAGCACTACGGCCGTTGGATGGACATCGTATGGTCACTGGAGCTAGAGTCGTTCATATTGACTAAATTGACAAAGCCCTCCGTCCCCGTAAACTTAGTAGGCCCACAAGTCAGCCTCCCACCAAGGTGAGTCCCAGCTAGCAGGGGGAGTATTCATTTTTTGTGCGTAATAAGGAGGCATTTCCGGTGGGTCTGAGCTGATAGCGGGGGAAACATTTTTTCACGAACTACAGAGACCCTTCCGGTGGGTCCCAGCTATCAGGTGGAGGAATCATTATTTTGCGCGTAATAAGGAGGCATTTTCCGTGTGGGCCTCTATTGTCACCTCTTCCGATGGCTGTTGTTTGTCGACCATGTTGACCTCGCCGCCGAGAGCACAAACGCTTGTGACGAAAAGGGGGCCCAGGAAGAGAACCACCTGGAGCCGGCAAAGCCACCGCAGCGGATGCCCACGCTGAGGGGAGAACGAGCGCTGACTGGTCGGCTGCGGGGTGAGGCTGACGTCGCCGAAAAATAAAAGGATGTGTGGGTGGTTAGAGGATGGCTGGCGGCAAAGACAGCCAGCCACGGAGGAGGGAGCAGCAGTCCGCGCGCTGGTTTGGGCGGCCGGAGCAGGAGATCACAGATGAAGAAGACGGCGGCCGTTGGATGGACATCCAACAGTCACAGCTGTGTCTTGACTAAGTTGACAAAGCCTTGCGTACGTGTCAAAAAAAATTTAGGACAACGTCATCGTCAACCTAGTAGGCCCAGAAGTCAGCCACCAAATCTGTGGAAAACAGCATACATCCCATTAGCAATTATTTTCAATTATTTATAGTCCATTTGCTAATTCTTAAGGATATTTGAATCCCATATTCTTTTTATTAGCATTACAGACCATATATTCTGGGCACTGCTAAAAAATTCAACGAAATTTTGCATATTTCGGTGGGGTCCGAACTCTTTTAATCACGAAATTTCAAGTCACGTTAAAAATAGTTTTCAAAAAATTATATCAAAATAAATTCAAAAAACAATTCTTCGCAAAAAAATGAATGAAATTTAGAATCTTAACTAGCAAGATGCCCGTTCGTTGCACGGATCATGAAGATGCATTTGTACGAGTAGTTTATCTTGTGGGTGAAAAGATGATATTTTAATGTAATTGCCAGTTGGCTTTGGTTTTTATAAGAGTAGAGAGTAGAGAAATCCTGAAAAAATGATACTTTAATGCAATTGCCAGTTGGCTTTGGTTTAAAATTTATAGCCCATTTCTTACAACTTATAGCCCGTTTTCTGGGGAAGCCCCTTTCTTATCCCTCCTCGTCTTGAAAGATTTGCAGCCCAGCAGGGCTGAGAAAAGCAAGTAGGCCTCGGTTTTGGTATTCTCCAAAAAAAAGAACTGGGCTAGCCGATTTCAGAAAGAAAAAAAAATCAACTGGGCTCGTCATGTGCTTAATAAAAGCGTAAGTGTGGGCTAGACGGGCCACAGCCCCCGCACAACGCGCAGTTGAGCTCCGTCTCTAAAACTGAAAACAATCGGGCGAGCTCTTTGGGTCCCCGTGTTATCCGCTCGTTGTGTAATTTTCTCATTTATTGACTACATTGACAATGGCGTGGAACCTAGTTGTCAAAAAATTAGGAGGAAGTATTGTTTTGGCTTGTAATAACGAGGCACCGCTATAAATGCAATGACCCTGGTGGGTCCCTCTTGTCGACCTCTCCACGACAAATATCTCCTGATTCCTCTTGGTTGTCGACCATGTTGACAACACCGCACGACGGCGAGAGCACAGCAAGCTAACCAAGGCGGAGAACGACGGCAAGACCTCGGACGGGAACGAACAGCAGCCATGGAAGATGCGGCAGTGTAGTGGCAGGTGGAGGGGAGTACCAAGGCAAAAACATGCAAGTCAAGCATACAAATGGTACAAAAAGCCCAAGGATTAATTGTTCATCAAATTTTTAGACAAAACCCACATTGAACATGACAGTAACATCTAACCCAACCACTCTTTTTTGCGGTCACAAACAAATGGATCAGTCTGATCCATAAAATCAACATCCTATGCAAAAAGATTTATTTTAGGACGTCTAGAACTTGTTGTAAATAGAAGCTGAGCACATTTAGAAGCCCATTTTTCCACTTGAAACTTCTTTTTTTGCTGTTCAACATGTTCGTCCGTGAGAAATCTCTTGTTGTAAAAATTAAGCCTCATGGACAATAGTAACCTTGCATTCAACAGGAAGAATGTGACAAAGCTTCTGTTTGCCTGGTTGGATGCATATCGTCCCATCGTTATTGTCCTCAAACGAATGTCATGAGAACTGAGAAAATCCTTGTGCTTATTAAGCCAACGATTGGTTATATGTTTTTCTCCATGTGGTTATGCCTAACTAGACATGAAGATTGAAAATATTTAATGTCCGAAAAAGAGTATGTCGATAGAACGACAGCTGAACAGTTAATTCTAGTACAATATATACGGGCCTTCAATGTGCATGAAATCATCACCTCTATGTATAAATTCTCTAGAGATCGAAAGCATCGCAGCAAGCCAATAATTATGTCCAGATCAAAACTATACATTCTGATATATATGATCTTGACAGAATCCAGCAGCATTGATAGGCTATCAATGGACGAACTCTTCATTGAGCATATAACATAATATTAGTACCCAAAGTGTACTCCAAGATGATATAAAACTTATGCGCAAAAAATGAAAAATGCAGCATACGATTACAAATGTGTAGATGATAATATATGGTACCTGAAAAGGTGAGGAGCCAAACACCAACTCTTTGTGATTATTAAACGGTTCACAAATTACACCCAAGGTCTCCAGTTTCGGCGCAGAGACGACAGTTATTTCTGAAGGTGTATATCAATTATGAAAGAGCAACCTTTCAAGTGCAGGGCATCTTCGATGATGAGTTGTTGTCCTTCAAAACAAATTCCAATGCTTTTAAGGTGAGGCGACTTTATTTGGAGACAACTGATGCCGATTTCTATTCCCAAAACAATGAGCAAGCGCTCCAGGGCAGGGCAACTGGAGTGGATGATGATGTGCAGTGAGGCCTCCGATAGATAAACCACCACAAGCGAAAGTTTTTTTAGAAGTGGGAGTCGAAGCATTTGTACCAGATCGTCTAGTAGATGGCACCGGGCGAAGGTGGCGGTGTGGAGAGAGGAGTAAAACCGCGAGATGGACAACAGTGGTGTGGGCACGAATTCTTGGTATGTTCGTGGTATGAAACTTTCGTGGTAATGGTAGAACTCAAACTGCTGGAATTTTCTGAATTCTGGGGATGTCAGCCAAGCGTCCACCTTGCCAGGTATGAACAACAGGTAGCTTGTCGGGATGCAGAGGCATTGAACGAGGCCCTGCTGGTGATAAGAGACGATGGCTCTGATGAGATCAAATTCAGCAAGGACAGATATCTGACAACAATCGAGATTGAGGGGTGCAGTGCGCCATAGAGGGCGCCACCGAGTTGAGAGGACTTGTGTGCAGCAGCAATCCTTGGTGGGGAGAAGCGAGATCATCTCCTCAAGGATGACGTCTGGGAGATCACTGATGCGGTCCACCGGAGATTCTACCTGTTCCTCAGATCCGGGTGGGGGGGGGCTCGCCGCTTCTCCCCACGCTACCGGGTGCGGGATCTACAACCGGCGTCGCCGCTGGCGGGAGCCTCATCTTCTTGGCACTTGGGCCAGCCGACTCCATTTTCATTGTGGGCGTCGCGCCGAGATCACAGGTTTGAGCAGAGTATCCAGAGACGAGCCTAGTGGCAGTGCGAGTGGGGAAGAAGGAGGGCTGGGGATTTCTTTAGGAGTGGAAGAAGAGGAGCAGGCGTTTTCTGTACGAGTGAGGAAGAAGGTGAGCGGGGTTTTCTGGACGAGTGAGGAAGATTGGGCAGCGGGGGGAATTGGGTGGGGAGACGGAAGCGGGAGAGCGAGCTGTTCGTGTTTATAAGGCCCACTGCACTAACTACTCGCTTTTTCCCAAGAACCGCTCTCTTCTTTTGCCTTGCTGCATGACTGGCCATGCATGCAGGATGCATGTGCCCGTCGGCCACTACATGCGCCTGATTTGTTACTAGGCCTATTTAATTGGGTGGTTATGGAGTAAATTAAGGAGATTTATTTTCTCTGTGTGCATCCACCAAATTAGAGGATGCGGTACTGGATGCAGACACTCACATTAAACTAACATTCAGAAGAACAAAAGTTTAGCATGTCTATGCATCTCAATGATTCACCATACTATAACCAATATACGAATCTGTGAGAAGGTGTGGAAATAAAGAAAATCGGTCGATGCTTCTCTCGAGCAAAGGGCCTCCCAAGCACGCATTAATTTCCTAGGCATGCTTTTTTCTTCTCAATGTTGCGAGCACTTTGAGCATGTTGGCAACTCCACAGCTAGCTAGCTGCCTCATCTTGCAATTAGTGCTGACACATTTGCAGCAAACAAATGAGGCAATAGAGATGACTCAACATGGGTCCATATTGTGCAGTTCCCCTGATATCATATTCATTGTCCTGAATCTGAAAAGATAGGAAAACAGTAGCTATACGTAAACGGTGTCGCAAAACAGTAGCACATATCAATAGCTCGACATGACAAAACACGATCATCTGGACGAAGGGGATACTGACCTGCCTGAGGAAGATTACATATAATTTCATAAGTCCTTGGTTGATTTCCACCTTCGGCTGCACCGCTTGTTTGCTCCTCCACACATGACAGATCGCTCCGCATCGCATTCAGCAAGTCAACGCATTTAATAAGCTAATTTCATCTTGCGGTGGTCATTGTACCTAGTTACGAATGTAGGAATACCTGGAGCACCATGAGGTTAACTGACAACAGGTAGATGCAGCCATATAAATTTTGTGCAGTGCTACAAAAATTGAGGTTTGTATCCCTTCCCTTTATGAGAATTCTTCTTGAAGTTGGTAGAATGTGACATCTTGTTCTTTGCATCAAACTTGCCTTTCCCCTGAGATTTGTTCTTGTTGTTTTGGGGCTGGTTGGGTTGGCAGTTCTTCTCGTGTACCATACGGGCACTAGAAGCTCCCTCGGCGACCCGAGCACGTGTGTCTTTTGCTCTCGCCTTCTCCTCAAAATCAAGAGTCCTAATGAGATCCAAAACAGAAAACTCATGTCTCTTGTTTTCAGAGAAGTAGCAAAATCGTTCCACGAAGGTGGAATCTTGGCAATGATGGTCCCAACAACAAATTTGTTCGGCAACACACACTTAAAGTACTCAAGTTCCTTAGAGAGTGACTGTTTCTCATGAGTCTGCTGAACAACAGAGCGCTCATCAGTCATCTTGTAGTCACAGAATTGCTCCATGACGTACAACTCGTTGCCAGCGCCCGAGGGCCCAAACGTGGCCTCGAGCGCAACCCACATGTCTTTGCTGCTGGTAAACAACATATACGAATCCACAATGGAATCGTCAAGAACACTCAATAGGGCGGCATTGAAGAGGGTATCCATGTTCTGAAAAGCTTCCTCCTGTGTAGGATTAAGATCGCCCTCAGGCTTACGCTTAGTGGCATCATAGCAGTACATGATTTGAAACCAATATGCTGCTCTTGTGCGCCACCTTTTATATTGCACCCCCTTAAAAGTAGGCGGCTTCAAAAGCGCAGCAAAACCACTCGGAGTAAATTGCCTGTGATCATGATTTTTTGGATTGGATTGTTGAATATATGAGCAATTTATTATGAGATTTAATCCGAATCAGCAGTAAATAGATCATGACGACAATTGCAAACATCAAAGTAATGATGCGGACTAAACGAGGAGGAAAGAATCACATACTGTACAGCGGAAGCAGAACTGATGTGGTTGATGTTGTCACTCATGTCGTTGATGAAGAGGTTACCGAGGTCGGAGAAGAAGGCTGTCGTTGAGGAAGTCGTCGCTGGCAGCAGTCACAGGAGTGTGCTCCCCAAAAACCTGATCGCCCTTCTCCCGTACAGGATCACGAAAGGCGGGGTCCAGAGGACTGCTTTCCCTTCTCGCGGTGCATGCCGAAGGAGGGCTAGAGAAGAATTGCGTGGCGGCACTAAGATCTGGAACGGTGTGAAACCATATGATACATCGGCGGCTAGGGTAGAGCATGTCAGGTCGGAGTATAGTAGGCCTTTGGCCCCCCAAACCCCACGTCCAAGTCAATAATAGCTTAAAAAAGTCAATAATAGCCCCACCAAGGTTTGTCTCAAAAAAGGAGTAATTAAGCCGTATGTTAGTCCCTTTAGTATAAATACAATATCATTAATAATGGCCCCACCTTTTGTCTCACAAAGTAGAGTGTATGTTGGAGTACAACCGGCTACACGTTTACAATCCGCTTCTCTTCTCTCTCCTCTTCTCTCTCCTTCAAATAAGCACAAATACTATATTTAAATCCTTATATCCTGCTTATGTCATCTAATTATAGTACTTGCTCTAAAAGTTACTATCCACTGTGTAGTCTGAAATGCCGGGCGTGCAGTGGGCGGTGCCCTCGCGGCCGCCCGCTCAATGGCGGAAGCAAGGAGAGGTCGCGTCATACTCGACTTGCCATCAATGTGGAGCGGCGGGCTCAGTTGGTGCCGGGAGAGAAGCGCGTGCGGGAGGGGGGAGGGGTTTTTGTTGGGCAAAGAAGGTGAGAAGCCAAATTGGGATCGGTCCGGACGGGTCAATATCATGTGCTCCCATACTCTGCATATGACACTAGTCTATGTTACTACTCCCTCCTTTCCGGTTTATAGAGATGTTTAGAGTAACATAGTAATATGTTACAGTACAAGTTACTCCCCACTATGACCAGCCTTGGCCTCTCCCAGTGCTCCACCATGTATAGCTGCTAAGCCTGCCACGTAGGCATAAAATATGATGTGGCACCAATAAACTAAGCACCAATGCAATGAACACTTGAGTTACTAAGCCATTTAATGCACTTAGCACCTCATCTAAAGAGCATTGATAGTATAGCCAGCTGCTGGCTATAAGCCTACATCCCATCTTATAGTCAACATGTACAAAGTGCCTAGGAGCACGTGCTAGAGCTGGCTCTTCACGAAGAGCCCGCTTACCTTCTCTCCTCTTCTCCTTCCTCCAACTAAGCAGAAATATACTACTGTTTATTCCTTATAGCCCGCTGACTCAGCTCTATTTTACTTGCTCTAAGCACATGTAAGCACTTGCTAGCACCCCCTTGACCGTGGACCTTGACGGTGTATGTCACCTTGTGTCTCATAATTTTCCTCGTCATCATCTGAGTCCTAGAAGATCTCACCCACATCATCATTAGCATGCAGCCGCCTTGATAGACAACATGCGCAGAAGGAGTAGAGGCGACTGGGGACGCACCACCCACAATGTCGTGGGCACTTCGTATGTGCTCATGTGCGTGCAGCATGCGTGTTTTTCCATCGGTGCTAGCTCTAAAGCCGAGGCTGCGGTCGTCTTCGTCTCCGACTAGTAGTTGAGCAACGACGGCAAAGAGGTGCTGCAAGAGATGCGTATGCGCTGTTGTGTGCGAGCTTTGCCGTAGCACGACGAACCGGACGTCGCCATGGATGGCGCACGCCTCCATGCAGCCGAGTGTGTGTGCATGCATGTGTTATTCATGTGCATTCTGCGGCCGAGCGTGTGTGCATGCACGTCTTGTGTACGTGCATTGTGTGCTCCATGCTGTGCGCGTATGTGCATGAGTTGGATTGGATGGAGTTAGTGCGTTGGCTTGTGTACATATTTTAGAGTGTAGATTCACTCATTTTGTTTCGTATGTAGTCCCTTATTGAAATATCTAAAAAGACTTATATTTGGGAACGGAGGGAGTATAAAACATCTTCAACTTAGCATCCTTGTTAGGACCCCGACTCAATGCCACATCGATCTAGCATGTAACACCTCATATCTCTTTGCGGCCTCACGCACGGTATCCCCACGGGTGTCGCCTTACCTTTGCCCGGGACCGTTTGCGCCTTTTGGCACACGTATATGATAGTGTCGCTAGCATCCATATGATAAGGAGCCCGGGCTGACATGGCTAGTCGTAAACCCAAAGTGGCACAAACTTACAGGACAGCATCCATGACCCAAAGATCGAACGTGTCGGTCATCGAAAGTGAATCCAGTGTGTAGCACTGGGCTAGCAGGACTCGTGAGCCGGGCAGAAGCGGCTAACAGACTCCGGTATCCATCGCGTGACATTTCCCCGAAGGGACAGACACAGGAACGAGGAAGGACACATGCCGGCCAGCCTAAGTGTTCCGGAGCAGTAGCAAGCTACCATGGCTCGGTGGAAACACTAGGAGACATTTCCCGGTAAGAGAGGCTAGCAAAGATAAACAACTAGATAGTCAGATCCCACACATACCAAGCATTTCAATAACATACACACAATATGCTCGATATGTGCAAATACAACATGGCATCACAACATGACTCTACGACTCAAGTATTTATTCATTAGGCTCCGAGGAGCGAGATATTACAAACATGGGTCTCACGACCCAACATTCAGAGCATACAAGTCAAGGCACAAGCGGAAGCTTAACATGTCTGAGTACAGACATCTAGAAATGAAAAGGCTAAGAAGCCTGACTATCTACCAGATCCTGCCGAGGGCACAAGATCATAGCTAAGGTAACAAGCTAAACGTCGAAGTCCACACGGTACTAGTAGTGAGACTGAAGTCTCTCTGCAAAACATAAAATAGGCAAACGTGAGTACAAATGTACCCAAAGAAGACTTACATCGTAACTAACTACATATGCATCGTTATCAACAAAGGGATGGTGGGGTTTAACCGCAGCAAGCCAGCTTTGACTCGGTGGCTATCCCGAACTACGATCGCAAGTAACTCTTTTGAGGTGGCGCACGAGTCCACATATTCACCATATCAATACACCACTATGGATCCGCCTCCGCCTCCCTACGAGAACGCCATCCATAGCACTCACGCTATCTTGCGATTTTAGAGTATCCACTTTCACTTGTCTATGAACTATGCAAGGGGTCCAAGTTTCCATATCCGAGGAATCCGGCTATTCAATAGATAATGATAACCCCGCAGGGTGTACTTCTTCACACGCTCTCGCCACTTATCGCCTCAGACACGCCATGTACCTCGGCAACCTTCAAGCGGAAGCCAGCGAGGGAGTCGGCCACGGCCTACCTAAACACTCAAGTCTCTCGTCCAGTGTTTATCGCCTATTCGGTTCCATCCGCAAGGAGATCCGCCGGGTGTCGCCACGGCCCCAAACGATGTGAGCAGGGTTCCCAAGCCCACCTCGACGGGTGGATCTACGCTTGGTACACCGTGCCACGGTGCCTAGTCATCCCAAGCCCACCTGCACGGGTGCCACTTGGTAGACTACTAACACTACCTACAAACACCGTAAACTAGTTGCAACTCCCGGACAGAGAACAAGGGTGATTAAGAAGCCGAGAGGGCTTGGAGCGCCTGAGCCCAATGTGTGGTAGTAACTGCTCATGGATCACAAACACGTAACTCAGTTCTCGAGGACGGCTGCAATGAGACAACCCACCATGTACTCCTACATGGCCTCTCATCGCTACCTTTACCAAATCGTGTTCACACACTTAGCTCACATACTGAGAGGACATGTTCACACACCTCCGATTCATCCATGATGAATCGACCGACACAACTCTAAGCAATAGCAGCATGACAAACAAGCATGTATGAGTAGGCACAACAGGCTCAAACAACTCCTACTCATGCTAGTGGGTTTCATCTATTTACCGTGGAATGACAGTCATGCAAAGGATAAGGGGTTCAGCTACCGCAGCAAGTAATGTATGAATCGTTGTTGTCCTAATGCAGTAAAATAGAGCAGGAGCGAGAGAGTGGGATTGTATCGAATGAACAAGGGGTTTTGCTTGCACGGCACTTCCAAGATAATATAGCTCTTCATCAGTGTCATCGATCACGTCGTCGGTACGTCGACTACTGAGAGGGGACAAACACCGGCAAACAAGGAAGAACAAAACCAATGCAATGCACAATGTGATGCATGATCATGACATGGCAATATGCTGTGATTTGAGCTAATGCAACTAGCTATGATTTAAATGAAGTTGGTTTGAATACATGATTCAAATTCCAACTCCATATATGATTATTTAAATGCCCTTAATATGATTTGTCCTAAACAGCAGCTATAAGTTGTTCTAACATGCATGAAAATGATACAGATGGATAGGTTGGATTTTTCTGATCATTTTTCATATATAATTTGTTTGATTTGGAGCTATGGTTGAATTACTATGAATTTTAGAAGTTTTGACTATTTTCTGGAATTTCCTATATAAGAATAATTCCAAAGAATGATTATTATACAAGATGACGCCTCGTGTGACGTCATCAAGTCAATCGGGCTGGTCCTGGTCAAACCTGACCAGTGGGGTCCACACGTCAGTGACAGACTGACTAACCTAACTTAATTAAGGTTAAATTACTACTAACTAAAATGTTAGTTGGGTTAACTAGACTTAATTAAGAAAAACTAATCTAGGATTAGCCGGGCCGGGCCCACATGTCGGCGACCAGGGGAGGTCAAACCCTGGTCAAGTAAAAATCAAAACCCGCGCCGTTAAACCGCCGGGCGAGGTCGTGGGCGGCCACGGCTTCGGAAGGCTCCACAGAGCTCGGTTTTGGACGCGTTGGGTTCTACGGCGAAGCCGACTCGTGCGCATCCAGCGGTTGTGGTGGTGGCGCTTAGTGCGAGCTGAAGCGGCGGCGGCGGCGAAGTTGGGCGGCAACCGGAGTTCGTGGTGCACGCGCGCTGTGTTGGAGCAAGCGGCGATCAAAGCGAGCAAAGGAGCAAAGAACTACGGTGTTCCAGAGCACGAAGAACAATGGCGCTGGCCGAGGAAGGCCCCGCAGCAGCAGGTCCAGCTGCCATGGCGGACGGCGAAGCTTCGCCGTGGCGGAATCGGGCGCTAGAGGACGCGCTAGAGGAAGGGCACAGGGGAAATGGAGAGGAGCTCACCGTGAATACGATGAGATGGTCACGAGCTCGGGACGCCCTCGTTGCCGCGAATCGAAAGCGGCGGCGATCGCCGCCATGGCGGCGAAGATGGCGGTGATGGCGTGGCTTCGGTACCCGTGTCGCGTGCGTCGGCGTAGAGATTCAAGGATCCGAGGCGGAGCTTGTGGGCTAGCTGGATGGTCGCGGGGATGCCGGTGGCCGCGGTGGCTCACGGCGGCGTGCTCAGGCGCGTGAGGAGAGGAGAGAGGAAGAGAGACAGAGGGGAGGAGAGGTGAGGGCACGGGGAGAGAGAGAGAGGGTCCGGGAGCCGCGTGTCGTCTCCCGAAGAAGCCAGGCGAAGCGGCAAGCAGGAGGTGGCCGGGCGACGCCGGCGTGCGTCGGCCACGCGCCTGCGCCTACTGGCGCGAGGAGGAAGGCGACAGGGGGCGGCAAGTGGGCTGGGCCGCAAATACTGGACCAGCGATGGGGAAGCTGGGCCGCCGTAGGTTTGGGCTGTAAGTTTTCTCTCTCTCTCATTTCTTTCTGTTTGTTTCTGTTTTCTAATTTTGCAATTTTGTTTTAATTTGGTTTCTTAACCAAATTATCTTTGCAGCTCTCTGGATATTATTATGGATGCATTAAGGTTTATCCTAGAGCTCCACAAAATATTCCAGGATCATTGGAGCAATAAAAATATTTATAGAATTTATTTGCTCCAACTCAAATACAATTATGAATTAATTCAAAAACCATAAATGCATTGGAAAAATGTGCATGACCTCTGATTAAGGTTTTACCCTTTTTTCCAGAAATAACGAACATTTTTGGAGGGCATTTTGGGTCCAATGAAAATATTTGAATTGAACCTGGTTAAAATTATTATTTGCTAGGGTTTGAACATCCCCATTTCAAAATTTCATTTGAATTTAAACATGATGCAACACAAGACTATCAAGACCAGAGCAGACCAGAACTAGGGATGTGACAGCTCACCCCCACTAAACAAGAATCTCGTCCCGAGATTCTAGCGTAGGGTAAGACGGAAGGGGGGGGGGGCAAACTAACACAATCTTCACGATCCAGATTGCACGTCATAAGAATGTTGATTCCTTGCATCATGTTGGTCTTGACAACTCTGCTTTCGAGATCTTCATCGAACATGAGGACAGAGACAACTTTACAATGATGGATCATCTTAATGATCACAGGATCAACTCACGGAATGAGACGTAGGGCATCTCTTGATCTGAGAGGCAAGACACACCTTGGAAAGGGCGGAAGGACAGTTTGACGGGGGTTCACTAGGTAGACAACAATTCCACACTTAAGAAGGTGGTGAACGGTTGTCAACGTAGCGAGGAGTTGAGTTGCCATGATACCATAATGATGCACCTTAGGGAAGGTGACTCGTAGAAATATCCCCTTAAGTGGCAAAAAGAATTACTTTTGATACCTAGATCATTGAAACTCTATATACCAGCCTAAGGCAATTCACAAACGATCGTTTGACGAAGTTGGAGTGAACGACATACTCGGGCTAGAATGGATGATGTGGACTACCTTGTTGAAGACAACGCGATGGATGATTTTGTTTATCATCGGAAATGGATGGGACCCAGGGTAGGACCACTTCTGAAGATGATCCTGAACAACAATTGTTGAGAAGGGCAGTCCAAGGGGGATTGACACAAGGCGGTGCAAGCTGGGAACAAAATGCAAATGTCGGAATGTTCCAACCATCATATCTCGCCGAGATTCAGATCTGGTTGGTGTCGAACAATCCGCACTCATCGAGTCTAGAAAGAAAAATGAAAGTTTGCAACACAAATTGATGAGATGACGTTGCGAGACTCTCGAGGAATGAACTACGATAGCAAGCTCCAAAACATGAGCTGGTTCTGCTACAACATGTGAACACGTTGTCCGAGATAAGCATGACCACATAGTAGTCTTATAATAAAACACTATCGAGTTCTGGTGGGGAACCATCAACGAGGATATTGAAGTCCTTACATAAGTCCGGATTAGCTCTTATGAGGGAACTTCTTTTCCTTGAACAAATCAGTTAGTGGCTTGGTGTGCTAGGGATACATATAGAATGAAGGTTGCAAGTCTCCAAACCACGGTAAACTTCGCACATATGCATGACTGACTTGGGATGACTCCAGAGGAAGCAAAACAAACTTTCTCGAATTCACGGCGGCAACTTGCATCAAATGCACGTGAATCAGAGGAAGTCACTTCTTTCATCCAAGCATATTCTTCATGAACGAAACACGAAGATAATGCTTATATAAGTTTCCAATACTAGCTGAATGTTCAACATGAATCATGAAGGAGATAAAAATGTTGCTGATGGGCTCAACAACAATTCATCTAGGTTTCCATATAAGTGGAATTCCACAATTATGTGAACAAGGCGATAGTATTGGTCAGACCCAAAGAGTATAACGGTGTATGCTCGAGGAAAATCCACGAGTAAGACAACATTACGAACATCGTTGGTTCTGATTTGATTTGAGGATAGCCCACACTCAAATCAAAGTTTCGGCAAAACAATAGGTCCAACAACTGATCACAGGGACCAATCGATGAAGATATCATATTTCTTCAACTAACACACCAACACCAGGATATCCCTTTGAAACGAACTAGGTTAGGTAAGATTTTATCTTCTAACTCTCCAAGTTGTCGTTTAGCTTAACCAACTAGCTCAGGGGTATCCAACACGGATTCTTGGAGAAGGGGTGGTTTACAAGAAACCAACTTGATCACGAGCTCAACATAGCGGTCAGGTGACAACCTGGTAATACTTCTGAGAAGATATAAAGAAAATCACGAACCACTGGTATGTCACTAAGCTCGAGAACAATCTTGGTTTCCAGGACAAGATGATATGATCAAAAGAGTGAGGGATTGACACAATCCTAACTCATTGATCGAGGAGTGCACCGGAAATAAGGACTAGGTAGCACAATCTATCTTAGAATGATGATTCAAAACCCAACACACTAAGAATGAAATTATTATCCATTAACTACCAAGCAACGAGTTGCTCGGAGTATTGATTTCACACATCACCATTCACTTGTCGGCATTCCGGTTACAACAACACGGAATCGAGGAATGAATAACGATGGCGAGAAGTATCACTACATCAAGAACTCATAAGAGAAGGTGTAATTCTCATGACATTCCTGACTTAAAGTGGGTAATACTTCAGGGTAGAACAGACTAAAAGCTTGATTGCATTTTGATCTGCGGAATACAACTGCTTTGACCCAATCCTGGAAATGAACAAGGTACTGGAGTTTGTTTCTCCTAGTCATTCCGGAATAGAATGGCTCGATGGACCATAAGAATAATAGGCATCGATAACACGAATATACGCCATAAACTTGGCTATCAATTGATAGACGAGGGTCGGAATACAATTAAAGAGAACAACTCAAAGGAACATATAATTTTCTGAGTTGTGGATGCATAGATTAGTATGTCGAGCGAAGCTCAACTTTTCTTCCGGATAACCCATGCAGAAAGGTGGAACTGGCAGAGTCGCAATATAAAATCGAGAACTCGTCAAGAGTACTCTTATTGTGATCTTTTGGTTCAAAAGAACTCCTGCCAAGAATGGTTCATGGTATTTGGAAGAACGATATACCACGGACCACGAGGACTATCACAAAGGTTACTAATATCCTAAAGGAACTAGCAAACACTATCAACACGAGGTAAGTAGGGTGAATCTCGGGTTCAAAACCCAAGGAGTAGAATACCTACTACTAAGTTGCATCACGGGATTCTTTCGAGAATAAAGGCTTGAATCATCACACTGGGACACAAATCATGGCTAGATTACTAGATGATCCCCTAAGACACCTAGGGTCATAATAATAACTCCAACATATATGTTGAGGCAATAGAGTACCTCAACTCAGCAATTAGTGTGATTAACCTGGCCTAAAAGGACATCAGGAATGGGAGGAAGGGATTTGCAAATGCATCAGACTGTTTAGAAACCTGGGATGACTCGGACAGCATAACGGCTGTAAATGCTCAAAAGAATTTTAGACATGCTACAAAAATGGTGGCATAACCACTCGATCACCACACCAAGGTTTCGAGATCAACAATCAACATACGGAAGTAGTAGGAACTTAACTGAGGCTTGAAACCAACAATCCTATAAGTCTACGGATTAGTAACACGTGATCCTAATAGAAAGAAGAGATAGCCTAGTTCCTTAACCCTGTAGGAAAGATAAGATGACTCGGATCAGATGGGCATAAGGTATAAGGAGTAAAAAGAGCCTTACGTTCCATCCCACAATCAATTCCCTTATATAACTAAAGAATTTCTAGACTCAACTTCGACCAGTTTGGCTTGGTAATCCTACAGGCAGTCAAGCTCTGATACCAAAGCTGTCAGGACCCCGACTCAATGCCACATCGATCTAGCATGTAACACCTCATATCACTTTGCGGCCTCACGCACGGTATCCCCACGGGTGTCGCCTTACCTTTGCCCGGGACCGTTTGCACCTTTTGGCACATGTATATGATAGTGTCGCTAGCATCCATATGATAAGGAGCCCGGACTGACATGGCTAGTCGTAAACCCAAAGTGGCACAAACTTACAGGGACATGCATCCATGACCCAAAGATCGAACGTGTCGGTCATCACGAAAGTGAATCCAGGCTGTAGCACTGGCTAGCAGGACTTCGTGAGCCGGGCAGTAGCGGCTAACAGACTCCGGTATCCATCGCGTGACATGTCCCGAAGGGACGTATACAGAACGAGGAAGGACACATGCCGGCCAGCCTAAGTGTTACGGAGCAGTAGCAAGCTACCATGGCTCGTGGAAACACTAGGAGACATTTCCGTAAGAGAGGCTACCAAAGATAAACAACTAGATAGTCAGATCCCACACATACCAAGCATTTCAATAACATACACACAATATGCTCGATATGTGCAAATACAACATGGCATCACAACATGACTCTACGACTCAAGTATTTATTCATTAGGCTCCGAGGAGCGAGATATTACAAACATGGGTCTCACGACCCAACATTCAGAGCATACAAGTCAAGGCACAAGCGGAAGCTTAACATGTCTGAGTACAGACATCTAGAAATGAAAAAGGCTAAGAAGCCTGACTATCTACCAGATCCTGCCGAGGGCACAAGATCGTAGCTGAGGTAACAAGCTAAACGTCGAAGTCCACACGGTACTAGTAGTGAGACTGAAGTCTCTCTGCAAAACATAAAATAGGCAAACGTGAGTACAAATGTACCTAGCAAGACTTACATCAGAACTAACTACATATGCATCATTATCAACAAAGGGGATGGTGGGGTTTAAGCTGCGCAGCAAGCCAGCTTTGACTCGGTGGCTATCCCGAACTACGATCGCAAGTAACTCTTTTGAGGTGGCGCTGCGAGTCCACATATTCACCATATCAATACACCACTATGGATCCGCCCCGCCTCCCTCGAGAACGCCATCCATAGCACTCACGCTTATCTTGCGATTTTAGAGTATCCACTTTCACTTGTCTATGAACTATGCAAGGGTCCAAGTTTCCATATCCGAGGAATCCGCTATTCAATAGATAATGATAACCCCGCAGGGTGTACTTCTTCACACACGCTCTCGCCACTTATCACCCTCAGACACGCCATGTACCTCGGCAACCTTCAAGCGGAAGCCAGCGAGGGAGTCGGCCACGCCTACCTAAACACTCAAGTCTCTCGTCCGGTTTATCGCCTATTCGGGTTCCATCCGCAAGGAGATCCGCCAGGTGTCGCCACGGCCCCAAACGATGTGAGCAGGGTTCCCAAGCCCACCTCGACGGGTGGATCTACGCTTGGTACACCGTGCCACGGTGCCTAGTCTGTCCCAAGCCCACCTGTACCGGGTGCCACTTGGTAGACTACTAACACTACCTACAAACACCAGAAACTAGTTGCAACTCCTGGACAGAGAACAAGGGTGATTAATAAGCCGAGAGGGCTTGGAGCGCCCGGAGCCCAATGTGTGGTAGTAACTGTTCATGGATCACAAACACAGAACTCAGTTCCTGAGGACGGCTGCAATGAGACAACCCACCATGTACTCCTACATGGCCTCTCATCGCTACCTTTACCAAATCGTGTTCACACACTTAGCTCACATACAAGAGGGACATGTTCACACACCTCCGATTCATCCCTCGATGAATCGACCTGACACAACTCTAAGCAATAGCAGGCATGACAAACAAGCATGTATGAGTAGGCACAACAGGCTCAAACAACTCCTACTCATGCTAGTGGGTTTCATCTATTTATGTGGAATGATAGGTCATGCAAAGGATAAAGGGTTCAGCTACCGCAGCAAGTAATGTATGAATCGTTGTTGTCCTAATGCAGTAAAATAGAGCAGGAGCGAGAGAGTGGGATTGTATCGAATGAACAAGGGGTTTTGCTTGCACGCACTTCCAAGATAATATAGCTCTTCATCGCTGTCATCGATCACGCGTCGACGCCGCTCATCGAGAGGGACAAACACCGCAAACAAGGAAGAACAAAATCAATGCAATGCACAATATGATGCATGATCATGACATGGCAATATGCTGTGATTTGAGCTAATGCAACTAGTTATGATTTAAATGAAGTTGGTTTGAATACATGATTCAAATTCCAACTCCATATATGATTATTTAAATGCCCTTAATATGATTTGTCCTAAACAGCAGCTATAAGTTGTTCTAACATGCATGAAAATGGTACAGATGGATAGGTTGGATTTTTCTGATCATTTTTCATATATAATTTGTTTGATTTGGAGCTATGGTTGAATTACTATGAATTTTAGAAGTTTTGACTATTTTCTGGAATTTCCTATATAAGAATAATTCCAAAAATGATTATTATACAAGATGACGTCTGTGTGACGTCATCAAGTCAACTGGGGCTGGTCCGGGTCAAACCTGACCAGTGGGGTCCACACGTCAGTGACAGACTGACTAACCTAACTTAATTAAGGTTAAATTACTACTAACTAAAATGTTAGTTGGGTTAACTAGACTTAATTAAGAAAAACTAATCTAGGATTAGCTGGGCCGGGGCCCACATGTCAGCGACCCAGGGGAGGTCAAACCCCTGGTCAAGTAAAGTCAAACCCGCCGGCGTTAAACCGCCGGCGAGGTCAGGGGCGGCCACGGGCTTCGGAAAGGCTCCACAGAGCTCGGTTTTGGACGCGGTTGGGTTCTACGGCGAGCTGGGACTCGTGCGCATCCAGCGGTTGTGGTGGCTGGCGCTAGTGCGAGCTGTAGCGGCGGCGGCGGCGAGTTGGGCGGCAACCGGAGTTCGGTGGTGCACGGGCGCGGTGTTGGAGCAAGCGGGCGATCAAAGCGAGCAGTGGAGCAGCAACTACGGTGTTCCAGGAGCACGAAGAACAGCGGCGCGGTCGAGGAAGGCCCCGCAGCAGCAGGTCCAGCGGCCATGGCGGACGGCGAGCTTCGGCCATGGCGGAATCGGCGCTAGAGGACGCGCTAGAGGAAGGGCACAGGGGGGAAATGGAGAGGAGCTCACTGTGAATACGATGAGATGGTCAGCGAGCTCGGGGGCGCCCTCGTTCTTTGCGAATCGAAAGCGGCGGCGATCGCCGGCCATGGCGATGAAGACGGCGGTGATGGCGTGGCTTCGGGGTACCCGGTGTCGCGTGCGTCGGCGTAGAGATTCAAGGATCCGAGGCGGAGCTTGTGGGCTAGCTGGATGGTCGCGGGGATGCCGGTGGCCGCGGTGGCTCACGGCGGCGTGCTTCAAAGGTGGAGGAGAGGAGAGAGGAAGAGAGACAGAGGAGAGGTGAGGGCACGGGGAGAGAGAGAGAGGGGTCCGGGGGAGCCGCGTGTCGTCTCCCGAAGAAGCCAGGCGAAGCGGCAAGCAGGAGGTGGCCGGGCGTGCGCCGGCGTGCGTCGGCCACGCGCCTGCGCCTACTGGCGCGAGGAGGAAGGCGACAGGGGGGCGGCCAGTGGGCTGGGCCGCAAGACAATACTGACCAGCGGGGAAGCTGGGCCGCTGTAGGTTTGGGCTGTAAGTTTTCTCTCTCTCATTTCTTTCTGTTTGTTTCTGTTTTCTAATTTTGCAATTTTGTTTTAATTTGGTTTCTTAACCAAATTATCTTTGCAGCTCTCTGGATATTATTATGGATGCATTAAGGTTTATCGTAGAGCTCCACAAAATATTCCAGGATCATTGGAGCAATAAAAATATTTATAGAATTTATTTGCTCCAACTCAAATACAATTATGAATTAATTCAAAAACCATAAATGCATTGGAAAAATGTGCATGACCTCTGATTAAGGTTTTACCCTTTTTCCAGAAATAACGAACATTTTTGGAGGGCATTTTGGGTCCAATGAAAATATTTGAATTGAACCTGGTTAAAATTATTATCTGCTAGGGTTTGAACATCCCCATTTCAAAATTTCATTTGAATTTAAACATGATGCAACACAAGACTATCAAGACCATAGCAGACCAGAACTAGGGATGTGACAATCCTGATGTACCGTTTTTAGTGTTTAGCGAAAAGTTCATGTTCTTTTAGTTGTTTATAGGTGGGCAGGCGGCAAAAAACAGGGGAAAACGCGCAAGGTTCCTTGCAGACGCTCCACCGCGAGGTTCCTTGCTCCTCCTCAGTCGTCGGGAATCTATGCTCTTCAACTCTTTTCTTTTACGTGAGCTTTGTTCATCCTTTTCCCAACACGCGAGACATGTAGCATCAAGGTGCACGTGTCATGCAAGAAAATGGAGATAATCAGATAAGCAGTGCGTAAGTGAGTCGTGCGGGGGCGGGGGCGAAGCGGGTGGAAACCCTTTTTCGTAAGTGAGTCATGCACTTCGATGGCATCTACGCAATATTTTTTCTCCTCGATGGCACGTGAATGGCACGTGAATAGTGCACGTACTCAACGACGGAGCACGGGATGGTAGCAATGACATGGTCAGCCCTTTTTTGGAGAGAGTACATACTACTAGTAAATAACTTTGATGTGTCCCGTCAACTCGCAGAACAACGAGAAGCTTGATTATGCCTTCTCCCTCGCCAACACGTGCGCGGTGGCTCGCAGCACGAGGAGAAACTTTTGCTTACAAGCGGTGGACGTGCAGCAGTTCATTTGGTGTCAGATTGCCAGAAGCACTACTGTAGAACCATCGACTTCTGGAAGAGGCGAAGAGCCAAGTGCAAGGTCACCTACTAACCTTAGGCTAGGCATAGTGGGAGTAACATAAGTAGCGGTACCTCCTCCCTCAAAAAAAAGTAGGGGTACCTCCTTTTTTATTCTAGAAACAACCACACGCGAATATCAAGGTGCTGGTTACGTAGAACAAATTTCCTGCAGTCCGTGCTCAGCCCTCCTCTGTCTCTCTTCTCAGCCAGCCAGCGGACGCGCGGAGCCCATCATCTGTTTGCTCACATGCGGCCCCACATGTCAGTGAAAACGCAAGAGGGCCCACTGAACTTGTACATCTTTCACCTCGACGTGCTAGCGATGAAAACCAAATCCAATAAAGATCTTCAGTGGCCGCTTTTGGAGTTACTCAAGAGAAGTAAGATTCTATTTACAGTTTAACCCAAGATGCACTTCTCATGGCTCCACTCTATTTCCTTTCATGACACGACCTGGATGCTGGATGTCCCACGTGTCGGCAAAAGGAGGAAGAACCCGACCAAATCTTCGGTTGTGCTCTCGGATTAGACTAGTTGTGCTAAGTTAAAAAATTTATTGTGTACTCCCTCTGTTCCAAAATACTTGACTTCCATTTGTCCAAAAATGGATGTGCCTATATACTAAAACATGTCTAGATACATATATATTTTGACAAGTAGAACGGAGGGAGTAGAATGGATGCAAGTTTTTGTATTGGGAAGAAGAGTACATCCATATATTGATAGAGCGTTGGAGTTGGCCTTACAAGTGGGACCGCAGTTGAGGAAACCGACTATCGGCAAATCCCCACCTCGCCCGCCGCGTGATGGCTGAGTTAGAGAAATGATGAGGTTGAAGAGATTGCTCTAGCACGGACTCCAAGAAATATGGTGTCAGATGGAAGTCGTGCTGGTGGCGTGTGCCGTACTCCTAGACGTGAATGCTTGTTCTGGCCCATGACACCCTACTACTCCTACTACTTACTATATAGTACTAGTATCGAGGATTCGAGGTGCTGGTTACGTAGTACAATATGGCTACAGTAAAACACCCGCACGACGCGCGAAGCATGTGAAGCTAGTACAAATAGTGTACTACTATTGTTGATTGGCAGCATCTGATAACCTGTTGCAATGCATGTACAATTATGTATTCAGAAAATATTTTTTTGCCTCGTCGCACCAGTCACTCACAGAAGCAACTCGAAAGCCATTCATAATTTAGTAAGTTTATCACAGGCATATCATTTTATTACATACAACAGGTCATCAACCCACATCGACAATGAGGATACATTATAAATACAAAGTTCTCACCACACAACAAATAACAAGCAATGAAATGAACTTCAACTCAACCATTCCTCGGCGGTGGAAATGCTTGCTTTGAACCACAAGTGATTCTCTGGGACGGGGCATCTATTGTCGATCTCGAGACCAGCGCAGGACTGATCATCCAGGCTGAAGCGGCCTACTATATCAGTACCAGGGTAGGGAACCACACTAATGTCCGAGGTATAGACACATTTGCTTCTCATAAATGGTGCTAGTAACGTTGTGTCAACAGCAGTTGGATCGCCTTTCACCATCATCCGATAGTTTTGTCCAAGGAAGAGCGAGTTTTCTCCAAGACTATCAATTCTATACCAGGGAGAAGGTGTTGGCGCTAGCACACTAGTATCCATCCCAAATACCATGCAACGGGTGTTGGAATAGGTCCGGAGAGTGCGACCATGGGAGACTACACCTGCTTCCTTTGCAGTAATATCATCAGTGGGCTGTATACACACGAGAAGAGGTGATCCATCAGAATTAGTTGCCAGGCGCCAAATAGTATATGGGCGCTGCTCGTCCTCATGCTCGTGATCATCACCATCATCATCTCCCCCTTGTTTATAAAAATCTTCAAGTATAGGTGGTGGAATGTTCACAGGACCTTGGAAACACAAGAAGAAGGTTAATTAGTAAGGATGGCCATAGTGGGGGTAACGTAAGTAGTATCATGCACTTGGGACTCGCAAACATGCTTATGTGGCAGGCAAGTAAGGAAGAGAGAGATGGTTATAGTAACATAGGTAGATACCATAACATAATAAATGTGATGCTACTATGTGTCATGCATGGCAATAAATAGACCACCTATGATACTAATCTAAGATACTATGCACTAAAGGGAAACTTGCTAACCCGCATGCATGTGGATGAAACAGTTATAATTACGGTGGAAGACAAACGTACTGAAACAACGAGGATGCCACGCAAAAACAGTGCCACGAGTGGTGGCAGCAAACACAAGGCCCTTGTATTGAATTGCATCACAGTACTCATCTGTGTACATAAACTGATTTTTGAGCAATATCCATCCAGTCAAACCACTGAGGACGGCAACAAGCTTGTCGAAGATAGCAACAACTTCATAGTTGTTGTAATTCCAAGAGCGGTTGGGGACTCGAGAAATTGCTATCTTCCGTAGAAGACCGTCACCATGATTGTATTTGAACGTGCGTACAATACCGGTGTGCTCAACCTCTGGGCTGTCTGCTGAGTTTTTTGGAAGTGGAACCTGGTCACGAGTGTACAGATTCACAAGTTCCCACTCACAGTTGGACCCAATGTAAACAACCCAATCTCCATTTGCGCCTGCCCAAGCCTTGCCCTCAAGCGATGGCATCTTAACATCATACGTATCATTATCAAGCGGCATCAACTTGCACAGGGCGAGGCCTCCATCGTGACGGCGCCAGTCATCAGGGTCACGGCAAAGAAGATAGGGGAGATCAAACCGCTCCTTGTCTCTTGGGTTCCTTGTAATGATGTTATTAGTTGAGTCAAGAATGGGCTTGAACGAACCTGCCATGCTACCCGAGGTGATGACGTCGCACCGATCAATGAGTTCCTCCACCACGTCATCTTTCAGATCGGGGTAAGAATAACGAGGTCATTTCCGTCCTGTTCCCTCCATGGAGAAGAAGATCTAACAATGGTAGAAGAAAGCGTGAAGGGCTAAAGGAAAATGGAGGAGGGAGAGGAAGAGCATGCGACAACAGTTCCAAATCGAGAGGGAAAGGCGAAGAGTTGGTGGACAGTTGCCAGTTTGCCATGGTTCACGAAGGGGTGCCCCGGCCTACACGTCGGTTCGGAAATACTCCTACTACTCGTCATCGTCTCACTGATATGTTGGAATGGAACCACACACCAACAAAACATTGTGTGTAATTTCTCATGCAAAATGCGATCTGGCCGTGTTGGCCGGAGGTGCCGCATTATTTTTTTTGAAAGTTTGCCGCATTAGTTATCGACCTTTATTTTTTAACATGCAATCTGAATGGATAGCTCCTGTGGTCATCACACGTGAGCGGATATAGTGATGGTTGGTTCGCCCGAGCAACTTATTACTGTGGGAATATGGGAGTACCAGCGGATTCCAGGAACAGAGAAATGATGGTTGCTTCGTCCGAGCAACTTACTATGGCGAAGGTGGGGCTCCGCGATTTGACTGCTCACTAGTCATTAATACTGCGGCGCAATGACTGGGGTGAATCTTTCCCTGAAGTTGTGTTGTGCACTCAATATTGCTGCATAGCAGGTGGAGCCGGATGAAGGATGTCCAACATGTCGGTCCTTCAGGATTTGTTTATATGTACGCATAATTTTGATGAAATTGTACTGTGATGCTATGAAGGTTTCAACTCTGGTTCCCGCAGGAAAAAAAAGGTTTCAACTTAGGATTCATGTGTCTTGCCTCGAGATTATCTCGTTACAACATTCCATCAAATACAAATGAAACTACCATGGCTAATGCATCTCAATGGTTCGTAGATCAGCACCAATATTCACATCACAACTGAAGACAATGTTGTGAGAAGGTGTACAAATAAAGAAAAAATATAATTGATCGACGATATTTGTAGGCATGGCTCCATTTCCTTGGCACAGTGCTCATTGCTTGGCAGCTAGTTTCACCCAGCTCTGTAGCCAAAAAAGAGGTGTATGAAGGACACCACAATCTGATCATTTTGTGCAGCTCCACTAAAATCGGGCGGACCATCCCTGTTTGCAAAGATATCCAGTCAGTGTGATTACAATAATGGTGGAACTAGATGATGAAACATAACACACATAAATAGAAGCCGATCACCTCTACGATCTCTCTTTAGGACTAACTTGTTGTTGGAGAAGATTAGGCACAGAGTGGGATGAGGAGGATAGCAAAACCAATCTCCCTTTCTGCAGTCCCACAGAAATGTAAAAACGTTGCCCGTGTGACATTTTGGCCGAACTGCACAAAACACTCTTTAGAAAAGTGATTTGTGCAGTTCACCAAAAGGTCGCAATAGCAACGAGGTGAAAATGGATAGCCCTGTTTGCAAAAGGAGGTCGAAAGGAAACAATTTCTGACCAATAACACGAGTTGAAGACACATACGCTGACAAAAAAGAAGCATGTTCCATGTAAAAAGGGAAATATAGCACATGGTGGTTTATCAAAAATGGTTTGAGGACGAGATTGCAAGATGGAAAGTACGCCGGCCGAGATACGATTTAAGAAAACAACTAAAGAAGATCCACATGCAGCAATGTGGGAAGATGGGCAGTGGAGCAAGGCCGGAGGAAGCTGTACCTGAGGGTCATCGGGATGCTACTAGGAGGGCGACGGTGGTCGGGATCTGCCCATACTGCGGCAGTGAAAAATTCGCAAAGGCCTTACCGCGTCGGAGCTTGGTCAGAGAGAAGGACGGGTACCGCAGATCGGGACGAGCTGCCTCAACGCCATCGAACGGAGAGATGATGCACATCCTCCCTTTTCGCTGGCGGACGGGATGCAGCCGGATCACTGACCAACGATAAGAGAGAGAGGCCACGGCGGCCTTGTCTGAGATTGTGTGATGAGACTCACGAGAGACAAACCCATTTTTCCATTTTCCCCACGGCAATCATTTTATATTCTAGGCATGGTACCCGACCCTCCTTCGAGTAAACAACCGCTACACGCGTCAAATTATCACGTGGGCTGCCTTTTCGTATAGAAACAAACTCCACCATGTAGCCGCATGGGTGTGGCCAGGAATGAGACGTGAGTACGTGCGTCCTGCGTGCACTTCTTCTTTAGGTGCAGGTACGTACGTGGGTGGGTGTGGGAGAGATGGTTTGTGCGAAACAGGGGCAATGTGTTGATGATATCTCAATCAAAAAAATGTAACATATGCAATGTGTGTGAAATGGAGTCATGGACGTGAGATATCGATAGAATTGAAAACAGGGATGAAGTGTGTGGCTGCGCGAATGATAAAGAGTTCCATCGAATTTGTGTTTGCCCACATCAAAGATACAGGGCGGCTGGCCTACTGGAATTTGAGAGGGCAGGGTGCAGTTCTTATCCATGGCATGGATACCTACCTACAACGTTCGACTATCGGTGTGTGTGTGGGGGGGGGGAGGGGGGTAGAGACCGGTCGACTAGTATATGTGTGGGGAAGGAGAGACACCTAGCTATGTATTGAGGGAGATCGATCCACATCCATGGATATGTGTAGCAGAGGAATAAGGTTGGGAAAAAGACAAAGGTAGAGCATCGGAGGGTTGGTGGTGGAGTGGCGTCTCACAAATGGTGGGAGAGGCCTGCTAGAAAAATGGAGGGTATGAGTACAATATCAATAAGAGAGGGCGGGGGATGTCTGTCTGTCTATGCACGTGCGTGTGAGAGACGGGTCGGGAGGTATTCAAGGATGATGAGGGGAGAAGATATGGTTGTGGTAAGCATGCGTAACTACATAGGAAGGTCAACTGTCGTGTGTCCGAGAAAAGGAGAGACATAACTAGCGAGGTAAGTGTATCGGTGCTTGGTGAAAACGAATTATAGTCGACCTGGCTATATGTAGGAAGATCAGTTCATATACACGCTTGCATGTGTTAGAAGCAAATAAGGTCTGGAGAGGCAGACAGGGGGAGAGGGTGTGGCTAGGAGGTGGTGCGAGAGGCCTACCATGTCGAGGGGGGAGGAGTGTGCAAGCATGTGATTAATGAAAAGAGGGGCGGGAGTGTGCACCTGCGTGGAATCGTATTGGACATATGGGGGCATGGACGGTGAGAAGAGAAGAGGGGAAGTATATATGTGTTTGTTGTAGGCACACTTGGCTAGAGAGGTATATCAACCGGTGTGTGCCAAAAAGAAGGAGCCGGGGGCCTACACACACCGCTGGTGGACGACCTAAAGAGAAATAATGAACATGCGCGGTGGAGGGGACGCTAAGGGTGTGTGAGGGGGGTGGGCATGTGCATGCACGATATAAAGTTAGCGCTAGCTAGCTACAAATAGAAGATGATCGTGAAGGTGTAAACACTGCAAAAAAAAGACACATCCGTGACATTTTGGGCCGAACGAATTTTTTTTCTATCATACATATGACACTTCTGTGACGATAATTGTGACAAAACCCGGTATCATAATAGATGTGGTGGGCTCCTACTTCTAT
The DNA here is from genome assembly GCA_021437245.1 of Aegilops speltoides. Lineage (NCBI taxonomy): Eukaryota > Viridiplantae > Streptophyta > Magnoliopsida > Poales > Poaceae > Aegilops > Aegilops speltoides. The sequence continues at coordinate 54,539,069 of CM038141.1, read as the reverse complement.
GACAAAAAATCATGACAGAAAATGGGCTTTTCGTCCTGGGCGGGCCGGAGACGCAGCTGCATGACATTCTTTGGGACGTCAATGACAGAAAAAACCGTGGTAGAAGCAAGGGGGAGGAAAATTTAGGGGAGTTGCCGGTTACGGTGGGAGGTCGGGGGCCGAGAGATGCGCGTTTCTCTCCTACACATACGCGCATGTGTGCGAGGCGTTGGCTCTAACTGAACTCGAGCGAGGCGTTGGGCTCTAACTGAACCCGAGCGATTGCACTGCAGGCTATGCGTTACTGAACCCGAGAGATTGATCGATGGCTGTTAACTGAACCCGATGGAGCGATTCCTTCGCTACTGCTGCTAACTGAAGCCGATCGATTGGATGAACATTGAGTGTTGCGTGGGGGTTTGGATGAACAGTGAGCGGTGGCCTTGCCTCTGGATGAACATGACCCCGTGGTGTGGAGGGCTGGATGAATAGTAGATGGTGGAGGGGTGGCCGTGGAGGGGTGGTTGAACAGGACCCCGTGGTGTGGAGGGCTGGATGAACAGTAGACGGTGGAGGGTGCCCGTGGAGGGGTGGTTGAATAGTAGCCAATGGAGTAGCGCGCGGTGGAGGCTGGATGAACAGGAGCCCGTGGAGGCTGGAGGAGGTCGACGGTAGCCCGTGGAGGCCGGAGGAGGTCGACGGTGGAAATGAATAGTATCCCATGGAGTCCTGCTTGCGCACGCCACACCCTCCGGCGAACAGACCCCGCTTTCGACCGTGGCGCCCAACACAAGTCCGTTTAAATCCGTTTTGCGGTACGCCACACCCCTCCCGATCAACAGGACCCCCGTTTCGACCGTAGCAGGTCCATTTCCTCCGTTTTGCGGTATGCCACACCCCTCCCGATCAACAGGACCCCCGTTTCGACCGTAGGAGGTCCGTTTCCTCCGTTGTCCGGTACGCCAGGTCTCGTTTCCATCGCCTATTCCGTCCAAGCCCTCCCGATGAACACGACCACACATTCCGTTCTGACCTAGCCGGTTGGCTCCCCATGAACACGATGACAACGCTGTTTCTCCGTTCCGACCCAGCCATGTATGTATGCGCGAGTAAGCGTTCGAGACCCTACCTGTATGTACGTATGTGGCCATATTTTCTTTCTTGCACCCTCACTACTGTACGTACATGTACATGCTATGCGTGCGCCTCTACTACGACACGTGCGCGCCTTTACTACGACATGTGCGCGCCTCTACATCAACCAGTATGTACGTACACATTCGTGACTAGAATGACAACGCTACGTATGCTTTGACCAGGTGGGTCCCGACTGTCAGGCACTTCCTTGCCTGTGAAGATGTTGCTGGTGGGCCCCAGCAGTCAGGGGGGCTAATCGTTTTGTTTTTTTTTTTGCCCACACGCACTTCCTTGCGTGCGAAGATGTAGCTGGTGAGTCTCAGCAGTCAGGGGGCGAATCATTTTTTTTTTGCCCGGACGCACTCCCTTGCATGAGAAGATGTAGCTGGTGGGTCCGAGCAGTCAGGGGGGCGAGTCTTTTGTTTTTTTGCCCGGACACACTTCCTTGCATGCGAAGGTGTAGCTGATGGGTCCCAACAGTCAGGGGGGAAACTGTAAGTGCATCTAGTGCCACCCCTAGTTGGTTTTGGAGTATTGACGACAAAGTTGGTTGAGGGACTAATGCGTTTGTGAGAATTGCAGGATAACGCAGGTAGTGTCCCTCATTGATTTGGTTTACCTACTGGAGATGACCCCTAAAAATGTATGAAGACATTGAAGACAATGGTGGTATGAGAAGATATTCATATTGAAGACTATGACATGAGAAGACATTACGTGAAGACTATGGAGCGTGAAGACTGTGTGATTTTGTTGTTTCCTTTTCTTCTTTGTTGAGTCATAGGAACCACCGTACTATTAAGTGGGGTCCAAGTGAACTAAGTCAGAGTGACTGAAGTGATGCTCAACTCAAATCCTATGTCTTCGAGCGAAGACAATGAGAGCAAATCTTATCCAGAGCTGGATGAGTCGCTTTGCTTGTAGCCCAAGTAAAGCTGCAGCGTGTGTTTGAAATCGACCGCTGGAACACGTGTCGGTTCCTTAGTGACCCATGGTCATTTTGGACAAATCAGGTCGGGTTGCCTAATGGCTATAAATAGCCCACCCCCTACACCATAAATTGGTGGCTGCTCAGAGTTTGTGCACGGCTTTTGTCATTTGAGAGCAACCCACCTCAAGCATTTGAGAGAGACAAATCCTTGCGAGGACAAAGCCCAAACACCCGAGCCAAAGAGTGTTAGGCATCATCAAGTCTTTCATGTCGTGTGACTGAAGACTTATTATACTTGAGGACTATGAATCCTCCAGCCAGTTAGGCATCGCGTTCTGAGCATCCAAGAGTCATTGTGGATTGCCAGTGAACGAAGTCTGTGAAGGTTTGGAAGTCTCCCTTGAAGACTTACCAGAGTGATTGGGCGAGGACTGGGTGTCCTTAGCTCAAGGGAATAAGGTGAAGACACGGTCTTCGAGTTAAATCTCAGCCTCCCTAACCAGACGTCACAGTTGTCACAAAGAATCGAACTGGTCCAACAAATCTGTGTCTTCAACAAGCAACTGGTTCTATCCCTTCCCAACTTTACTTTAGTTTGTCTTCATGAAGTCATTGCCTATCTGTTTATCTGTTTGACTTCATTGCTTGACTACTACTATTGATTGGCTTCATATTATCTTCCATATTGATCCTTTCTACCTTTCTGCTTCTAGTCCTGTACTTTCACATCGTTACATACTTGACTATGGCTTGCTCAGGGTAGTTTATCTTCCGCTGCATTTCAATTAGGTCATTTCTGTTGTCTGTCTTTGTAACTTCCAAGTTGTGAAGACTTTCATAAAAATCGCCTATTCACCCCCCCTCTAGTCGATAGTAGCACTTTCAATTGGTATCAGAGCAAGGTACTCCCTTGTTCTGTGTGATTAGGTTTAACCACCTGGAGTTTCAGCTATGTCGACTGCAGGGATAATCAAGGTCTCTGCTGCTTGTCCCGTGTTCGATGGAACTGAATATCCCTACTGGAAGAATAAGATGCGCATGCATCTTGAAGCCATTGATGTCGACCTCTAGTATGTCGTCAAGAATGGCGTTCCCAAAACTGGTGAATGTTTCACCCCCACTGATGTCAAGAAGTTCATTCAACTGGACTCTACTGCAAAGAACATCATTTGTGGTCATCTGACCAAAGGACAGTATGGCCGTGTGAGTGCTCTGGAAACGTCGAAGCTAGTCTGGACTGGCTATCCAAGGTCAACGAAGCGCCTCAACCCGTGGAGATCAAAGAATCGGTGTTCTTCGCAACCTCTTCAACCGCTTCAAGAGAAACGACAATGAAAATGTCCAGCTCACGTTTGATCGCCTCACTGATATCACAAATGAACTTCAAGCTCTTGGCGCAACTGAGATTACCAAGCATGAAATCGTCAAAACACTGCTGAGATCACTTGACATCTCCTTTGACACCCTTGCCCTCATGATACAAGAATGTCCTGACTTCAAGACACTCGATTCGTCTGATATACTTGAGAGGCTCAACACACATGAGTTCCAATTATCTGAGAAAAGAGATATCTATGGCCCAAACTATGGCCGAACTCGTGCTTTGAAGGCAAAAGTTGTTTCCTCATCCAAGAAGAATCATTGCAGCTCAAGATCCGTAAGACATTGAAGGAAATTGCCATGCTTGTGAAGAAGTTCCAGAAATTCACAAAGAAGAAAGGCTTCAAAAAGTCTTCACGATCCAGCTCAAGGAATGATGAAGCTTCAACCCATTATCACAAGAAGAGAACCTGTCACAAGTGCAAGAAACCTGGTCACTACATATCTGAGTGTCCACAGTGGGACAATGAGAAGAAGAAGAAGAAAAACAAGGAATATGATTCTGATGACAAGAAGAAGAAGAAATCCTCAGAGTCTTCTAAGTCTTCATCATACACGAAGAGCTCATCTGGCAAGGCTCGTGCTTTTGTTGGCAAGGAAATGGATTCAGAGGAGGAGTCTGCCTCGGAGGAGGCGGAGGTGGAGTCTGGAGAGGAGTCTGATCCTGGCGTTGCAAGTTTGGCTCTAGCCACAGCATATGTTGCCAAGTCCATCTTCAACACTGAAGACAATGACTTCCACACCAACGCTGAAGCTAATAACAAAGACGATCCTACTCCCACCTACTGCTTCATGGCACGTGGTGCCAAGGTAAAATCACGCGATGCTTACTTTCAAACTTCAAGTGAAGATGACTCTGATTGTGAATCCAAACCCAGCTACAAAACACTTGCTAAAATTCCAACTGAACAACAAAAGGCTATGGAACATACTCAAAAACTGTTAGACAAAAGCGATGACCTATTGGACGCTGAAATGACACGTTCACAGTCCTTAGTTGATGACATAAAAAATCTTCATGCTAAGTACCAAGAACTTGAAGGTCGTCATGAATATCTCTCAACTACTTACGAAAGGCTCTCCTATGATTATCTTCAAAGGAAACAAGAGCTTGAGAAACTGAGAGCGGCTCATGAAGATCTTCAAAAGGTGAATGAGTCACTAAGGCAAGCCAACAGATTAGTTCCGCCAGATGCATTTGAACCACCATGTCTAAAATGCATTGAGCGTGATAATGCTATATCATTCTTTCAATGTTCCATCGCTGCTCATCGTTTCATTGTCTTCACCTACTAATGTGGTTACTAACCCTCTCATGGAGGATACCACTGCTGTTGCTAATGAAAATGCTATGTTGAAGACATTGCTTGAAACAGGATGTACAAAAGTTTGAAGGACATCGACTCTCTGCGATGTCCTCAAAAGCAGATTCTGAACCAAAACCCTAGGAAAGAGGGTGTTGGGTTCTGAAGGAAAATGAATGTTGATGGCTCGTACTGGAAGCCTGAACAGTATCCCAAAACCACATGGGTTGCTGCAAAGGAACCTTCTGTCGTTCCATCCACCTTATCTGGCTTTACCTGTGCTAATCCTATTATCATTGATGAATCCTTTGATGCAAACTATAAGCTGTTCAAAAATCGGAATGGTGAAGTGTTTGCCAGGTACATTGGTACTAATTGCAGGAATGGACCACCTATGAAGAAGATCTGGGTACCTAAACGGTACATTGAGAATCTTCCTGTGAATGTCATCATGACACCACCAAGGAAGAAGACAAACCCCAGACCTATAGCTTCATGTGGCCCAAAGGCTTCATACAGATACAGGACTCACATGAGTCACCCTAACGCTAATGTTTTGCAGGGAAATCATACTCAGACTTATGAATATGAGCGTGTATCTTCGAACCACTATGTTTATAGGACTAAAAACTTTTCTGCTTATTCATATGAGTATCATTCATCTCCTGCAAGGCTATTTGCTAGGGCTTCAAAGCCAAAATTCTCAGATGGTGCACTTAGACTCATTGCTTCTAAGCCCCCACTAAAAATGTGGGTGGCGAAGAAGAACTAACTCTCTTTTGCAGAAAACGATCTCCAGCCAGCAATCAATGGTGTCTGATACTATTGCTGGGGACCTAAAATTCACTAAGGACGCCGATAAAATGCCATTCTATATACTTCATCTGAATCTCTTATCAGTCATACAATGTCCTAACCTGTATATAAGCTGTGACTGTCCCTATATGTGTCAAATGCTTATGCTTCACAACACTGTTGTGAAGCCTATCCTCCTGACTGCACTGTAGGGTACATCACCAAAAGCTTCAGAATGGATTATGGACAGTGGATGCACAAATCATATGACTGGTGATCGAAGTCTTCTCATGGACTCAACCTTACGTCCATCCGACAAGAGTCACATCACATTTGCTGACACTGGTAAAAGCAAAGTATTGGGTCTAGGTAGAGTTGCAATCTCAAAGGATCAACACATGGATAAAGTGATGCTTGTTGAATCCCTTGGTTTCAACTTAATTCTGTCTCAATGCTTTGTGACTTGAACATGATTGTGATATTTGGCAAATATCGTTGCCTTGTACTAATGGAATCTGACAAATCTCTAGTCTTTGAAGGGTATTGAAAAGATGATCTATACATGGTAGATTTCTCAGCAGGTCCACAGCTTGCCGTATGTCTTCTCACAAAAGCTTCAGAATGTTGGCTCTGGCATCGAAGGCTAGGACATGCTGGCATGAGGAACTTACACTCACTCGTCAAGAAGAAGCATGTCATAGGCATCGAAGATGTCAAGTTCAAGAAGGATCATCTGTGTGGTGCCTGTGAAGCAGGAAAGATGACAAGGGCAAAGCACCCCTCGAAGACAATCATGACAACATCTCAACCCTTCGAGCTGTTACACATGGACTTGTTCGGACCTACTCACTACTCCACCCTTACAACAACTGCCTGTCACTACTAGGGAAAAGGCTAGCAGCAGCGCGGGTTTTAGATGTATCAGTAGCGCGGGCACCCACGCTACTAATACGGCCTTCTAGTAACTCATAGCGATGGCGCGTGCCCTCCAGCTCCATGCTATACAAGTCTAGCAAAGCAGCGCGTTGCGGGAAGCTCGCTATCGCTATTAGCGCTAAGCGCTCTTTGGCGGACGCGCTCTTCGCTATAGCGGCGCTGCTGCTAACTTTTGTACACTTGCTATGCTAATTTAAGTAGTTTTTTTGGCATATTTGTTTTGTATTTGAACCGCTTTGTAGAAGAATCTTTAGCACATAGAAATTTCATCATGATACACATACAAATGCTCGAGACCACAAATGCAATCATAGCATGTACATACAAATAGTCTCTTCATAATCATCATCCAACACAAAGTGATATCTTGTTATCATCTCGAAAATAGCAATACATGCAAGTCTCGAATACTTGCAACTACAACAACGTCATCCATCTAAACAAAGGCATAGGCAAGAAGTGCTATCACTATGAGTGAGAGCGGAACCATGCAAGACATGAGGTGGCGATTCTGAGTCCTCTCACGCTAGCGTGAACCTCAAGTAACTAGCTTCTCCTTCTTGTCTGCTGTGAAGTTTTATGGCTGGCGCCTGTGAACCCATTCACTTGCGCCGACACTCATGCCACTCGTTGTACACCCTCGAACCTTCCCTTTGTACACGACACAGCATTTCCATCTCGCCATCAAGAAACTAGGTACCGTTAGAGATGCATGTTCATGAAGAGGATGTACAATCATATATATGCAAAAAACATACTAGAGCAACACCAAAAAGAAAGGTTAGCAACTAGATGCAACATATACAATGCGCAAATTAATTAACTAGAGGTACGCAGGTCATCGACGCCAACTAACAAAGTAGCGTTACGCAAGTTCGGCAGGACCGTGGACATCACAAAGTTTCATCGCTACAAAAAGTGTACAAGTTCAACCGACACATATCATCATCATCGGCATCATAAATCACTAGAAGTTCCATCCTTCCATATCATCGAGGACGAACCCTAGCTGCTTGAACGGCGAGAGGTCTAGACGTTGCATGCCTATGCGAGTTCGGACGTCACCGCGATATAGGGCCGTGGTGGAACATCCCCTTCTCATCGACGACTTCTTTCATGATGATCGTCGCAATGTCGCTTTGGATGCGAAAGAAGTCATCTCTAAGTTTATAATTGGCTTCTCCATGAGATTCTAGCCACTTGTGGATATGATCATCATTTCTGCTGTTAATGCGAAGCTTTTGGTGATCCGTGTTGAACTGAATCATGAGATGGACGATGTAGAATCCATCCTTCTTGCTTGGTTTTGGGACATGGATGCAGGAGAAGTTAGTTTTATGCGTGAAACCCATCTTCTTGTTCCTTTGTTTCCTGATATGCACGTGGCCACCTCTATAGCTGAAGCCTTGGAGAGTCATCTAGAATATTCATTATGTGGGTGTAGTCCTTTTTCTTGTAGTCTCTCGAAGGGTCAAAATACACGGCGTGGGAGACTTGCGGGTAAAGAATGATAAGAACGGCGCGCCCGTTGCTGCGGGGAAAAGACACCTCAAATTATTCCCCATATGAGAGAGAAGGAATGATTGAAATGTACGAAAGGGTTGTCCAGAACTGACTTACTTTGGATGATAAGGCACGAGGACAATTTCCCGGTCCTTATTCTGTACCATGAAGTTTTGGAGGTACTCCCTAGCAGTTTCACGCTCAAAGTCGCCGAGACTCAAGAAAGACTCGTGCATGTAGTACGGATCCGCCACACAGATTTGCGAGACTTCTTCACTCTTCACGACGGAGCTCATATGTAGCGCAAAAAGGCGGACGATAGTAAAATCAAGCCGCCTTGTTAGAAACATCTCAAAGATATGGTCAAACCGCAGGAAGAACACCTCCGCGGGCCGTGTGTCGACGTAGCACTTCCCCTCAGGCACACGAGCCGCGTATGTCGGATATCCTGGATCCTTTGAGGCTAGTAGGCTTTTCTCAGTCGACATGGTCGTGCGATCTCTGAGATCCTCGATAGTGCCTCCAGCGGTTTCGGCGGTAGCATCAGCTCGCCCGTGAGATGGAACATGACCGCACCTTTCACGGTACACGCTCTTGAAATGCATCGTCTGCTGCTGTGTGCTCTCGCTTGTTTGGAGGCGATACCTTCCCGATCTCTTCCTCTCCTTTTTCTTGGGCACACCTTCCAGACCCTTCCTTAACCCCTGCCCAAGTGTTCCCGGGCTAAATCTTGACGACCCTCGCGCCCGGCTAGTTGAGCCTGTGTTGAGGCGGCATCTTGAGCGTGTCTGTGAGGATTTCATGAATAGAGACTTTTGCATTCCATGGTGCGGCCCTGCCCGGCATATCATCCATATCCTCATTAGCAAGTCGATAGCCCGATTCGTCATATGGTTGACTCATCATATCTATGTCACACCATACGCGTTTGTATTGAGGTAATCCATAGGGTCGACCTCCGTCTCATCATCCATTCTCTGTTCTCTGGTACATCAGCCAAGACTATTGCACCCCTTCATCATGTCGTCCGCCGCTCTCACCCGCACTACTATAGGAGCTGGTAATTGCGTAGGTGGGGTGGTGGTCTCCGCACATGCTTGTTGATGTGTGGTAGTTATTGGTGTGCTCTCGGCGGCTCGAGCATTTAATAAGATTCTTCGCCATAGCAGCACCCAACCCTTGCATCGTCCAATCCAAGCGGGGTCTCGTCGTCCGCTCCCACATGCTGTACTGGAGGAGGCAAATCCTCGTGCCCCAATTTTACACTGGTCAAGCTAACCCTGAAGTGCCCAGCGGGGATCGGGTGGTTGTGGAATGTGCGTTGAGAGGGGTCTATTATCATCCCCTTTCCCACGCCCACCTTCCGCCTTTGATCAAGTAGAGTATGGTGCATGGGGTTTCTTTCGCTTTGCAAACACATATGTACGTGGTGTAAAACAACCGAAAGGCAACAAAAATGGAATATTATCTATATATATATATATATATATATGTTGGTGCGACATGTAATTACCGTGACGGCGTCGAGCTCAGCCAAAGACAAAGGCCCACCTAGCGCTGAGACCGAGGATGGGCTGCTATGGCGGAGCGGCTGCGAGAGGAGGCCCGTTACTTGAGCAAGTGATGGTGCGATGGTGTTGTTGTTCATGGAGTTGCTCGCGCGATTTAAACCGCATCGGGAAATCATGTACCGTCTTGTCTCGATTTTCCTTTGCCCGATTGATGATAATCGGAACCAAGTTAGTAGCGAAATCATTTCTGCAGCGATTATAGCTGCATTGATTTTCTTGTAGCAACTCATATTTGTCCTCGGCTGCTTTTTTCGCGTCCTCACTGCTTTTTTCTCGACCGCAAGCTTCACCTTTGCGTTGATGTCCGCCGACTAAACTTCTTTTTCGCTTCTTGGCCTCTGGGCCATCGTTGTAAACACCTTCCACGTGGCGCCGTCTCCAGCGCCGTGCACACGACCATATTGCGGCCGCTGGTCCAACGGGAGTCCCTTAAGTTCGTTCAAGGCCCGGCTGAGAGGGGTGTCCCACTTGGGCCTCATCGGAGAAGTAGGGCTTTCGGCTACAAGCCGGTGTTGCTTCTCCAGTAGTCTAATCAATTTCCTCGTGATCTTGTCCGTGTAAAAAACCTTTTTCTCCTTGTCCCACTTGTAGTGAGCCCTGATGAAGTCATGCTCCAAGGGGTTGGTGAACTTCGCGAAGGGGTCTGGGAGACCCGCGGCTTCACGTTCCGCGTCCTCCTTATCCCATATGGGCCTTTTACCGAGGTAGCCACGGCTTCCGAGGAGATGCTTCCCCGTGTTCCGGAGCTGAAGGCTTTTGAACTTCGCAGCCTTAGCCTTGGCTGCCTCGGTAGCGCAAGTGTCCTTGAACTTTTCGAACTCCTCTTTCGTAAGTGTCGGATTTTCCTCCAGAATCTTGGATAGGGGTTCATCAGCCTCAATAGCTCGTTTCACCCTCCCTTTCCAGGAGGCCAAATCATTGCTGAACATGCCCATGGCGTGATTGTTAATCTTTTTCATCTTCGGATCATCCCACGGTTGTTCTATGTTATCATCCCGGTCGGGGAACTTGAATCTCTTGTGCAACCGTTAGGAGCAAGCTGCATCAAATGTTCTTTACTCCTTAAGTCATAAATCGTTGATGCTCGCGCATTCCGTAGGATGCATCCTACTTGGTTCCCATAGCACTTGCGAGGTTCTTCCGCTCTAACGGCTCAAACTTGCTGTGCCATCTTTGTGATCACAAGTCGTCCAATCCCTAGTTTGTTAGGTTTTCGATCCTCTGCTTCTTATGCTTCCTCTTTTCGGTATCGGCATCGGGGCCGGTACCTTCCCCGCCGGTACCTTCCCCACCGGTCTCGGCGCCGCCATCGGTGCCGGCGCCGTCGGTGTCGATGTCGGCGTCAGTACCATCATCGAGGCCGACCTGCAAACCTTGCTTTGCAGTCAAATAGTCGAGGTACTCTTGTTCACCATCATAATCCATCTCGTCTGCATCTTGGTAAGAAGGCCCAGTTTCTTCGTTGTTCGACATGTTTCCTATGATTAAGTGGCCTCATTTATTTATAAAAGTATGAATAAATGAGAAATGACGTAAAAAGAAATCTATGTGCTAGCACTCGATATGCCAACTATGTAGCACAAATCATGCCTTTATTCACGGGAAATTTCGGCATGACCTTTGCTAAAAAATGGACATATCGAGCGCCTGAAATTCACCGAAATGGAAATGAATCAACATTTCGGCGTAACATAGGCCACTCGGATCATTTTCCAAACATGACATGTCCAAAACATGACATATGCACATATCACATGTCCAGTTCAAATTTCCATATAAATTCAGCTAATTTTGAAACCTAGCTAAATTCATAACTAAATAGATAACCTAATTAATTAACATGAAGAACCCTAGCAGAGAGGGGGCGGGTTTACAGAGAGTGCAGGGGCGAGGAGGGAGGCGAGGGCCGACGGTCAGGGCGAGCGCGGGGTCGGGGCGAAGCGCCCGGCGCCGGGAGCGAGCGGCTGGGTCGGGCGAAGCGGCGTGGTCGGTCGAGCGGGGGTCGGGGCGAGCGGCGTGGTCTGGGCGAAGCGCCGGAGTTGGGGTCGAGGGCCGACGGGGCAAGCGCCGGGCTAGCGCCGGCCCGGAGTCGAGGCGAGCGCCGGGGCCGGGTCGGGCGCGGCGGAGCGACGGGGGCCGGAGAGAGAGTGGGGATTTGGGGGGAAATGTGGCGGGATGAAGCTGGGCGAGTGAGAATTTTGGGTTAAGTGGACGTAGCAGTAGCGCGTTATGCCAAAATGCGCTACTACTATGATCTGTAGCTGCAGCGCTTTATGTGAAACATGCTACTACTATGGTCTATAGCAGCAGCGGTTTATAAGAAATGCGCTACTACTATGGTGCATAGCAGCAGCGGTTTTGTGGAAGCGCTGCTACTGCCGTCGCCATCGCCAGTTTTCATTTTTTCTTTTCCTTTATTTTATCCCACTTTTATTTCCGAGGCGGTGAACGAAGGAGGGTGATATATATTGCATCATTTGACGGTTAAATATGTATGCAAAATAGGAACATATATATTACACATCATATGGCTAAGTGTGTATACAAAATAGGAACATATATATATTACATAACATACGCTTTCCTCGGTCTTGACGCTTTCTTTTGAGTCAGCTTCTTTCCTTCTTGTTCGTCAAGAATAATTGAGCCCCTCATTGTGACTTTGCCTTTTCCATGGAGTACGATTTTTCTTAGGTAATGTAGTATTGATTCTTCTTTTGACGTATACTTCATCATCATCGTCATCTTCCCTCATTGGGTTGCCGTACTGATCATAGTCTTCCTCGTTGGCGACTCCATCCATTCCAATGATGTTCCTTTTGCCTCTCCTCATGACAACACGGCTGGGATTGCGCGGGTCAGTTATGAAGAAGCATTGTGTCACGTGCTTAGCGTGTACCCATGGCTCGTTTTTTGCGATAGCGTTGACGGCAGCGCTCTTGGCGTCGGGTATAGTCATGGTAGTGAACATCCGGCTTTCTCTTCGACATTCTTAGCCCATCCGACACGAACATCGTCGTGTTGTGCAGTCGAGTAGTCAAGCTCCTAGATCTCCTCGACCCTTCCATAAAATCGCTCGGTTGTGCCGTTGTCGCTGCGGTCATGCATTCCATCGTCACCCCGAGTTACGATCATCACCGTCCATATCTTTTGCCTCCGTGTAGAACGTGTATCCGTTGATATCATATGCCCGATAGGTTACGAGGTTGGGCGAGGGCCATGTGCTAAGGCGATATGAGCAATCCGTCCTTAGAGCCCTCCTCCGGGATTAACAATAATATGCTCTTTGAACCAATGCAGAAAGTCGAGTTGTGCTCTCTAGTAACCGGCGTCCGTCCCCGCATACCCCCGGTCACGATACTTCTTTGTGATAATTTCTTTGTGCAGTGCCACGAAAGGATCTACCTCGTCTAGGTGTTGTAGCACTACCAAGTTTGCTCTGTCAAAATCGCTGCATCGATCTGAGTATGCCACGTGCAGTTCTCTGCGACCGTTACAGTGACCATCTCCTTCGAGCCTCCCATCGTGCTTGTTAACGGGCAAACCAACACTAACACCAGGCGGCTGGTCTGCGCCATATAGAAAATTCTCACAGAAAGAGATGCACTCTTGTGCCAAATAGCCCTGGACGATGCTTCCATCCGGACGGGACATGTTACGAACGAATCCTTTGATGATCCCATTCATCCTCTCAAACGGCATCATGTTGTGCAGAATGATGGCCCCAGTCTATTATGTCATCCACAATATGGACACACAGATGCACCATCACGTCGAAGAACGCGGCGGAAGTACATCTCAAGCTCATTCAAGATCACAACGATCTCTTCCTGTAGCCTTTGGAGCTGCTTCACACCGATCGACTTTCGAGATGACGCCAAAAAGTTGCAGAGACCAATAAGCGTGTCACGGACGTGCTTGTCCATTATCCCTCTAAGGGCAACAGTAGTATCTGCGTCATCATCACATGACAGTCATGAGACTTCATCCCGCTGAACCTTTTCTTGTCCGTGTCTAGATATCTCGCTTATCTTGCCACAAGAATCGAACTAACTTTCACTCCGTAAGGCACTTAAAGAATTGATTGATCTCAGCCGACTTAAGGTGAAGCAAGAGGGGGGGCAATAATCTTCTTTCTTTAATTTCTTGCCCTTCTTCTCCCGTGCCTCTGTCTCCGTCTCTGTCTCATCTGACATTTTATGGGGCGGCATGTGCAGATCTTCCCTGTCAAATCTTGCAAGTCTTTTCTTGCCTTTGGCCCATCCTTGGTCTTATCCGGCATGTTCATCAGTGTTGCGAGCAAGCTCTCAAGGACATTCTTACAGATATGCATTTGATCTAGGCAATGAGGTGTATCGAGTTTGTGCCAGTACTCCAAGTCCTAGAACACAGACCTCGTCTTCCATACCTTCAGCAGCGGCTCTGGCGCCTTTCTCATCGTCTTTCCCGGCGCGGGGCACTCATTCCAGTTTTTCAACAGCTCATCGATTTCGGCACCGCTCCACTTACGTGGAGGTCCTCGATGCTCAGCATGACCATTGAATAGATCTCCACGGTTTCTCCACGGGTCGTCCTGTTCAAGCCATCTTCGATGCCCCATGTACACGATTTTCCCAGACCCGCCATCTTTCCTTGACGTTAGCTGCTGAGACGTTGTATCATCCATGCACCGCGTGCATCCGCAATATCCATGGCACACCGGCCTGCCACATATCCAGAATCGAGATAGTCCTGACCTTTATCGTGATCAGCCTGCTCTCATGTTGAAATACTCACCTTCTTTGGCGTCCCATGTCTTGGCGGTGTTTTCCATAACGTGTCTAACTCCTCTTGAAGTAGCCCCGATACAAATTAATATTATTTCCTGGTTGTTTTGGCCCTTGAATAAGCATGCTCATGTGAATGTACTTGATTTCATGCACAACCAGGGGGAGGTTGTACATCCATACAAACACGGGCCATGTACTATGGTTGGTGTTCGGTTGCCAAACGGATTCATGCCATCGGTACACGCGCGAGCACGATGTTCCTTGCATCACATTCAAAATACCGATAGAAGCTATTCAACGCTCTCCACCGCTTCCATCCTTCACGTGTCTCAGCTTCGGATCATCTCCATCGTCGGGCTTGTTCCTCTCCACGTGCAGCGCATTAGCTTTGCTTCCTTGGGATCTACAAAATACCTCTGAGACGGGAGTGATCGGTAAGTACCATACAACTTTCTGGGGACATTTCTTCCCGGCCTTCTTGTATCGAGAAGCATTGCACACCGGACAGCTTGTTTTTTCCGCGTGCTCCTTCCGATAAATTATGCAATCGTTGATGCATGCATGGTATCTAACGTGTGGCGATCAAGAGGGCACACGATCTTCTTGGCCTCATCAACACTAGTAGGACATAGATTACCCGCGGGAAGAACATCCTTTAGGTACTTGAGATGCTCATCGAGGCTAGTGTCGGTCCATTTGTTTTTAGCCTTCGTCTTCAGGAGTTGGAGCGTGAAACTCAACCGGTCACCTCAGATTGCAACCATCATACAATGGAGTGTTCGAGTCTACCACCGCTTGCTCCAGCTTAGCCTCCTCTCTAGAAGCAGCTCTCTCAAGATTGCGTCTCCTTGCGAAGCAATGCTTGAACATGAGGGTCCCGCACAATTGAACTTAGTACCGACGAACTCTGCTGCGTGGAGTCCATGTCGTTCTCTCCGCCGCCATGTCCGGCCCCTTCTCCTCTGCCATGTCCGGCCCCTTCTCCGCCGCCATGTCCGGCCTCTTCCCCGTCGCCATTATCGATCATCTCTTCGTCTTGCCCTGTGTCATCATTTCCTGCCCCGTCGGCATCCTCAACATCGTCATCCTCATCTTCAATTATCCACCTAGTATAGCCATCCATGAAACCAGTCATGAGCAGGTGCGCTTCGACACGACCATCGTCATGGGGGTCGAGCCAAACTATTCCTTTGCATTTTCGACACGGACATAAAACCTCTGTCCGGTTATTTTCTTTCATGTCTTGCGCCGCCGACCGCAACCACCTGTCCACCATCGTTCCACCGACCATCGTCAACTCTGCACGGTAATAATAAAAAATTGATTGTAAAAATGCATGCATGCATCAAAGTCATAAAAAAATTTGGCATGACCTTCCCTAAAAATAGGACATATATGGATCTAGACTTTGCCGAATTACCAAACGGAAATAAATCGACATTTCGCAAAACATAGGCAACTCAAAAGCACAATTTGGCGGCGTCAACTCATGCCACACACACAATTTCCAGAAACATATCACACACACATAAACACATTTCCATTTTGCAAAAGCATGAAAGTTTCATCACCTCTATCTTGATGGCCGAAGATGATGTTGTAGGGAGATCAAATGTGCACAAATTAAGCTCTTCTTGACAAAGATAGATCTAGTTAGGGGGCAAATAGGACACTTAACTAAATCCTACATCTACCTAGCTACCTAATTTGGAAGGAGACAACTTCAACTAGTGGAGGGGGAAGGAAAAAAGAGAAAGGAGATGCATTAATGGAGGTGGTGTAGTTATGTAGGAGTAATGAAGAGAGAGAAGGTGGATAGAGAAGAGAGAGTAATGGGGGAGAAGTATTGAGAAGAAGAAGAGTGAGAGTGGGAGCATGTGGTGGAGGGAAGAGAGGAGAGGGGGAGGTAGGGGGAAGGGAAAAAAAGTGAGAGTGGGAGCATGTGGTGGAGGGAAGAGAGGAGAGGGGAGGTAGGGGAAAGGAAAAAGCAAGGGGAGGGGAGGGACGGGTTGGGGGTTGGTGGGGTTAGCGATGGCGCTGGTAGGAAACCGCGCTGCTGCTAAGAACTTAGCAGCAACGTGCTTTCGGGTAAGGCGCCATCGCTAATCGGACAAAAATTGCGGCAATTTGAAACTTACCAAGAGCGATCTCGAGGAAACCGCTACTACTATGCACTTAGCGATGGCGCTGTTTCGCGACATCATCTTACTTAGAGGTGGGGAACACCGCGGTCGATATTTGTAGCAGCGTTTCGGCGGCCCATCGCTAAATATTTAGCAGCAGCGAGTTTACGTAACAAGCGCTACAACTACTTACCAGCAGCGCTCTATTTTGAACCGCGCTGCTGCTAAGATTCTGTGTATAGGCTTTTCCCTAGTAGTGTGTCTCTATGGCTTCGTCATTGTTGATGACTACTCAAGATACACATGGGTTCATATAATTCTTTACAAGACTGAAGTGCAAGATGTCTTCAGGCGCTTCGCAAATCAAGCAATGAACAACTATGGTGAGAAGATCAAGCACATCAGAAGTGACAATGGCACTGAATTCAAGAACACTGGACTTGATCTGTATTTGGATACAATGGGAATCAATCATGAGTTCTCTGCTCCATACACACCTGAGCAAAATGGCATTGTCGAGCGCAAAAACAGAACCCTCATTGAGATGGCTCGAACAATCACTAGTGCAGAACCGGGCATTAGCACTGGTTCGTAAGGCCCTGTAGTGCCGGTTACATAACCGGCACTAAATTGTGGTCACTAAAGGCCCCCACCCTTTAGTACCGGTTCAGCACGAACCGGTGCTAAAGGGCAACCACGTGGCACGAGCCAGCTCCGGGGGTCTGGAGCCCTTTAGTACCGGTTGGTAATACCAACCGGTACTATAAGGTTTGGGGGGTTTTTAGTTTTATGATTTCTTTTCCATTTAATTTTGTGTTTCCATTTTAATTCTTTTTCATTTGCAGGTATTTTATGATACTACACATTGTACACATTATGCATATATATATAGAGAGAGAATTTCTAGTAGAACCAATCATGCATATATATATCATCAATGTCTCACGAACCACCATATTAATTAATTCACACATACACACATGTATAGCTATATACAATTTCTCCTACATATGAATGTTGCCTTGAAGCCAAGTGGCATTAGCCTAATTGGTGCCTTGAACACGATGACAATTAGAATTGGTTTTCATGGGGCGGTGGCGGGTAATAGAATTCTCCTTCGGTTTATGACCTGGTCGAGCAAAAATCCCGCTATTTCCTCTTGAAGTGCTTCTACGCTCCCGCTTCTATGAGCTTCTCCGCACCTCTTTGAACTGTTAAGAAGGAGATCAATATGCATGTGTATTAGTTGTGTGACTAGATATCGATAATGGTGTAAAAATTATGAATAGTGTTCTGACAAGCGTACCCATTCCTGTCTTTGAGATCTGCTCCTTTCGGACGCCATCATGCGAATGTTCTCGCAAACGCAGAATGCACACAGATCAGTCCCTACCGCTTCGGGCCTTTACGAGAATGGAATTTGATTAGATAAAAATTAATCAAGCATGATATAATTAAAGAGATGGCAGCTAGCTAGCTAGCTAGTACTACTTAATTGCTTACCTTGGGTCGAAACCATTTAAGCTTTTTTTTCCATTCGCCGGGAGTGACGGCGATGAACCTTGCCCAAGCCCTGCCCGCCGACAAAGAAAATGAATAAATGGGTTATTAAATAGTTCATATCATGAAATGACGAACTAAATAGGCCGAGATATAAGTTAATAATGATTGAAATTACCTGTTGACTATCCCATACAAGATGTTATAGTCAGTTTTTTCTGAGATTAGTGAGTCCAGTACTTCAATAGTGAAAAAATAATAATCTAAATAATCTAAACTAATTAAACCTACAAAATACGTGTGTGTGTACTAATTAAACACTAATTATCTAAACTAATTAAACATACAAAATAATAATCTAAATAATCTAAACTAATTAAAGACTAATTATCTAAACTAATTAAACATGCTTGTGTGTGTGTGTACGGGCTCGGGGCCGGAGGGCTCACAGCGGGCGACGGCGACGGCGAGGCGAGGCGACGGCGAGGAGAGGCGACGGCGAGGCGACGGCCGGGCGGCGACGGCGGGACGGCGCGACGGGACGGGACGGCGCGACGGGACGGGACGGGCCTGTGGCGGCAACGGAGACGAGGGCGGCGACGGGGACGGGGGCGGCGACAGAGACGAGCGGCGACGTCGGAGACGATCGAGGGCGGCGGCGACGGCGACGAAGACGACAAGACAGAGGAACGAACAGAGAGGGAAACTGAAATTTTCGTAGCTGTTATATATATAGAAGGCACCTTTAGTACCGGTTGGAGCCACCAACCGGTACTAAAGGCCTGTTTTGCCAAAGCAGCGGCGGAAGCGACCCCTTTAGTACGGTGGTGGCACAAACCGTACTAAAGGCCCCCTTTATTACTGGTTTGTGCCACGACCCGGTACTAAAGGGGGTGCGCTGGCACAGGTGCGGTGCGGCAAGTTTAGTCCCACCTCGCTAGTCGAGGTGCTACCGCACTGGTTTATAAGCCCCATTCCGGTAGCTCTCTCGAGCTCCTCTCCTAACCAGGCCTACTGGGCCTACTTGTCCTCTTCGCCTAGTGGACCTACTGGGCCTTCGCGGGCCTGCATCCTGGCCCAACGAAAGGTTGTGTCGCTAGTCGTATGCAGGCCGCTTTGGCCTAGTAGGCGGGCTTTTTTTTCTTTATTTTTTTGCTTTATTTTTTGTTTTATTTATTTTTGAGTTGTTTTTTGCTGTATTTAGTGTTTCTTTGTGAATATTTTTGCTTTAGGTACAAAAAATTACAAACTTTCTGTTAGTGCGGGTAGATTTCAAATTTGAATAGTTTAAATTTTGAATTATTTGAAATTTGTGTGAATCACTAGTTTGTGAATAACTTAACTTTGAAAAAGTTTTTCAGTGATTCTTTTTCTTATGTTTAATATTAGTGTGTTTTATCATTATATTCAATTTAGTAATGCTTAGGTTATTTAAAAATGAAATGCCTTTGTAACAGTTCAGTTTTCGTCGGAAACCCTGATACTTCGAAAGAGATTGTCCATTTTGTACACGAAGTGCATCCAGTTTTTTCCGTAACCCTCTCTACTTTCTTGCACATGCTATTTGTATGAAATTATGATACCATGCCAACTTTCAACCTTTTCTGAGTTCATTTGAATTGCTTTTCAATTTCGGGGTCATTTAACTGGAAAAAAAATCAGTAAATGCATGAAAAGAATTTGTTTGCACATAAAATTTCTTCGCGTTTCAAATTCCAAAACACATAACTACCCTAACTATTACAGACATTCCCTCCTGGGTGTGAAACACAGAAGAAAGTGATGATAGTGAAGCCGATCACATCCCAGATCTTTGGGTGTGAAACTTTTTCTTCGTGTGTGTCCCTTTACGCCGTAACCATGGAAAATCTTCATCATTTAACGGGATGCTCGGGTCAATATTAACTGTGAATGGAGCAATTTCATCAAACTTTTCATAACCTTTTGACTTGTCTATCTTGTCATCCACTCCCATGATGTTTCTCTTCCCAGAAAGAACTATGTGCCGCTTTGGCTCATCGTACGATGCATTCGCTTCCTTATGTTTTCTTTTTCTTGGCTTGGTAGACATGTCCTTCACATAGAAAACCTGTGCCACATCATTGGCTAGGACGAATGGTTCGTCTGCATACGCAAGATTGTTGAGATCCACTGTTGTCATTCCGTACTGCGGGTCTTTCGTTACCCGCCTCGTGTCATATTGACCCATTTGCACGAAACAAAGGGACCTTTAAACCACGCCGATAGTCAAGTTCCCATATGTCCTGTATATAACCATAATATGTTTCCTTTCCGCCTTGGTTTCTGCATCAAAGCGGACACCACTGCTTGGGTTGGTGCTCTTCTTATCTTGGGCGATCGTGTAAAATGTATTACCATTTATCTCGCACTTTGAAAGTCATTATATTCAAGATGGTAATCGGGACAGCAAGTACAGTCATCTTCAATAGAGGTGTCATGCATGGTGCGGTTCGCAACCAGTTAGCGAAACTCCCGGTTTGTTCACGTGTAATCCAGTCATTAGACCGCTCCGGTGTTTGGAGCGTAGCAAATTCTTGTGTTCATCCATATATGGAGCCACCAAGGTGGAATTCTCAGAAGCTGTGTAGTGTGCTTCAAAGAGAATGTTCGTCCATACATATTATTTGTTCCCCTCCTAGCGTGCCTTTTCCATCCATCGCCCTTATGCCGCGATTCAGAACACCAATCGGCTTAAGGTCAGAATAAAGTCAATAAAAACTCAATGACCTCCTCATTTTGATGGCCCTTTGAGATGCTTCCTTCTGGCCTAGCATGGTTATGAACATATTTCTTTAAGACTCCCATGAACCTCTCAAAGGGGAACATATTGTGTAGAAATACAGGACCCAAAACGTTAATCTCTTTGCATAGGTGAACTAGGACGTGCGTCATGATGTTGAAGAAGGATGGTGGGAACACCAACTCAAACCGACAAGACATTGCACCAACTCATTCTCAGAACCTTGGTATGATTTCTCGATCGATTACCTTCGAGAGATTGCATTGAGAAATGCACATAGCTTCACAATGGCTAATCGAACGTTTTCGGTAGAAGCCCCTCAATGCAACCAAACAGCTTCGCGCCATAATCACGTGGCAGTCATGAGACTTTGGGTTCTGGAACTTTTTCTCTGCCATGTTTATTATTCCCTTTATATTCGACGAGAAGCCAGACGGTACCTTAATACTGAGCAGGCATTCAAAGAAGATTTCCTTCTCTTCTTTGGTAAGAGCGTATAGCTTGCATGACCCTGATGTATGTCGTCTTCTCTGTGCATACGTTGCTGGTCCTCCCGTGCCTCAGGTGTATCTTTTGTCTTCCCATACACGCCCAAGAAGCCAATCAGGTTCACGCAAAGATTCTTCGTCACGTGCGTCACGTCGATTGCGGAGCGGACCTCTAGGTCTTTCCAATATGGCAGGTCCCAAAATATAGATTTCTTCTTCCACATGGGTGCGCGTCCGTCAGCGTCCTTCGGAACAGGTTGTCCGCCAGGACCCTTTCCAAATATCACCTTCAAATCCTTGACCATATCATGTACATCAGCACCAGTACGGTGGCGAGGCTTCGTCCGGTGATCCGCCTCACCTTTGAAATGCTTGCCTTTCTTTCTTACGGGATGCCTGCTCGGAAGAAATCGACAATGTCCCAGGTACACATTCTTCTTACAACTATTCAAATATATACTGTCGGTATCATCCAAACAGTCGCGCATCCGCAGATATCCCTTGTTTGTCTGTCTCGAAAGGTTACCGAGAGCAGGCCAATCATTGATGGTCACGAACAGCAATGCCTTTAGGTCAAATTCTTCCCCATGTGCTCATCCCACGCCGCACACTGCTCCATTCCACAGCTTGTAAGAGTTCTTCAACTAATGGCCTTAGGTACACATCAATTTTGTTGCCGGGTTGCTTAGGGCCTTGGATGAGCACCGCATCATAATGAACTTCCGCTTCATGCACAACCAAGGAGGAAAGTTATACAAACATAGAGTCACAGGCCAGGTGCTATGGTTGCTGCTCTGCTCCCCAAAAGGATTAATGCCATCTGCGCTTAGACCAAACCATACGCCCTTGCGCCATCTCGCAAACTCCTTCCCGTACTTTCTTTCGATTTTTCTCCATCGCGACCCGTCGGGTACTCTCAACTTTCCGCCTTTCTTACGGTCTTCTCGTGCCATCGCATCGCTTTGGCATGCTCTTTGTTTTGGAACAAACATTTCAACCGTGGTATTATAGGAGAATACCACATCACCTTGGCAGGAATCTTCTTCCTGGGGCGCTCGCCCTCGACATCACCAGGCTCATCGCAGCTGATCTTATAGCGCAATGCACCACATACCGGGCAAGCGTTCAAATCCTCGTACTCACCGCGGTAGAGGATGCAATCATTAGGGCATGCATGTATCTTCTGCACCTCTAACCCTAGAGGGCAGACAACCTTATTTGCTTCGTACGTACTCTTGGGCAATTCGTTGTCCTTTGGAAGCATATCCTTTATCATTACCAGCAACTTTCCAAATCCCTTGTCAGATACACCATTCTCTGCCTTCCATTGCAGCAATTCCAGTGTGGTGCCCAGCTTTTTCTTGTCACCAATGCAATTCGGGTACAACATTTTTTTGTGATCCTCTAACATGCGCTGCAACTTCTTCTTCTCCAAATCACTTGCACAGTTTCTCTTTGCATCGGCAATGGCCCGACCTAGATCATCAACGGGCTCATCTGATGCCTCTTCTTCAGCTTCTTCCCGCATTGCCGGCTCAGCTTCTTCCCGCATTACCGGCTCAGCTTCTCCCCCCATTGTTGTATCATCGTATTCAGGGAACCCATGGCCAGGATAGCTATCGTCGTCCTCTTCTTCTTCATTGTCTTCCATCATAACCCCTCTTTTTCCGTGCTTGGTCCAAACATTATAGTGGGGCATGAAACCGACTCAAACAGTGGACGTTAATGGTTCTTGACGAGAGTAATTGTGACCATTCTTACAGCCAAAGACATGGACAAGGCATAAAACCATCCGCCCGCTTGTTTGCCTCAACCGCAGCGAAAAGTATGCACGCCTCAACGAACTCGGGAGAGCATCGGTCATCGTACATCCATTGCCGCTCATCTTCATTACACAACACCGAATAGACCAAATTAATACAAGTTCATACATAAAGTTCATACAACACTTAAATGCAACAAACAAATAACTCTCTAGCTAAAGCATTTAAATGCAACAACAAATGCGATCAAGATCGCAACTAAGGTAACAATTGATCCAACAGCATAATGATACCAAGCCTCACTATCGATGGCATATTTTCTAATCTTTCTATTCTTCAAGCGCATTTTCTCCATCTTGATCTTGTGATCATCGATTTACATCGGCAACATGCAACTCCAATTCCATCTTCTCCCCCTCAATTCTTTTCAATTTTTCTTTCAAGTACTTGTTTTCTCTTTCAACTAAATTTAACCTCTCAACAATAGGGTCGGTTGGAATTTCCGGTTCACATACCTCCTAGATAAAAATATCTATGTCAACTTGATGGGCATAATTTGTCATAAACACGAAATGCAACAAATAGTTTTAAAAGAGAATATACCACATCCGAATCATAACAAGGACGAGGGCCGACGGGGATGGATATCAAAACCATGGCACTATGTATAACAAACAACGTACGGGTAAGATAATTATTACATGATTAACTATATATCCAAATCACAAAAACATCAATTTTTTATATAAAATTTCATGAACAAGAGGCTCACCACAAGGTGGTGCCGGCGACGGGACGGTGCGGGCGATCGACTGTGGTTACGACGGAGATTTAGAAGGCACTAAGTAAACTACACCTACATATGCAAACTAAGTGTTATTTTTGGCCTCAAATTGCATATAAATCAAATACTAGCACACATATATATTTCCTCCCAAATTACTAAACTCACAAATTAGTAACTATATAAAGCATTGCAAGAGCTAATCTAGCAATGAGAGATGAAAGGACAAAGTTGCTAACCTTTGTGATCACTTGAATGGATGGGGGCCTTCAAATCTTGACAAATTTTGGGCAAAATGTGTGATGAGCTCGAGGGGAGAAGATGAAGAACAAAGAGGAGAGGAGAGGGGAAAGGAGGAAGAACAGAGCAAGCTGGACGAAGGGTTTATATGCAGGAGGACCTTTAGTACCGGTTCGTGCCACGAACCGGTACTAAAGGTGCTGGAGGGGGCCCAGACTGACAACATCCTGCCACCACCCTCATTAGTACCGGTTTGTGGCACGAACCGGTGCTAAAGGTTAGCCACGAACCGGTACTAATGAGAGCGGTCCGGCTAGCCGTTGGAACCGGCACTAATGTATACATTAGTGCCGGCTCTAATACAAACCGGCACTAATGTGCTTCACGTTTGGCCCTTTTTCTACTAGTGAATGCTAGATGAGTACAAGACACCAAGAAAGTTCTGGCCTGAAGTTATTGATACAGCATGTCACATCATCAACCGTGTGTACATCCATAAGCTTCTGAACAAAACATCATATGAGCTGCTCACTGGCAAGAAGCCAAACGTCAGTTACTTCAGAGTATTTGGAGCTAGATGCTGGATCAAGGATCCCCATCACAAGTCAAAATTTGCACCTAAGGCTCATGAAGGCTTCATGCTTGGCTATGGAAAGGATTCACACTCCTACAGAGTCTTCAACCTTTATCTCTACAAAATAGTTGAAACTGTGGATGTGAAATTTGATGAAACCAATGGTTCACAGAGAGAGATTCTGCCAAGTACACTAGATGAAGCTCCTTCAAGTGAGTCTATCAAGCTGATGGGAACTGGTGAAATCATGCCCTCTGAAGCACAGCCTGAAGAGGAACTTATCATCTCTGCACCAAATCAACCCGAAGACAATGCTCAGACCGAAGACAATCCTCCCAATGATGACAATGATCAGCCAGAGCAAAATTTTCGTCCTGTTCATCCTCGTGTTGCAAATGAAGTTCAAATAGAGAAGATAATTGACAGCATCAATGCACCTGGTCCGCTCACTCGATCAAGAGCAACACAGCTAGCAAACTTCTGTGGGCACTTTTCATTTGTGTCAATATCAGAACCCAAGAAAGTTGCCGAAGATTTTATGGAGCCTGAATGGATTCAAGCCATGCAAGAAGAACTTCAACAGTTCAAACTGAATAATGTCTGGGAACTTGTCAAGCAACCTGATCCTCGTAAGCATAATATTATTGGAACAAAATGGATATATCGAAACAAGCAACATGAGCATGGTCAAGTCCTCCGAAACAAAGCACGTCTTGTGGCTCAAGGATACACTCAGGTTGAAGGAATTGACTTCGATGAAACATTTGCTCCTGTTGCTAGGCTTGAAGCTATTCATCTTTGCTAGCCTCGCTAATCATCACAACATCTTGCTATATCAAATGGATGTAAAGAGTGCATTTCTCAATGGCAAGATTGAAGAAGAAGTATATGTCGCACAACCACCTGGTTTTGAAGATCCAAAACATCCCGATATGGTGTACAAGCTCAACAAAGCAATCAGATGGCCTCAAACAAGCTCCTCGTGGTGCGGTATGATACAATTAAAGACTTCAAGAGCAAAGGCTTCAAACCGGATCCTCGATCCCACACTCTTCACGAAGACATATGATGGTGAACTGTTTGTGTGCCAAATATATGTGGATGACATAATCTTCGGCTGCACCAACCAGAAGTACAGTGATGAGTTTGGGTATATGATGCAAGAGCAATATCAAATGTCCATGATGGGTGAGCTGAAGTTCTTCCTTGGTCTTCAAATTCATCAGCAAAGAAATGGCATCTTCATATCTCAAGAGAAATACCTCAAAGATTGTCTGAAGAAGTTTGGAATGGAAGACTGCAAAGGCTACACGACGCCAATGCCAGCCAAACACCATATTGGTCCCGACGACAATGGTAAAGAGTTCGATCAAAAGTTATACCGCTCCATGATTGGTTCTTTGCTTTATTTATGTGCATCTAGGCCAGATATTATGCTTAGTGTTTGCATGTGTGCTCGATTCCAAGCGGCACCAAAGGAATTGCATCACTTAGCTGTGAAGCGAATTCTTCGATATTTGGCTTACACCCCAACACTCGGATTATGGTATCCCAAGGGCTCAAGATTCAATTTGGTTGGATTCTCGGATGCTGATTATGCTGGTGACAAGGTGGATCGCAAGTCTACATCAGGCACATGTCATTTTCTTGGTCGATCACTTGTCTTTGGTCTTCGGAAGCGTAACTGTATCACTCTCAACTGCTGAATCTGAATACATTGCTGCTGGATCTTGTTGTGCTTAGCTTCTATGGATGAAGCAAACTCTCAAGGATTATGGCATCAACCTGAAACAAGTACCTCTCTTCTGCGACAATGAGAGTGCCATCAAAATAGCCAACAATCCAGTCCAACACTCGAAGACAAAGCACATTGAAATTCGTCATCACTTTCTCAGAGATCATGTTATGAAGAAAGATATCGATATCATTCACGTCAACACCAAGAGCAATCGGCGAGATATCTTCACAAAGCCCTTGGATGAGAAAAGGTTTTGCAAGTTACGGTGTGAGCTAAATATCTTGGAATCCTCTAATGTCATGTGATCAGGCACACGTCCTAACACTTATGCATGTTGATGACTTAGATGTGCAACACACAAAGTAAGGTATATCTTCAATCAATGAAGATTTACACTCTGAGTGTGAATACATTAACATGGAATTTGACTTCCGAGCGCCATGATAATTGTGCGCTGTGTCTGGGTCTAATATTTCCTATACGGTGGGTAACGCCACCATCAATTTTCCTTGTTTGAAGTGTTTCACTCATGGCGTTATATTGCAATGACTTCGCATTTGGTTTGTCTTCAGTTTCAATTTGTCTTCGTGACTTTCTGCACTATGATGATTTGATTGCCTTCTGATATATACATACTAGTGTTCTGTCCTCTACAACATTCACTTATAGCTATGTCTTCAAGATTGGATCTTTTGAGCTAAGTGAATGTGATCGGACCCTAACCTCTCTATGCTTTTTATCTCAAACTCTATCTGTCCAAATCATATGCATTCTATTGAAACTGTCGAATGTCTTCTCTGCGTCCTAGTCAGCAGAAGGCAAAGAGACAAACATTAAATCTGTTTTAAATGACTTATCTTTATTGTTGAAATCCGGAGAAGCCGGAACAACTCTCCGACATGCCTGGCGGGCGTGGGAACGTGGGACAACTCTGAGCATGTTGCATGCTTGCCACGTGCCCCTCAGATGTGAACCGCCAGGGGCACCAGCGTAATTGCGCTGTGTCTCTCACCTACTTATAAATACTTGTCCCCTGCGGTAGCGGGACGAGGCCGGGAGCGCAGACGGCACGGAGGCCGACGCCGGCTGGGTGAGCGAGAGGATCCAACTGAGCCAGCAGGCGGAGCCGGCGAGTTGGAGGGGAGCGTCGGGCCGTGCAATGCCGTAACGCAGGCGGAGCGGCGCGGGTGGCTGGGCCACGGGTAGAGGCGGACGGTGGGACCAGGCGGAGAGGAGCGCCCAGGAGCCAGAGGCGAGGCTAGGCAGCGCCGGCGACGGGGCGCGGCTGGGATGCAGGCGCCGGCCGAGGGAGGCGAGGCTGCAACCGGCGCGGGAGGCGGACCCAACGCACGCAAACATAGAGGGGACTCGGCGACCCACCGCACGGCGGCTCGAGAGGCGGGCGCATGGACGCAGATGGCCTGGACGAGACGGCATGGGTGGCTCGGAGGCCAGCGCAGGGGTGCCGGTCTTGCGGAGGAGAACTGCGGGAGCTCGCCGGAGATTGGGCGAGGCGCACGACCCACTTGTGTTGGCGAGTCGAGCAGCCGGCGCGAGCAAGCAGAGCAGACCGAGCAGTGCAGTAGCATGGTGGTTGGAGTGAAGGATAGGCTGAGCGCGGGGCGTGCGTGCTGGGACAGGACGGTGGCCGCAGGGACGATGTCCGGCGCTGGCGTGAGCCCAACGGCCAAGAGCAGTGCCAGCACAGAGAGCGCAATGGCGGCCGCGCACGATGGAGCGCTAGGCGGTGCATGGCCAATATCTGGCTTGTGTATGGGGCACATCCGAGTAGTATCTGGGACATGTATACAGCCTGTGCTCAAGCAATGCTCGTCATGTATCTGGGATATGTGTCTGACTATGGCTTGATTTGCATCTAGCTAGCTTGCATAGATGGTACATGGAGGAATGAACGCGTGATTCGGCCAGAGAAAGGCGCAACATGGAGGGAAGCAGAAGCGAGCGGCTCATGGATGGGCCACGGCCGACCGAAACGAGGCCCCGCGCGCGACGCGCGCGCGGACTGACGGATGACGTTGCGGTGGTGATGACGAAGGCGGTGAGGCCGATGACGAGGACGCGCCGTTCCCCGCGGTCACTCTGGGGGCAGGTCGAAGTCGAGCCCCCGAGTGCTACCGGAGAGATGGCGCGACGCCGCGGCGATGATGGCAAAGATGGTCCCGCCCGGACTGCGAAACCAGCAGCAGCGCGGTAGCATAGTACCGCCCCACGGTGGGCGCCAAATGTCGTGGTATTCTCACGGGGGGTGCAAGACGACATATGCCACAAGGTGGCTTCGTGTGAGGGCAAGACTGCTGCTGATAGGCCCGGGAGCGGGTATGCGAGTAGCACGCGATGGTTTACCCAGCTTCGGAGCTCTCCGGAGAGATAATACTCCTACCGCTGCATGTCTGAGTGTATCTGATATATCTAGTACAGAGTGCTTCTGGAGCTGTATCTGAGGCCAGTGCCATAGACATCTGGCCTCGTATATGCATATGAGGAGAAGTGTGTGCTTGGCCGAGTGGATATGTGTGTGTTGGCTAGCTATCTTGCTAGCAAGTATGCATGTGTGAGAGAGTTTGTGAGAGTGCCCAGGGAGCCATTGTGGCCGGCCAAGTGCATGT
Source organism: Aegilops speltoides (assembly GCA_021437245.1). Taxonomy (NCBI): domain Eukaryota; kingdom Viridiplantae; phylum Streptophyta; class Magnoliopsida; order Poales; family Poaceae; genus Aegilops; species Aegilops speltoides. The sequence goes on along the minus strand of CM038141.1, from coordinate 54,510,166 downwards.
AGCGTGGTGTGTGGATGGATGGATGGATAGCTATATGTAGTGTGGAGCTAGCTTACTATCTAAGCTATGTTGTGGACATGAGGGCATGGTGTGGGTGTCATGCTTGTCTCCTGGCTCACTTCATAAATAGTGCCCAGGGACAAGTGACACTGTACATGATGGCGTCGCGGTACGGTTGTCTTGTCCGAAGTATGGCCGTCTCGTCGGGGTCTTGTCAGTGTCGAGTCGAGCTGCAGTCGGCAGCCGGCAGCCGGCCGGGCAGAGAAGTCGGACAGGGAGCCGGCAGGAGCGGCCGGGCAATCGGACTGAGGGGCTTCGCTAGCCCCGATGTCTTGATTTATTGTCTCGCCGTCTTAGGGGTACCAGTGGCCAATTACTCTGACACCAGTCATCAGGGTCATGGCAAAGAAGATAGGGGAGATCAAACCGCTCATTGACTCTTGGGTTCCTTGTAATCATGTTATTAGTTGAGTGAAGAATGGGCTTGAACGAACCTGCAATGCTAGCCAAGGTGATGACGTCGCACCGATCAATGAGTTCCTCCACCATGTCATATTTCAGATCGGGGCAAGAATAACGGGATCGTTTCCGTCCTGTTCCCTCCATGGAGAAGACGATCAAACAATGGCAGAAGAAAGCATGAGGGGATGAAGGAAAATGGAGGAGGGAGAGGAAGAGCGTGCGACAACAGTTCCAAATCGAGAGGGAAAGACGAAGAGTCAGTGGATGGTTGCCAGTTTGCCACAGTTCATGAAGGGGCGCCCCGGCCTACATGTCGGTTCGGAAATACTCCTATTACTCGCCGTCGTCTCACTAATATGTTGGAACGGGACCACATGTCAACGAAACAGGGTGTGTAATTTCTCGTGCAAAATGCGATCTGGCCGCGTTGGCCCGAGGTGCCGCATTAGTTTTTTTTCAAAGTTTGCCGCATTAGTTATCGTCCTTTATTTTTTTTAACATGCAATCTGAATGGATAGCTCCTATGGTCATCACACGTGAGCGGATATAGTGATGGTTGATTCGCTCGAGCAACTTATTACTGTGGGAATATGGGGGTACTAGCGGATTTAAGGAACAGAGAAATGATGGTTGCTTCGTCTGAGCAATTTACTGTGGCGAAGGTGGGGCTCTGTGATTTGACTGCTCATTAGTCATTACTACTGCGGTGCAACGACCGGGGTGAATCTTTTCCTGAAGTTGTGTTGTGCACTCAATATTGCTGCATGGCAGGTGGAGCCGGATGAAGGATGTCCAACATGTCGGCGAAACGAAGTTGAATTGTTTCTGGCATTGCTATCAATCATTCAGGATTTGTTTATATGTACGCATAATTTTGATGAAATTGTACCGTGATGATATGAAGGTTTCAACTCTGGTTCCCGCAGGAAAAAAAAGGTTTCAACTTAGGATTCATGTGTCTTGCCTCGAGATTATCTCGTTACAACATTCTATCAAATACAAATGAAACTACCATGGCTAATGCATCTCAATGGTTCGCAGATCAGCGTCAATATTCACATCACAACTGAAGACAAAGTTGTGAGAAGGTGTACAAATAAAGAAAATAAATATAATTTATCGATGCTGTTCGTAGGCATGGCTCCATTTCCTTGGCACAGTGTTCATTGCTTGGCAGCTAGTTTCACCCAGCTCTGTAGCCAAAAAAGAGGTGTATGAAGGACACCACAATCTGATCATTTTGTGCAGCTCCACTAAAATCGGGCGGACCATACCTGTTTGCAAAGATATCCAGTCAGTGTGATTACAATAATAGTGGAACTAGATGATGAAACATAACACACATAAATAGAAGCCGATCACCTCTACGATCTCTCTTTAGGACTAACTTCTTGTTGGAGAAGATTAGGCACGGAGTTGGATGAGGAGGATAGCAAAACCAATCTCCCTTTCCGCAGTCCCAAAGAAATGTAAAAACGTTGCCCGTGTGACATTTTGGCGGAACTGCACAAAACACTCTTCAGAAAAGTGATTTGTGTAGTTCACCAAAAGGTTGCAATAGCTACGAGGTGAAAATGGATAGCCCTGTTTGCAAAAGGAGGTCGAAAGGAGACAATTACTGCCCAATAACACGAGTTGAAGACACATACACCGACAAAAAGAAGCATGTTCCATGTAGAAGGGGAAAGATAGCACATGGTGGTTTATCAAAAATGGTTTGAGGACGAGATTGCAAGATGGAAAGTACGCCGGCCGAGATACGATTTAAGCAAACAACTAAAGAAGATCCACATGCAGCAACATGGGAAGATGGGCAGTGGAGCAAGGCCAGAGGAAGCTGTACCTAAGGGTCGTCAGGATGTTACTAGGAGGGCGCTGGCGGCCGGGATTTGCCCCATACTGTGGCAGCGAGCAAGTGGCGAAGGCCCTACCGCGTCGGAGCTTGGTCAGAGAGAACGGCGGGTACCACAGATCGGGACGAGCTGCCTCAATGCCGTCGAACGGAGAGACGATGCACATCCTCCCTTTCCGCCGGCGGACGGGATGCGGCCGGATCACGGACCAACGCTGAGAGAGAGAGGCCACAGCGGCCTTGTGTGAGATTGTGTGACGAGACTCACGAGAGACAAACCCATTTTTCCATTTTCCCCACGGCAATCGTTTTATATTCTAGGCGTGGTACCCGACCCTCCTTCGAGTAAACAATCGCTACACGCGTCAAATTATCACGTGGACTGCCTTTTTGTACAGAAAAGAACTCCACCATGTACCCGCGCGGGTGTGGCCGGGAACAAGACGTGTGTACGTGCGTCCTGCGTGCACTTCTTCTTTAGGTGCAGGTACGTACGTGGGTGGGTGTGAGAGAGATGGTTTGTGCGAAACAGAGGCAATGTGTTGATGATATCTCAATCAAAAAAACGTAACATATGCAATGTGTGTGAAACGGAGTCATGGACGTGAATATCGATAGAATTGAAAACAGGGATGAAGTGTGTGGCTGCGTGATCGATAAAGAGTGCCATCGAATTTGTGTTTGCCCATGTCAAAGATATAGGGCGGCTGGCCTACTAGAATTTGAGAGGGCAGAGGTGAAGTTCTTCTCCGTGGCATGGATACGTACCTACAACGTTCTACTATCGGTGTGTGGGGGGGGGTAGAGACCGGTCGACTAGTATATGTGTGGGGAAGGAGAGAGACCTAGCTATGTATTGAGGGAGATCGATCGACATCCATGGATATGTGTAGCAGAGGAATAAGGTTGGGAAAAAGACAAAGGTCGAGCGTCGGAGGGTTGGTGGTGGAGTGGCGTCTCACAAATGGTGGGAGAGGCCTGCTAGACAAACGGAGGGTATGAGTGCAATATCAATAAGAGAGGGTGGGGGATGTCTTTCTGTCTATGCACGTGCGTGTGAGAGACGGGTCGGGAGGTATTCAAGGATGATGAGGGGAGAAGATATGGTTGTGGTAAGCATGAATAACTACATAGGAAGATCAACTATCGTGTGTCCGAGAAAAGGAGAGACATAACTAGCGAGGTAAGTGTATTGGTGCTTGGTGAAAACGAATTATAGTCGACCTGGCTATATGTAGGGAGATCAGTTCATATACACGCCTGCATGTGTTAGAAGCAAATAAGGTCCAGAGAGGCAGATAGGGGGAGAGGGTGTGGCTAGGAGGTGGTGCGACAGGTCTACCATGTCGATGGGGGAGGAGTGTGCGAGCATGTGATTAATGAAAAGAGGGGCGAGAGTGTGCACCTGCGTGGAATTGTATTGGACATATGTGTAACGCCCCGGATCCGATGCGCCAGGTGTCCGCCAGTTATTCGCCGTCGTTGCCATGTCATTCGCTTGCCTGTTGCACTTTGCCATGTCATCCTATGCATTTCATATCATGTCATCATGTGCATCGCATTGGCATACATGTTCATCTCATGCATCCGAGCATTTTCCCCGTTGTCCGTTTTGCAATCCGGCACTCCTATGTCCTCCGGCGTTCCCCTTTTGCCTCTTCTCATGTGCGGGTGTTAAACTTTCTCGGAATGGCCCGAGGTTTGCCAAGCGGCCTTGGTATAGCACCGGTAGACCGCCTGTCAAGTTTCATGCCATTTGGAGTCCGTTTGATACTCCAACGGTTAACCGGGTAACCGCAAGCCCTCTTTTGTTTCAGCCCAACACCCCTTCCAAAGTGGCCCAAAACCCACCTAACTCCCCTCCATGCTCTCGGTCGTTCGATCACGATCGTGTGGGCGAAAACCACACCTCATTTGGACTCTCCTAGCTCCCTCTATGCCTATTTATACACCCCCATTCCAAATCCCGGATGATTTCCCCCGAAACGCTAAAAACTCCCCTCGCCGCCGCCGGACGTGTCTGCCCGCGCCGGACACGTCCAGCCAGCCACGTTGCCCGGCCAATCGGCGGTTGCCACATCAGCCTCCGCCACTCCCTGGCCTATCCGTGCGCGTCACGTGCTGCTTGCCGCCGCCGCCGCCCGGCCCGACGCGGCCCGCAGCCCGACCCGCCGCCCAAGCGCCCGCCGCCGCTTCGCCGCGCCTCGCCGCCGACTCCGCCGCCCGATCGCTCCGCCGCCTCCGCTTCGCCCGCCGTCGTCGCCGCCACCGCGCGTCCAGAACTCCGCGCCCCAGCGCCCAGGCGCCTGCGTCTTCCGCCGACCGCGCCAAGCGCGCGGCCGGCATCCCGCTGCTGCGGTCCCAGCGAGTTCGCCGGAGGAGCTCGCCGCCGCACCTCTTCTTCACTGCCGCGCGCCCGTACCTTGTCCGGTCGCCTCGCTCGCCGCCGGCCTCCGTCCTCGCCGTCCGCGTCCGGATCCGGCGAGATCCGGCCGGATCCGCCCCGGAACCACCTCGCCGGCGCCCCCCGCTCCTTCTCCGGCGAAGATCCGGCGAACCCCGACGCGCTTCGAAGTCCGTGCAGAAACCCTAAGGTTGACCCCGAAAACTGCTAAGTCCCCAGATTCCAGTTTCATCATGCCATGTTCATCGCATCACATCTCTACATCCGTAGGTCCGTTTCGTGCGTACAATATGTCAAATTGTTTGTCTCGACGAGTACATCATTTCATTCCATTGCATCATTTTCATTTGAGCTCATCTTGATGCCCGAAATGCTGTTGGAAGAGTGCATGTTGATGTTAATCTGCTGAAACTGTTATAACTTGCTGTTTTATCATTTTTACCACGATTGATGTGTGCATCCTATGAATATGAGCTCTACATGAATGTTGAACTATGCCATGCCATCTTTCCAGGGGTGTTAACCATGTATTTTTGTGAGTTGTGTGCTAAGTGTATCAAGCTTGTAAAGTAGGGTAGTTGCTGTTGCTATTTTCCTGACAGATTCTGTTATATTTTGTTGCTATGTGAACATGCTTCCACTAATCATTCTATGCATAATATGGAGATGCTCTATAAAAGTGTTTTGAACTACATGTCATGCTCTATCCATTCATGCCCTTGGTTGAAATTATAGCCTGCTGTAACATGTTGTAATCTTGCTCTAAAATTGCTTGAAAATGTTGCTGTCAGCCTGTTTACATTAAGTTCACTTGTTCCCATGTGTTTTCCTAGTGATCCATGCACCCTATGAACTTGTTCTTGCCATGCTTAGCTTCATAAACATGCCTTCTTACTGTTGGTTGCCTTGCCATGCCATGTATTGCTCTGTGGTGAGTGGTTCGAGCTCACGAACATGCCTACTTATTGTTGTTTCTGCCATGTATGAATCTGTAATATAACTTGCCATGTTTACATGGGTGCCATCATATTTTCTATGCCTTTTTGGCTCATGGTCAGTAAGGGTCTTTTGATATATGCTATTAGTAGATTTATGCCATGCCTTTGTTTGCCATGATATGTTCCTGTAACATGTTGTTTGATAGCTCTAAACATTGCAACTTGATGTTATTTCTGCTAAAGTCTGAAACTGTTATTATTTGCAATATCTCCATGTGTTTTTGAGCATGTTCTATTTGTTTCTGGAGATAGCTCAGTGTTCATGTTTTGATATGCTTTACGTGTACTTCATGCCCATGCCTTTTGTTATTATGTTGGGATGCTGTAGCTTGTTGTTTTGATGCTTGTAAGATGCCTAGTTCTTTGTTTTGGATGATTGTTGCTATGACTTGTATAGTGTGCATGTGTTGAACCGTTGCTCCGTTTTGAGTGTGCTTTATATGAAACTTTCTCGATTTTGCATGTAGCTTCATATTATCATGTTGCATCCTTGTTTTGGTGTGTTTGCTTGATGTTTGGGTGCATTTTGCATCAATGCCATGCTTAACTTGTTTTGCTCATATCTTCTAGGCCGTAGCTCCGAATCTAATGAACTTTATATGTAACTTGACTAGAATTTCGTGTAGATCATCATGGTGCATCTTAACTTGCTGTTTAACAACTTCAACATAAGGTTTATTCAGTTCTGGACCAATTTCGAAATTTGCATATGAGGACTTACCGGAATTGTTATATGTTGTTTCCGGCCTCATTTAAACTTGCCTTGATGTGTTGTTCTTGTTTGCCTCATCTTTTGCCATGAGTAGCTTCATGTAGCATTGTCAAGCATCATGCTTGTTGTGCATCATGCCTTGTTCATGTGTGGTGTGTTTACTATGTTGTGTGCTTCTTCTCGATAGTTTCCGTTTCGTTGCGATCGTGAGGATTCGTTCGTCTATGTGTGGTTCGTCTTCGTGGCTTGATCTTCTTCATGGACTTGTCATTCTTCCTTGCGGGATTTCAGGCAAGATGACCGCTACCCTGGATCTCACTACTATCATTGCTATGCTAGTTGCCTCTTTCTATCGCTATGCTGCGCTACCTATTACCTGTTTGTCCAGCCATCCCATATTGCCATGAACCTCTAACCTTTGACACCTTTCCTATGCAAACCGTTGTTTGGCTATGTTACCGCTTTGCTCAGCCCCACTTATAGCATTGCTAGTTGCAGGTGAAGTTGAAGATTTCTCCATGGTGGACAGGGTTTATGTTGGGATATCACAATATCTCTTATATTATTAATGCATCTATATATTTGGTAAAGGGTGGCAGGCTCGGCCTTATGCTTGGTGTTTTGTTCCACTCTTGCCGCCCTAGTTTCCGTCATACCGGTGTTATGTTCCCGGATTTTGCGTTCCTTACGCGGTCGGGTGATTTATGGGACCCCCTTGATAGTTCGCTTTGAATAAAACTTGTCCAGCAAGGCCCAACATTGACTTTTACCATTTGCCTCACCACCACCTATTTTTCCCTTGGGAGTCGCTCTCTCGAGGGTCATCTTTATTTTAGCCCCGGGCGTTGCTTGTCTAAGTGCTGGTTCGAACCGAGTAGATCATGGGCCCCTCGGGCAACTCGAGGTCTGGTTTTACCCGTAGGATGTCTCATCCGGTGTTGCCCTGAGAACGAGATATGTGCAGCTCCTATTGGGATTGTCGGCGCATCGGGCGGCTTTGCTGGTCTTGTTTTACCATTGTCAAAATGTCTTGATGTACCGGGATTCCGAGACTGATCGGGTCTTCCTGGGTGAAGGTCTCTTCCTTCGTTGATCGCGAGAGCTTGTCATGGGCTAAGTTGGGACACCCCTGCAGGGTTTAAACATTCGAGAGCCGTGCCCGCAGTTATGTGGCAGATGGGAATTTGTTAATGTCCGGTTGTAGATAACTTGACACCAGATCCGAATTAAAACGCATCAACCGCGTGGGTAGCCGTGATGGTCTCTTCTCGGCGGAGTCCGGGAAGTGAACACGGTTTCTGGGTTATGTTTGACGTAAGTAGGTGTTCAGGATCACCTCTTTATCATTGCTAGCTTCACGACCGTTCCGCTTGTTTCTCTTCTCGCTCTCATTTGCGTATGTTAGCCACCATATATGCTTAGCCGCTGCTGCAACCTCACCACTTTATCCCTTCCTTTCTCATTAAGCTTTGCTAGTCTTGATACCCATGGTAATGGGATTGCTGAGTCCTCGTGGCTCACCAGATACTTCCAAAACCAGTTTGCAGGTGCCTTTGTACCGAGCAGGTGATGCAACCAAGCTCAAGGAGGAGCCCGATCAAGATCTTGCCTTTTGTGTAGTTTCGTTCTAGTTGATCAGTAGTGGAGCCCAGTTGGGGTCGATCGGGGACCTTTGCCGCATTTGGGGTTCTTCTTTTATTTTGGTTCCGTAGTCGGACCTTGATTGTATCTGGATGATGTAATGCTTTATTCATGTATATTGTGTGAAGTGGCGATTGTAAGCCAACTATGTATCTCTTTCCCTTATGTATTACTTGGGTTGTGTAAAGATTACCTCACTTGCGACATTGCTTTCAATGCGGTTATGCCTCTAAGTCGTGCTTCGACACGTTGGAGATATAGCCGCATCGAGGGCGTTACAAGTTGGTAATCAGAGCCTTCCCCGACCTTAGGAGCCCCACTGCTTGATCGTTTTTAGCGGCCGAGTTGTGTCTAGAAAAATGTTTTGAGTCATTTAGGATTATATATATCGGAGAGTTAGGAATTCTTTTACTCCTCAGTCCCTTCGTCGCTCTGGTGAGGTCTCCTGACGTAGAGTTTTGACTCTTCTCTTCTCAAATTTCACTAAATTTTTTTTAGGATCACGCGGGTATCTTAGAATCGTTCCGATGGTTTTATGATGACAACATTGTCTTGGTGCCTCCTGTCTGCAGGGTTTTTTTTAGTGGAGGTTTCCCGGGGAGTTGAGCTCTGAGGTGTTGTCGTCATAATTTTATCGTTGCAGTTCTGGAATACCTGAGTTTAGTACGCCGACATCGAAAATCTCTTTTATGCGTTGTTGGTGAGATAACCCGATAACCCAAAGATCTTGAGGTGAGTACGGGAGTATTGCCATGACTCAGTATAACGGATGCTTTTCAAGGTTGAGGTACACGATTTCCGAAGGTTTCTTGGTTATGTGTTGACGGATGGATACAGCTGGATGTAGGGATTGTTAGTTTGGGTGAGATATATTGCTTCCCCTGTATCCCCAACACCAGATTGCATAACCAGAAAGTTTCGGGAGTTTATAGGTGGGAATTCAAGTAGCTCCTAGAATATCTTTCCGACAGATGCATGATATGGGATTGGGTAAATCTCTATCATATGTTTGTTCCGGCTTATTCCGCAAGCCAATCCTTTGTTTTGTTTTATTTATGGTATTCGAGTTGCTTCGAAGTCAAATGTTGAATCCATACCTTTCCTAAGTGGTGTTCTCATATTGCTATGTGAATACTAATCCTTTTTGATCATTGAGGTTGTCATGTTAGTTCTTTTTCCAACCGGTGCGCTCCTCTTTGAGATGATCCCATCATTCTCCCCATCCGCAAGATCAATTCTAAGTTTTCTCAACGGTGTTTGTTTCGGTCATCACAAATTGTCTTTGTTTTTTCCCCACCCTCCCACCCTTTTTCTTCAAGGACCCAGATATCTTAAGCAAGTATCCTTTTATTTTTGTAAAGTTTCTCCATTCTTTTCCATCAATGTTCTTACCCGGTGGTTCTCAAGAAGATGTTCTACTAGTTCGTCATTCCTCATTCCTTTCTCTTCTCCGGTGGATTCAACTCAAGTTTTGTTGATCATACCTTTTTCCTCATTTCAATGTCTTCTCATACCGGTGCACCTCATTATCATTCTACTTCTCGCTATTTGTTATTCCGGAGTGCTCAAGATATCTCGAAGATTCGTGTTTCCACTCTGCATTCATTCAAGCTCTTTCGAGATTGGTATCTCATTCAAGTCATTTAATTCAACTGGTGCAACATCTCTTTTAAATCTTTTCAACGGTGTTTTCTTTTGAGTGGGCCCTAACCCACAGGTCTTTTCCCAGGATCTTACCTGACTCTTCTATTTTCCCAGAGCTATCCTAAATTCTTCTCCAAGTTTGACGTAAGAATGAGTTATCATCAGTCAAATGCTTTTCTCCAAGATCTTTCAAATTTTTTTCATAATTGGCTCAACCTCTTCGCTTTTGATTCTTCCGGTGTGCCTCAATAATTCTTGGTGGTGTTTCTCGTTGTCATCATTTGAAGACCGAAGAAGGATTTCTCTTTAATTCTTGCTCTATTCCCTTCAAGGTTCATGGTGCTAGCTTGTTGCCATCCTCTCATAATTGTTTTCGTTTGTGACATTCTTTTTCACCCATCACGGGATATTCAAGAGTCTTCTCAGCTTGTCATCCGGAGTTCATCAATTCAGGTTTATTCATTCTTAGTTGTCGGTTATCATTCTCCTATCTTGCCGGTGCATCAACCGAATATCCTCTAATCAGTTCTTGATCTCTTTGTTCTCATGTATCTAGTTTGTCTCAAGCACCTTCGTTCATTTGCTAATTCTTACGGTGATGCACCCTACTTGATCATTTTCAATCCCTACGGTGGTTCTTTCAAGATCTCTCTTCCTTGTTCATCATATCAATTCATTTGTTGTTCCAATCCTACCGGTGGTTCGTTGAAGACCTTCTCAAGTTTTGATATATCTTTTTTAATCTTTTTTTCTATGGGAATAAGTAGTATGCCAAATCCATTGCTTGTCATCAATTTAATTTGATGAAGGATAATCATACAATAAATCTTATTCTTAGTTCCTCGAGGTGATTCAATTCTTTTCTTCCGGAGATTGTTCATGATGAAGTAATTCTCGGTTTCATTTGTTTCACCTTCTCTTTTTCCCGGAGTTCCAAGCTCTAATTATCACGGAGATCCAGCTAAATCATTGCAAGGATTCACCTTGTGTTTTCAATTTCTCTTTCTTTTCATTCCTTTTGTTTACCGGAGTTCTTCATGGAGGTTCTACATGGTGGTTCTTCAAGGATTCTTTTCATTCATTCAATTGTTCTTCAAGATTTCTCTTGAAGTTAAGATCACCCAAGCTATACTCAAAATTAAACATGGTGCTCAACACATGTTTTGTTTTGGGGAGTTCAAGTATTCTTCATCTTGCATTCCAAAGTGCGATTCTTTCGACCTTATCTCTTGAGATGGTGTTATGTCACTTTTGACAATTTCCATTCATGTTTCATGATTCATATGTTGTCAAGAATGAGGTATTCTAAATCCATCTTTTTATCTTCGTTCAAGAGATCTTTTCGACCAATCAACTTCTTCGTTGGAGTTATCTTGTGTCATATTTCATCTAAAGCCTTTCTTTAAGGGTTGTTGCTATTTGTGGTGATTATGCATGACCCAAGCTTGCTCTCTATTCACTTGGTGGAACAAGTTTCTCTTATCTTCATTGATCTCAACCAATCAATTGTTTCCATTAGTGGCCGGTTGTCACCTCATCATTTGGAGATGTTTGCCATAAGCCCACAACAAGCTTGTGCTTCTCGTTGTTGATTTTCCAACAACTCTATTCTAACCTTCTTGCAAGGGTGCTTTCCAAGATCATTTGTGGCAGAAGTTGGCATTTTCTTCTCTGTTCTTTTATTCCAATGATCTATCTTCTTTTCGTTCTTCCGGAGGCATGGTGATGTTGCTCTCTTCACTAATCATCTCGAATTGGGAGGATCGTGTTCTTTTCTTGCTTATCCATTTAACCGGAGTGTTGTACCATCTCTTCAATATCTTTTAATCTTATCAAGTTTTCTTCTCTTTTCAACCGGAGTGCTGTCTGAAATGTTTCTTACCCCTTGTGCCATTCTTTCAATTTCGGAGGCAGTGTGTTGCTGATTTCATCAAGTATCCTCTCATTTGTCAAGTTCATGTTCAATTCCTTCCATTTCCAGTCAGAGTGCTGCTCAAATTATATCAATCTTATCCTTTCTCTGTCTTGTTTAACCGGAGTGTCATGTCCTCTTTTCAAGTTCTTTCATCTTATCAAGTTTTGCCCCCTTCTCAACCGGAGAGCTGTCCAAATTCAGCCATTCTTGTTCCTTGGCTATCTCATTATACCGATGTGGTCATATTCTTTTCGTTCGTGAAGCTCTTATGTCCATGTCTTTGCAACCTTCAAGTTCCCGTAATACTCCTTGTTCATCTTTTCTAACGGATTGTTTGCAATCTCGTTCATCTCTGTTGTACTCTTTCTTTTAAATTGCTCAACCTCTCAAGGTTCTTTGGGTTTCACTCATTGGTCGAAGAAGCGACTTAGTTTTACCTCTTATCATCCTCTTCCTTTTCCCTCCGGTGCCATCCTAGATCTCGGGACGAGATCCTCTCGTAGTGGTGGAGTGTTGTAACGGCCCGGATCCGATGCGCCAGGTGTCCGCCAGTTATTCGCCGTCGTTGCCATGTCATTTGCTTGCGTGTTGCACTTTGCCATGTCATCATATGCATTTCATATCATGTCATCATGTGCATCGCATTGGCATACATGTTCGTCTCATGCATCTGAGCATTTTCCCCGTTGTCCGTTTTGCAATCCGGCACTCCTATGTCCTCCGGCATTCCCCTTTTGCCTCTTCTCATGTGCGGGTGTTAAACTTTCTCGGAATGGCCCGAGGTTTGCCAAGCGGCCTTGGTATAGCACCGGTAGACCGCCTGTCAAGTTTCGTGCCATTTGGAGTCCGTTTGATACTCCAACGGTTAACCGGGTAACCGCAAGGCCTCTTTTGTTGCAGCCCAACACCCCTTCCAAAGTGGCCCAAAACCCACCTAACTCCCCTTCATGCTCTCGGTCGTTCGATCACGATCGTGTGGGCGAAAACCGCACCTCATTTGGACTCTCCTAGCTCCCTCTATGCCTATTTATACACCCCCCATTCCAAATCCCGGATGATTTCCCCTGAAACCCTAAAAACTCCCCTCGCCGCCGCCGGACGTGTCCGCCCGCGCCGGACACGTCTAGCCAGCCACGTCGCCCGGCCAATCGGCGGTTGCCACGTCAGCCTCCGCCGCTCCCTGGCCTATCCGTGCGCGCCCGTGTCCTGCGCCTCCGCCCACGCCGCCCGACCACGCAGACCCGCCCGCCAGCGCGCCCGCCGCCGCTTCGCCGCGCCTCCGCCGCCGACTCGCCGCCGATGCTGCTCCCGCCGCCGCTTCGCCCGCCGTCGGCCGCCAGCGCCGCCGCGTCCAGAACTCCGCGCTCCAGCGCCCAGGCGCCTGCGTCTTCCCCGGCCGATCCGCGCCGCCCAGCGCATCCCTTCGCCGCCGGTCCCGCGAGCTTCGCGGGAGAGCTTCGCCGGCCGCACTCTCTTCTTCACTGCCGCGCGCCCCGCCCTCGCTGACCTCCGGTCGCCTCGCTCGCCGCCAGCCTCCGTCCTCGCCGTCCGCGTCCGGATTCGGCGAGATCCGGCCGGATCCGCCCCGGAACCACCTCGCCGGCGCCCCCGGCTCCTTCTCCGGCGAAGATCTGGTGAACCCCGACGTGCTTCGAAGTCCGTGCAGAAACCCTAAGGTTGACCCCGAAAACTGCTAAGTCCCCAGATTCCAGTTTCATCATGCCATGTTCATCGCATCACATCTCTGCATCCGTAGGTCCGTTTCGTGCATATAATATGTCAAATTGTTCGCCTCGACGAGTACATCATTTCATTCCATTGCATCATTTTCATTTGAGCTCATCTTGATGCTCGAAATGCTGTTGGAAGAGTGCATGTTGATGTTAATCTGCTGAAACTGTTATAACTTGCTGTTTTATCATTTTTGCCATGATTGATGTGTGCATCCTATGAATATGAGCTCTACATGAATGTTGAACTATGCCATGCCATCTTTCCAGGGGTGTTAACCATGTATTTTTGTGAGTTGTGTGCTGAGTGTATCAAGCTTGTAAAGTAGGGTAGTTCTTTGTTCTTGTTTTCTGACAGATTCTGTTATATTTTGTTGCTATGTTAACATGCTTCCACTAATCATTCTATGCATAATCTGGAGATGCTCTATAAACATGTTTTGAACTACATGTCATGCTCTATCCATTCATGCCCTTGGTTGCAATTATAGCCTGCTGGAACATGTTGTAATCTTGATCTAAAATTGCTTGAAATGTTGCTGTCAGCCTGTTTACATTAAGTTCACTTGTTCCCATGTGTTTTCGTAGTGATCCATGCACCCTATGAACTTGTTCTTGCCATGCTTAGCTTCATAAACATGCCTTATTACTGTTGGTTGCCTTGCCATGCCATGTATTTCTCTGTGGTGAGTGGTTCGAGCTCACGAACATGCCTACTTATTGTTGTTTCTGCCATGTATGAATCTGTAATATAACTTGCCATGTTTACATGGGTGCCATCATATTTTCTATGCCTTTTTGGCTCATGGTCAGTAAGGGTCTTTTGATATATGCTATTAGTAGATTTATGCCATGCCTTTGTTTGCCATGATATGTTCCTGTAACATGTTGTTTGATAGCTCTAAACATTGCAACTTGATGTTATTTACGCTAAAGTCTAAATCTATTATTTTTGCAATATCTCCATGTGTTTTGAGCATGTTCTATTTGTTTCGGAGATAGCTCAGTGTTCATGTTTTGATATGCTTTACGTGTACTTCATGCCCATGCCTTTTGTTATTATGTTGGGATGCTGTAGCTTGTTGTTTTGATGCTTGTAAGATGCCTAGTTCTTTTTTTGGATGATTGTTGCTATGACTTGTATAGTGTGCATGTGTTGAACCGTTGCTCCGTTTTGAGTGTGCTTTATATGAAACTTTCTCGATTTTGCATGTAGCTTCATATTATCATGTTGCATCCTTGTTTTGGTGTGTTTGCTTGATGTTTGGGTGCATTTTGCATCAATGCCATGCTTAACTTGTTTTGCTCATATCTTCTAGGCCGTAGCTCCGAATCTAATGAACTTTATATGTAACTTGACTAGAATTTCGTGTAGATCATCATGGTGCATCTTAACTTGCTGTTTAACAACTTCAACATAAGGTTTATTCAGTTCTGGACCAATTTCGAAATTTGCATATGAGGACTTACCGGAATTGTTATATGTTGTTTCCGGCCTCATTTAAACTTGCCTTGATGTGTTGTTCTTGTTTGCCTCATCTTTTGCCATGAGTAGCTTCATGTAGCATTGTCATGCATCATGCTTGTTGTGCATCATGCCTTGTTCATGTGTGGTGTGTTTACTATGTTGTGTGCTTCTTCTCGATAGTTTCCGTTTCGTTGCGATCGTGAGGATTCATTCGTCTACGTGTGGTTCGTCTTCGTGGCTTCATCTTCTTCATGGACTTGTTCTTCTTCCTTGCGGGATTTCAGGCAAGATGACCGCTACCCTGGATCTCACTACTATCATTGCTATGCTAGTTGCCTCGTTCTATCGCTATGCTGCGCTACCTATTACCTGTTTGTCCAGCCATCCCATATTGCCATGAACCTCTAACCTTTGACACCTTTCCTATGCAAACCGTTGTTTGGCTATGTTACCGCTTTGCTCAGCCCTCTTATAGCGTTGCTAGTTGCGGTGAAGTTGAAGATTTCTCCATGGTGGACAGGGTTTATGTTGGGATATCACAATATCTCTTATATTATTAATGCATCTATATATTTGGTAAAGGGTGGAAGGCTCGGCCTTATGCACGTGTTTTGTTCCACTCTTGCCACCCTAGTTTCCATCATACCGGTGTTATGTTCCCGGATTTTGCGTTCCTTCTGCGGTCGGGTGATTTATGGGACCCCTTGACAGGTTCGCTTTGAATAAAACTTGTCCAGCAAGGCCCAACATTGACTTTTACCATTTGCCTCACCACCACCTATTTTTCCCTTGGGAGTCGCTCTCTCGAGGTCATCTTTATTTTAGCCCCCGGGCGGTGCTTGTCTAAGTGCTGGTTCGAACCGAGTAGATGCGGGGCCCCTCGGGCAACTCGAGTCTGGTTTTACTCGTGGGATGTCTCATCCGGTGTTGCCTCGAGAACGAGATATGTGCAGCTCCTATCGGGATTGTCGGCGCATCGGGCGGCTTTGCTGGTCTTGTTTTACCATTGTCGAAATGTCTTGATGTACCGGATTCCGAGACTGATCGGGTCTTCTGGGTGAAGGTCTATTCCTTCGTTGATCGCGAGAGCTTGTCATGGGCTAAGTTGGGACACCCTGCAGGGTTTAAACTTTCGAGAGCCGTGCCGCGGTTATGTGGCAGATGGGAATTTGTTAATGTCGGTTGTAGATAACTTGACACCAGATCCGAATTAAAACGCATCAACGCGTGTGTAGCCGTGATGGTCTCTTCTCGGCGGAGTCCGGGAAGTGAACACGGTTTCTGGGTTATGTTTGACGTAAGTAGGTGTTCAGGATCACCTCTTGATCATTGCTAGCTTCACGACCGTTCCGCTTGTTTCTCTTCTCGCTCTCATTTGCGTATGTTAGCCACCATATATGCTTAGCCGCTGCTGCAACCTCACCACTTTATCCCTTCCTTTCTCATTAAGCTTTGCTAGTCTTGATACCCACGGTAATGGGATTGCTGAGTCCTCGTGGCTCACCAGATACTTCCAAAACCAGTTTGCAGGTGCCTTTGTACCGAGCAGGTGATGCAACCAAGCTCAAGGAGGAGCCCGATGAAGATCTTGCCTTTTGTGTTGTTTCGTTCTAGTTGATTAGTAGTGGAGCCCAGTTGGGGTCGATCGGGGACCTTTGTCGCATTTGGGGTTCTTCTTTTATTTTGGTTCCGTAGTCGGACCTTGATTGTATCTGGATGATGTAATGCTTTATTCGTGTATATTGTGTGAAGTGGCGATTGTAAGCCAACTATGTATCTCTTTCCCTTATGTATTACTTGGGTTGTGTAAAGATTACCTCACTTGCGACATTGCTTTCAATGCGGTTATGCCTCTAAGTCGTGCTTCGACACGTGGGAGATATAGCCGCATCGAGGGAGTTACAATATGGGGGCATGGACGGTGAGAAGAGAAGAGGGGAAGTATATATGTGTTTGTTGTAGGCACACTTGGCTAGAGAGGTATATCGACCGGTGTGTGCCAAAAAGAAGGAGCCGGGGGCCTACACACACCGCTGGTGGACGACCTAAAGAGAAATAATGAACGTGCGCGATGGAGGGGACGCTAAGGGTGTGTGAGGCGGCGGGCGTGTGCATGCACGATAGGAAGTTAGCACTAGCTAGCTACAAATAGAAGAGGATCGTGAAGGTGTAAAAGACGAACAAAGATCATAATTCATTATGAAAAGGTGGATACGGATACTTGAAGAAGATATCATAATGTAGAACATTGATTATAATTTGGGCTAATGTGTGGCTTTTGCAACTCAGATCTGAATACTTGTCATAATGTAGGGGGCGGGGCACTATACTTTGTGTGATAAACACGGTGTACGTATGGAACATGGTTTACATTATGAATATATAGTTAGTACATCAAATGTACTATTATTTGGAATCAACATCAAGTGTATTCATAAAATAGAATTCGAGTTCATGTAGTACAGATAGTTCTTATCTATCTCTATAGTAATCATGTGGTGTGTTATTAAGGTAATACACGAATGATGGTTGAAGTTGGCAACAATCATGATTGTAGATTCTTATTGAAATAGATAAACGAATTCAAATTTAGTTCGAATTGCAGCGGTAGTATAGACATTTGGAATGCACTAAAATGTTGGTATGAGTAGGTTACATGCATTATACAGCAAGCGAAAAATTTAATCGGACATAACATGGATTCATACTCCCTCCTTCCATCTATATAGGGCGTAATGAGATTTTTAAGACCGCCTTTGACTATTGACAAGATTAATAGTACATGACATGCACAATGTGAAAATTATATCATTGAAAGAACCTTTCACAGACGAAGTTAACGGTGTGCTTTGTGTAAGTTGCGTGTCATATATCATTGCTCTAATATTTGGTTAAAGTTAGCATCGAAAAACGCATTAGGCCCTATATAGATGGAAGGAGGGAGTAGCTTTGAATAGCATTTGTATAGTAAAACGGGGCAAGACTCTTTCTTTGTGTGGTGTGACTAGTTTTATTTTTTTTGTTTTATTTTTGGTTGAGGGAAGTGCGAATTGATTTGGTACGTACAAGTACAATATTACTACACGTTAGGCTTGTCCCAAAAATTCAACCCAAGTCTTGTTATATCCAAAAAATTCAGATATCATGCTCCCAAAACTGGCGCCTACACAACCCGCGCCTTGCTATCCCGAAATTACAACGCGAAAAAAACTCCCTCCACCTGCCAAATCCCGACCGTGAAATCCCCTTCTAACCCTCGAGCTGAAAGGGCCGCTAGTTCAAATCGGTGGGGTACTTTTGTAACACACCCTACATTTTGGACAAGCGCGTCCCTAAGTCATGCTTCACCCCCTCCCATCGCCCCCTTTTCGCCATTCGAAATCCCAGGCCGCCATAACCTCTCCGCTCCAGTCGCGAAACCCCACCCTCCTCCGTCCGCCATGTCACCGCTGCCCAGCCAGAGCCTCTTCGTCGTCCATTGCAACAACTCATCGTCCCTCGTCCACCTACCCGGATGAGGATCCGTCGTCCATCTTGCCGTCCCGCCGGTTCAGCCGCCCCGTCCTCCACCTCCAAGGAGCTACTCCGACGATCGCCTCGTCTATCGTGGCTGCTCCATCCCCACAGCGCCTCCTTAACCTGCTCCACCGGAACCGCATCATCCTCACCAACTCCTCGGACAAAGCCGAGGCCTACTCGGCGCCACCAAAGAGGTTGTACACTCATCATATCGCACCTTCTCCTTAACTCGACCTCCCGGCGCCGACGGTGCTCCATCCCGCACCCCCATGGAGCGTCTACCTTGAAGCCGGCACCGCGGGCGACATCTCCATGGCGGCTCTCCCCTAGTGCGAGGCCCCTTCGGCGGCGGCGTCCATACCAATCGGATCTGCTGCTGCTGCTCCGGCTCTCGCTCGCTCGCTCGGTCGCGCTGCTGCTGCTGCTCCAGCTCTCGCTCGATCGCTTGCTCGCCCAGCTGCTGCTGCTGCTCTCCCCCTCGCTTCGTCTTCTTTGCTCTGCTCGATTAAGCCACACTTGATCGGTGAATCGACTTTTGGGTCTCGATTTTCAGGGGTTGGGGGGGATCGCCGGAGTTAAGGAAGAACCACCCGTAGCGGGGACGGGGGCTCATCGGAGAGGTACCCCACTATCTATCTTAGGGTTCAGGGTGGGGGTGGGAGCCTAGAGGGCTGGCCGGGGCGGCGGTGGCGAGTTGTTTCGGGGCGGCGAGGCGGCGCTGGGGCTGGTGGTTCGACCGGTGGTGGCAGACGGCTCAGGGGTGTGCAGGTTGAAGATGAACTGCAGGCCCTCCCTAAACTACATGTCAAGTGCCTCTCTGCTACCATTGCGTTCGGTTTAACGGTAGCATTCAGATTCCTGATAAATTTCAGTTTCAACAGCATTAAGTTCGAGTCAACAGTTTTTACCTCATCTGTTGTAGTCGGTGGTTTTTGGTGATGTTAATTTTACATCCATTTTACATCATCTATTGGCGATGCTATTAGAATCCCACTTGAGATTGACGATGTACGTCTTGTCTTGCTTCACCTTGGCGTCTTCTGCTCACGGAGCTGCTCCAACGACGAGCGATCCATCACAACAGCGATGCCACGGATGCCGTCTCTGATTCCTCGATCTTCCTCCACACCTCCGACAGCCACCTCTGCCTCAACTGCTTGGTGACCAACCCAATGATGCTGAGGTCGACACGGCTACGGGAAAGAGGTTGTACACTTGTTGCATCACTTATTACTATACATTCATGTCGATCCATTAGGGCTATTTTGGTTCAACGGAAAAACATAGCAATAGGGAATTTTCTAGTGGCACTCTACTATTCAATTATTCATGCATTTTGTTGAAAGGAATGAAGCAAAACATCCACCTGGACCTGCTTTTCAAAATCCTATGCATGAAACAAGACCAAGTGCATTAGTGCGAGAATAACATTCTAACTGTACACGCTTTCATATGGTTTTTCTTTACTTTGGCCATGTTTCTCTGCATTCCTCTGCACTTCCAATTCCTGTAAACCAAACACCCAAGTTGAGAGAAATCCTGTGTTTACAAATGCTTTGTTTACCATGTGCATTTTCCTATCCTATTCCGGTGTTTTTCCTATCCCTGCGTTTTAAGAATCATGCAATCCAAATGAGCCCTTACAGAATTACTTGATTCTGAGTGCGTGTCGAAGGGAACTTTGTGTGGTTTGTCCTGCTCCTGCCGCGACATCGTCCACCTCACCTGAGCTGCTCCATCGATAGAAGCATCCACCAAACCAGACATCACGACTCCTGACCGTCTTTCGCCACCTCAGATCTCCTTCCTTGCCGCCGGCACCCACCCCAACGGCATCACCATCATCGACTCAGCAGATGAACCTGAGGAGTACACGGGTCCACAAGAGAGGTCGCACTCTTTTTTTTCTGCTTATTTTATGCATTTCTTAAACTTACTTGCTACTTTATCATCCTGTTCACCTCTTGCACTCCCAACTCAGGTCCAAATTAATGTTCAAACCTGAGTTCTAAATTAGTTGTGGGGCACATATCGAGGCAGCAATGAATAGTATGGCTGTCTAATATCTGGTTCACCTAGGGTATGCCTATGTTGTTCATCTTGGGTGGGAAACAAATAGTAAAGCAATCATCATCTGTCATTTTATTAATTTAAAGCAATCATCAGCCTGCTATCATTATTTTTGGATCCATCCACTGGTTGTCACCATCACTCTAAATTTCTGCATGCTCTCGTTACATAATCTCACCATATTTTTTCGTATGCATGTCAGATATTGTACACAGTCATGCTGAACATGTAGAGAAAAAGAGAATAGTTTTGTGTGGCAATACAATGTCATGCAGACATCGCTCCATGGTGGGTTCAATGGCAAACCCTCCCCACCACTCTCCAGATTGTAATCCAGAGGAAGATATCTGCTACGAGGCGGATTCGACGCCTTGTGACCACTCCTATTTACCCCCCAAGGTGTTTGCTCTACCTTGGCATGATGATGTTAGTAATATCATGCATATGTTGCCTTGCAGTGCCTACTTTTGACATCATATATGTCATCTGCTTAGGTTAGACATGTTCTGTAATGCCACCTGTTTAGTTTCTATATCATATATGGGAATTATGCGGTCTCATGTCTTTTAGCCAGCCATAATATATGTGAAATGTGCAATGCCATCCTATTTAACCAGGCATCATATTTTGAATGATTTCTTGCCCATCCTTTTCTTCATTACATTTCCATTTGTCGACAATGTTTGTACATTAAACTACTCTTCCTGTGAATCAGCCATTTGGGTGGGAGATGGAAAAATCTGGAGTGAAAACAAGGCCTTCAGAGAAGACAGTGCTACCTGTCGAAGCAGATCTCTTGTTGGGTCCCGATAGCTCCTTAGAGATGGATTCAGAGACAGATAACCAGTCCTATTCCCCTACTGAGGTGTATGCTCTAACTTGGCATGGTTATACTGCTCATATCATGCATACGGTGTCTTGCATTGCATAGTTTAGACATCATATACACAATATTCAACACCATGTTCTTAGTTCAGACATCATATCGAATGCCCTCTGTTTAGCATATAAATCACATATGTGAATTAAATGATGCGATCCTGATTACTTAGATAACATGTAGGTGAATTATGTCATGCGATCCTGTTTAGTTATTCATCATATTTTTGAATTATGTTATGCTATGCTATCCAGTTTAGATAGACATCATATCTGTGAAATTATGTCATGCTATCCGTTTTAGTTAAACAATATACATGTCAACTATTTCATGCCCTCTTTTTTCCACACTATCTATTGCATCTGTCTCTCATACAATGTCTATACATTGAACTATGTTTCCTGTTTATCAACCATTTGAATTGGAGCGGGTGATGCCAGTATCTAGCAGAATAAAAACATGGTCTTCAAATAAAACAGTGCTACCTCTTGGTGGAGATAGCACCCCGGTTGTACATGCACAAGAACCAGCCCTACCACACATAACCCAAACTCTCGTAGATTGTACCCCTACTGCGATGGACAGAGAACCAGCTTCACCCCAATCTAACCCCAACCCCAGCCGATAGTAACCCAGTTCCTACTGACACAGCACCATCTCCACCACATAGCTCCCAAACAAGAGCAGTTAGTAAGGCAGCTCCAGTGCCCAAAGGGCCAGTACTATCACGGCGAATCCCAACTCCACCAGTTAGTGCGCCTATTCACGTGGAGGAAGCACAACAAGCGATCGTAGTTTAGCATCTATCACATTTGATGTTGTTAAATCGTATGTGCGTATCTTCCCATCTTGGAAATATTATACTAAAGATGAAGGAAAATGCCAGTTGCAGGTGTTTGTCCAGGAGTTATGTGTAAGTAATGTTATTCATGGCAATTACTTTGCTTCGTCCCATACATCCTACCTCCATGATGGTTATAATACAACAATTTTTCCCATTTTTCTCTATAGAGAAGGACCAATTTTTAAACTCAGGATGAGATAACATGTGCTAATACCTCTGCTACCTTCAAGAATGCTTGGTGGCAGTATCGGAATTACCTGAAGAAAACGTACTTCACCGGCAAAGAAACTCATCTAATTCCCTTACGTTCTCCTGAGACACATTTACTGGACGATGATTGGGAACGCCTTGTTCTGTACTGGTCCCGAACTAAGAATGTGGTAAGGTCTATGTGCTCATTTTCTATTTTTAAGTATTATATTCTTGCGTCTTACTGTACTCTGTTCATGTAGAACAAGTGCCTAAACCTGAAGAACAAATCTAATTGAAGATTCCATTGCTATCATAGTTCAAAAAAGCGCTAGGCGTTAATTGTGCGTTTTGCCACTGCCTTGCGCTTTACTGACCAAAGCGCATGCTTATGCGCGATTATGCACTGATTAAGCGTAGTTATGCGCAATGCGTTTTATAGCGCCTAGAGCCTAAGCGGCGCTTAAGAGCTTCGCTTAGATCGCCTTTTTAACTATGATTGCTTTGCTCTTGTATCACTTGTATTTATTGATACAAACTTATTTTTAAATTGAAGGATCAATCGAAACTCAATGGCACATCGGTATGTTCACGCATGTTTCTTTAACATGTTTGCTCTTATCAATAGCTCCTTTGATTTCAATTTCAATTATGATCTGATTGACTTTCACATCATGCACATTACTAGCATCACAACAGAGCCAATAGTGTTGTTGTACATGTAGACCCATGGTACCCATCTAAAATCTTGTTATGCCGTGTAGTTTCCCATGCTTTGTATTCTTTCACTGTTGCTTTGTCTTGAACTAATATGATTTGAACCGTGTCTCTATTTTGATTTGGCAAGACAATGCAGTGACCATAGTACATATATATATGTTTGTTTGATGCTTTTATTATGTACTAGTACTTGGCAATACAAGACTTGGTAGTTTAATCCTGTCCACGTTACTAATGAACTGGTTCACCGAAATGAGTTTCATATACTAGTACATGCTAAACTTGTTATGTGTCTGCTTGTTTCTTCTTTTAGAATGCTGACAGAATATTGGGGAAGAGTGCCTTATTAAGAAATGGTAAAGGAAGTAATGCAGATAAGGTTTAGGATAGTGACACATCCTTGTTGGTCTCCAACAAAGCAGATAAAACAGCTAAGGAAGACTATCTTGAAGATAGCGAGACAACCCCAAAGTCATGTCTTGGTTTAGTGTTCGAGTTACTGGCCACTACCGCTTGCACAAGCTATTCAAACTCACTGTCTGAATCAGTTCGGTTTCTTGAGTCTCAACTACAAGTGAAAGACATCGATCAGGTGTCTTTGCGACAAGAAGCGGAAGGATGCGGAAGTCCTTGGAGCATTCAGATGCATACTTTCGGTGCAACAAAGAAGCATTGGAGGATTTTAGCGCCAAGCAGAACAAAGCTAATCAGCTTGCTAAGCTTATTGCCGACATGGTGGATACCCAAGATAACGTTTCTTGAGCTCTTCCGGTTGTTTGATTATGCTCTTGTTTTGCTGCCATGTTTATTTGCCTTTGGTGGCTAATTTTGACGGCGATGTATGTAATATGCTACTTTGTTCCCTATATTTGCACTGGTGGCGAACTTTGATGCCCAGTGGATGTAATATGTGTAATAGCAGTAATAGGCTAGCCTTAATTGCTTGCTTATTTATTTCCTTATTGTCTTGTTTAGTTGTTTGCTTGTACTCATTGTAGTTCTTTTTCTGTGTTTTTCTAGTGGCCACAATAGCCTATTTTTGGTAACTAAGCCAAAATAATCATGGCAACACACGAACTGTTGTAACCATGGGCCTCCTGCAGGCCGTATGATCCATGGGCCTTCGTTCGACCGTAGGACCATTGGCCTTCTATACGGGTCGTAGGATCCATCGGCCTTCTATACGGGCCTTAGGGATCAATGGGCCTTCTACGGGCTGTAGGGTCCATGGGCCTTCTACGGGCCGTACGATCCATGGGCCTTCTACGGGCCGTACTATCCATGGGCCTCATACAGGTCATAGGATCCATGGGCCTTCTATGGGGTGTATCATCATTTCGCCAATCTTGGGCCTTACTATTCGTGGACCATAATGGGCCGTTAATAGGCCGTAGTTGATAACTCTATGAAAATAGCCCAACGGGTTTTTTTTGACATGAAAACGGCCCAACGTATTAACGGTCCGCAAACGGGCCGGCTGTAACGACGGGCTGAATTTGGCCCTAAGCGAAAAATAGCGATAATGGGACATATGTAACCGAATGCTGCAAATGAGCCCAAGAATCAATGGGCCCTAAGAAGGCCGAAAGATAACTTGGGCTGGAAACGGCCCAATGGAATAATGGGCCGTTAATGGCTATAAAGTGATACACTGTTCAATACGGGCCTATTTCACCACGGGCCGTTAATGGGCCAAGAGTTACAAAGGTCCTCATATGGGCTGAAAGAAGTCATGGGCCACACATGGGCCGGAAGTAAAAACGGGCTGAATCATATTGGACGGCCCAGATGACGCTACTGGGCCTAAATTGGATAGAGCGTAACGGGCCCTGGGTTAGCGGGCTGTAAATGGGCTATATGCAAACAGGCCGTTAACGGGCTTTCCGTGGGCCGGCCCGCCACCTTTTGACCAAGTCAAACGGGCCGGCCTTTTCACAGGAATGGGCCTCTGTTGGGCCGTGCCACATGTCGCCGTATCATAGGCGCCTTCGGTCCAATGAGCGGATGACATCTGTCCCAACGATGAGCCGACACGTGTTTCCTCCAACCAATGATGATTTTACATGTGGAAAATCCCCATTGGTTGGGGCTGTTAATGGGTTATCGGATCCAAAACCCGACCCGATAGCTTAACGGCTTTCCGTTACGGTGGATGCCATGTGTCGGTCACCCTTGATGAAAGCACTTTTGTGACGCGCGATTTATCGTCATGGAAGTGGACACTTCCGTGATGATAATTTTGGTAATGTCATGGAACACTTCTACGATAGCACAGGTATGACTATCTTGATTCTGTCATAAATTTGTCATGGATGTACATGCATGACAAAAAACGCGACCTACTGTGACAAACACGTATCATCACGGAAGTGTATTTTTTTGTAGTGTAGGCAAGAAAACAGCAATATGGGTTGGGCCTTCGGTTAGTAGGTTAGTCCCAAAAATGATATAAAAGTGTAAAGTAAAGCCTATAAGCATCCAAAACGGGTAATATAATAGCATGGAATAATAAAAAATTATAGATACGTTGGAGCGTGTCGAGCGTGATATTATTTGTTGGTGAAGACTCCTAGCCTCCTGTTAGTCTGGTGTCTCCTCCAAGGGTCATGCCCGGGGGGCAGCAAGTCGCCGTGCAGGCAAAGGCGTCTGAGGCGAGTAGAGATCGAGCCTTGTGACGAGGGGATCGGGGCTGGGGCGACACAAAATCCTAGGGTGGGCCGAGCCACCGTGGGCACCTCAGAGATACACACCCGCGGCGAACATGCATTTGAAACTAATTTAGGAACATTTAGTGACCAATTAAACAACTCTGTTTTAATAATATCGATTCAGATTTGAACAACTAAGCTTGTTTAGCTTGATGGGTGGAGCGGTGTTATTATGAGGCGAAGCACGATTACGATCGTATAGTGATCACAAAGGGGAAACTCTAAGCATATTTTTTTAGCAAAAGAGGGTTTCCCCTCCGATTTCTATTAAAGAAACCACCACGGAACCAACATGATCAATTAGGTGGCGTTTGGTTCACGAGCGAAGATACCTGGCTAAGGATATCCTTAACCATGTGGCTGGGGATAGCCATTTTTTGTTGTTTGGTTGTGAGGGATTAGGTGAGTTGGATAACCACATTATTTTGTTTGGTAGGGAGGATACATGTGGCTAGGGATAACCCGTTGTGTGTTTGATTGAGAGGATGAAAGAGTGGATGATTGTAATCCTCACCATTTTGTATGAGGTGGTGAGATTACCCCTCCAATATGTAATTTCGGCAATATAGATATGTCAAATCTGGGCTCAACTTTGATTTTGAAATTTAGAAGTAAACTTTAACATAACAGACCAACATAACATGTCAACACCAATAATTTTGAAAATATGAAAGTGCGACTTCATAATCAGAGTCCAACATCTTAGACAAGTAGCAACTATACATAATAAACTAGTAGTGCAGGAGATGTAGATATGAAATAGTGCACCATCTCTAAGTTATACAACCCATAGTTCATAGTCTGGTTGACATCAAAAGTAAGTCATACAACCCAAAGTCCATATTGTTGGGTCATATCAAAAGAGGTCATGCAAATACCACACATTCCTTCAATCTTCAACCATCCATTGGAGGGAAGGTGTTCTTCACATACCTAGCAACCCAAATACTGTTTTGGTCCTTCTCCAAGAGTTGAAACGCCATTGCAATGTTTGCATTCTCAACCAAGTAGGCAAAATAATGGGCAAGGTAATCAATACCGAAAAAGGGAATATCTTTCATGCCCTCCCAAAGGCCCACCATGGAGTTGTTTGTAGAGCTGTTCATAGAGATGCTCGTGGAGCTGTTGTCAGTGCTAACACTCCTCTCTATGGCAATAGCAAGCCTTTCACCCACTGCCATAAGGGTTGATTGCAGCCCCTCATCAACACTAGACTTTTTTTGGCCCTTTTGGGATTGGGAGCCACTGAATTGCCTCCATTGCTTGACTTGCTACCTTCTTCAAGTGGGGAAGCCTCATTATCTGAAATTTCATTAACCTCTGTACCAAGGGGGTCATTTGAGCCTTTCGTATATTGACCCGTGGCCATAGTATTGCCATGAATGATAGCCATCTCATTATAGTGCTTCAGAGGCTTGTTCAGAAAAGGTTCATCCTCTTTGTGGTCCTAGAAAAAAGAAAACGACATCAACAAGTAGACAAGCAACAAGTATTTAGCATAAACAAATGAAATCACGCAAGTATTTCACATAAAGAAACTCGCTTCAGGTTATATTTTACATGTAGAAACAAATTCCAGCAAGTAAATGGCATATAGAAACTATATCCAGCAACTATTTAGCATAAACAAATGAAATCTAGAAAGTATTTGACATAAAGAAACTCATTTCAGGTTATATTTTACATGTAGAAACAAATTCCAGCAAGTAAATGGCATATAGAAACTATATCCAGCAAGTATTTAGCATAAACAAATGAGATCCAGCAAGTATTTGACATGAAGAAACTCATTTAAGCTTATATTTGACATGAAGAAACTCATTTCAGCTTATTGTAAGTGCATCTAGTGCCCCTTAGTGATTTTGGTGTATTGAAGACTTATAGGTTAAGGGACTAATGTGTTTATGAGTGTACACAGGTCTATAAGTCTATGAGGAGTTTGATATTTACAGAGAAAGTCGACCCCTAAAAATTAATATCTTCGACTGAAGATTTTGGTATTCCTGAAGACTTTCATGAAGACTTTGAAAGTGAAGAAATTGGTGTGTCCGTGAAGACTTGATAATCATGCGAGGAATATGAAGCTTGAAGACTTTTGTTTTTCATAGTTTTGTTTTTCTCTTACTTGAGTCATAGGAAACACCGTACTGTTAAAGGGGGTCGAGGAAATACTAAGGAAAAATTTCCATGTGATGCTCAACTCAAAATCCTACACCTACCAATCCCTTTGAGTGAAGCCATTGCAAATCTCATACTGATTCATCAAATTTCTTGATGTGAGACGAAGTTCTTACGTCACGAGAATTTGTTCTGACTGAGGAGTTAGGAATTCGCCAGTGCGGATTGCCTACACAGTGAGGAACATGATAGCCCTGAGTAATTTGAGAGTCAAATTTCCGATCGTTGTTGTGCTTCGCGCCAGCTGTCCCAAAATATCTTATCCACATAACGGTCATATCATTGAAGGGCATTTATGTCTTATCATGTCAGGCTGCTCCCTAGGCTATAAATAGCCGCCCCCTACAACAACTAGTTGGTTGGCTGCTCTGAGAGAAACTGACACTTGTCATTTGAGAGCAACCCATCCTCCGAGGACTTTGAGTGAAAATCATTGAGTGAGGAAAATCCAAACCCAAACACCCACAAACCCAAAATGATTGAGCATCACTGAAGAGATTGATCCTGCTTGCCACTACAACAAAACAAAGATTAAGTAACACAATTATGTAGCACATAGTAAAACGTGTTACAGAGAAAAACCATAGTAACACATCATGTGAGTTGCCTGTTGGACAGTAACACATAGTTGATAAGATTTGAAAATGTGTTACCGGCACCTTACAGTAGTAACATATAAGTTTGTGTTGCTCCATCTGTGTTACAAACTATTGAGACAGTAACACATAATCATGTGTTGTTTCTGTGTTACAAGCTATATAACTTTAGAGAAAAAAAGAATAGTTCAATATTGTATTTCAATAGAAAAGGAATAGTGCCACACTGCTTAGAAACATAACTTCAAATTTTCACTCAATTGTTTTTCTCAAAAACTATTTATGTGACATAAGCTTGTACATAGGTCTTCAATATGTTTCCTATATTACTTAAACTTTATTTGAGATACATATATGGCTCTAACCGGAATTACTTCCAATATGTATGCATAAATTCATTCATTTATCTATAGAAAATAGCGAATAAATATTAAAAATTGTTGTAAAATTTATAAATATTAGCGTGGAAGCATATTGTGTATACATAATTTTCCTATAAGAAATTGAAGACATGGGACATGGAAGCATATTATATGTATATAATAATTTAGCTATAAAAAACTGAGAACATGTGGGCCTGTATAGAAGTGAGACCCTGTTTGGTTATAAATAAAGTTTCGCGAGATTGTCTAAAAAAAAACTAATGATACCCTAAAAATATTCGAACCTGCTACCTCCTCCCACTAGTGAGCACACGTGATAACCAAGGCACCATCATCGTTGTTGTTCTAAAAGTAAATAACCCATCTTTTTCATAACAACAATTAAGAGATGGGTCGAGGCCCATTTAAAAGAAATGTGTGCTGTGGCCGGCGAGGAGTTAAATGGGCGCCCCTATGCCCCGCATCTAGTAGCAGCCTCCCACAATGGGCTCGCCCATCAGGGAAAAGAGGCCTTTAGCGGGGTTTTTGTTCTATTGTTCTTCATATTTTTTCTTTTCTTATCGCTTTTATTTTTTCCTCTTGCTTATATTTCCCAATATTATAATACATCAATTATAAAATTAAATTTACATACAAAAATCCAATTTATTAATCATGTATTTAAAAAATGTTAAACATCTATACAAAAATGTTCCTGATGTATAGAAAAATGTAAAATGTGTATGGGAAGAACTAGACATCAAAACATATATATATGGAAAAAATATCATGTATTTGACAAATGTTAAATGTGCATTAAAAAATTCCTTATGAACAATATGTATGAAAAACGTACAATATATATGAAAAACATAGACATGAAAAATATAAGTTTCAAAAAATGTTAGACATCTGTAGGAAAATGTTCCCTGTGTATACGAAAAATGTAGAGTGTTTATGAAAAGAGTCATAAAAATAAAAATTTAAAAAATGTTAACCATGTATTTGGAAAATATTAAAAGTATCAAATAATATTCCTGATGTATACAAAAAATGTACAGGTGTGTATGGAAAAAGTAGACCTAGAAAAACATATCCTTGAGGAAATGTTACTTGTGTATTTATAAAATGTTTGTGCAGTTTATTGGAAAAATGTTGAGAATTTATTGGAAAATGTCTCCAAAAAATGTATTAAAAGGTAATGTACATCGTGTATTTAAAAAATGCTCAACATGTTTTCCGTATGCTGTGTGAGGAATGTGTATAGGATGTTGATTCCAATTTCTAATTCATATAAATTTCTCTAACCCCTTCATAGGCTTACCTGCGACTCAATAAATGACAACTAGTAACTACAAAAATTAAAGACAACATGTTCTTGATAACCTTTTATTCGGGGCCACTAATCAACACGCTTCATCCATGTGCAAGACTACTTTTCTGTTTGTATACATTTTTCAAACTATTGTGTTCACATATTTGAAATATGATTAGTCCCCTAATTCGATCATGGATCATTAACACCAATATCCACACATGGGTTAAATGTGTTTTTGAATATTATCTCATCAACAGGTTGTTCAAAATACCCTAATTGCCATGACTGTTTCTCCTATAAATCGCCCACTGTGTCACCTACGACGTCCACTTTACTTTGGCAATAACCAAGCTCTAAAGCTCCCATATGTTAAGTAAGGTCCCCGTGCCGATGGAAGGGCTCATGCTCCGTTTTATGTATTTGTTTTGAGGTTGTTTCGGGCTTGTGTCCCTCTCTCAAGAAGACGAGGCGGCGGCTCCCGAAGATGGAATAAAGCTCTCCATGTCTAGCCCTCGTCTCGACGATGTGTCTAGCGTCGTCGGAGGGCGTGTGGGGGTGTGTCTTCGGCGGATCTTGTGAAATTCGGTTGGCGTTTTTGTCTTCGATGGATCCGTTTGGATCCAGTCATCCTTTGTCTGTGTTCGTGTGTCTTCGGGTTGGATGCTTCCGATTTACACTTCTCTTCGTCGATCGTCAAATAACATTTCTTTGAGTGATTTTGTTCTAATTAATATTCTCTCACCATATTGGGATTGTCTCTTTACAGAAAAATTCATCTCAATGAGGTGAAAAATATAGTTTTGGTGAACTTTTTATTTGGCATTGTATTTGATCAATGCATAGTCAAATTTACTTGGTGTGTTTCTCTTCAAACATTGCGGGAGCAAACCGTGATGTGTTATTGGCCTAGGAATATTTTTCATAGAAGACAATCAAAGAGGTCTTTCTGAAAATTACTCAAGTGGCCCTTTCGAACAAAAATATCATATGTGATTTTCACTAAGTTCTCGTTGGCACAAACTGATTAATCATACTTTGTTTTACCTCAACAAAATGGACAACTTCCTTGTTGGTGAACTAGTTCTTTTGAGATCACGCAGGCTTTTCTGAAATATTGAAATGCAATGAGATCGAACCATCATATTGGAGAATATGAAGCTTATATATTGTAAATATTTTTTTACGGAAATACATTTATTTGTTAAATTTTAAACATGTGTACACTAAATATATGTAGCAAGTTGTATTTGTAGCAAGATTTTTAGGCACCCCGCCACTTTTCCCTCATCTTCCCGCGCTTCCTTCAGAATTTGCCGGCCCGCAGCGCAATTAAAAGGCCCCATATTGTATCTCTCTAAAAAGAGGGCCGTGATATGAAATTTCGGGACCTCCTATATGACGCGTTTTGCGTCATACAGCAGCTCGACGCATAGGGGAGACGCGCTACTGGGCCGGCCCAATCAGCTTTCTGTCGCACGACATAAAAAGGGCATAAAAACAATGGAGATCGACGGGATTTGAACACAGGACCTCATCCAACAAAAAGCGAGCCCTCCGCCACTACACCAGACAACAACAGCTGGTTATAAGAGGTGCAAAATATAATAAGGCGATACAGAAAGCGTTGAGATTTGGAAAACATTTCTTAAAAATTGAGAGCAGTTTTGAAATGCCATGATTTCATTATATTCCTTTTTTTTAGAAGATAAGATTTTTTGATATCCCACTTTAAAAATTAAACACGAAGAAATCCTTAAAATCCTGAACAGTTTTCTAAAATGCGAACAATTTTTTAAAGGCTTAGCCATTTCTGAAAAAACAAACAAATTACGAAAAAATGTGAAGCTTTCTTCAAATTTCCGAATATTTCCAGAGATCACGAACAGATTTTAAGTTCTGAACAAAAATGGAAAACATGAACATTTTTTAAGTTCAGAACAAAAAAGTTGAAAAGTACATTTTTAATACAAAAATTTTTTGTATTTTATCAGTTTTTGGAAATGCGAACAAAATTTGAAACATGGGAACATTTATTGAAATTGCAATCAAAACGACCAAACCGCGAACATTATTTTAAACATGAACATTTTTCTGAATTGGTGAACAAATCTTCAAAAAAAATTGAAATTCCGAACATATTTTGAGAACGGAGAACATTTTTTGAAACTTCCGAATATTTTTTGAATTTGTGAAAAAAAATCAAAAACAGGAACATTTTTTGAAATTTGGAACAAAATTTTTGAAACCACGAACACTTTTTAAATTTGTGAACAAAATTTTAAAAACAGGAACATTTTTTGAAATTCGGAACAAATTTTTTGAAACCACGAACATTTTTTGAAACACGAACATTTTCGAATTTATGAACAAAATTTGAAAACCAGGGACTTTTTTTGAAATTCCGAATAATATTTGAAATTTCTAAAAAACTGATAAATAAAAATAATATTGAAAAGAAAAAAGGGAAACAAAAAAAGAATAAAAAGCAAGAAGAAAGAAAAAGAAAAAAGAAAGGAAAAAACGAAAAAGAAGAGAAATAGAAAAAATAAAAATGGAAAACCGGAAAAACCAATCTGGAAAACTCTAGAAGGTTCCCAAAACCAGAAACGCTGCAAACACGTTAAATGGGTCGGCCCATGACATCGCTCGATCTCCAGCTCTGTGCGAAACGACGACACTTTGACGCAACGAGCGTCCAATAGGATATTCCTGAAATTTCTTATGCAGACCACCACCGTCCCACGGGTGAAGCCTAAACCTAATTCCCCATTTCCCGATCTCCTCTCCACTCCCAGATCCCAGCCGCCACCCCCATCTTGCATCTTTCTCTTCTCCACAACAGTGAGCCGCTGCCGTTGTTTGCCAGGCCGCCGCCGCTAGCTCCCTTCCCTAAAAGCCCACCGCGTTGATTCACTAGTCGCTACTAATCCGCCCTGCACGCCGCGGCAGCGCCGTCCGCCCGTCCCAAGCGTCCAACGCCCGAGCGACCCGTGGAGCAGAAAGAGGACCCCCCAAGGCCCCAACCCCAAGCACGGACCATCTTCCTGTCCAGATCGCAGCAGTGACTTGCCTTTCTGCAGGTGATTCATGTGATGGCTTTACCAGTTGTACGTAAATAGGTTTCTTGACTACCTTTTACTCTGGATGATTGCAGATTATAATTATTTTCTATGTGATTTCAGGATAGTAATTGGCTAATGTGTTCTCGCAAATGTTGTATCACTTCGACTAGGGTATCTTACTGCTGAATTGTTTGGTGGATTGTTCAAAATAAGTCGTCCAGTAGATTTGCTACAATGTAGGATTCCGTAAACTTCAGAGGTTCTGCAGAACTTCGGTCTGACTACTATGGAGTCTGGAATTTGGTTGTAGTTTGAACTTTGAACATAGTATTTATGAGATGTTAGAGAGTGTTGAAGGTTTAATTTACCCCTTCACAATGTAGAGGATTGCTCATTACATTAGCTATCATGGACCTACATGTTCCTTTCTCCAGAAAGTAAATACTAAAGTTGTTGCTATAATTTACAGTTAAGTTTTCGTAGCAGTTTGATATTTATTTTGCTACCAAGTCACTTTTCTCCATAGCCTGTAAATATACTTTGCGTGCTCTTGTAAAATGATTCAATTGTGCTTCTCTAGTTAATTGTATTGAGCGCTCCATATTTTCTTTCAGTATGGACTGTATCCACAAAGAGCTTCAGGAGCTTGTTGCACTTGGTCACTGTGTGAGTTTCTTTACAACGTAATGGGGACAACTTATAATGTTTTACTCAGTCTAGCTCACTGAATTAGTGCGTGCCATTGTTCTGTACTTCATTATGCAAAGTTGCAATAACAAGTAATGTTGTTTGCAGCCATCTTCCACCACCTCCTAATCTAGAGGTCACAGATTTTATTGTTGAAAAAGCTGCAGATCAGGCTCTTGAATGAATAAACAAGGTGCCGGTTGTTTCTCATGACACTTCCATCAAGAGAGATAGGATAGATTTTATATACATATATCTCTTGCCCACCTATAACTTTTTTGTGCATGTTCTGGTTTCACTCACGCACATGAACACACTTCTCTCTATGTTATGTATATTCTACTTTTGTTTCATTGTGTACTTGGTGCAGAAGGTATATTGGCTCCGTGGGCAGTTTCATGTATTGGGACGCCCTTCAACTCATTTGCATCCTTGAAGTCTCATGGATTTCTATAATATTTGAATATGCAATGCTGATGGACAGGAAGAACACTGCCCGTCATTCTGGTGAGATTTCTATCCATCTTTTGCATTAATATATCTTGATTATGCAGTTTTGAACCAACATGCTTAATTAATGCTTAAACTGTATGTGTCTTCATTAAGTGGTGTCCTTATGTGCCACCGATTCTATAGCCCACTAATCTTCAAGCATGTAACACATGCTATTCTTTCATGTGTAATAAAGCAAAATCTTAGCTGATATTTAGAGAATTGCTACATGCTTTGTTAGTCAAACATCCTACATGCCCATACATTCAGGTTTACGTACTTGAGATGATTATCTGTAGGCAAAAGAAATATTATGCTATAAATTGGAATCAAAAGTATATTGTGGCCAAATTGGATGTATTTACCTTTGTTAGTTTTGTGTCGTGCAGAATGCTAATGTAGATATAAAAAATTAATATGATTTTTGATGAAGATCTAGATTTGCTCCTAAACAT
Source organism: Aegilops speltoides (assembly GCA_021437245.1). Taxonomy (NCBI): domain Eukaryota; kingdom Viridiplantae; phylum Streptophyta; class Magnoliopsida; order Poales; family Poaceae; genus Aegilops; species Aegilops speltoides. The sequence continues at coordinate 54,475,260 of CM038141.1, read as the reverse complement.
GATAACTTGGCAATCTTATTGTCATTTATCATCTATATTCATACACAATTGGCATCTTCATTCAGTTCATGTAACTCAACATGTACTTTTGCTTTTGCAGATAATTTGGTGTTCACTCGCTTGCGGAGATTGGCATAGGAAACAAGTCTTTATGGTTCGGCTGAAACATTATGACTTTGGACTAGATATCAACTATTTTATTCTTGCTGTGACCTGGTCATGTGATATGGTTGCAAGCGATTTTAGTTGTTGTTTCTGTCCCATTAATGTAAATGTGACTTACAATTACATTATTTTTGTATATTTTGTGATTGAAGTGCAATTAATTAATTTTGTGAGCCTGAAATTTGAACTCGAGTATCCAAATTCAACAGGAATATATATATATATATGAAAACTATTTCTATAGAAACATGTGCTCTAACACTGTAATGGTAATTTAAACGTGCCATGATACTTGGCTTCGCCAAATGTGGCATCCACGTCACCTTTCCTTTTCCCTTCAAAGTCCATATGTTTATTGCCATGTTACCACCACAACATCATCAATTATGAGGAAAAAAAATCAATGACTTGCCACAATTGCCATGTCAGCGCATGTGTTATCCATGTCAAGATCTCATCTGATTAATGTGTCCAATATTTGGACAAATATGTGTTGCAGAAGTACTAAAATGTGTTACAAGAGTGTTGCTAAAGTTAGAAAACTATGTTACTCGTAATGTTACCATGCCTAAAATTTATGTTACTACTAGTGTTACTATAGGTATAAGAATGTGTTACTAGCTCATATGGTAACACATATGGTTAATGTTACAACAGCAAAACTGTAACACAATTTTTAATGTATAGTAACAACCATTATGTGTGACAGTGGACATCTCTCAGTAACACGGCCTAACGTAACACTTCTCAAAATGTGTTACTCCAGTGCCTCGTAACACTTTTTTGGACCTGTAGTAACACAAGTGCGTGTTACCAAAGCTCTGTCCTGTTGTAGTGATCTGACGCTTGTTACCTTTGAAGACTGTGCTTCTTCCAGGCGGTTAGGCATCATGGTCTAGAGCATCCAAGAGGAATTGTGGATCACCGAGTGACCAAAGTCTGTGAAGGTTTGGAAGTCGCCTGAAGACTTACCACGAGTGATTGGACGGGGTTTGTGTGACCTTAGTCCAAGGAGAATACGGTGATGACTTGGTGTCCTGAGCTGCGTGCTCAGCGACTGGGTGTCCGGGACTGTGTGTCCTCGAGTTTAAATACTCAACCACTCCAACCAGACGTACAACTAAGACAGCAGTTGGAACTAGTCTAACAAATCATTGTCTTCACCAACCTTACTGATTCTATTTCCTCAACTCTTTCATTTCCTCACTACTGTGTTGAGTGGTTGTTCATATCTGTGTTTGAAGACTTTGACTGAAGACTTTCTCAATTTCCTCAATTCAATTTCTTCAGTCTGTTTGTCTTCATCTTGTGTTATCCTGTGTTTACGCTTTTTGTACTTTGTGATTGTCTTCATTTCATCATGATGACTATGTGTGTATTCTGCTATGCTTACTTCTGAGTACTTATTCCGCTGCAAGTAGTTCTTCGCTAAGGAATTTCCCCACCGGCAAATTCCTCAGTGAAGAATTCATAGAAATCGCCTATTCACCCCCCCTCTAGTCGATATAATGCACTTTTAATTGGTATCAGAGCAAGGTACTCCCTTGTTCTGTGTGATTTTAGTTTAACTGCCTGGAGTTTTAGTTATGTGGACTGCAGGATTGAGGAATGTTTCCTGCCCCATCTTTGACGGTCCTGAATATCCTCGGTGGAAGGCCATGATGAAAAAGCGACTCATGGCTATGGACAGCGAACTGTGGACCGTCACCGAGATCGGTCTTACCGATCTATGCAAGATGGCTGAGGCTGATGACATTCGCAAGTACACACTGCTCAACCTCACAGTGAAGGATGTCATCTGCTCTAGTCTGTCCCGAAATCAGTTCAGGAACATCATGCATCTCAATCACGCGAAGCTAATCTGGGACCGTCTCTCTGAGGTCTATGAAGGTCATTGGACTCGTCATGATCCTTGGTTTGAGGACTACAAGGAATCTCTCAATGCGATGACATTTGAACCAGAATCATCATCGTCTACCACCCCCGTGCCTTATGGCAAACGGTGCTGAGGTAACCGAATCCTACCTATCCGAATCTAGTGATGATGAATCTGGCAATGAATTTGGACCTAGCTATGTCAAACTTGCTTCCCTTGCCCATAAACAACAAAGAGCCTTGGAAAAAGTTCACTACATGCTAAATAAGAGCGATGATATGTTGGGTGAAGAAATGGATCAGTCAAAAGCATTGGCTGAAAGTCTTCAGAGACTTCATTCCAAGTTTGACGCCCTTCAAGATCAACATAATACTCTCTTGTCTGATCATGAGAAGTTTCTTCTGAATCTCTTCAAAGAAAGCAAGATCTTGAGAAGCTAAGAGTGAGTTATGAAGATCTTCAGAAGGAGCAGATTCATTACTTGCTCAACAAATCAGTGCCACTCAGGAACAATTTGATCCTCCATGCTTAAAGTGCATTGGACGTGAATCTGCTAATTCTTCACCTGAATGTTCAAATGCTTCAAATGTTACAAATTCTTCACCTGCCTCTGCTATCACTAATTCCTCATCTGAGGACATTGCTAGTATCACTTGACAATGCAGAGGGCTGAAGGAATTGTACATGACGAGCATGTACAAAAGCCTCAAAGGGCATCACACTCTTTGTGATGTGCTTAAAAGCATATCCTCAACGAAACCCTAGGAAGGAGGTATTGCCTTTGAGAGGAAACTCAATCTTGATGGAACATATTGGAAGCTTTGGCGGTACCCCAAAACCTCATGGGTTCTTTGCAAAGGGACCTCCAGTTGATCCATTTAACTTATCTGGCTTTACATGTGAATCTCCTCATTCTTCTGATGAGTCATTTGACTCCAACTATAAACTATTCAAAAATCAGAATGGTGAAGTATTTTCTAGATATGTTGGCACTAACTGCAGGAATGGTTCCCCTATGAAGAAAATCTGGGTTCCCAAAAGTTAAGTTCAAAGTCTTCAGGTGAATGTCCTCATGACACCATCAGTGAAGAACAGGAACTCCTGATCAAATTCTTCACATGGATCAAATTCCTCAAAAGTATCAAAGTCCTTATATGAACATCATCGTGCTAACAACTCTGTTTCACAGGGTAGAGCTAAGGGCGATGAATATGTGCATTATTCTTCAAATCATTATGTTCATAAGTCCTCGAAGAATTTCCCTGCTTATTCATATGCTTACCCTAACCCCTCTTATGTGAAACGAAATGGTTTGGCATCTTTGCCACCTTTATGATATGGTGCTCGCAGAGTGATGAACTCTTTGCCACCCCTCCAGATGTGGGTGGTGAAGAAAAAGAACTAATCTCTTATGCAGGGTCAGGTCTCTAGATGTGCGTTGACGTCTGAAGAATTTGCTGGGGGCCTGACAAAATGCCTGAAAGGACGCAGGCTAATCATGATGAAATGAATCTTCATTTCACACGTCCTCAATACTGCTTATCTGTGCTTTTGCTTGATGAAATTGAACTGATGATACTGATACCATATTCTTCACTGATGAAGTATATGAGTTTGTAAGCTGCACTAATTCATCTGCAGGATGATCAACCCAAAGCAAACGAGTAGGTCCTTGATAGTGGTTGTACAAATCACATGACTGGTGACAAGAATCTATTGATGGATGCTCCATTAACACCGTCACGTCTGAAGCATATCATCTTCGCTGACAAAGGCAAAAGTCAGGTATTGGGTCTAGGTAAGGTTGCGATTTCTAAGGATCGACACATGGACAAAGTCATGCTTGTCGAGTCCTTAGGATACAACCTCATGTCTGTCTCAATGCTTTGTGATCTTGATATGGTTGTTGTCTTTGGCAAGTATCGTTGTGTTGTGATCATGGAAGCTGACAATTCCAAAGTGTTCGAAGGCTTTAGGAGAGGAGACTTGTACATTGTTGATTTCTCTACAGGACCACAACCTGCCATGTGCTTACTTGCAAAAGCTTCAGAAGGCTGGCTATGGCATCGACGACTTGGTCACGCTGGCATGAGGAATCTGCACACGCTCGCGAGGAAGAAGCATGTCATTGGCATAGAGAATGTCAAATTCCTCAAGGATCACCTGTGTGGTGCCTGTGAAGCTGGAAAAATGACCAAGGCCAAGCATCCAGCGAAGACTATCATGACTACCACTCGACCATTTGAATTGCTTCACATGTATCTCTTCGGTCCCAATCATTATTCTGCTGTGACTAATGATGCATCTCCATATGGCCTTGTTATCATTGATGATTACTCTTGTTACACATGGGTGCACATTGTTACTTATAAGCATGAAGTGCAGGAAGTCTTCAAACGATTTTCCTCGAGGGCTTCAACCAACTTTGGTGTGAAGATCAAGCACATCAGGAGTGACAATGGAACTGAGTTCAAGAATTCAAGTCTTGATGGCTATCTTAATGAACTTGGTATTACTCATGAATTATCTGCTCCTTATACTCCTCAGCAAAATGGCATCGTGGAGCGCAAGAACAGAACTCTTATTGAGATGGCTCGCACTATGCTTGATGAATACAAAACCCCTCATCGGTTTTGGATTGATGCAATTGATACCGCGTGCCACATCATCAACGGAGTATATCTTCACAAATTCTTCAAGAAGACTGCCTATGAACTCCTCACTGACAAGAAACCAAATGTGAGTTATTTCAAAGTCTTGATTGCTAAATGTTGGATTAGAGATCCTCATCACAATGCTAAATTTGCACCGAAAGCACATGAAGGTTTTATGCTTGGTTCTGAAAGGACTCGCACACCTCTGAGTCTTCAACATCGCTCTTCACAAGATTGTTGAAACTGTAGATGTGCGGATTCGATGAAACTAATGGCTCGCAAAGAGAGCACCTACCTTCTGTGATAGATGAACCAGCACCAAGATTCTATCAAGTTCAAGGCTCTTGAGGATGTCATTCCTACCAAGAAACGGTTGAATAATTCATTCGAACGCGAAGATCGTGAAGCGAGATGCACTGAAGATAATCTTTGAAGAAAATGGTCTTTGAAGAAAATGCTGATCAAATTCCTCGACGACAACCAGCTCATCCTCGCATTGCAAAAGAAGTTCAAGTTGAAAAGATCATCGATGACATTGAAGCACCAGGTCCTCTCACACGCTCAAAAGCTTCACATTTCTCTAACTTTTGTGGGCACTATGCTTTTGTCTCTATCACAGAGTCCACCAAGGTAGATGAAGCATTTCTGGAGCCTGAGTGGATCCAGGCCATGCAAGAAGAATTACATCAATTCGAGCTCAATAATGTCTCGGAACTGGTCAAACGTCCAGATCCTCGCAAGCATAATATCATTGGCACAAAGTGGATCTACCGCAACAAGCAAGATGAAAATGGCCTTGTGGTGAGGAATAAGGCACGACTTGTAGCTCAAGGCTACACACAGGTTGAAGGAATTGATTTCGATGAAAATTTTGCACATGTTGCTAGACTTGAGGCTATTCGCATATTACTTGCATATGCTAACTATCATAATATCTCTTTATATCAAATGGATGTGAAAAGTGCATTCCTCAATGGTAAGCTTGAGGAAGAAGTATATGTTGCTCAACCCCCAGGTTTTCAAGATCCTAAGAATCCCGACAAAGTCTTCAGACTCAACAAGGCCCTTTATGGCCTCAAGCAGGCCCCCCGGGCGTGGTATGACACTTTGAAGGATTTCTTCGTGAAGAATGGCTTCACACCCGGTTCACTCGACCCTACTCTCTTTACTAAATCTTATGATGGTGAACTGTTTGTGTGCCAAATATACGTTGATGATATTATCTTTGGCTGTACTGACCAATGTTATAGTGATGAATTTGCCTACATGATGAGTGAGGAATATCAAATGTCTATGATGAGAGAGTTGAAATTCTTTTTAGGTCTTCAACTTCGTCAACAGCACAATGGCATATTCATATATCAGGAGAAATACCTCAAGGATGTACTAAGGAAATTCAGCATGCAAGATTGCAAAGGAGTCAAAATTCCTATGACCAAAAACGGCCATCTATGCACTGATGAAAATGGTATTGACTTCGATCACAAGGTATACCGCTCCATGATTGGTTCTTTATTGTACTTATGTGCATCTAGGCCAGATATAATGCTTAGTGTTTGCATGTGTGCCCGATTTCAAGCTTCGTCGAAGGAATCACACCATAAGGCTGTGAAGCATATTCTTCGATATCTAGCTCACACACCAACACTAGGATTATGGTACCCCAAGGGATGTACCTTTGATCTCATTGGATATTCTGACTCTGACTATGCTGGTGATCGTGTGGATCGCAAGTCAACATCTGGTACTTGTTATTTCCTCAGACGATCTCTGGTCTGTTGGTCCTCGAAGAAACAAAACTGCGTATCACTGTCTACTGCTGAAGCTGAGTATATTGCTGCTGGTTCTTGCTATGCTCAATTGATGTGGATGAAGCAAACTCTCAAGGACTACGGCATCAACATGAAGAACGCGCCTCTCTACTGTGACAATGAGAGCGCCATAAAGATTGCTCATAACCCAGTTCAGCACTCGAAGACAAAGCACATTCAGATCCGTCATCATTTTCTTCGTGATCAAGTGTTGAAGGGCGACATTGCTATTGAACATGTGAAGACTGAAGAACAGCTAGCCGATATCTTCACAAAGCCCTTGGATGAGAAGAAATTTAGCAAGTTACGGTGTGAGCTAAATATCTTAGAATCTTCAAATGTTCTTTGAAAAGGACACACATCCTAACACTTATGCAAAATTGATGACTTAGATGTGCAACACATGAAGAAACGTTTTTCTTCAATCAATGAAGAATAACATTCTAAGTGTGAAGAAATTAATGAAGAATTTATTTTCTCAGAACCCTACGACAATTGTACGCGGTGTCTGAAATCATCATTCTTATACGGTGGGTTAAGCCACCACCAAAGTTGAAAATCTTCAATTTGAGTTATTCCTCAGTTTTGAAATTCCTCATTTTTTCAAATTCTTCAACTTTGCAAAATCTTCACTGTTTCCGTCGTTTTTCTTCATTGGCTATATATATATATATATATATATATATATATATATATATATATATATATATATATGGGTTTGTGTCCTCTACAACATTCACTTATGGCTATTTCTTCAAGCTGCATTTTCCGCTAAGTGAATGTGATCGGACCCTTCCCCGTCTATGCTATACTCAACCCAATCTATTAACAAATTCTTCATGTGTGTTCTATTTGAAACCCGCTCAAAATCTTCACTGTGTCCTTGTCAGCTGAAGAAATTGCGAACGAAACTTTTAACCTATCTTATCCAAATTTTTCGGTTTTGCCGCTCAAACCATCCCATTTCCCATGATAAACTTATCTATTCACCCACGATCTAACACGATCTCCACTATTAAGTACGTGGGTGACACATGTCAAGCGAATGAGAAGGGCCAGGGGCACGTTCGTCCTAAATTTTTGGGCGAACAGTTTTTTCACTGCGACTATAAATACCCCCTCACCCTTCCTCACTTCCTTTACTCCGCTCAACTGCTCTCTCTTCTGCACTCGGGCTTCTCAAACCCTAGCGCCGCCGCTACTCCATCGTCGCCGGAGAGGAAGAGCTTCACTGCCTCGACCTCATCGCCGTCGTACTCCCACCGGCCGCGGAAATCTTCACTCAGCAGCCTCTGTAGCTGTCTTCCTCCGCCAAGTTAGGGCGTAGAAGATCTGAACTGACGAGCTTCTAATCTACTCTTCTCAGTTCGTTGTGTTCTTCAATCAGGGTAATTAAAAGTTACTTTTACTGCCCTCTTTGATTCAGATTTTCTCCACAAAATCTTCAAAGGTGTTTTATTCTTAAAATTCTCACACACAAAACACCTCACAAATTATCTGTTCTTGATTCATTTCCCTAAGCTTCATTTTCTTCAAGATTCCTCAATTGTGTGGATCGTAGATCTATACAACTCTGGAACCTAAGACAAAGTACGCTTAGTGAAATTCCTCAAGACTCATCTGGTCAAATTCCTCAAACTTGTTCATTTTGAAAACCTTCTGAGAACGCATATGACCTCTTCAAATTCCTCGCAACTATACTCTGTTCACAGGTACTCATGTCATTCTTTGAATCACTAGGTTCTCATCAACTTAACTCATTTGCAGCGTTCCTTGAAGAAAAATTGCATACTTCTCCAGAGTGTTCAATTGTTCAAATTCCTCATCTGAAGAATATGGCTGAAGGTAAGAAACCGCAGAAAGGAGGAAAGAAAATCAGCGTAAGGTGCGCATTCAGAGGATTGAAAGAAGATGGGCAAGAGAATGGAGGGAGTACATATATGTTACTCCAAAGTATATGAAGAAATTTGCTCTAAATCCTCCATGCCCAAGAGCTCCATTGGCACCTGGCCAAGTAGCTGATCCTACCAGCATCAAGCGTGGTGAGGATTTTCCTGAAGAATGGGCCAGGCGTCAAGCCAAGTTGGCTAGACAAGCCAAAGAAGCAGTGAGGAAATTTAATGAAGACTCTGCTGCTGCTGCTGCCACAAAGGCCTCTGACAAGCCTAGGAAATCTATGGCAAAGAAGCCCGCACACAAGCCAAGTGCTTCATCAACTGTGCCCTCACGGGCAAGTTCCTCAGCAACGCCCTCACGGCCAGTATCTTCAAAGCCCTCGCGGCCAATTCCTCATGCTGCTCCTGCTCCTCCAAAGTCCTCAGTTGCTCCGGCAAAGTCCTCAACACCTGTACATCTGGCCACATGCCAAAGGACTACAGGCATTTCCATTGCCTCTGGTGTCTCAGCAAGTTCCTCAGCTACACCAAATTCTTCATCTGGCCCCACTCTGCTGAAGACAAAGGCCACTGCTGGACGAGGTCCTCGCCCTAGTCCGAAGAAGAAACAAGTTGCTTTCCATGTGCCATCTGACGATGAAGCTGATGATGAAGAACTTGCAGATATCGTTAGAGACAGACAAGAAAGGGCCGCTAGAGCCAAAGGCACAAATGTGCCACTGCTTTTGGATCCTAAGGTGATCCTCGACTACATTGATCTCTGGCACAAGGACCCAAACACTCCTATGCCTAATTTTCATCTGACACCTGGCCAAAGTCATGTGCTGACCCACTTTGAAGAAAAATGGAAATTTGAGAAGGCCAGGCAAATTAAGAAGGCTCAGTTCAGGAAAGAGAAGTACCTGAAGAACAATGTTGTCAAAATGACACCTGATGAACTCCTCAAGATCCAGTCTGAGATCAAAACACTCAGCGACAACTTCAATTCCTATTATGCTGATTGGCAAGGAGCCAAAGTCAGGTTTGTTAAACTAACTGAGAAGTTCACCAATGTTGCAGACCCATCGCATCATGAAATTCCTCATGCTGAAGCCTCTGCTCAGCAAACTGAAGAACATGCCAGCACCGCTGATGATTCTCGGCCTGCTGAAGAAAATGCTAGTTCCAGAGCTGATGACTCCATCCCAGCTGCTGAAGAAACTACCAGGGCATCCACTAGTGGTGCGCCTGAAGATACTGAAGAAGCCGGGGCAACTGCATCAGTTGCACCTGAGGAAATTCAACCAGATTCCTTAGCTCCTCCTGCGCCAACACCAACTCCTACCCTTCCATCTGCATCAGATGTGAGGAAGACAAAGGCTGCAGAGAAAGCTGCAGTGAAGAAAAGGAAAGCATCATCTGCTTCAGATTCTTCAGCTCCAAAGAAAATGAAGACTATGACCAGCTCTTATGAAAACCCTATTGATGCGGTTCCGATTTCCACCATGACTTCAAAGGAACTTGTTCCTTATGGTGTAGAATATGTGATCCCCAGCAGATCTGATGAAGAACATCATTCTGCTGCTTCATCAGAGCAGATTGATGAAGAAATTGAAGTGGATACGATCCCTTCAACTCCTGCTGCTTCCTCGCCCGATGCCTCGGTTCACGGTGAAGAGGTGGCGTTGAAGAACTTGAAGATGAAGACGTGGACATTGGATGCACCACGCCTGTGATGAATGATGACTTTTGGGAAAGTCAGCATCCCAATTCCCCACACTTCACTCCACTACAGCAAATACCTCAGTCCCCTGCACCAACTGTTCAAATGGGCTCTGAAGAAACTCATCCCACCTCATCTGTGCATGAAGAAATTCCAGCCACTAGTGCTGAAGAAACTGTTGTTGCTGATACCCTGAACATGCAGACTGCCACTGAAGAGGAACCAGAAATTCCTTAGCCTGAAAAACCTAATATTGGTGATGCAACTCACTGACACTCCTGTGCCCAAGCCAAAGGATCCCTTCTCAAAGAAGCAAAAGTTCAAGGCTACTGATTTCTTCAACCAGCATGTGTTCTTCACTGATTATAATCCCTATGACTCTGCTCGCATAAGGAAGAGGCGTTTCTGGACTGCTGGTCAAGCAAACTTTTATTCCTCTATGCTATTCGACAAAGACAAAGTCTTCGAGCATGCACACATTCCTCACGTGGACATGGAATCTCTGCCGTGCTTCGAGCCTGTCCTCAGTGTTCTTCACGATGCTGGATTACTGAATTTCAGCACTGACATCTGTGATTGGAATGAAGAACTTATTCTTCAATTCTATGCAATGCTGCACATCACAGGAAATTCTGAAGATGTGAACACTTGGGTGCTGGAGTGGATGTCTGAAAATACTCACTACAAGGCACCAGCAACTAAATTGCTTCGTGTCCTCCCACTCAGTCCTCCCCTTGATGATGCTCGTTGCATCTACAACGAACCTGAGCTTACAAATCATTACATGCAAGTGCTGATGAAGCCTTTGAAGCCAGGGCAGGCCCCATGAATCAAATTCCTCGTCAAGGAATTACTGTATGTGCCACGGACTATCTATCACATTCTGACGAAGACAATGAGTCCTATCAAAGGCCATGACTCAAATGATGAAGAAGTCGTTGGCATCATGAAGAATATGCTTTTCAACATCATTCATGGTGTTCCCATTAACTTCCATGATTTCTTCATGAGGACTCTGGCCAATATTGCTATGTCACCGTTTGAGCTGAAGCCTTATGCACCATGGGTTATGAAATTCATCAGGACAAGGTCTTCACTCAATTATAAGGCTGATACTCTGAACCATGGCAGTTTCTTGCCTCCAATTGAAGTCCTCAAAAGGACATATTCCTCAGCTGATGACAAAGGCAAGGCAACTGCTATGATAGATGAAGGCATTCGTCCATTGGATGGTCAATTTCGCAAGGCTGCATCTTACTCCACCAATGATGACTCTGGCACACATGATTCTGCCGCCAACACCTCTGCCAAGCAAATTCCTCAAGCAACAGCACCCAGGTTGATCACTGATCGTGAGTTACTCCGCAGTCTTCATCAGAAAGTTGATCGCAATCACAAATGGGTCAAGCGTCAGTTTGGTTCAATTCTTCACAACATGACCTCAACCCACAATGTAGTGAGGAAGAATCAATACTACCTCCATGAAACCTTCAACCGTACCTAGGCTGTTCTATCTCATATCTACAGCGTAGATGATCTGAAGAGCATGGGTCTCAAGAAAGAATTTGACTGGTCTGCACCTCCACTGAAGAAATTCAAGAAGGTCAAGGTTCCTTCCTTGGAAGCCAGCTCATATTCTTCATCACGCACCACTGATGAAAATGAAGACTTGGACGACACTGCGGCAGGCCCTACTACGACAACCAACCCCGACAACGCTGGCGCTCCTCCATAAACTTGATATTCTTCAGGGGCGTTAGTCCTTAGTTTCGATCCTTTTGGTCATTCAATGACAAAGGGGGAGAAATCTGAGTTAGTCTTCAAGCGGGTCTATTATATGGGCGTTTTTTTGTTAAGTTACAACTCTCGCTCTTCTGAAACTTTTATTGGATCGAGTTGTAATCTTAAACCCGATGGTGCTTTGATACTTTTGATGCACTGTGCTCTGATTTTGCATGCTTATTCCTCGTTAATATTATTGCTCGCATGCTAAATCTCTTCAGGCACCATATTTCATCATGCATTTCAAATTCTTCATATTATATGCATATATGAATTACAAGACATAGGGGGAGATCTCCATGATTCAACTCTTCAAGTGTGCATTGCTTCAAAAGCAAATTCCTCACTATGCACATCTTCAGGGGGAGTTCTTCTATATCTTGCAATCAAATTCCTCAATATCAGTACTTACACTTCATATGTTAATCCCCGTTGAAAACTTAACCTATACTGTCATCACCGAAAAGGGGGAGATTGTAAGTGCATCTAGTGCCCCTTAGTGATTTTGGTGTATTGAAGACTTATAGGTTAAGGGACTAATGTGTTTATGAGTGTACACAGGTCTATATGTCTATGAGGAGTTTGATATTTACAGAGAAAGTCAACCCCTAAAAATGAATATCTTCGACTGAAGATTTTGGTATTCCTGAAGACTTTCATGAAGACTTTGAAAGTGAAGAAATTGGTGTGTCCGTGAAGACGTGATAATCATGCGAGGAATATGAAGCTTGAAGACTTTGGTTTTCATAGTTTTGTTCTTCTCTTTCTTGAGTCATAGGAAACAACATACTGTTAAAGGGGGTCGAGGAAATACTAAGGAAAAATTTCCATGTGATTCCCAACTCAAAATCCTAAACCTACCAATCCCTTCGAGTGAAGCCATTGGAAATCTCATACAGTTCAGTCAAATTTCTTGAGTGACAGAGACGAAGTTCTTCTGGTCGCTGAGGAATTTGTTCTGACTGAGGAGTTATAAATTCTCTAGTGCGGATTGCTTACACAGTGAGGAACATGATAGCCCTGAGTAATTTGAGAGTCAATTTTTCGACCGTTGTTGTGCTTCGCGCCAGCTGTCCCAAAATATCTTATCCACATAACGGTCATATCATTGAAGAGCATTTATGTCTTATCATGTAGGGCTGCTCCCTAGGCTATAAATAGCCGCCCCCTACAACCACTAGTTGGTTGGCTGCTCCGAGAGAAACTGACACTTGTCATTTGAGAGCAACCCATCCTCCGAGGACTTTGAGTGAAAATCATCGAGTGAGGAAAATCCAAACCCAAACACCCACAAACCCAAAGTGATTGAGCATCACTGAAGAGATTGATCTGTGTGGATCGGCGCTTATTACGTTTGAAGATCGTGCTTCTTCCAGACGGTTAGGCGTCATGGTCTAGAGCATCCAAGAGGAATTGTGGATCGCCGAGTGACCAAAGTCTGTGAAGGTTTGGAAGTCGCCTGAAGACTTACCACGAGTGATTGGACGGGGTTTGTGTGACCTTAGTCCAAGGAGAATACGGTGAGGACTTGGTGTCCTAAGCTACGTGCTCAGCGACTGGGTGTCCGGGACTGTGTGTCCTCGAGTTTAAATACTCAGCCGCTCCAACCAGACGTACAACTGAGACAGAAGTTGGAACTAGTCTAACAAATCATTGTCTTCACCAACCTTACTGGTTCTATTTCCTCAACTCTTTCATTTCCTCACTACTGTGTTGAGTAGTTGTTCATATCTGTGTTTCAAGACTTTGACTGAAGACTTTCTCAATTTCCTCAGTTCAATTTCTTCAGTATGTTTATCTTCAACTTGTGTTATCCTGTGTTTACGCTTTCTGTACTCTGTGATTGTCTTCATTTCATCATGATGACTATGTGTGTATTCTGCTATGCTTACTTCTGAGTACTTATTCCGCTGTAGGTAGTTCTTCGCTAAGGAATTTCCTCACCGGCAAATTCCTTAGTGAAGAATTCATAAAAAACGCCTATTCACCCCCTCTAGTCGATATAACGCACTTTCACTTATATTTGACATGTAGAAACAATTTCCAGCAAGTAAATGGCATATAGAAACTATTTCCAAAAAGTATATGGCACATAGAAACACATTCCAGCTTGTACTTGACATATAGAGATACCTTAATATGGTTAGTGTAGTGCTCATGATCAAGAACGATCATAGACTTCTCATCATCCCATAATGCACCACTCAACCCCCTAAGTCTGAGTATTGTTCCCCATTTCCTTCTCCATGTCCTATTGTGATTATCAATGTTGGCATGAGTCAAGTTGAGATGAAAATGCTCATTCATAGCAGTCGCACAACGAGCCAATTGGCACTTCTTGAAGCCAGTTGATGTTCTAACTCCATCGCCCACAACCTTGCATAGGTGATCAAGCATGAAGGAAGTCATCGGAGCTGTCCATACAATTTGTTTAGCCTCCATTTCCTATAAGGTTATGCATAGATGTGTCATGACTATAAATTTATATAAGTAAAAGACGTAAGAACATTATATTCAGCACACAATCTCTCATCACCAATAAACTTCAGCTTATAAAAGAGGTAAAAACATTCAATACAGCACATAGTATGTCTTTACCAATAACTTTCAGCAAGTAAAGGAGGTAAAAACATTCAATACAACCCATAATGTGACATTACAAATAAATTCCAGCAAGTACAAGGTTTCAAAAAAGAAGAACACAACATTACAATGGTTTAAATCGAGCTACTACATATGATTCTGCTGCATGTAGTTCTGGCGGTCTGCCCACATATTATCAGCGATTCCTTGCCTAAAATTAACCATTGTTGTATGTTCACTTGCTTGACCACTTGATGATGAAGCATGGTTAATATTGGCAACCCACTCATCCTCAGGTATGATATACTCATCTATCCCATCATTGATGACACAATTATGAATAATGCAGCAAGCTACAACAATTTCTACTTGAGTAGGATATTTGAAAAATGGGGTAGCATCATCAAGTATTTTGAATCTTCCCTTGAGTGACCCAAATCCACGTTCTACGGTCGTGCGAAGAGAAGAATGAAGATTAGACAACTCCTTTTCATTTATAGGAGGATTGTTGCCCCACTCATTCAAATGGTATCTCACTCCATGAAAAGGGGGCAAGAACCCTGGCTTGGCTCCATATACAGCATCAACTAGATAAAATTTTCCTAGCATATGAGCAACAAACGGGTTACTTTGCTATATTGGATAATGCCATTGACAAAATGTTGCTAACTCTCGTTACCTTGTGGTACACAAAGACCATTTGGACGATTTAACGCATCACGTAAAACTAGCGCATCATGTGTTGACCCCTCCCAACCAGCCAATACATATGTAAACCGAAGATCAAAATCAACGGCTGCCATCACATTTTGAGTTGTGTGGATCTTTCTACCACGAAAGGAAGGCTCCATATCGTTTGTTATGGAGGCTCATACATGTGTACCATCAATAGCTCCGATACAATCCTATTTCGTGAGAAAAAAGGTTAAGATTAAGATCTAAGTCAATCCTAGCCTACAAAATCAAAATTATGTTGTCACTCGTCCTCATACCTTAAAGTATGGATCCCACCGGTAGTTCCCTTCTATTTTGGATTGGGTCTCCAACGAGGGCTTCCTAATGAGGTCACCACGTAGCTCTCCAATAGCATGAAAGACTTTCTTGAAATAACGACTTACAACTTCACCGGATCTACCAAAGTTGCCACCTATTATCCTATTCCTAAAATTGTGTCCAACGATGTGCAAAAACATAGCAACTTGTTGTTCAATGGAGAAATGAATCGTATCTTCAAGCAACTTACGGTCCAAAAAAAGTTTACAAAATCGAAAGGAAGGTCCTCTTCCAAGCCTAAGCATGTTCACACATGTCGTTTCATCCCTCCATATTTTATTATCTAGGTACTCACTTCTCATCCTATCCCTCTCATCTATTGGCCCATAACATATGACAGCACACCTTTTTCTTTTTCTAGACTGAACTACCAATGTCATCATCGAGACAAGCATATATAACACAACCGCAAATATTAGCCTCTTTTGCTTGATATCCATCTACAATGCAACATTGAAACAATAGTAAATTGATATGAATCTGCTCAATGTCCACTTAATTGAAATATCACAACAAAAACATGTTCATGGCAGAAGTACATAGCAAATGCTTTTAAATCTTGCTTATTTTCTCATGGCATAAGTACATAGCACAATGTACAGCAGTTTATACCTTGAGAAGAGCAGAGAAGTTGCAAACAAACAAAGAGGATGCAAAAGAGTGTCTCCCGTCCAAGCTACAGAAAATAAACGAGAGGAAGAAATTATTAGATGCATATATGGGGAGAATATAGAGGTTCTAAATGAACAGAGGGGCTCCTCCCGCCGGCGCTCCATGTTTCTCTGAAACCACCGACCAAACAATGTCGTTCCACAACGACCAAACCCTCTCGTTCCCCACTGCCATAGACCCAGCAAACCCCTTCCCCTCCCCCCCCCCCGCGCCGCCCGCGGATCTGCCCGTTCTCGGCGGCCGGATCTGTCCGTTTCTTCCCGCCGGTGCTACACTCCCCTCCCGCCCTGGCCAAGCAACCGGGAGAGGCAAAGGACAGGGCGGATAGATAGGGGAACAAGGAGGAGTAAGATCCGTACCTTCGCTGCGCCGGAATCCAAGTTGAATCGCGCCGCCGCCTCGATCCAAATCGCCGCCACCTCCGCCGCTTCTTCTATCGGGTGAGGGGGATGTGAGGGTCTTGGGTGAGGGGGTGAGATAAGAAGGAAACGAAAACCCGTTCGCGCGCTGAGCGGTGACCGAAGCGGGAAAAGAGGCGCTCGCGCGCGGGTGGCTGCCCTCGTCCGTGAGAATTTCGCGACTTTCCTCAGCCAGGTTTTGGGCGAATATTCGACAGTATCTGGCTATCCGTATCCTCCCTGGCTGGTCAACCAAATGGGTGGCATCCCTAGCAAAATGGGCTATCCCTGTCCCTAGAGTGGATAGCCACACAACCAAACGCCACCTTAAACCCTAAGCATGATCAATTAAATCGTATTATGGCTGTGCCATGGCAGATTTGAAGCTGCAACCCGGAGAAATGATATTTAGCATCCATTGTTTGCTTCGAACTAAGAACTAAATTCTAAGAGTTGAAAAGAAAGTAGAGTAACCAAGTTAAGATCTATTTTCTGGTTGAGATCAAAAAGTTGAGGAGATATGAAGTACCACCTCTCTTGCAGCGTTGTGTAAGCATCGGGGGTGCGACGGCGGTCGGTGGCATTGAAGCAGATCTGCGATGGTAGACGGGTGCATCGGGGGATAAGTCCCATTGTGGTGGAAGAGAAGGTCGTGTGAGCGGCCCCGGCAAAGAGGATGACGGCGCCGATGAAGCGAGAGGACACTATGCAAGGCTATTGGTCCGTCACCATGGATGAGAAACGTCCATCTCTAGTAGTGGATAACGCGGTCTTGGTAGGCGCTCAAGCATGGTGGAGGACGGTGGCGATGGATGTGGTGGAGGACGGCGGTGATGGATGGGATGGCGGACGGAGGCTGGTGTTGGGATGGTGTTCTAGCGCGGATGGTGTATGACTGGGAAAATGGAGGGAGAGGTACAGGGAACCATGTTTTGGGATGCGCCTGTCTAAAATATGGGAAAGTTACGAACTTAGCCCCCGTTTAAAATTTGGAGGTCTCGTCTATTGGGGATAGGACGATATCTCGCATCTCGCAAATATTTGCACAGAGCGATTTTGGGCGAGGAGAGGGTGGTTGGCGCCCATGGTTGGCGCCCACAATGTATGAACGGGGCTGACAGGTAGGGCGGTTGTGTCACGTCTGAGTGAAGTTACAAACCTGCCCCTATTGAAAATATTTGCCTACATCGATTTCGACCGAGTCAAGTTTGTTTTGCTGCCCATCGTGTATGAATGGGGAATGGAGGGAGAAACAGAGGTCTTTCGGATGAGCTTGAATCAAATGTGTTTTGCCACCCATGTTTGACGCCCACCGTGTCGGAATGGGCTCAGAGGCGGTCGTGTCACGTCTAATTGAAGTTACTAACCTACCCCTATTTAGAGCAGTGGAAATCGGGCCGATGGATTGTCCGTGTAATGGGTAGACAGTAATTTCCATCTCCCAAACACTTGGCTTCGGCCAGTCGACGTGGGAGTGGACATTTTGCCACTTATTTCAAATTTTGGGACAATAAGCATCCACGTTTACCATGGCAACTAAATTCGAATCCATTTTGTATTCCTATATGAATCATTATAAATCATTCCATGTGTTTTTATATATCTTCAAAAGGACGACTGTCGGTGTCAAAACCGGCGGATCTCGGGTAGGGGGTCCCGAACTGTGCGTCTAGGCGGATGGTAACAGGAGACGAGGGACACGATGTTTTACCCAGGTTCGGGCCCTCTCAATGGAGGTAAAACCCTACGTCCTACTTGATTAATATTGATGATATGGGTAGTACAAGAGTGGATCTACCACGAGATCAAGGAGGCTAAACCCTAAAGCTAGCCTATGGTATGATTGTTGTAATGTATGTTGTGTCCTACGGACTAAAGCCATCCAGTTTATATAGACACCAGAGAAGGCTAGGGTTACACAGAGTCGGTTACAATGGTAGGAGATCTACATATCCGTATCGCCAAGCTTGCCTTCCACGCCAAGGAAAGTCCCATCCGGACACGGGACGGAGTCTTCAATCTCGTATCTTCGTAGTCTTCGAGTCTAGCGGACGATGATAGTCCGGCTGTCCGGACACCCCCTAGTCCAGGACTCCCTCAGTAGCCCCTGAACCAGGCTTCAATGACGATAAGTCCGGCGTGCATAATGTTCGGCATTGCAAGGCGGGTTCCTCCCTTGAATAATCCGGAGAAGATCAAGGACACCAGGATAGTGTCCGGCTCTGCAAAATAAATTCCACATTCCACCGTAGAGAGAATAAAATGTACACAAGTTCAACCTGGTGACGTATTATGCGGCATGACATCACACCGCTACCACGCCTATATTTGAATCATTTTTTATTATACCACCTCAGCACGTTTAGCGAAGCGGTTTCCTTGGCACGTCCTGTCGAAGCAGAGATCGTGTTCCCCTTATTCCGGGATTCTCATCAATACGTGCGTGGGTAACCCAACCGTGCCCGTCGCCACGCCTCCTCTATCGAAGGTGAAGCCCGAACGGTCACGGAGACGACTCTTGGTATTTTCCCCCTTTATAAGAGGACCAAGGCTCGTTTCTTTTCTTCAATCTCGCATCGAATCTCCTCCTTGCTCCCAGTTCCAACACCCAGAGCCCCAGATTCGAGCGCTTCGGATTCTCAAACATGTCCGGCTCCGACCTCCAGGGTCGGTGGATGCCCTCCTCCGTCACGGAGGAGGACGTGTTAAAGCTGCGTGAGGCCAAGTACCTGTCCTACAAGATTTCGCACAGGTTGCCTGCCCAAGGGCAGGTCGTGCCCGCTCCCGAGCCCGGTGAGTATGTTGTCTTCATATCCCACCTCCGTCGGGGTTTAGGCTTCCCGACAGACCCCTTCGTGAGAGGGCTCATGTTCTACTACGGGCTGGATTTTCACGACTTGGCTCCGGAGTCCATCCTCCATATCTCCGCATTCATTATCGTCTGTGAAGCCTTCCTCTGCGTCACTCCCCACTTCGGCCTGTGGCTGAAGACCTTTAATGTGGAGCCAAGATGATCGGGGGCATCAAGCGGAGTCTGTGGGGCGCCATAAGCGAAGGGCCGATGCCCGTGGCCCGAGGTTCCTTCAAGAGGAGCTTGGACTGTGGCAGCGAGGTGGTTCTATATCACCGCTCTGAACGGCAGCAAGCAAAAGCCGCCGCCTTCATTCCGCCCGGGACCTCCACGCCGACTGATGTCGTGGGTCAACCAAGGGCTCAATTGGGGGCGTCCGAAGACGTGCCCTCATTGCAGGGCCGGATTCGAGACCTCCAGGTGAGGGAGATCAATCTGGTCGTGGTGATGCAGGTTCTAATCAGGCATCTTCTGCCCTGCAAACGCCATCCTCTCTGTTTATGGGAGTTCAATCCGGAGGGACCTCGAATTCTCCAACACTTCATGGATGTGACACCCGTGGAGATGTACAAGTTGTTCTTCGGACCGCAGGTAGCGTGTCCGGAATTGACCGAGGACGCAGGCCAAAGCTGCAATCGCCCGGATACTCAGGTAAATAGCTCAGAGTCCGGACGTTCTGTTTATCTGCTTTTCTAGAGTTCGCCTCCTGACCCATTACTCTTCATCAGGAGTGGGTAGCGCGATCGAAGATGATAAGGTGTCCGGCTCCCCTCCCAGAGACCGCACTGGAGCCCATGCTGGTCAGAATGTTGGAGGTCGCGCCCATAGAAGGGAGCGATGGGGAAAATAGAGGAGCTATCATTTTGCCCAAAGGGGCATCTGAAGAGGGGGGGGGATCAAAAACCCCTCCTTCCAGGGGGAGAAGAGGACCGCCACCGAAGATCCGGAGGCCAAAGCCTCTAAGCAGGAGAAGAAATCTCCACCGGAGGGTCCTGCGTCCGGGGAGAACCCGGACGTACAATCGTCTCTAAAGGATCAGCTCTCCAGCGAGCCGTGAGTAGAGAAGGGGGAGTGCATTAATAAGAAAATACCTCCATTTGTGCTTCTATGGATAACCGAAATTTTACTTTGCAGTTCAGATTTGCGGACTTCTCAGATGAGTTCGTCTTCGGGGGATCTTCGTCCGGAGATGATGGAGAGCGAAATGCCTCCGACTGCTGCGTCGCCGTACAGGGCAGACGAGCCTGAAGTATCGTCACGGAGGGTGTCCCCGAGTCCGGAGGGGCCGGAGAGTTCGGCGCCCACTAGTATCCGGCCGGGAGAGCTGAAGAATCTGCTTGAGAGGGCGTCCATCTCAGAAGATCACCGTGCTTTGATGCGTATGGTGATTGGAAGGATTTCGTCCGCTGAGAGCGGATTGCATAATGCCGTCAGGAGTTTGCTGGCGGGATTTGAGGTACGTAAGAATGAAGCACCTTTTTGACAGTTTTGCACATAAAAGTGCGCCCTGTATAGATAGTAGCCCCTGAGACTCGGTAGGTTGTCGAAAGCGACAGCGTGCCGAGGATCAAAAATCTCAAGTAATGAATGTCGCCGTTCCTATGCAGGTGGCGAATAGTCCGAGGGCTAGCCGGACTAGTGGAGTTGCCGAGTTAATGCGGCAACTTGACGTGGCGGATGCGGACATGGCACTTGTCAACCGGCGACTTGACGAGTCGCAAGGTAAATGAATTCTCCACAGTCGCTTATTTAAGGGGGTCAAAGCCCGCCTCTGGTAATGTATATGCTGTGATACGACGGTGCTGCTGCTGTGGAGAGTTTTCGGGCCGAACTTGCTCAAGCTAAGGAGCAAGCCCGAAGGAGTGATGCGGCTGCCTCGAGGGCGGCCGAGGAGTTGAAAGCCAAAAAGGCTGCACACTGTCTAAGCAAGGAAAAGATGGCCGAATTGGCCGTGAAATTAAAAGATGCTGCCGACCGCAATGAGGCTCTTGAAAAGGAGCGCTTATCGGAGCGGGAAGACCTGGGGAAGGCCACCGCCGAGGCCAAGGATGCCCGTTCTGCAATGCGGGCTATGAAGGAGGAGCTACGCCAGGCCGGAGATATTGTGGCTGGCAAGCCTTTTCTGTTGCGTCGCCTGTTTACAGATCAAAAGTATGCTCAACTTGGCCAGCTGTGGGGTCCGAAGGATCCATATATGGACTTAGCGGCAAGTGCGGCCAATGCCGTTGAGCACTTTCGGAGCCAGAAGGATCACAAGACGGAAGAGCTATTTTGGTCTCAATTCCATAGTCCGGATCGTTCACTTCCGTTGACCGACCGGTTGGCCGAATGGGCTGAGCTAAATAGATTGTCCGGACTTGCCATGACTGATATCGTGGCTCATGTTTGGCCAGAGAGGCCCAAGGCGACGAGCTATTTCGGCTTATTGCAACAATTTCTTGGAGCGGTGCCGCATATCAAGGAGATGAAGCGGTCGGCCTCCATAGAAGGCACGCGGATGGCCCTTGCCCGTGTGAAGACACATTGGGCAGAGATGGATGCCACCGCTATTGCAGCCCAGGGTTCGAACGAAAGCCGGTTACCCGCCGAGCACTATTTTGGGGAAGTTATGTGTGGCGCTCGTGTAATAGAGTCGCACTGCTCAAAAAATGTTACTTTCAAGTGAACGTTTTTATCTTGTAAGACAATGTTTATAATGTAACCACTTTTTATACTTGTGTGTCCCAAGTATTAAAATATCTCCTATGCGGCCGTTTATGTATACATTTGTATAACCTGAAAGATTGCAGTCTTCGGCTTCAGCCCCCATGCACAAGATGCGGGGGTGTTCGCAAAAATAGCACATTTTCACACTTAATCCGACGTCTCGGTCCTGTTAAGGAGGTGTTAGCGTAGCAAACGAGGCAATCCGGACTATGATGCTTTATCACTTTCACTTAGCTAGTGGAGTTCGATGGTGGGGCTACGATATAGCTCCTTGGGGCACCACGCTTCTCCGAATTCGGGGCGCGTGTGTGCCTGACCGGGAAACGGTCCTTCGTCAAAGCGGGGAATTCTAAACATTCCGGTAGTCGATCGAGTGCTTGACCAGTCTCTCGCTATATCATGACAAATAGTTTTGGATTTCATCGAGGTGCTCGCCAAATTAACCGGGGCACAATCGCAGTAGTTCTCCTGGTGCCGCGTTAGCCGATGATACGGAACGTAAGGCAGCAAAACACAGGAGCCGGGCAAACCCAACATTTGACCAAAGACATGATTCGGAGCTGATGCATATAATGCCTAACTTGAGACGCCGAACACTCCCTAAGGTGTTCGGTCTTTATAATAATGGGCAGAACAATGCCCTAAGCCCCTAGTGTCCAAGTACGGGCATGGTCCTCTGACGTGGCTGATGCCAAAACGTCAGGCTCCGCTTTGGTTATAAGAAGAAACCAAGGGAAAATAACAACAAGAGACAGTAAAAAAAGGTTTACGCAGGGTCTTAATCTGAAAAGAATCCTCGCGACGGGTCCCTACTGCACGTCTGCGCCTGTGTCTCCATTGTGCCGTTATCCTGGACGGGTGTGCACGCTATTCATCTATAAAAAGAGAGGAACTTTAGTTTGAAAAGAACTCGTGCAAAAAAAGTATATGTGAAAGAAGAAATATAAATAAGTAAAGCGTGGTCTGTATGAACTCGCTGTTGTTTGTGCACGCAGCCCCTTGTAAAGGGATGAGCGGCTAGGGAGCCCCTAGCTTACTTATGCCGGACTTGTCTAACCATGTCCGGGGTCTTTAAGTGACCCTCGCACTGAAATGATGCCACGTGGACCGGGCATCTTGAGTGTAAGGGACGCGTAATGTGGTATGGCGTTGAAGCGGACAAAAGCTTCTCGTCCCAAGAGTGCTTGATAGCTACTTTTAAATGGGGCGATATGAAAGATTAGTTTTTCGCGTCGAAAGTTGTTCGGTAATCCGAACACAACTTCTAGTAATAGGGAGCCTGTGCACTTGACGTAAGGGCCTGGCGTCACTCCTTTGAAGGAAGTGCGGCTGTGTCGAATTTTAGTAGGGTCTATCCCCAACTTGCGGATTGTGTTTGGATACAGCAGGTTTAAGTCGCTGCCTCCGTCCATCAGGACTTGAGTAAATTGTAGTCCGTCGATTATAGGGTCCAATATTAGGGCAGTCCATCCTGCATTTCGAACGCTTCTGGAATAATCCAGGTGGTCGAAAGTGATTGGTTTTGATGTCCAATCTCTATGTTCCGCGGGGTTGGACCGTGCGAGACCCATTTTAACGGGTGCCGCACTGTTTTTCGGTATTATCACATGAAGTGAATTTACTATTTTGACCTCTTGTGGGAAATTCTTTTGTTTTCCGGTGCTCTACTGGTGGGCTTTGTCATCTTCGCTTGACGCGTCGAGCCCCTTGTGTTCGGCGTTTAGTCGGCCGGACTGTTTGAAAACCCAACAATCTCGATGGGTGTGGTTTGCAGGCCTTCCGGGGGTACTGTGGATTTGACATATCCGACCCAAAATCTTGTTTAAGTTGGATAGCTCATCGCTGTCATCCTTAAGAGGTGGTGTTTTGTTGCTTGGCATGAGCTTTTGAATCCGCGCCGATCGCCGTGCTTTTTGGGCTTTTCTCTTTATTCGGCGCTGCTTTTTTCTGCGCCGTGATTTTCCGCTTCCATCTCGATCTCGGATGTACTTGGGTCGCTGGTGCTACATCTTGCTAGCCAGCTATCCTCTCCCGCATGTAAGCGGGTCATGAGGCTTGTTAGCACGACATTGTCCTCGGCTTCTCTTGGCCGAGGTGTCCGGCAAGCCATTCGCCTCGGACGTTGTGTTTAAAAGCTGCTAAGGCTTCGCGTCCGGACAATCGACTATTTGGTTCTTTTGGTGAGGAACCTGTTCCGAATTTGTCTGCCGACTCTCCGGCTGTTGAGTTATATGACTTAGATCATCTCGCATCCGGAGGGCGGACATAAGTCCCTTGAAAACTTGCTCTAAACACGCCCTCGAGCTCTTCCCAACTTCCAACAAGTTTTCGGGAGGCTTTAAGCCAATGACGGGCTGGCCCTTTGAGCTTGAGGGGTAGGTATTTTACGGCGTGGAGATCGCCTCCTCTGGCCATGTGTATGTGTAGTATATATCTTCTATCCGGACTCCAGGGTCTGTTGTTCCGTCGTAGGCCTCTATGTTTATGGGTTTAAATCCTGCTGGGAATTCATGATCTAGCACCTCATTGGTGAAACATAGTGGGTGTGCGGCACCCCTGTATTTGGGTGCATCGCTGTCTTCGGACACTTGTTGTGTTCCATTGTTTCCTAGGGCCCTCTTCTTTGGCCCGTAAATGGACCTGGCTGGGCCATCTGTCTGTCCAGGGTCGTTAGTCGGCTTATGTGCGGCGCCGCTTTCAGATTTTGGCCTATCATCCGCCGCCTATCCAGCCAGCGCCTCTTTGTTTTTTTTGTGGGGCTCTATGGCCTCCTCATCAAGTCTGCAAGAGCTTGCGCTTTGGGTAGCTCTTTGATTGATGGCCATTGCCGTATTTGTCTGCGGTTTTGAGCATTTGCTCCACCTCATTCTGAGTGTGTCTTCCGCTGTTTTGAGCTTCCGTTTTTCCTTTTTCAAGCTTCTTGCGGTGGCAACGAGTCTTTTCCGAAGGTTTTTATTCCGACTCGTCTTGTTCGGACGGTTGCTTGTCTGCATGTTCGTCGTCCGCTGGTTTGCCCTGTTGTATTGTTGGGTCGTTAGGAGCGCTGTTGTTGTCGAGGCGGGACTTAGTGCGGCATCTGCGTCGCCGTTTTGGTTGTTTGTCGGCGGGATTATCCTCTGCCGCGCCCCATTGGTCCTCGTTATCGCTTCCTTTTGGGGTGTCCACCATGTATACGTCGTATGACTAGGTGGTCTTCCCTTGCCTTGTAGGCACTGTTTTCTGTTCATCTCCGACATCGTTGTCCATACCGTCGATGTCTTCGGAGTCGTAGTTTAGCATGTCGGTAAGATCGTCGACAGTGGCTACAAAGTGGGTGGTGGGTGGGCTCTGAATTTCTTCGTCGTCCGTATCCCAACCATCCTGGCCATAATTCGGCCAGGACTCTCCGGATAGCGAGAGATGCTTTAGCGAATTTAGGATGTCGCCGAAGGGCGAGCGCTGGAAGATGTCCGTGACGGTGAATTCCATAACCGACGCCCAATCAGATTCGATTTGTGGGGGCGCGGGAGGTCCGGAGTCCGGCAAGGAGTCCGGCACCTCGGAGTCACGAGCTTCGCGAGGGACAAGGGTAGTGTTCGGCTCCATCGCCGTGGAAGTTGAAGCCCCCGGGGCGGTGTCCAACCACCGGTCCTTGATCTGGGCAATCGGCTCCAAGCTAAGAGCCGGAGCGGACTTGTGTGCGGCTACCAAGGCACTGTTCAGCGGCAGAGCTAGATCATGCCCATCGTAACAGTGCGGCGCGCTTGGCTGTGGCTCGAGCCCGTCGAAGATCAAGTCTTCGCGGACGTCGGCCGTGAAGTTTAGGCTTCCGAATCTGACCTGATGGCCAGGGGCGTACCTTTCGATCTGCTCCAGATGGCCAAGTGAATTAGCCCGCAGTGCGAAGCCGCCGAATATCTGTCCGGGGAGAAAAGTCTCACCCTGGACAGTGTCGTTGGTTGAAGATGCCATCGAACCTATCGGTGACGACACAGAGGAACTCTCAATGAAAGCACCAATGTCGGTGTCAAAACCGGCGGGATCTCGGGTAGGGGGTCCCGAACTGTGCGTCTAGGCGGATGGTAACAGGAGATGAGGGACGACACGATGTTTTACCCAGGTTCGGGCCCTCTCGATGGAGGTAAAACCCTACGTCCTGCTTGATTAATATTGATGATATGGGTAGTACAAGAGTGGATCTACCACAAGATCAAGGAGGCTAAACCCTAAAGCTAGCCTATGGTATGATTGTTGTAATGTATGTTGTGTCCTACGGGACTAAAGCCATCCGGTTTATATAGACACCGAGAAGGCTAGGGTTACACAGTCGGTTACAATGGTAGGAGATCTACATATCCGTATCGCCAAGCTTGCCTTCCATGCCAAGGAAAGTCCCATCCGGAACCGGGACGGAGTCTTCAATCTTGTATCTTCGTAGTCTTGGAGTCCGGCGGACGATGATAGTCCGGCTGTCCGGACACCCCCTATTCCAGGACTCCCTCAACGACAAAGATGTATTCCAGTATCATATATGAATATGGTTTAGAAATGCCACTATCAAAAGCTAGAATCAAGTTTAAGGTGAATTCGAATATTTGGAACACTTCATGTCCAACTCAAATGTCACACGCAACATAATGTGTACTCCCATTTAGATATGTACACAAGCGATGTATCAAGATTCAAATACCGAGTCAATCAGCCAAGAATGTACAGAACTAACAGACATATGAACACTTATAGAGTATATGGATCAATAATATCAATTAACATACATAAGCGAGGCCGTTGTACTTTTTTTTGCTACAACAACATCCTTTTTTTAGCTAGCATCTTGGCCCTTTCCGATGCGTGCCACTTATGGTCCATCTATAATTCTATTAGTGCTGAATGCACATTCAGCCCGATTGGCATATTTGTAGGTCTGACACAGCAATCCAAATGAAATGTCTCCGAGTCTTATCAATTAATACAAACTTGTGCTCAAATAAAATTACAAACCAAAAAATAAAAAATAAAAAATAATTATTACATGATCTCTAAAACAAATGGTTTGATTGATTACATGAACAAACAACACAAAGGTAATTCAACGATGGAAAGAACATTTCACCTATTTTTTACCAAGTGGAATTCAATTTCCTTTTTCCTTCAGGACGTTAACAATGTGGTCAGTCTCAGCTTGCTTCGTTTTGAAATCCACCAAATATTTAATGGTTGTCTTGAGTACTGCTTGTGATTGTGCTGCTTCCTCAACATGTCAACTTCATCTCTAAGTGCAGAAGCAGAATCTCTTTCTACCACTAGTTTAGCCTCTAGAGCATCAGCAGTTGGCAATTCATAATGCACGATTGGGCCGGTGCCACTGCTGTGGGATGACGCAATGTCCATGGGGACCTCGCTCTTTGATCTTGGGCTAACCTGTTTTGCCATTAAAGTTCCGATTGGATTCAGAAAATTTGAAGTTAGCAAAACATCTCAACTAGGAGTTATAACAGCAAACCAGTTAAATAAACAAGGAATTAAAGAGTTTCAATTGGATGCTTAAAAGTAGTTATTAACATCATTGTAACCCGCTGTTGCAGCAGCAAAGCAGTTAATCAAACAAGTAGATATTTAAGTTAAGGCAAACAGGTAATTCTTAACAGTAATATCAAACACATAGATATGCGTAGTCTACAATAGGATTAACAGGCCGTGGCATTATGTAATCAGTAGCAAACTAAATTAAGCCAAGCAACCTAATTGAACAATTTTGCAATAAGTGGCTAACTAAAATTCCGAGAAGCAGATAACTGAACTTACACTAGTTCTTTGTACAGGCACACTGCAACTTCTTTTTCGCTTACAAGATTGTACGAAGGAGTCCATGGCATCAATTCCTGGGATACGCAGTCCCAATACTTCTTTCTTCCCACACTGTATTGGTAAGTCGAATAGTTAATCTGGTAACACTACTAAGGAAAAGCCTAGCAGCAGCGCGGGTTTTAGGCCTATCAGTAGCGCGGGAAGGAGCGCTACTGATAAGGCGCTACAGCTAAAGCTTAGCAATAGCGTGCCTAGATCCACGCTACTGCTAAATTGACTTAGTAGTAGCGCTTCTTTAGAACAGCGCTACTGGTAATTAGTAGTAGCGCTTCTCCTTTCCCGCGCTACTACTATTATTTAGTGTTTTATTTCTTTTTTATTTCATGTTGTATTCATACACCTTTACACAAGTTTTCATATAACAGGAATTTAGAGATTGTTTTTACATCATAATGAGTTATTACATCACGGGTGAAAGAATCAGGATTAGTTTCAAGTGGATGTCCATCCACTTGAAACTAATCCGCGGTTATTTCACCCAATGATATAATAATATCATCATCATCATCATATCATTAACAACTTATCATCATAATACATCATTGTCATATAACACCTCCTCAAGATCATCATTTTCATCAATGACACCACATAGCAAATTGGTCACTAGTCGTAATCACAAGTACTCCTCATTATCAACTCTAACACATTACCATATAATAAACGTATTGTACCTCATAGGACCTACTACATTCGATTAAGACCTACTACATTTTCTATGGTAAAATAGCAAAAAAAACAAGATAGCCCCTGACTCTCCATTATGGAGAATGGAGATTAGCCTGTCTCCAATTCTTGCCTTTCGCTGAATGTTACTTCCAAGAACCTTCTTGCGAATGTCCATACATTTCTTCCATTCTTTGATGAACATGTGTTCACCGGTTTTAGAAATCCGATATGCACAGGTGAGCTCCCTAGATTACCTGGCAGTATGTTCAGAACTGAGAGGCGACCATTCAGAGACATCAGAGGAGGCACACAATCCATCGGGGGTTTCTATTGAAAAACATAATAATAACTTCGTAGTTAGCAATGATGTACTAGTTTTAGAAGTATGCAAAAGATGCACCGATGTCGTAATAGTAAAAAATCTTACTAGGGTATCTCCAGAGAAGTTACCGTGGTTCAACACATGCACTAGTGGCACGTATTCACCATAATTTGGAGGAGTTCGATAATAGTTATTGTAATTCTCAAGAAGAGTACAAAATGCGATCAGATGATTTTTCTCCTTATACGTTAATTGGGTGCCATCGGTGTAGTGGGTTTTATCTACCATCTTCCGCACAGTCTTTGAAGAATCAAAATAAGCTGTCAATGGAAATAAACTATCTACTATTTTGAAATAAACAATATAAATTAGTTGATAACTATGTTTGAGAAACTCACATAGTGGTACAATCGGAAGCGTATCAACAAGGACCCAAATGTCCATATTGTCTTGCTCGATGTCAGGATCACCAAGATCCATGGTGACAATCATACCCTCATAAAAACCATACATTTTGCAAAGTGCTTCCCAATTTTGGCAACCAAAATGGGTTATGCTCTGAGCATTGCACAGATTTACTTGAAAATCCATATCATGATGGGTCCTTAGGTGTATTTCTTTGTTTCGAAATTTTCATGGTCTTCAAAACCCATCCTCTCCAAGACATGGCGTCTTGCATGGCATGGGATAAGCTAGTCGAATTGTAAAATATGAAAATTAGACGTTGAAATAGTTGAAGTCATGCTTAATTACAAAAAAAAACACTTGTCGTTGTTGCGTACCGTTTCACAATCGAAGGTCTCCTCGAGCTTAATGCTGAAGCGCCGATCTTCGTCCAGCTCAACGAACCTGTCGCACATACCTCCATCATCGTGGCACCAGCTACACTTCCCCGGGAGACTGTCGTCGTCCGAGTACGACATTTCCTACGTTCATAATTCAAAGATTAAACTTGTACATATTCTAGCACAAGTCATGCCATAATTCACGAAAAAATCCGGCATGACCTTTGCTAAAAAAGGACATATCGAGCACCTGAAATTTGCCGGAACGGAAATTAGTCAACACTCCGGCAAAACATAGGCCACTCGGAGATGTAAACTAAACATGAACGGCCACTTGGGCAACCACATATCCTATTTGAGCAACAACACAAGATATACAAGGATATTTGGCTGGTCTCACCTCGATGTCGGAGGGGGTCAGTGACTGGGACGACGGCGGGGATGTCCGAGCATGTCGGTGACGGGGACGACGGTGGTCACCTGAAACCGTATAAGTTATCACTAATACATCCGAAATAATTGCTTAAACTAAAAATAACAACAAATATGACATGTTCAACTAGTTTTATTAATTCAACTAGTTCTTACTAAATATAAACTTACTATAAATAGAAAAAAAAACTAGTTCTTTCTAAAAATAAAGTAGTTCAACTAGTTATATTAATTATCTTACTAAAAATACATTAGTTCTATTAATTCAACTAGTTCAACTAGTTTATTAATTTACTTACTAAACTAGTTCAACTACAACTAAAGTAGTTCAACTACAACTACTATTAATCATATCTTGCCCTAGTTAACTAGTACCATCACTACTAGTAATTAACATCTACTACTACTAAAAATCTAGTACTAACTAAGCAACATCTAGTACTAGCTATGAACCCTAAATTAACATCTACTACTACTAAATCTAGTACTAACTAGTGGCAGGGGGTGGGGGCGACGGAGAGGTAGCTAGGGGCGGCGAGGTCGAGGTGGTGGGAGGAGGCTGCCATGGAGGAGGAGGAGGGCGATCAGCAGCGGAGGGAGGAGGGCGGCGGAGGAGGGAGGGCGGCAGCAGGAGGAAGGATGTGCGAGGAGGAGGAGGAGGGACGGAAGGAGGGAGTACCTCGGCGGCGGCGACGACGCACGACGACTTTAAGTTATCGACAGACGCGCAGAGTGAGAGTGTGAGTGAGGGCGGTCGTGCGGCGTGGGGATATAGATAGTTGTAGCTGTTTGCCAAAGCGTGCTACAACTAATCTGAATAGCAGATGCGCTTTGCATAGAAACCGCTATCGCTAAGTGTAACTATACAAAAAATACGTCAATGCAAAAATACATTGGCCATCAATGATCTTTTTGTGTATAATCTGAATTGTCAATATGAGTCCTCTCCGGTAGGAATCGGAGAGGACTCATATTGCGGCCACAAATTTTACACATAGAGTTCAGTGAAGACCAACTGGTTGTGGTAGTTTTAGAAATAACATATTTAAGGTGGTAAACACCCTATTCACAGAGCGAGGTGGGACTAAACTTGTGGGCTGATCTTAGCAGTAGCCATTTTCTTTGAAGCGCGCTGCTGCTAACTTCTATAGCAGTAGCACGTTTCAGTATAGGGTGCTACTGCTATAACTAGCGGGGGGCCAGGTCATGGCAATTATAGCAGTAGCATGGTGTGTGGTGGACGCGCTGCTGCTATTTTCCTTTCAGCATCGCGTTTTGATATCACGCGCTGCTGCTAAATAGCAGTAGCGTGGTATTTTGAGGAGCGCTGCTGGTAAGATTCTGTGTATAGGCTTTTCCCTAGTAGTGTAAGATCGTGCGTCCTTGATATGTTATATGAGGACGTGTAGTCAGATTAGTTGTAGCCACACACATCACACTGGCTTTTACTGTATATTTCATGCGATTACTTTTGGCATATCGAGATCTAAGCAATCTACAATAGGATGAAAAGACTGGCATCCTTCATATTATTGGCGAACTCAGTTCATAGAAACAAGCAATTCAACCATTCTGTGGGTAAATCAAAAGCGCCACTGGAATATTTTTCACTACCCAATCATACACGCAAAAAGGGGCGACGCCACCTAAGGGGCTGGTATGGGCGGCCGCCTCAGGTGGCTGGAAATTGTGCACCTAGTTTGAGTCGTCCAGGTTGGCCCAGGCTAGTTTTGTTCGTCCCAACGCACGAGTAGGCAATGTAAAAAATGAAGAAAAATGTTTCAATTTGGATGGGCCAATAACATAAGTGCAAGGCAGGCCCTATAGCAGGCTCGCGGCCCAAACGAGCGCCTCCCATATCGGTCGACAGCAGGAAAAATCCCAATTCATTCGCTCCAGCCTCCAGTTTGGTTCGCTCCTAACCTAGCCGCCACTAGACAGACCGACACAGCACTTCCTCGCGACCTAGTTGGAGGGCGGTCGCCGGGCTTCAAGTGAACGAAAGGACAAGAAGATGAAGATCCAACCCTGGGTGTAGCCTGCATGGGAGGCAGCAGCGGCAGCACGGGCATGGCATCGAGCTTGCGCAAACATACAGTCGCATCTTGCAAGAGTAGCATGCGAAACGAGCAGGTACATCACATCCCTGATTATATCTAATTCAACTCTTCAACTTCTGGCCAATAGTTGAACTTGACGGTGTTGTAAAACTGCTTGCATGTAGGGAATCTATGAGAAAATGAAACCAATTTCTACTTATTTTATAACTCTTCCAATCAATACTGAACTGACTGAATATGATGTATCTAATCAAGTTTCCGATGCAAACATACAAGCTCATGTTGTTCTTGAGCCTGAAGTGTCTAATGAACAGACTGCTAATGAAGGATTTTCTGCAAACATTTTACATGCTCCTGGTGATGAACATATAGTGTCTAATGAGGGATCTAATGCAAGCATTTTGCAAGCTCATTGAATGATTTAGTTTCTAATGATGATCTGCTATGTTGAGAGAGACAGCGATTTGCAGGCATTGATGACAAGCAAATTATAGTGCATTTTCATAGCTTGAGGAAACGTCGAGGCCATCTACCAGAAAGTCCCCGTATCATGACAACATAGCATAAATACTTTTCTAATCTGTTGTTTGAAACTATTGGCATACTTGTGCAGGATAGATATATTGATATGCAGTTTGCGTACTAGTTATAGGTGCAATTACACTTCGATATTTTCATCTAGAGAGCGAATAATTCAAGCAGGTATAGACCATGTTTGTAGTCCTTGTACACCATGTTGCTTTTTGTGTTTTTTGGTGCTTGCATCATTTAGTGTTTATAATCTGAACTACTTTGGATCATTAGCTGGTTTTCAAAGTGCATGTAGCTTCACATTTCTCAAGTTATATGTTGATTTCCGGAGTGCAAGTGCCTTCGTATTTTTTAAGTTAAATGTTCGCCCCTGGTAACTTGAATTCGTGGATCCGCCACTGCACACAAATCATACACGAATGCCAGTACAAATTAATGAAATGCAGGGACTTATGCTAGCTTGTTGTACAGGCTCACTGTAGCTCTGCTTGCGCTTGGGATGTTCCATGTACAAGTCCATGTTACCACTTGCTTGGATGTCCAGGCCTTGTGCTCCTTGCATCCCCCTCTGCATTTTTGACACGGCGAATGGTTGATCAAATAAGAGGAATCAACCTTGATGTTGTACCGGAGGACAGATACTTACAAGGTTATACGGGTGTGTAGGATGTGTACTAGATCCCGTAGCGCCGTCATGCTTCGCTAAATAATGGATTTGCTTGTTTCAGATGATATCTCCAGAAGAAATAAGAGTTAAAGTCAGAGTTGCATTAGCGTGTAAGCTAAGAGAGCAGTGAAAGGATATCCAAACATTGTCGGAACAGTGCACAAGGGAGTGATGTGTGGATACCTAGTTCGGGCTGGCATTTGGGCATGCTCGCCTAGCTAGATTGCGGGTCACTTCAGAGCCATTGAGGGTGATGCGCTGGCGTTGTCTGGCCGCGCGGATGCAGATCTTGGGTGGCAGCAGAGCGCTACGATGCGGTGGACGGGACCGTTGGTGAAGCCCGAACGGCCTCGGGGTGCGGAGGTGCAACGATGTGCTCGGTGAAGTAGCCCCGGTGAGCTGGGAGACGGCGTCGGTGAAGCGCACCTGATGCGGTGGAACTCAGTGTCTTTGAGGCCCGTCGGTTGCGGCGGCCGACATGTTGTCGGTGGACCACCCGGTGCGGTGGACGAGGGCGTAGATGAGGTAGCTCCGGTGCGGTGGTGAAGCGCGACCGTCGTCTTCGTCGTCGTCGTCCGGCACAGAGGTGGGAAAAGAGACGAGACGAGGGGAGATTCGAACTTTTCTTGGGTGGCGGCGAATTAGGGATTTGAGCAATCTGGGAGCGGAAGGGGACGGTGGAGAAGAGAGATTTTGCAGGGCTGGAATTGGGGCCGCCAGATATTTCAATCCCAAATGTGGAAGCGCAAACTTATTTTGTCGTCGTCCTTTTTGGGGGGGCGTGGGGGGGGGGGGGGTGGAGGGTGTGGCGGAGGGAGGGACGAGGGAGGGGGTGGGTGGCTGGGTGCTACGCGTCCGTCTGACACACGCGACCACCCCGATAGGACTATGCTTGGTGCCTTAAGGCACCTGCCTTTGTGTCCATGACATGTGGGCCCAACAAGTGGCTGGCCCACATGTCAGTGAGCCAAAGGCAGGTGCCTTTAAGGCACCGAAGCAGCGTCCACCCCGACACGACCCTGGTCTGCCTGGTGCGCCTACATTTAAGAATGCAAATGAATCTTCTTTCATTTGCAAACGAATCTATATGTATTACCATGCCCGTGTTTTCCTTGCAATAATTAGTCATTCGAAACGAGATACTCCCTCCGTTCACTTTTGTAAGTCGTTTCAGACAACTTAAAATGAACTGTTTTGCACATTGTCTGAAATATCTTAAAGGTCTTATAAAAGTGAACAGAGGGAGTACTATAAATTAATTAATGAGGAGATATTTGAAAAAAAATCAAAACGGTATCCACGCTAACGTGGATTAGAGTGTGTGTCACATAATTAGTTATTTGAATTAGGGTGTGTGTCACGTAGCGATCTCCAATTCTAACCTGGATTTCGCATTTCACTGTATCCACGCTACTTTTTTTTAATACAAATTCATATGTATATGATGAATACCATGGTAGTGAGAAAACTTTTGGATGGATTCAAACATATGACCTACAAAAAAGCACAACAAATTGAGTCAATGTCAACTTTTCGAAACTTAGTATGGCACGAATTCGAAATAATTACCCGTATGCATGGTCCTCAGTTCAAATCTTACAATGTACACCGAATTGAAACATCGGTATTAAGTCTCGTACTATGTACATTCAAATGTTGTTTTAGCCCCCCTTTTACACACGCTACATACTTCTGTCAGACGGTAAATCTTCCTCTCCTAACCACCTTAGGAAGGTATCGATTTCCAACACACGTTCATTCTTTCTCTCCATGTTTTGATCTCTAAGTCTCTCAACTACACAACCCCTTTTTTCCACTCTGTTACCAAATGTATTTACCTCACACACCCGCCATTGCACCCCATGTCGAGCTCTCTCTCTCTCTCTCTCTCTCTCTCTCCCCCCCTCCCTCTCACCCTCTCACGCTAAATATGTGCATTGCCTATCTAGCCCGCCAACCTCTCGTGCGCACGCACACACATTGTATATCTAGGTCACTCCCTCGAGACTGTCTCACTCTTTCTTCCGCATGGCAGGCCACACTCGCTCAATCTCGCTCTCTTTATCTGAGTCTCGTTTAACCTCGTTTTCTTTCACAAACAAATGATATATCTCCCTGTTCGGGCCTCGATCGACACACTCTATACTCTCTCACGCAGATTGTCTATCTAGGTCAGTCCATCCAAGCCGCCGCAACTCTTTCGACCTCATGGCGGGCCACGCTCAAGCAATCTCTCTCTCTCTCTCTCTCTCTGTCTCTCTCTCTCTCTCTCTATCTCTATCTCTCTATCTCTTTGTATGTCTCGATTGACCTTGCTCTTTCTCGAACAAAAACGATATATCACCATGTTTGAGCCCAATTCGACCTATTCACATTGTATACTCTCTCACGCACGTTGTCTATCTTGGTCACTCTCTCCAATCCGTCTCACTCTTTTGATCGCACGGCGACCCTATGTGATCGATTGACCTTGCTTCCTCCCACGCACAAAATATATCTACACGTCTGTGACTGGATCATCTTTCAAGCTCTATCTTACAGTCCTCACCCTTGCCAAAAGCTCAATCGGACAATATCTCTCCAGAGCATATATATCTGTTCAATGAATGAAGGACCACACTCACTTTGTCTCTCTATCTATATGTCTCTCGATTGACCTCGCTTTCTCACACCGTATCTTCCATGCATTGAAGCTACTACCTCTCCATCCCTCGCAAAGCCGGA
The DNA here is from genome assembly GCA_021437245.1 of Aegilops speltoides. Lineage (NCBI taxonomy): Eukaryota > Viridiplantae > Streptophyta > Magnoliopsida > Poales > Poaceae > Aegilops > Aegilops speltoides. The sequence goes on along the minus strand of CM038141.1, from coordinate 54,439,075 downwards.
GCTATTTACATCACGAGGGGCACTCCAACCTTGGATTAATTTGTGTAGGCATTTATTCCGGTCGGCTTAGATTATATTTTCGTAGCATTCGGCCCACAACTACTCCAAACACCATTGCAACCCCCACAACTCCCCTTGTTGATTTCCCTCTGGCTCGGTCATCGCTCTCTCGCACGTGCTTTCTCTCCTTCAACGTCGCACCATGGTATTATTGCAAAAAACTATGTTGTTCTCTTTAATTATTATAAATAAGCTACAAAACTACACAGCGATAGTCCACTTGGAATGGAACAAACTTTGACCCACAAATTAAAGTGCCACAAACTACACACCGAGGGGCCCACATGTCATGAAATAAATTTGGACCCATATACAAATTAAAAAATAAAGGACGAGGATCGAACATGCGACCAGGCCTTCAAGTCGCACATCAATACGCAACATACGTAGGACAGGAATGTTTGTTGTACCCCCCTTTGTTCACGTAATGTTTTTATATTACCACAGCCTATTTAATGGATAACATGTAATATTATTTTTAGTACTATTTGCCTTCACTTACTGGTGGGTTCCATGTGTTCTCTCTCTCTCCTCCCCTTCTGCGTTTAGAGGCACGGGCAAACACGAAGAACTCGTGGGCGATGTTGCCGTTGACCATATCTGGACGTGTTCACAAGTCACGGGACCAGTTTCACGTCGTAGCAGCACTAGTCAGTGTATATGTGCAATGCACGTCAATTTGGAAATATATTAAGTGCATGAGGATATTAAGTAGGATATTATTTGCGTGTTACTATGTGATTAGCAGTATTTTTGGCATGAAATTAATTGCACGCTAAACGTGTTTAGCGCTCGACATTGAAGCAGTCTAGGTCGTTGGATGACAAGGAATACATGTGTCTTGATGATGTTTTATATTTAATTTGATACGGCTCTAGCAGAAAATTCAATCGATCAAACCATAGATTTTGTTCAGTCTGACTCTGACTTTAAATTATACGATGATCGATATAAAATAAACGGAAATGATAAACATTCGGATTTTAAGCATGGCAATCCAAACGTTTTTCATGGCAAATTTAGATTATGCGGCGCCGGCGGGGTCGTCTTGCGGTGTGAAGCGGCTCCTCTGCCGTGCTCTGTGTGTTGTCGGGCCACTGACCGACGGCGACGGCGGTGTCTTCACCGTTGTTGGCATACTCCTGGACATTGGCCTAGCTTCAAGGAAGGCCAAAATGTTCTAGACTTCGGAGCGAGTCAATTGGCAGGAGGAGGCGACTGGCGTTGGTGCAAGGAAGCAGTCGACGGCGGCCATCCATGCCGCTGAGGGGGGCACTAGCACCCGCGTGGGGACAGGCGCTGTCAACGGCGCGGCGAAGACATTCATGTGCACGGGCACCAGCACGGGCGCGCACGTCAATGCACACGCAGGTGCATGTGCTAGCACGTGCATGGGCACCGGCACGGGCGTGCGCGTCAGTGCACGCGTAGGCGCATGCGCTGGCAGGTGCACGGGTGCGTGAAAGTTGGCGGGGACCTCGTGGAACCCCATGGGATCAAGCTCGGTGACAATGTGCGGCTCCCAGCGCATCAATGCCTCGGGGATGGGCGCTGGTGCAGTGTGGGCGACGGGAGCCGAAACGGGAGCAAGGATAGGCGCGGCGTCTTCCCGCAAGGCTAGTTCAAATCATCCCAAAGTGCCTTATGTTCTTGAGACTCCGTCTGGGTGTCTTCCTCAGGAAACTGGAACACTAAGGGCAGACCATCGTGATGCGGCATGGCATATGTTTAGGTCAGGCTAGTTGGAGGTAGACGACATGAGAATCAGAGAGGAAGAGAGAAGATTGTAGCGATACCAGGTAGTGCAGGGTTCATTTTAAATTGCGGCACCGCCGACATTAAAAGTGGGAGCAGTTGGGACGAAGGTGGGCGGCGGAGCCTGGTCAAAGGGCTCGCCTCCCGGTGAGCCTGCACAGCGGTTTGCTTGCACGCCTTCCTGTCAGCCGGCGCAGCGGTCTGCTTGCATCCCTCCCATCGACTCACATGCTTGCTCGGACGACACCTGCCGATGAGAAGCGGGGACTCGTGGCGGCACGTAAACGCCCACGGTTTCAATAGTGAAAGTGTTCCCCTTAACATGACAGGTCTTTGTTCCAAAATACGCCGGCTCTTCATTTGTGCAACTTCTCATAAGCAGCTTGTCTCAAATTGAAGAAAAAACTTACGAAGTAATATTTGTGCCATATCACGTGACCATGCTCAGTTTCAAGAATTTATGCTCACTTTTGGATTTTCTAAAATTTAAGATCCAGGTTTCGAAACAATCTCATAACCTGCATCATGCAATAAATTTTCAAGCCGTACATCTGTCCTGTTGTATTTCTTAAGAAAGGATTTGGTCAAACATTTTTCTTAGTTAGACTTCAGACAAGTTATATATGTAGAGTAAAAGGATAATCCCTCCGTAGTAGTGCATTGCCTGATATATTAACTCAAGTACTAGGCACGAACAAACGGGCTCAATTCTGTGCTCATCCTGGTGTAGTTGTAGTAGTACTAGGCAATGCAGTTGACGGGTGACGTTGACGAGGGGCGACCGAGGGAATTGAACCGTGCTCAACACGGTAGGTAACGTTATCTAGTTACTAAAGCATCCCTATGTTGTTCATCGGTAGTCATTATGGACCGGGGACATGAGGGAATTTCCTAGGGCTGGAATTCTGGCCGCCAGATATTTCGACTTGAAACGCTAAGGCTCGACTGGTTGGGGTTGCCTAATATTCATACCACGCACGCCATCGAAGGACACGAGCACGGGTTTTTTTATTTTTTATTTTTTAGGATCAACACGAGCCAAGGTCTGGCTGGTACGCCGTTGGGTCCTACCAGTTGAAAATACGAAAGGAACCTTTTAAATTGCCGAACGAATCTATCTGTATTACAATACCTGTATTTTCCTTGCAAATACTAATCTCAACGTGGTAATTGATTTATGACGAGTTGTTGAATTAGAGTGAGTTCGTGATATAGTGATCTCAACGTGGATTTCACATTTCATGGTATCCCTAGTAAGTTTTCCAATGCAAATTCAAATTTAAAAGATGAATAATATGGAGGTGAGAAAACTTTGTATGTATCAAGCATATGACCACAGACACACACAGAGAGAGACACACACACGCACGAACACAACAACAATCCAATAAGTATAGTGCATCTATTTTTCCAAACCATGCATGTATGACACGAATTCAAAAACACTCCTTCTATTCCTAAATATTAATCTTTTAGAGAGTTCAACGGGTGACTACATACGGAGCAAAATGAGTGAATCTAGACTCTAAAATATGTCTATATACATCCGTATGTGCCAGTCCATTTGAAATCTCTAAAAAGACTAATATTTAGGAATGAAGGGAGTAAAATGTGAAACATGCATGGTCCTTAGTTCAATATTTAAAATGAACATGAAACTGAAACATGAATATTAAGTCTAGTACTACAGTACATGCAAATGTTGTGTTTAGGCGGAGCTATGATTGTCGGGGGTCAACCCCTCGACTGTAGATAAAATTGTGGAGCTCTGTTTAGGGTTGTCTATATTTGTCCCCACCCTCCCAACCACCAATTGGTTGTGCACCCCCACCCCTCCACCCTGGGAGAATATCATGTGCCCCCATACCTTAGATGCTATATGCCGATACGAGTTGCTTGGAGCTTGTAGATCTGAGGTATAGCAGCTCACATGACGTGTCTTAATATTTTTACAGTAAACCTTGATGAGTTTGAGAATTGCACACAATTTGTACAAAAACTAATCAGATGTCCCTGGATCCCATATCCAACGACCTCGAAGCTCGTATCACCGTAGCATCTAAGATGACGGAGGACATCATATTCTCCTGTATGTAAGAATATCATGTGCTACCACACCTTAGATGCTTTGGTCATACAAGCTCTTCGGAACCGTTGGATTTGTGACCCAACACCTCCTCGGTGGTTCGAATGGTTTTTTGTAGAAAAGCCCCAAAAGAGTTCAGCCACTACTTACAAGCACAAAGACTGCTCAGATGCCATTGGATCTCAGATCAAATGACCTCGAAGCTCGTATCACCGTAGCATCCAAGCTGCGATAGCACCTTATGTTTTCTCGCACGGGAGAATATGAGGTGCTCCCGCACCATAGATTCTATGGTGATACGAGTTCACTGAGACCTAACGGCCCACAGTAGGAGGTTTGAATGTTTTTGCAATATACGGCTGATAGAGTTTGGGAAATGCGCAGAAAGTACAAGTACTACGCATGTGCCATCTGATCACTGATCATAATACCTAGATGCTCATATCATCGTAGCGGGTAATTAATTAAGCTACAGGGAGCACCTAATATGAGCAACAGGGAGCCGTTGGATCGAAGATGCAGCGGCACACACGAGGCCTGAATGTTTTATTTGCAAAAAAACCTTTGGAGAGTTTGGAAATTGCGCATAATTACAAAGACTACTCCCAAGCCATTAGATCTCACTTCCAACGGTGTAAAAACTCGTATCACCATAGTATCTAAGCTGCGGGGTGGATGTGATATTCTGTGCCGCTGTCATTTTTGTTTGTAAACTTGCAAAAGACGTGTAACTTGTGCCATTACTTGTCTAATCGCGCAAAGTGTTTGTTCAAAAAAACCATCCTACACTGAAATATCGGAACAACACACGGGGGTCCCACTTGTCATTAATCAAATTTGGTCCTAAAACTAACAAATCTGAAAGACCAGATTCGAACTGGCAACCTGGACTACAAAGCGTAAGTCGATAGCCTGAAACAACAACGGTTGTTGGATTTGTCCCATAACTTGATTTTATACAGTATTACGTTGAGTAGAGTAGAGGGAGTGCCTTGTCAACATGTGCATGACCGTTGTCGCACTTACTGGTGGGTCCCAGGTCTGCGATCTCAATCTCTCTTCTCTCCATCGTCTAACCTTTGCACGGGCACACATGAAGAGCGGCGCTAGCTTGCCGTGGTGTTATTACAACTAAAAAAAGCTTGGAAAATAGAAGAATCGCCTAAAACAAGAGACGTTGTGGCTGGTCGAGAGGGAGCTAACCACATCTATCCTCCGTGCCACGTTTGCATGATGAAGCTGTGTGGCTAGTGGGGTGTTTTCAACTGACTGGCTGGGTCCCGAGGTCGAACCATAGGTACTAGAGTTACTGCCGACGTCTGATACAGTATATTTTTACATGCACATTTTTCCTCCATGCCGAGACGTGGCACACCCTACCGCACGGTTTTGGGGTCCTCCCGGGTGTTGCACGCATATGTTCTTCCTGACGTGGGATGCCCTGCCGCGCGTTTTCTGGGTCCTCCTCGGTCGTAGCGCCGAAGCAAGTAAATGAGTCGTCAAATCACGAAAGACCACCTTTCCCGCCGAGTACATCAGTGAAGCACAATGGCTAGCTAGTTGGGCTAGTTCGACCGATTAGCTAGGCCGCCGTCACATTTGTTTTTTCACCCATTTTTTTATCTACTTGCAGGCAGGTAAATTTAAATATCCACCGCGGCATTGCTCTGGTGTTTGGGTGCGGCAGGATTTTAAATTTTTTGATTGACGGGAGCAGGCGCGGCAGGATTTTTAATTTTTTAATTGACGGGAGCAGGCGCGGCAGCAATTAGTCACGATGACTCCGCCTGTAAAACCCACTGCTCCCTGATGTGAGAAGTCATCGAATGGTGTTTTACTAGGGTGAAAACCAAAAGATTCCCCGCTCCTCAGCTGGCTCCCTCCGCCTTCCTGTAGATTGCATTGCCTTTCAGCCGTTTCGCCCCCTTTGCTTCGTCTCCCCATTGCTTCTACCTGGTGCCATGGCGGCGCGGCAGATCCTGGAGTCCGTGGTGAGGCGCCTGACACAGGAGCTCCATGCCAAGGATGCGGAGCTCAGGGCCAAGGACGTGGATCTCCATGAGCTCAAGGAGGAGAGGAGTGCCATGCTCCTCCGTTATGTGCGGGAGTTCACGGAGCTTCAAAAGCGGCAGGCGTCCACCACAAAGATGCTCAAGGTGTCGGTGGTGTTGCTGTAGAAAGCTGGAGATATGATAGGCCATCAAGGGAGCCGGCTAGAGCGCGAGCGGGCCGATCGTGACGAGGTCCAGGATCGCCTCAGCCACTTGGTGAACCAAGTTGCCACACACGTGTTGCGGCTGCGTGATGCCTACCGTCGTGCCAGCGCGACGATGCCGGCCGTCGGGCTAAACCCGTTCGACCACCCGGTCGACTTCAACGAGCTGCGGCTTCCTAACCTGGTCTCCTTCTTCACCTATATCTCAAAGGATCTGAGCCGTCTCCGCGCGATGGTGGGGGCTGAGCTGGACAAGGAGGGGTTGCGGGTTGCCGTCGCCGTTGCCGAGCGAATCCTTTCAGGGCTCCGTTACCGGAATCCATTCGTGCCATTGGACGCCGTCTTTGATGAGCTGGCTCCCATCGACCGGGAACGGGCTCTGCGGGCGGTTGCACCCTGCATCATAAACGTCGTGCGCCTCGAGAAGAAGAGGGACTTCGATGGTGTTTAGGCGCCCTCTGCATGGGCATGTCCATGTCTCGGTGCAACATGACCGATGGATCAAACTCAGACGATGCAGATCAGTCACTGTAGCACAAAGCATGTGGGTGTGTTTGGTTGCATTCTCATCTCAATATAGTTGTTTCCTCTTCATGTATTTTTGTTAACCTACTAGTGTGGACTCATGCACCCTTCATGCACTCCGCCAAACACCCAAAAGTGGGTCAAGAAGGGAACTTTTGCTACCATCCCGTGCATCCTTCATACACCCTGCCTAACACTATTCATGCTTCATATGGTTCATGTTTCGTGGAGTAATGTAGCATTGTACTCTCTGTGCACTGTAGACCTAGTTCTGTTAACATTGATTTCACCGTTCATTCTCAACCAGACAGTCAAAAAAGCGGTGCTATGTTACATATAGGAGTAGTTGACATGCGCACAACGTCATTTGTTATCGTCATATATTACTACACTAGCAACAAGATTGTGTAGTACTGACGTATGAACCACTGCACATGCCTAGTAGTAGGAGCACGGTGTATGTTCAAGTGGCTGCCGTGTTTCGCACTCCTCCGTCGTAAGAGTGGAAACGCTTGATGTAATCATTTTTTTCTTCAAAAAATAGTGGACACCTCTACCGTGTGGATCCTCCTCCAGCCATGCACTAAATTACTCACTTTCACCGACGTGTGGGACAGCCAGCACCTGGGTCCTCCAGCCATGCACTAAATTACTCACTTTCTCCAACGTGTGGGACAGCCAGCACCTGGGTCCACCAGCCATGCACTAAATTACTCCGTAGTAGAGTGATGGTAGACTACCCCAATCGAAGCACCGTAGTAATGCCCAATGAGCCGTCAAATGACAAAACCCCCTCCTTTCCAGCAGTAAGTTGGACGGACGAAGCAACCATCATTTCACTCTTCTCTCTCAGCTTCCTCTCTTGAAGAAAACCCCCACTCGCTTTGCTTCTCCCTCACCTCGTTCCTCCTTTCACTCTTCTCTCTAAGCTTCCTCTCTTGGATGAACGCTGGAGCACCGGCCGATGTGATGTCTATGGCTCTGGCCAAAACCATCGAGGCTCATGGTACGAAAAAGCGCAAGCACCCCGCCGAGACTACCGCAGACAAGCTCAAATCCATCGCCCTGTCCAAGCCCACCTCTCCGGGATCCCTCATTAAGCAAGTCCAGGTAATGTCTCTTGTTGACGATCTTTTTCTCGATCTTGATCGTGTTTTTCATCTAACACGCAGACTAGTATCTTGGTAGTACAACTTTTGGGTGATCTTGCATGTGATTTTAGTGTGCCAAATGACGGTTCTAAATTCCTCTTTTGACCAAAACATGCGAGAGGTTGACACTGATTTCTTATAGATTACTTTCAACTATTTCCCTCTGTCCCCAAATTTCTTGTCTTATATTTGTCTAGATACGGATGTATCTAATACTAAATGTGACTTGATACATCCGTATCTAGACAAATCTAAGACAAGAATTTTGGGACGGAGGGAGTACTATAACATCAATGCTACCTTTGAAGAGGGTATATTTGCCTCAGTAACTTGTGTTATGGATATTGCAAGTAATCCCTCTGCTCTCATGCCTTTGAAGACATGTTCTAGTGTCTTTGTTCACTCATATATGGAGTATAATATCGAAAATCATCTTATATTTTTGAACGGAGGTAGTAATAAAATATGGTTTTTGTTTGAATTAGAACCAGGTCTGCGGTGGAGATGAAGTTCTCAGAGTCATGCCGCGTGAACTAGAAGACCTGATGATGAGTTCTACTGCTAAACTATCCAGCTGCTGTGTCCTTGTCGCCACGTGTCCTGAACTAGTGTTTTCCTGTAGCTTTGTTGTCAGGCGCGTTCTCGAGGCTGTACTTGACCACAACAATTTCCTGGCTGTGCCTTCAATTATGAAGGGTGTGGTTCTTGTAAAGCTTCCCAACAAATCTGATGAGGCATGTCTTCATCATCATGTTTATGAGTGGAAAGACCACTCTGTTAGGTTCTCCAAGGTTGACAAGATGGTGATGGTGCATGTAGAAATCTCTCACGAAGTCCATGGCCTAGTCAGTTATGCGGGGTTCATCCTGTAGGTCGGTGGTAAGAAATACTCTGCAGAGTTTAATTAGTGCAACTTTGCTTGTCTGTAGTAAGTACTATTGTTCAGTACTTGATTTGTGTTTGTGAACCCTATATTGTTTATTAGTATTGCCGCTTTTGGTGTGTGGTCAGTCCTGAGAACGGTCTATGTTAATGTCTGTCCACTCAATTCAGTCTGTATATTTTGAAGTATCCAGATCATCTTTTTTGTGAGGACGGTTTATCAATTATGGTTACACTCCAATATCTCTATGCATTGCAGGGTTTATCGCACCCACCAGGATTTCCAGTCCCATGGATGTTCAGTCCATACGATTTGTCACGACCTTTGGACTATCCTACTTGTGGGAGTGGGCGGGGCCCCTGCATGCCACCCATAGTTGGACGATCAATCTTCTGTTTAGTACTTCAACATAGCGATTTCCTGGTAAGGATTCACTCGTGTCACATCAAGTAAATCTTATTGATTTACTGTATAAATCTTATTGATTTAATGTCATGTTTTCTTTCTTTTCCTGCAATTTTATGATGCAGGTTTTGCCATGTGACATTCATCACAGAATAAACCATTTGGGGTTTCACTTCTTATGTCGTGTCAGTAACGAAGGCACTATCCATCACTTATATTACTGAAAAAAATTGGATCAGTCTGTTGTCTGAGTACAAGCTGAATCCCTATCATGAACTGCAGTTTGGTTTAACAAAAACGCCACAATTAATCCTTCTCGCGTTTAAAAGAAATGAAGAAAAAAAACTGGATCACGGTCATGGATCCTAGTCAAGTTAGAAAGCTTATCATAGCAGACCAAACACGATCGCCGCTGTCTTGCACATCGGTACCACCTTCAGCAACGGATCAAGCACCGGCAGTTGCTCTAGCACTAACAGCGGCAGCAGCTCAGTCTGATCTAGCTGAGGATTGGGCACCGACCGCGTCAGCGGATCAGTATGATCTACCGGAGGATCAGGCATCGACACCGGCACCAGCTCTACAAGGAGCACCATCTCCGGCAGTAGCAGCGGCTTCGGCACCTGCACCAACACCTGCACTTGCATCCGCTCTGGCCCGTGCAGTTGCACCGGCAACAGACTGGGCTACAGTTCGCACTTCAAATACCAAAGTACTTACAAAAACCGACTTGTCCACCTTCTTGGTAAGCATTGGTCGCCCAAGTGCTTCGTTCTTTTTTATTTCCATGTTGTTTTACATGATTCACTATGTTGATCTAACTGTTTGGGTATGTCTTCTTGTTTGCAAACAGAGAATTCCTAGAGCAACGAGGGAGTTGTTCAACAATCCGGGCGACCATGGCCACGTTTCTCTTACCATGCGCAGCCTTGGTGTGAATGAACCTGCTCAATATACCGTAAGTACAAAGGATGGTCGCATGATGATTGATGCTAAAGGATGGTCAAGGTTCAAATCTAAATGATATCTTGCGGTAGGGATGATGTCAAAATCAAACTTTCTCTGCAAGGAGAGCTGGTCCAAATCAACTTTGAAATTCTTCAGTAGCAGCACGCAACTGCCGAACTGATCTATCCTCCGAGAGATTTTGATGTAATAATCTGGCATGGTGAAACAAGTGTCATGTGTGTATAAGTAGTACGGTAGTATTATTTATCACATGGTATATCGTTGATAGAATTGCAACTCTGATTGCTGGTTAGGAACAGTCGTTCGATTTCATTCCAACAGCTGCCGTGCTTTATTCAACTTTGTGTATTCGCCTTGTGACAGCATCTAAAACCAGCGCCGTACCGATCGCTTGCAATATGAAAAGCGCTGAGGTAGAACACATGGGCCCCAAACATGCAGGGTGGGCCTGCGGCCCAAAGTCCAGAACCGTGAGCCTGTCTGAGTATTGTATTCTCAGCTGAACCCCCATAATGCTCGTGCATTGCACGTAACATCAAGATGCATTTGTGTGAGTATTTTATTTTGTGAGAGAAAAGGATGAACGAGGGAAGGCCTTATTTGCAAATGTGGAGAGGTGTGTGGGTACCTTTTTGCAAAATTGCCTTAGTTTCCTTCCTATCCGTCAGATATAAATCGGATGACCTATATTGCAGGATGGCAGGCACACCATCATCACCAACTCGTCTATATTGTGTTAAAACAACTCTGTTTTTTATAATTATATATGTTATATATATTCCCCTTGATTTTTCTTATGTATAAAGTTGTGATATAAAAGATTTGTATATTTCTTTATAGAGGGAGTATCTCTCTGTCAAAAAATATATTTATGTGTAACTAGTTACTCCTGTCTTTCTACTTCCTTTCGCTGATATGTGGGGAAGCCGCAACGGGTCCACGTGCCATATGCACAAATTAGAGTGCACAACTTCACGGTAGACACACCCCGGTCGTAGCGCCGCAGTAATGCCCAATGAGCCGTCAAATCACAACCCCCCCTTTCCAGCTTTAGCAGTAAGATGGACGGACGAAGCGACAATATTTCACTGGGCCTGAATCCCCTTCTCCCTCGTCTGCTTGTTCAGAGAAAAACCCCTCTTGGCGATTGCATAGGGTTTTCTCATGGAGAACTAGGTACGAATTCTTCATCCATCCCCGATAAATCCAAGTCCCTTGGTCGCATGTAATCCTAGGATGGCAGCCGCCACCATTGATGCATTTTTCTTCCTACTAAATCTAGTGTGTTTCATTTGCAGTGCCCAAGGTGCGAGTACCCTACAGGTTTCTGCGCCCTCGGCGAGACTCCACACTTGTTCCTTCTCATCCTAACATAGGATTTTAAAACGCGCACAGTATGCTCCTAGAATCCTCTTTTCTATCCTGGAGGGTGGGATTTTTCTGAACATGCTGTCGACTAATTTGGAAATTTGGATTGCTATATTTGGATAAAAGGTACTACTAGTACGATGGTCAACACTGACGTGAAGGAGGAAGTTATTTCTAGATTTGGATAGGGAATACATTGTGTTCTCATATTATTTTTCCTGTAGTGTATTATTTGCTCTGCCAGAACACATGTACTCAAGATGCTCGGCCTTGCCATAACTGAATACACTAGTTTAATGGTCACAGTGAAGACAAGCCATGGATATAAGTTCCGAATTGGGTTCATGAACCAAGAATATCGCTGCTTTTTTATGGCCGAACTTGGATAAACTTTCTCAAGTGTTACAGACTGAAAGTTGGCGCACGAATGTTGATGGAAATATCAGAACCTGGTATCATCTTCACTGCGATCTTCCACCCCGACGTCGTTCCAATTGTTCATCCATGTTAATTTTGTATCTGATTCTTGCTTGTTGCCTCGATTACTTCTTAATCCACCTATTCTGTCTAACTAATCACAATTTAACTTTAGAAGTAGCAACGAATCTCTCACGAAGATGCTACTTCTAACTAATATTTTCTTATAATTGGTGGCATGTGTAGGTTTTTTCAGAGTTAAGCAGGCTACTCGTTTGTTATTCTGTAATAACTCGGCTGTTACTAATGGCACTGAAGTTGACTGCGTCGACATCCACAAGTTCCTACACTTTATTGATCATCTTGAGATCCTTGTGGGGCGTTTCAATGGTGGAAGTCCACGTGGGATATGTGTGCCACTGCTGCACTCGTTGAACAGGTCCAACTGTGTCAAGAAACTTATGATACGAGCTGTTTTCTATTATATATGTCGTTCATAAACTATTGCTTATACACAGTTTTACAGCTGTGATCTTCTTGAAACAGAAACTGTCAAGTTCTATTGTTCCTATACAAATGCCTGACCATGGTCGGGTCAGACTTGCACTTGCTGATACGTCTCCAACGTATCTATAATTTATGAATCATTATGCTATTTTATTAGCTGTTTTGAATGTTAATGGGCTTTATTATACACTTTTATATTACTTTTGGGACTAACCTATTAACCGGAGGCCCAACCCATATTGTTGTTTCTTGCCTATTTTAGTGTTTCGAAAAAAAGGAATATCAAGCGGAGTCCAAACGGAATGAAACCTTCGGGAGCGTTATTTGTGGAACGGAAGCGATCCAGGAGACTTGGAGTTCAAGTCAAGGAAGCTTCGAGGTGTCCACGAGGGTGGGGGGCGCCCCCCTACTAGGCGCGCCCCCTGTCTCATGGGCCCCTCGAGCGTCCCCCGACCGACTTCTTTCACCTATATATTCCGATATACCCTAAAAACATCAGGGACAACAATACATCGAGAGTTCCACCGCCGCAAGCCTCTGTAGCCACCAAAAACCTCTCGGGAGCCCGTTTCGGCACCCTGCCGGAGGGGGATCCCTCACCGGTGGCCATCTTCATCATCTCGGCGCTCTCCAAGACGAGGAGGGAGTAGTTCACCCTCGGGGCTGAGGGTATGTACCAGTAGCTATGTGTTTGATCTCTCTCTCTCTAGTGTTCTCTCTATGACACGACCTTGATGTATCGCGAGCTTTGCTATTATAGTTGGATCTTATGATGTTTCTCCCCCTCTACTCTCTTGTAATGGATTGAGTTTTCCCTTTGAAGTTATCCTGTCAGATTGAGTCTTTAAGGATTTGAGAACACTTGATGTATGTCTTTCCATGCTTATCTATGGTGACAATGGGATATCACGTGATCCACTTGATGTATGTTTTGGTGATCAACTCTCGGGTTCCGCCCATGAACCTATGCATAAGGGTTGGCACACGTTTTCGTCTTGACTCTCCGGTAGAAACTTTGGGGCACTCTTTGAAGTACTTTGTGTTGGTTGAATAGATGAATCTGAGATTGTGTGATGCATATCGTATAATCATGCCCACGATACTTGAGGTGACAATGGAGTATCTAGGTGACATTAGGGTTTTGGTTGATTTGTGTCTTAAGGTGTTATTCTAGTATGAACTCTATGATAGATTGAACGGAAAGAATAGCTTTATGTTATTTTACTACAGACTCTTAAATAGATCGAGAAGAAGGGATAACTTTGAGGTGATTTCGTACCCTACCATAATCTCTTCGTTTGTTCTCCGCTATTAGTGGCTTTGGAGTGACTCTTTGTTGGATGTTGAGCGATAGTTATATGATCCAATTATGTTATTATTTTTGAGAGAACTTGCACTAGTGAAAGTATGAACCCTAGGCCTTGTTTCCTAGCATTGCAATACCGTTTACGCTCACTTTTATCATTAGTTACCTTGCTGTTTTTATATTTTCAGATTACAAAAACATATATCTACCATCCATATTGCACTTGTATCACCATCTCTTCGCCGAACTAGTGCACCTATACAATTTACCATTGTATTGGGTGTGTTGGGGACACAAGAGACTCTTTGTTATTTGGTTGTAGGGTTGTTTGATAGAGATCATCTTCATCCTATGCCTCCCACGGATTGATAAACCTTAGGTCATCCACTTGAGGGAAATTTGCTACTGTCCTACAAATCTCTATACTTGGAGGCCCAACAACGTCTACAAGAAGAAGGTTGTGTAGTAGACATCAAGCTCTTTTCTGGCACCGTTGCCGGGGAGGTGAGTGCTTGAAGGTATATCTTTAGATCTTGTAATCAAATCTTTTTGTTTCTTGTTTTATCACTAGTTTAGTCTATAAACGAAAACTACAAAAAATGGAATTGAGTTTGTCTCATACGCTTCATCTTTTTAATATCTTTCATGAGTGTGATGAGAAGGAAAATTGTGCTCAAGTGCTAGAAGAAGAATGCATTAAAATGCTTGGCACTAAATCTTTGAATGATGAGCATGATTGCAATGTTGTTAGTATGAACTCTTTGAATATCCATCGTACTAATGATGATTGCAGTAGTTATGATGAAAATGTCTCCTATAAACATGTCGATTTTTGTGGAGTAGATTGGGTTTGCAAGTACACACCAAATAGGGAAAATAGATATTGCAAGAGGCATAAGCATTTAGAAACTAAATGGTTGCAAGAAAGGTTTAATGTTAGTGCTGAAAATTTTAAATATCTCCGTCGTATTGTGAACTTTGCAATGAACAAGGTCATTTAAATCTTCTATGCAAATTGTTTCATGATCGAATCGTGTCCAAAAATTATGATGATTTGATTTCCCTTGCACATAATAATGAACTTAGTGTGCTTTTGGGTTATGAAGAGTTGAAACGTGCAACTAAGCTTATTCCAGAATTTAACCTTGAGAATTTTCTTGATATTGATCTAGAGAAGATTTATTTGTATTGTGCGGTGAATTGCATTGAAAATCCTTATATTGCCAATTACCTAAAGAAAAGAAAGCAAATAGAAGATGAAGAGAATACTAATGAAAGGGAAGAGACTTCCCAATATCCTCCTATTATTTCTTATGATGAATCAGGTAACGAGGAGGAGCTTTCTATTCAACCAATCTCATCAATAAGGAGCTCAAAGAAGAAAGTTGAACCTACACATAATGTGAAGAAGAAAAAGAAAATAAGTAGCAACAAAGGTAAAAAGGTATCTCTCTCAAATGATGTTGCTCCTACTACTCATTGTGATGATGATAATTGCTATACTATTGGTGCTATCCATACTATTAATGATGAGAGTGATTATGCTTATGATATGAAAAGGCCCAAGCTTGGGGAAGCTATGTTTGATGAGGATGACATATTTGAGAATATATTTGCTGCAATTAATGTTTGTCCCAAGCTTCGGGATGCTATGTTTAATGAAGATGATATTTTTAGCATCCCAAGTTTTGATACGCAAAGTTGTTATGATGATAGCATGCCTCTTACCTATGATGATTATATTGATGAAAGTGGGTTTGGAAGAGTGTCAACTTTAGGAAGTAGTGATCCCACTATTTTGGAGGATGTTGAATCTTATTGTGATGAATATGTAAGTGGATTTGGAAGAGTGTCGACTTTATTTAGTGATGATTCCACTATCTTGGAAGAGGTTTCAATCGATTATGATGAGAACGAAGTTGCTACTTATGATGATTATTGTGATGAAACTTATGCTATAAAAAGTAGTGATGATTATATTTATAAAACTTGTCATGATTATGATTACCCTTTTCCTAAACTTTACTCTTTTAATGTGGAAACAATTTATAGTATTCAAGTCTCTTATGATACTCCCACTATTCCGAATAAGAAGAATGTTGCTTATGTGGAGAGTAGTAAATTTTTTATGCAAGTAGATCATGAAAAGAATGCTTTATGTGATGGTTATATTGTTGAATTCATTCATGATGCTACTGAAAATTATTATGAGGGAGGAACATATGCTTGTAGGAATTGCAATAATATCAAGTGTCCTCTCTATGTGCTTAAAATCTTGAAGTTATGCTTGTTTTGCCTTCCTATGCCAGTTGATTATTGTTCCCATAAGTTGTTATCTCACAAAATCCCTATGCATAGGAAGTGGGTTAGACTTAAATGTGCTAGTCATATGCTTCATGATGCTCCCGTTATGTTTCAATTCTTATCTTTTATGTGAGCATCATTGTCATCTTCACGCCTAGCTAAAAGGCATTAAAGAAAAGCGCTTGTTGGGAGACAACCCAATATTTATCCTTACTGTTTTTGTGTGTTCACATGATTATGCTACTGTAGTAATCATGTGTCGGTGTACTAGAGTAGGGGTACCCTAGTATCCCGAACTTGTGCACGGGCAGTCGCAGCACCCCGCGGAAAGGCTTGCCGGGTGACCACCAAAGTCCTCCGTGGTTCCTTTGGAGCCATTCAAGAACAAAGTATTCAAGCCAAGGAGACAAGGCCCCTGCAAGAGGAGCTTGCCTGGAAGGCCAACCGAGGCATCTCAAGGAACTTGCCTCGATGCGCCACGCGTCCCGGCAAGGCCTGGTGAGCGACAAGCTTCCGGACGCGACAAGACAATGACCGCGGCAAGGCCCTTGCCGCGGCAAGCTACCACTCTGTGCCGCTCCAAACATCCACCAGCGTGTCGCCAGGACCTTTCGGTAGCGTGGCAAGAGGCTGTGCAGCCAGCAGTGCGAGGTGCCAAGCGACGCTGACAAGATTGCCATCGTGGCGAGCGGTGGCGTCCCTGGCGGTCCCTTTTTACACTGTTTGGGCGACGCAGACGGGCATTTAATGCCTTTGTCCCCTGCCGTCAGGGTTAGGTATGATACACTGTACAAGTAGTTGTACCAACCGCAACATTTTTCCATTTTTACCCTTGCCTACGTTGCCACCTGTTGGTGACCCCTTGAGCATATAAAAGGAGGCCCATGCGCAACGTAGAGGGGGGGTTCGAAGGCAGAAAACACTCACACTCGGTCTCGTTAGCAGCTAGTGTGTACTGTAGCAATTAGCGCTCCCGAGCAAGAACTCAATACACTCACGCATGCAACAGTGGGAGTATTATCTCTCCGGAGAGCTCCGAAGCTGGGTAAACTGCTCGTGTGCTTCGCCTCGATCCGCTCTTCGTGCGACCTCCGCCCCCCGCCGAACCGGAAGGGGCCCGGTCCGCCGGCCCCATAGGTGTTCGTGGATCAGCTTCCCCGACATCTTTGGCGCGCCAGGTAGGGGGCGTCGAGGTTGTGTGAACCAGATCCGGCGTTCACACGAGCTAGATCTTCATCTTCTTCATCGACATGCCGCCGAAGAAGAAGGCTTCGTAGGCGGCTGTTCCGTCCACGTCGATCCCACCACCACCGGAGCAAACGGGTGGTGGGGTAGACGCCGGCGGAAGAACGGGCATCGACGAGGGAGCTCACGGTGCTGCCAGGTCCAAGGACAAGGCTGCGCAGACCTCGTTATCCGTACATGCGCCGCGCCCATCTCAGGAGGCGCGGGACCGACATCGTCATGGTACTTGCTGTACCATACGTTCGTTGGACCAAGATCGAGCCGGTGGATCTCAGGGTGCTCAAGACCAGCATGCACGCCAACATGCTGGCACGAGCAAGACACGGTCGCCTGGACGGGATACTGCTCCTTCTAACATAGTTAGTAGTCCAAGCATATCCCGCTCCTCGCACCGTTCACCACTGCCACCCACCACTCCAGCAGAAGCGTTGGCGCGAGCTCAACTACTCCTGGATTACCCTCCAGCAGTGGACAAGATCGACAAATGGAGGGCCACCATTCAGAGTCTCATCGGCTTCGCCAACGGCGACACTCCACGGCAGCCGAGTACATCGCAGCCGCGGCAAGATTGCCAGGCGCGAGCCGATGGCGACAAAACCGGTGGGGTGCAACCACCGTGCACTCCCTGCCCCGAAGGCCAAGATCGCCGACTCGCCGGATCCACCTCGACAGCGACTCCACCGCATCATCAGATCCACGAGCTCATCGCGATCAACGCGAAGTTCTTCACGAACGATAGCAAGAAGACGCTCGTACTCGCATCAAGCGCCAAAGAGAAGCGCGGCGTTAATCAGACCAGCGCGCTGGGCCCTCTGTCGACATGCATGTGCCAGGGGAACCAGGCGACTTGCCATACGCGGTAGGCTGCCCTGCGTTTACTCGTGAGCTGCGGCAAGTCCAGTGACCCAGTATGAAGAATTTCAAGCCAGATGTACCAGAGAAGTACGATGGCAAGTCGCATTCGTCAGAGTTCCTCAGCTTCTACACCATCGCGGTGCAAGCTGCCGGGGAGCGGGACGACAAGATCCTTGCCAACTACTTCCCGCTGGTGCTCAAGCCCAATGTCAGATCCTGGCTCATGCACTTGTCGGACAACTCCATATCCTCCTGGGCAGACCTATGCCATCAGTTTGTCGGCGCCTTTACAGGCGGCCACAAGCCTCATGGCCAAGAGAGCGACCTTCGTATGCTCACCCAGAAGGAAGGAGAGCCCCTGCGCAAGTATATTCAGAGATTCAGCCGTGTACAGCACAACATCCCAGATGTCCACCCTGCCGCGGTCATCAGCGCGTTCCATCAGAACGTGCAAAACCGCAGAATGCGGGAGGAGATGGCAATGTACAAGATCAGAGACGTCAGTGAGCTATATGCTCTGGCCGACAAATGTGCACGTGCTGAGGAAGGGAGGAAACTCCCCGGAGAGAATACAGAAGCAAGAGTATCTGATAGTGAGGATACTGCCCCGGCAAAGAAAAACCGGCGGCGGAACAACAGGAAGAAGAAAGGCAAAGATGTGCTAGTTGTTGAGCAGTCCGGCAACGGAGGTGGCGCCAAGAAAGCCAAAGCTGGTAGCTCCAGCGAGGAGGCTGTGGCGGTCAACGACAAGTAGGACAACACCAACAAGCAGTACTGCAAGATCCACCGCACCAAGGACCATGACCTCCAGAGCTGCAAGGAGGTCGAGCAGCTTGTCGAGCAGCAAAAGGGTGAGTACGAGCGACGCGACAAGGCGAAGGACCAAGAAGGTACTGGAGGATCCGGCAAGAAACGTCCCGGCCGAGGAGGGCGCCGCGGCAAGGCCAAGCAGCGGCAAGGAGATAGACCTCCCCGCGGCCGCGACAAGGATGAAGATGACGACGACGATGAAGATATGGATGATGACGGGACCGATGAGCAGGAGTTCCAGAAAGCCACAGAGGTCCTGTGCGTTAACGGCGGTGCTTCTCTGCATACTTCACACCGCCAGCTCAAGCAGTGGGTGCGGGAAGTCAATGCAGCAGAACCACCCGTCGAGTCACGCAAGCCTCTGAAATGGTCCAGCACGCCTATCATCTTTGATATTGCGGACCACCCTGATCGCATAACTGCGGTCGGGTGCTTGCCGATGTTGGTTTCGCCAACTATCCGCAACCTCAAGGTCACTAAGATGCTAGTTGATGGCGGGGCCGGCTTGAACCTGATCTCCTCCGTGGTACTCCAGAAACTCCATATCCCTGACAGCGAGCTCGAAGAGACCGGCACATTCCAAGGAATCAATCCGGGAAGGAGCAAGCCAAAGGGAAAGATCACGTTGCCGGTGACATTTGGCAGCGAGTTGAACTTCAGGACTGAGAGAGTCACTTTTGACGTTGCTGACTTTCCATTGCCTTACAATGGGATACTTGGCCGTCCAGCGCTAGCCAAATTCATGGCAGCCTCTCACTATGCATACAACATGCTGAAGATGCCAGGCCCGATAAGTGTCATCTCTGTCCCTGGCGACAAGAAGGATGCTCTTATCTGCACCGACAAGATCTACCGGGAAGCAGCAGCCGTGACAGATCGCAAGTCACTTGCCGCTGAAGCTCCCGGGGGGAAGAAAAAGACCAAGTCCGGCAAGAGTTCTGATGCCCACTCCGGCAAGCGCACCTCTTCGGAGTGCTGCGCTACCATCAAGGACGCACCATCGAGCTCCACCAGCAAGTGTAAGAAGACAATGGCAGCTCCACCAGAGACCAAGAAAGTGTCCGCCAAGGAGGACAGCACTGGTGGTACCTTCACCATCAGTGCCTCTCTCGACCCTAAATAGGAAAGCGCGCTCGTTGCTTTCCTGCGGGCGAACGTCGATGTGTTTGCATGGCAACCGTCTGACATCCCCGGTGTTCCCAGGAAATTAATCGAGCACCATCTTGCCGTCTGCCCTCATGCGCGGCCCGTCAAGCAGAAAGTCAGGAAACAAGCAGTGGAGCGCCAAGAATTCATCGCAGAAGAAATCAAGAAATTGGAAGCAGCAGGCCTCGTCAGAGGAGTGATCCATCCTACGTGGTTGGCCAATCCTGTAGTCGTGCGCAAGGCAAACGGGAAATGGAGGCTTTGTATCGATTTCACCGATGTCAATAAAGCTTGTCCCAAAGACCCATTTCCCTTACCGCGCATTGACCAGATTATTGACTCCACGGCCGGATGTGACTTGCTTTCATTTCTTGACGCATACTCAGGATACCATCAGATCTTCATGGCAGAAGAGGATGAGGAGAAGACCGCATTCATCACTCCATGTGGCACATACTGTTTCATACGGATGCCTTTCGGTTTAAAGAATGCTGGTTCAACATTTGCAAGGGTAGTCCATGACGCTTTTGAGCCACAAATACACAGAAATGTGGAAGCCTACATGGATGACATAGTGGTCAAGAGCAAGGCAAGGAAACTCTGATTCAAGATTTAGACGAAACCTTTGCAAATCTGCGCAAGATCAACCTCAAGCTTAATCCCGAGAAGTTTGTGTTTGGGGTCCCTTCCGGCAAGCTTCTCGGGTTCTTCGTGTCTCAGCGGGGAATTGAAGCCAATCCCGACAAGATCAAGGCCATTGAGCAGATTGAAGCACCAAAGCGCGTCAAGGATGTGCGAAGACTTGCCGGTTGCGTGGCTGCTCTCAGCAGGTTTATCTCTAGGTCTGTTGAGCATGCCCTGCCATTTTTCAAAATATTGAAAAAGGCAGGTCCAATGAAATGGACTCCGAAAGCGGAGGCTGCGCTGCGGGACTTAAAGAGATACTTGTCCTCCACTCCAACACTTGTCGCACCTAAGCCACAAGAGAAGTTGCTGCTGTATATAGCGGCAACCAATCAAGTGGTTAGTGCTGCGTTAGTAGCGGAGAGGGAGGCGGATGATGAGCCAGCAACCACGGCAGATGCACCTAGCGACAAGCAGGGGGCTTCACCGGCAAGCTCTGGTCCCGACAAAGATGGATCTGCGCAGGCACATGAGGAGATACAGAAGAGAATGGTGCAGCACCCAGTTTACTTTGTCAGTCCCTTCTCCAGGGGGCTAGGTCAAGGTACTCTGGTGTGCAGAAATTTCTTTTCGGCCTTCTCATGGCCTCAAGAAAGCTGCTCCATTACTTCCAAGCACATGAGATCACAGTTGTCCCTCGTTTTCCGCTGAAGAGGATACTGCAGAATCCAGAAGCAACAGGCAGGATTGTCGAGTGGGCACTGGAACTGTCAAGCTTTGGCCTCAAGTTTGAGAGCACTTCAACTATCCAGAGCAGAGCATTGGCAGAGTTCATAGCAGAGTGGACGCCAACACCAGATGAAGAAATTCCAGAAACGAGCATCCCCGTCAAGGAAGCAAGCAAAGAGTGGCTGATGTACTTTGATGGTGCCTTCTCGCTGCAAGGCGCCGGAGCGGGCGTGTTACTTGTTGCGCCCACCGGAGAACACCTCAAGTACGTAGTCCAGATGCACTTTCCCAAGGAACAAGCAACGAACAATACCACAGAGTACGATGGTTTGCTTGCCGGTCTTAGGATCGCGGCGGACCTTGGGATCAAAAAGCTCATTATCAGGGGTGACTCACAGCTTGTTGTCCGCCAAGTGAACAAGAATTATCAGAGTCTGTTGATGGAAGCTTACGTTGATGAAGTGAGAAAGTTAGAAGAGCACTTTGACGGCCTACAGATGGAACATGTTCCAAGAACTCAGAACGACATTGCCGATGGCCTGTTAAAGTGCGCCGCACTTAAGTTACCTGTTGAACCAGGGATCTTTGTGCTCAAACTGGCTCAACCGTCTGTAACGCCATCAACTGGACAGAGCAAGAAGAGGAAGTTGATTTCTGGTGACTATTTTCCGGCAGAGCTCCCCGAAGCCGCCGCCAAGAAGGTCCCTAAGATCAACACCAAGGGTGCTGAGGAGCAGTCTGCTCCGGCAAGCCCTAGGGTTTGTTCCGTTGTAGCAGATGCTCCCAACAAGTTTTGCTCCGGCAAGCTTGCCGGGGAACATCAAGCTCCGGCTGAGCCGCAGGTTCTCGCCGTAGAAGCGGATGTTCCCGCAGCAGCAGATGTGCCTTTAGTCCTTGTTGTCGAGCCACAAGCTCCAGCATGGGCACAACAGATTTTCCGTTTCCTTCAGACAGGAGAACTTCCCGAAGAGCAAGAAGAAGCGAAAAGAGTAGCCTGGCAGTCAAGTATGTACCAGTTTGTCGACAACACACTATACAGAAGAAGACTCAATGGTGTGAAATTGAAGTGTATTCACCGGGAAGATGGACAAAAGCTGTTGGCAGAGATACATGGAGGCATATGTGGTCACCACATTGGCGCAAGAGCACTTGCTAGCAAAGCCTTCCGGCAAGGTTTCTTTGGGCCGACAGCCCTCCAGGATGCAACTGCACAAGTAACCAAGTGTGAAGCGTGCGGTTCCATTCCAAGCAAATACACCAGCCAGCTCAAGCTCTCGGGGCGATCCCTTTATCCTGGCCATTTTGATGCAGGGGCTCGAAATCCTCGGACCCTTTCCCGAGCTGTCGGGGCTTTGAGTACTTATGCGTTGCAATCGACAAGTTCACAAAGTGGCGGAAGTGGAAGCGATGAGGAAGGTGACAACACGATCGTGATCAAGTTCTTTAGGTCGATTGTTTGCCGTTTGGGGATCCCTAACAGGATCATCACCGACAACGGCACACAATTCACGAGCCACACCTTCATGCGATCGTCCAAGATCTTGGCGCCAAGGTCTGCTTTCGCTTGCTCACCCGAGAAGCAGCGGTCAAGCGGAGAGGGCAAATCTGAAGTGTCGCGGGCTCAAGACCAGACTTTCGGCAGGCTGCGCAAGTGCGGAAAGAATCTGGATTGAGGAGCTGCGGTGGTTCTTTGGTCGATCAGACGACGCCAAATCAAGCCAGCGGCGGACACCTTCGCTCTAGCCTATGGAGCAGAGGCAGTTCTCCCCACGAAACTCGTATACGGGTCACCTCGAGTGCTCGCTTATGATGAGCTTGAGCAAGAGCAGCTGCGACAAGATGACGCGCTGCTCCTTGAGGAGGACTGTCTTCAGGCCGCTGTACGAGCTGCTCGGTACCAGCAAGCTTTGCGCCGCTACCATAGCCGCAAAGTTAATGCCAGAAGTCTCGAGGAAGGCAACCTTGTTCTTCGGAGCGTTCAGTCCGCCAAGAATTCCAACAAGTTGACGCCAAAGTGGGAAGGCCCTTACCGGGTAAACCGAGTCACTAGGCCTGGCGCTGTCCGCCTTGAGACCGAAGATGGCACTCCGGTGAGCAACTCCTAGAACATTGAGCATCTTCGCAAGTTTTACCCGCGCGGTTGCCGGAACCTGTTCCGGCAACCACCTTTTGTACAAGCCTTGCCGCTGTTGCATGTAACCCTTTGTACAAAGCCGGGCGCAGACCCCGTTTATAAGTAAAGCTCATGTGCTCCGCACATCTTGTCCATTTCATGCTTTCTTTTTTTTTGCATGTGTTACATGACACTTTGTGCAGCACCTACCCCCGGTAAGCAATAACGAGTTGTAAGGCTCCATATCTTTATTTTTTGTTCTTTCTTTTCCTCAAAGAAAGGAAGGTCCCCTCGCCCACAAGTTTGCCGGGGGGAAAGGAGAAGATAATGGTGTGGACCAGGCGTCGTTCAAGAAAGTTTCGCCTTACCGGGAAGCAAACGACATAAAAGCTAAGTTGCCAAAGTTTGAGCAATCAGTTTTAAAAATTTTAAGTTATCTTCCTCGAACGACCGTGCTTTGTATGGAAAACCTGTGCGCGGAGGAACCAACTCGTAGCTAGTTGCGCCCTTACTTTGTTTTGAGTCCGCTCAACAACTTAAGTGAGCTGCGACTAGCTGCGGCAAGGTTTCTTGTCGGTAGCGGCACCGCCAAAGAGGCTCTTGACGTCCCTTTTCAGCACTTTCATGACTAAGGTGCCTGCACCGGCAAGTTCCCTAAAAGCGTAGGGCAAAAACATACAAAGGAAGGAATCAAGTAAAGGAAATAACATAGCAATCGATACCCAAAATAGAGTTATATTACAAGATAGCTTGTCGCAGCTCTAACAGATTGTTTTCATAACATGACCAGCAGCGACAAGAAAAGGAGAAAACGAGCGGCCTAATCTACGTGATCGCCCTCAACCCTCTTGATTCCGCTCACCTTGTCCACAATGGGTGCGACAAGGGTCTTGAGCGCTTCCAGATCAGCTTCCGGCGGCAAGGTCCTGAGGACGTTGGTGAGGTGGAGGCCCGGGTTGCGGAAGGCCACCTTCACCAACACCTTTTGAAGAGCTCCCGCGCAGATCTTGCGCGACTCGTCGGCCAACTGCTTTGGGATCTTCTCCCAGAGTCGCTGGAGGGTCGTCGCCACGCCTTTGAAGAACATGCTGAGCTTGGCACTGGGTTGGTGGTTCTCATCGGAGGAATACCCGAGATCCTCCATCCCCAGCTGCGCCAGCTCCCTGGCAATATCCACGAGACCCTTTGTCCAGTGCTCCACATTCTCCCTAAAAGTGTTCTGGGTGACGGCAGCACTCGCCAGCAGCGCCTCGTCGGCCTCGATCTGCTTCTTCAAGGCCACCTCCTGTTCCCTGGCGCCGTCCAGTGTCTTGGTCAAAGTAGCCAGCTTCAACTCAAGATCTGCATTGGAGTCCTTGGCGGCGCTAAGCTCCTTGCCCTTCTCGACGAGACGACCCTGCAGCTCGCCAAGGGTATAGGCGTCCTTCTCGCGCTCACGCTTGAGCGCGGCAAGCTCTTCGCCGCTCGTCTTGAGATTGGCCTCCAACTGCGCCACTTTCATCTCCAGCTCCTTCTTGGCGGCCTCGGCAGCTGCGGCAGCACCCTCTGCTTCCTTGAGAGCCCTGCCGAATGTTTGCTCGCGCGCGGCAAGCTCCTCCTCGTGGCTGTCAAGGTTGACCTTCCGCTGCGCCAACTCACCCTCCCGCACAAACAGCTCCTCGGCGGCAAGCCGCTGTTGCTCTTCAACTTCGGCCTTCTCAAGGAGGAAGGCTTTCCGCGCCTCGGCGAGTTGCTCCCGCTCCTTTGCAAGGGACCGGAGATTTTCCTGGTTAAGATCCCGGAGCTCCTCCGCGCGCTTCTCGATGTCCACTCCCGCCTTCGCGACAAGCGCTTCTCGGGATTCCACCTTGGCCTGCCAAGCGCGGTAGAGTGACACCAGCTTCCGTAGCAGCCGCTTCTCCTCAGACTCGTCGCTGCTGCTGCTTGGCGCGTCAACCAGTGTCAATCTAGCGGAGGCGAGCACCTCTCCATCAAAGGTTTCTCCTTCGACCGGCGCCCTGGAGCTTGACGCCCAGGGGAGCTTGTTGAAGACGCCATAGCCGGCCTTCAAATAGGCCCCGGGCTGGGGCTCTCCGGAGCCTGACACTGCGGCAGCGGCGGAGGGATCGGCGGTCGGCGTAGCGCCTGTCGCTCCTACGGCCTCAGGGCCGTCAGTGCGATCGCCAGATCCCTCGCTAGCTTCTGCGGCGGCAGCTTTGGCGGCCTCTTCGCCGGCGGGCTCATCAGCGCCAACTGCTTCTTCGGTGGCAGCGGCGTCGTCCGTGTTGCCGCGTGCGTTCTCCTCACCGGTGAGCTCGGTCTCCATTTGCTCCGTGAAAGATGGATCTGACGACCGGAAAAGGGAGAAAAGTCAAGCAAATATCCAAAAAGAAAACCAGAAGAAGAAGAACCCAAGGGAAGTTTTCAAGCAAGAGGATTACCTGCACTGGGCTCTGCAGTCATGGTCTCCACCACGGGGGGGTCGCTGGTGCTGTCCCTTGCCGGAGAACTCTCCCTTGCCGGATACTTCTCCCTTATCGGAAAATTCTCCCTTGCCGGAGAACGCTCCCTTGCCGGGGAATCCTCCCTTGGCGGTGTGGTCGAAGCAGATGGCATGTCGGGGGCGGCTTCTGGGCGCTCCTGATGAGGCTGTTCTACTCCTACACAAACAAATAGCCAGGTGTCCGCAAAGAAAGACCACCCATGTGCTCCTAACAGCGGTAAGTAAATCATGTACTTACGCTGAGGGCTGCACTGGGGGCTGCTTTGGGGAATAGTTGCCGGGTCCGGCAAGGTGGTCTCGGAAACATCCCCTGCTGTCGCGGTGGGTTCGTCCTCGATGAAAATCACCGGGACCTTGGCTCTCTTCGCCGCTCTCTGGGCCAGAGTCCTGAAAAGGAATGAGTTCAGAGTAAAGCAAATCAGATACAAGACAAAACAGCAAGAATTGAAGAACTACAAGTACAGCAAAGAATCTTACTCTTCTTCTTCCTCGTTGGAGCTAAGCGCGGAGAGGTCGAAGTCCGGCCCACCTTCGGCGCGGCGAGGCGGAGGAGTAGGTTCCCTTGGCCGCTTGGCGGGGGCAGTGGCGGTGGTTTGAGACAACCCGGCTCCGGCCGCCGCCGTGGCGTGAGAGGTGACAGGAGCAGAAGCGATGGTACGGGAGGACCCCGCTCCAGTTGCCGCAGCGGCGTGAGGCGCTCCCACGGCAACATTGCTTGTCGCGGTAGAGCGCGTCGCGCGGCGCGGTGGCTGTTGACTCGTCTGCCGCTCCGCTACGTCCCCGGCTTTGCGGAGACGCCTTCTTGGTGGATCTCGGGGCTCTGCGTGCGGCGGGCTGTCTGAAGATGAGGAGGAAGAGGAGTTGGTCTTCGACGAGCCGCTCGCACCCTCGGCGGACTCGCTCGACTCGGCTTCAGGCTCGGAAAGCTCTTCCTCGCCGGCAAGCCACTCTCGCTCAGCAAGGCTTGCCGCCTCTGCTGCCTCTGCCTCCTCCACTGTGAACCCAAACTCGCCCCCGGCAGCGGCTGCCGCCGCCTCTTCCGCCCTAGTGGCGATGAGCTGCATCTCCGCATCGGTGGTTTCGCGGGTGAGGCTTTTCTGCTCATTAGAACAGACCAGCACTTCTACCAAGCCGTCGAAGAACTCCTGCACGACGTCGTCTGCAGGCTCTTGCCAAGTTGGGACAATCCCATGCGAATCGCACAGCGGCATCATTGCACGGATGCGGTCGGCGAGGAGTTGTTGCCAGTGAACGACACCCTTCGCAACCCGAACCATTCAGGATGTTGAGGTCGTGCTTGAACAATTCCTTGAGCATCACGTCCGCCTCGGGGCGGTGAAGTTGATGTTGAGGCCCGGCGCAGCCTCATGATGTCCGCCGCACCCGAACTCCCAGCGGGTCTCCTCCTCTCTGCGAGGGCGTCTGTGGCGAAGAAAATCTGCGCCAACGGCGCCTACAGTGAGCCCGGCAAGCCTGAGGCGCAGGATCCGGGTGACGGCAATCTTCAGCCTATCGTCCTCCGGGGCCACGGTGCTCCAATCGTTGCCGTGGACTTTCGGGGCTTGGCGCTCGGCGGTAAATGGCTGTGGGTTCTCCTCGACAATCCAGCACCAGTCAGCTCTCCATTCCTCCCACTTGCCGCGGAGCTCTCCCTCTAGATAAGCTTCCTTCTTGCCGGCTCTCGAGATCCAGGCGATTCCGCCGGATAGAGGCTCCCCTCTCTCAACTCGGGGCATAAAGAAGTGGTGGAAAAGAGCTACATTTGGGTGGAAACCGACAAAGTTTTCGCAGAGATGTGCGAAAACTGCCATGGTCAGAACGGCATTGGGGGTGAAGTCAAGGAGGTGGAACCCGTAGGTGTTCATGATGTCGCAGAAAAATTCAGAGAAAGGCGGGCAGAGCCCGCAGTAGAAGAACAACACGAAGAAGGGATATCCATTCGGAGCCCGTTCCGAAGCGGCGGCGGAGAGTACCTTCGTGCGCGGATGCGCTCGCGTCTCCGTCGACCAGAAGAGGTAGTAGTACTCCCTCAGCTCCTTTGCAGCGAGCTTGGGGGGGAAGGTTGTCCGCTCCTTTCGCAGCGCCGCGAGCCGCTGCACCTCGGTCGACTTCACGGCCTTCCCCTTTCCGGCTTTCAGAGCCATGGCGGAGGTGGTGGGGGAGATCGATGGCGTTGGTGGTGCTGGTGGCGATGGGGGGCGGAGCGCTGCTCTCTTTTCAGCTTTGAGAAGGGGGGAGCGGCGGAGGTTTCTGAGATTGGAATAGCAACGAAGAGATGGGCGAACTGCCCCTGTTTCCCCTGCTTATAAAGAGGGAGGGGGCGGACGTTCCGTCTTTCCGAATAAAGAAACCACCCACGATCTCTCCCACGACGCCGAATTCGACGCGTGCCGTTCAGGGAGGGCGCGGGGATCGGAGTGAGATCTGGCGTAACCCGGGCGCGTGCCGTGCCTGTTTTGGGCCTGGCCCAACAGCGCTCGGCACCGTGTGTGGCCCAGGCCCGGGAGTTCCTGTCGGTGTACTAGATTAGGGGTACCCTAGTATCCCGAACTTGTGCATGGGCAGTCGCAGCACCCCGCGCCAAGGCTTGCTGGGTGACCGCCAAATTCCTCTGTGGTTCCCTTGGAGCCATTCAAGAACAAAGTATTCAAGCCAAGGAGACAAGGCCCCGGCAATAGGAGCTTGCCGGGAAGGCCAACCGAGGCATCTCAAGGAACTTGCCGCGACGCGCCACGCGTCCCGGCAAGGCCCGGTGAGCGACAAGCTTCCGGACGCGACAAGACAACGACCGTGGCAAGGCGCTTGCCGCGGCAAGTTACCACTCTGTACCCGCACTCCAGCACATCCACCAACGTGTTGCCACGGACCTTTCGGTAGCGGCGGGCAAGAGGTCTGTGCAGCCAGGCGATCTTGGTGTGGCGGCGCCGACAAGATTGCCATCGTGGCGAGCGGTGGCGTCCCTGACGGTCCCTTTTTACGCTGTTTGGGCGACGTAGACGGGCATTTAATGCCTTTGTCCCCTGCCGTCAGGGTTAGGTATGATACATTGTACAAGTAGTTGTGCCAACCGCAACAATTTTCCATTTTTACCCTTGCCTACGTTGCCACCTGTCGGTGACCCCTTGAGCATATAAAAGGAGGCCCATGCGCAACGTAGAGGGGGGTTCGAAGGCAGAAAACACTCACGCTCGGTCTCATTAGCAGCTAGTGTGTACTGTAGCAATTAGCGCTCCCGAGCAAGAACTCAATACACTCAAGCATGCAGCAGTAGGAGTATTATCTCTCCGGAGAGCTCTGAAGCTGGGTAAACTGCTCGTGTGCTTCGCCTCGATCCGCTCTTCGTGCGACCTCCGCCCCCCGCCGAACCGAAAGGGGCCCGGTCCGCCGGCCCCATACGTGTTCGTGGATCAGCTTCCCCGACATCATGCTTTATAGTTTTTGTTTCAATAAAGTGCCAAGTAAGACTTTTAGGAGAGCTTACGGTGATAGTTGTGTTGATCCTGCTGAGAATCAGAAACTTTTGCACCTAGTAAATTAGTTTTGATAATTCACAGAAACGTGTTTCTGATCTAATTCTTTTTGCTGTGGATTGGTACACAAATTGCTTAGGACTTACTTATTTGGTAGTAATTTTGGAGGTCCAGAAGTATACGTTTGATACAGATTACTAAAGACTGTTCTGTTTTTGACAGATTCTGTTTTCTATGTGTTGTTTGCTTATTTTGATGAATCTATGAGTATTACCGGAGGGTATGAACCATAGATAAGTTGGAATACAGTAGATATTACACCAATATGAATTTATAATGAGTTCATTACAGTACCTAAGTGGTGGTTTTATTTTCTTATACTAACGGGGCTTACGAGTTTTCTGTTGAGTTTTGTGTTGTGGAGTTTTCAAGTTTTGGGTAAAGATTCGATGGACTATGGAATAAGGAGTGTCAAGAGGCTAATCTTGGGGATTCCAAAGGCACCCCAAGGTAATATTAAAGGACAACCAACATCCTAAGCTTGGGCATGCCCCGGATGGCATCCCCTCTTTCGTCTTCATTCATCGATAACTTTACTTGGAGCTATATTTTTATTCACCACATGATATGTGTTTGTCTTGGAGCGTCATTTTCTTTTGCTAGTATTTGATTTATGTTATTTATAATAATGTTTTGCATCTTTAGTTTCAATAAAAATGTCAAGGATGGCCTTTACCATGCTTATTTTGCAAGTATACATGTTGCTGTTTGAAAACTGAAACTTTACCGCTGTTGCAAAAATTCCCTAGAAAAGTCAGAGAATGGTATAATGTTGAAACTTTTTGCATATTGAGCTCTGATAAATCTTCTACAGCGTAGTATTTTTCTCATAATTTTTGGAGTTAGGGAAGTATGATGAATCTTGCATTCTTTTCAGACTATACTGTTTTGGCAGATTGCTGTTATGGTTGCATTGTTTGCATATGTTTGCTTGTTTAATGATTCTACTAGCACAAATACCCGTGCGTTGCAACGGGAGAAACTGAATGTTATATCAAGCATAGTGCATCATGTGAATTTTTTGTCAAACACAACTTGTTTGCAACTTGATAAAAAGTTTACATGTAAGAGTACACTTAGATGCATCCGTGTCCAGTAGTGCTAACCATAAATAAATGTAAGCCAACTATACTGAAATGTGTGATAAACACTCTAGAAGGACATGCTGGCTCTGAACTTGCCATGCCAAATATGTATTAAATGTCGGTGAATGTTAAACTGTGCTCAAAAAACAGTACGAGAGCTGCTTGTACTTTTCTCAATACTTGATAAACATAGAGGCGCTGATTTATTATAATATCCTAAAGCTGGGGATTGTCACCGTGTGCAAAGAACAACACAGAACCTTGTATTAGGGTAATTGCGATGTAAACTGATTTTGTGTAACTGCGATGATAATTCGAGCGACAAATGCAATATACAAAGATTCATTTAGGCATTTTGGGAAACATGAGCCATACACTTGATTGCAGCAACATACCTTGACACTCAATGGTTCTCATCGAAGCCATTATCCCATCTAATCGAGCCCACCCAAGAGAGCCTTGAAGTGCTGATAATCTCAAACTTGCTCCTCTCAACTTCAGTAAAAGACTTTAAAGTTATGCATGCAATTTCCTATCAAGTGGTATGCCCAATAGAGAAGGCATCATACACAACTATTTAAAAAAGTGAAGGGTACAACAACTTTTATTTAAACAAAGCATGTTTTCATTCAGCATCAAGACATATCAAGACATCCGACATACCCATGCGATGCAATGGAAGAAATAATTCCTTGCATGCCTGTCCGGTCGGTGCTGCCACTTCTTCTCTTCGCCACTGTCACCAAGGATGGTCATGTTGTCCACCTGTTCATGACAAACATGATTTGGAACTGGCTAATAAAATGATAAAACATGAAATCGTACAAAAGCAGTACAGATTGAATTTGACATAATAAGATTCAGATGGTTGCAACTTGAACCCTTGGAGGAAAACATGGATGGTCTCCAATCCAAAAAAGTTCAACAACTTTGTAAACATTAACATTAGAGAATATCATGAAAAGCATGTGCATGGCGCACAATGGTATACGTGAGAATAATGGTGAGCAGAATCTATTTTGTGCATAAATGAGTAAATAAATACATGTTATAATTGCTAGATGATGATGTTGTTCATACCAGATACTATCCCATGCATCGCTACTCATGTGTCCATCCATTCTTAATCATACGAAAGATCTGAGAATCTTGGTAGTTCCTACAATACACAAAGGATATAAGATGGTTCCTTACAGTAAAAAGAAAGCAAAAGAAAAATGCATTTTGGAAATAATGTGTGTAGGTACTGTTTAAATGCAGACGGTGCTTATTCAGTCTTCTGCTTACCCGACATATAAGATCTATGCTCTTACCATTATTCAAAAAAAAGGATAACACATATGCTCTTAGAACTGCTATATATCACCTGGTTCTCTTTCAGCTTACCCCAAGAACAGAGTTAGAACTTTGTATCTCTAACTCCTCTACTTCAAAAGCATTTCAGGTACTCGCAAAACCTACAAGCACCTATATATCAACAGTTTTAGTAGTAGAAAATTGGGTCTTCAAATAATAGTATGTATAATCGACTCATCTTATGTTGACTACATCTACATGGACTAATCAAATATTGATAACCTGTGAAAGACAATAAGCACCATAGCAAGAGATGCATATTCAGTTAGGAATTAACTATAAAGAAAAGAAAAAAAAAGATACAAATCACGCACCCACATGAATCACGCCTAGTAAACATCAACATATCAACTACACACATAAATCAAGCACACATCAGACACAACACTGCAGTACCAGTTCGATACGAAGATGGGCGACGGCATCCTCGAAGTATGGAGATGGGCGATGACCTCCCTGCACAAGAGGACACATAGACAGGTCGACCTATCGTCGATGTGGTCGACACAGCCGTGAAGAGAAGACGCAGACTCCGTCGGAGCTCGCCATCTCGCTCGGAACATGCGAGGAACGCCGCCGCCATGAACTTGGAGTTCAAGCCCGCCATCGACCTCCCCGCGCCTCCTAGATCGTCTTCACGCCGTCCACGGATCAAGATCCGACTCGACTTCGCCTCCTCGGCGGATCTGGCGGAGACCGCCGACGCCACGCGCCGGCGGCAGCAGCAGCGTGGCGGGGGTGGCGACGCACTTGAGGCGTGGGAGGGGTCGTGCGGGTCGGGGGTTCTTTTTTTTATTTTCTCTCTTAATCAGGACCAGACACAACACCCAATTAAGAAAAATAGCAACAAACTTAGTGCATGTAAGGTTGCTTTTTTCAGCTGGGCCGTCAGGCTTCATTGGGCCGCATGGGCCAGAACAATTTGACCAGGATCGATCGTGCTTGGAAACCGATCATCGGTCAAGAAAAGAGTCAATATCTGAGAGCTTTACTTTAGTACCACCTCGTGTATATGTTTTAAATTTAAAGTGAAAGCGTAAACTTACGGGAAAAAGCGTATTGTGACGGTGAACCCGGAGACCCAATCCGTGCTTTATTATTAGGGAGAGATTTGAGGATAGGAGTATTAAATATGCAGAAGCATTTAGTGTGCAATGTTGAATAATAATTTTAGTGATCTGTTACAGTAGAAAATGATAAGGTTTTGCATTGGTTTATACTAACCTATCTCACGAGTTCTTGTTGAGTTTGGTGTGGATGAAGCTTTTGATAAAAAGAGAAACCATGATATGAGAGGAATTAAGGAGACACAAAAGTTCAAGCTTGGGGATGCCCAAGGCACCCCAAGATAATATTTCAAGAAGTCTCAAGCATCTAAGCTTGGGGATGCCCCGTTAGTCATCCCACCTTTCCTCTTCAACAACTATCGGTTAGTATCAGTTGAACCTAAGTTTTTGCTTCTTCACATGAGTTGTGCTATCCTTGCAATGTCATTTTATTTTGTTTTGCTTGCTGTTTGAATAAGATACCAAGATCTGAAATTTTTAAATGAGAGAGATTCTTCACATAGTTGCAACTATTTAGCTACTCATTGATCTACACCTATATCTTTTTGGAGTAGTTTGTCATTTACTCGTGTGCTTCACTTATATCCTATGAGTAAATGGTTGAATGAGTTGAATGTCATAAATCTGAAATTATATATGTTTCATATGCTTATCTCGTTGGTAGTAATGACTTCACATCTAAGAAGTAGAGGTTGTAAATTTATTGAAGGTTAGCAAACATTGTATTGGTCATTTGAACAATTCATAAAAGAATATTGAAGGAAGAGAGATTTCACATATAAATATACTATCCTAGACATCTTTTATAATTGTGAGCTCTCATTAAGTATGAAATGCTAAAGATTTGATGTTGGACAAGGAAGACGATGTAATGGGTTATGTTTTCTCACATCTCAGTTAAAGCATATTGTCATGGATCATTCAAACATGTTGACTTGCCTTTCCCCCTCATGCTAGCCAAAATTCCTTGCACCAAGTAGAGATACTACTTTTGCTTCCAAATATCCTTAAACCCAGTTTTTGCCATGAGTGTCCACCATACCTACCTATATGCAGTATTTACCTGCCGTTCCAAGTAAATTTGCATGTGCCAAACTCTAAACCTTCAAATAATAATCTGTTTTGTATGCCCGAATAGCTCATGTAGCGACTAGGGGATGTCAGTATCCTCCATGCTAGGTGGGTTATTCTCAAGATGAGTGCACTCCGCTCATCATTCACGAGAAAAATGGCTGGTAACCGGGATGACCAGTCCCATGATCAAAAGATCAAAATCAAATCAAAAATAATTAAAACAAAACTCCCCCAGGACTGTTGTTGGTATGGATGGTACCCCATTGTTTCGGATGGCCGTGGAGTGTGATTGTTGGTGGAGGGGGAGTAAAAACTTTACCATTCTGTTTGGGAACCGCCTATAATGTATGTAGTATGTAAGATATTGGGAACTCTTGGTTGTTATGTTGACAATGAGATCATACCTTTCAAAATTATTCATCTCTATTTCAAAATCGAGCTCTGACACCTCTGCAAATCCCTGCTTCCCTCTACGAAGGGCCTATCTTTTACTTTTATGCAGGAGTCAAGGTGATCTTCACCTTTCCCCCTTTTCATTTTATCCTTTGGCAAGCACCTCGTGTTGGAAAGATTCTGATATATATATATATCCAATTGGATGTAAGTTAGCATGAACCATTATTGTTTACATCACCAAAAGGTGAATACGCTGGGAGGCGAAATTATAAGCCCCTATCTTTCTCAGTGTCCGTTTAAAACTCCATAACCATAAGTATTGCATGAGTGTTAACAATTGTAGAAGACTATATGATAGTTGAGTATGTGGAGTTTGCTAAATCAAAGTTCTGACATAGACCCTTCCTGAAAATAGGATGAATTGTATTTATTTGATGTCCGAGAATGAAGTTTGCTAGTTTTCAAGAAAGTTTATGGTCTATGCTTTAACATGTGAATAGCTTGTTACTTGATCTTGAGAAGTTTTATGAGATGAACTACTATTATGACATATAATCATGCTAGAAAAGGTGATTGAAATTATCATTGATCGAACTTGTACACCTGCTAGCATTCACACATCATAAATTCTTTATTTTATCATTTACCTACTCGAGGACGAGCAGGAATTAAGCTTGGGGATGCTGATACGTCTCCAACGTATCTATAATTTATGAAGCATCCATGCTATTTTATTATCTGTTTTGAATCTTTATGGGCTTTATTATAAACTTTTATATTACTTTTGGGACTAACCTATTAACCGGAGGCCTAGCCCATATTGCTGTTTTCTTGCCTATTTCAGTGTTTCGAAGAAAAGGAATATCAAACGGAGTCCAAACGGAATGAAACCTTCGCGAGCGTGATTTTTGGAACGGAAGCGATCCAGGAGACTTGGAGTTCAAGTCAAGGAAGCTTCGAGGTGGCCACGAGGGTGGGGGCGCCCCCCCCCTACTGGGCGCGCCCCCTGTCTCGTGGGCTCCTCGAGCGTCCCCCGACCGACTTCTTTCTCCTATATATTCCCATATACCCTAAAAACATCGGGGACAACAATAGATCGGAAGTTTCGCCGCCGCAAGCCTCTGTAGCCACCAAAAACCTCTCGGGAGCCCGTTTCGGCACCCTGCCGAAGGGGGGATCCCTCACCTGTGGCCATCTTCATCATCCCGGCGCTCTCCATGACGAGGAGGGAGTGGTTCACCCTCGAGGCTGAGGGTATGTACCAGTAGCTATGTGTTTGATCTCTCTCTCTCGTGTTCTCTCTATGGCACGATCTTGATGTATCGCAAGCTTTGCTATTACAGTTGGATCTTATGATGTTTCTCCCCCTCTACTCTCTTGTAATGGATTGAGTTTTCCCTTTAAAGTTATCCTATCGGATTGAGTCATTAAGGATTTGAGAACACTTGATGTATGTCTTGCCGTGCTTATCTATGGTGACAATGGGATATCACGCGATCCACACTATGTATGTTTTGGTGATCAACTCGCGGGTTCCACTCATGAACCTATGCACAAGGGTTGGCACACGTTTTCGTCTTGATTCCCCTACAGAAACTTTGGGGCACTCTTTGAAGTACTTTGTGTTGGTTAAATAGATGAATATGAGATTGTGTGATGCATATCGTATAATCATGCCCACGGATACTTGAGGTGACAATGGAGTATCTAGGTGATATTAGGGTTTTGGTTGATTTGTGTCTTAAGGTGTTATTCTAGTATGAACTCTATGATAGATTGAACAGAAAGAATAGCTTTATGTCATTTTACTACGGACTCTTGAATAGATCGAGCAGAAAGGATAACTTTGAGATGGTTTCGTACCCTACCATAATCTCTTCATTTGTTCTCCGCTATTGGTGGCTTTGGAGTGACTCTTTGTTGCATGTTGAGGGATAGTTATATGATCCAATTATGTTATTATTGTTGGGAGAACTTGCACTAGTGAAAGTATGAACCCTAGGCCTTGTTTCCTAGCATTGCAATAGCGTTTATGCTCACTTTTATCATTACTTACCTTGCTGTTTTTATATTTTCATATTACAAAAACCTATATCTACCATCCATATTGCACTTGTATCACCATCTCTTCGTCGAACTAGTGCACCTATACAATTTACCATTGTATTGGGTGTGTTGGGAACACAAGAGATTCTTTGTTATTTGGTCGTAGGGTTGTTTGAGAGAGACCATCTTCATCCTATGCCTCCCACGGATTGATAAACCTTAGGTCGTCCACTTGAGGGAAATTTTCTATTGTCCTACAAACCTCTGCACTTGGAGGCCCAACAACGTCTACATTAAGAAGGTTGTGTAGTAGACATCACTTGGTCACAACATGATGTTTATGTCGACCTACTCAATTCCCCTTGGAGGTGAAAAGATACTTATTCATGGGTGGTCTCAAATAATGAAGGCCCGTCCATCTTGCAGAATAGGACAGAAGATTGTGTTCATGCTTTCCCATGGCTCTAAAGCGAATATCCTGTTTATTGACCACATTGCGAGATGAAGCCGCTTTCAGAAGGTTGTGGATCTTGCGGGTGGCGCTGGGACTTGTCACGGGCTTGGCGGCCTCACCCTTGGTTAACTGTAGGCAAAGTAGCACTGTTTGAGACGTGCTTTGTACGGTTTTTTTGACCTTGGTGCTTTGTACGGTTGAACCTGTATAAGTACTCATACTGCTTTCAGCTTTGGTTGTTAAGTGACCCTGCTGGTTTCAGTTAAGGTTGTTAAGTACTAGTGCTGCTTTTATAGTCTGTCGTGTTTCTTCAGTCCTGTCTTCCTCCAGCCGCAAAAACCAAACCCGCGCCGGCGGGGCCGCCTGCTTCCGCCTCCCACGGCTGGCTGCGCCTCAGTGCACGCATCATCGCCCCATCGTCTCATAAATCGTTAACGCCGACATCCTCCGTGCGCTTTGGTGCGCTCGCCACGGCGCCGCCCTCTCGCGTTGTCAACATGGTCAACAAACAACAGGAATCGGTAGAAGTACGTGGAGAGGATGACAGTAGGGTCCCACCACATCGGCGTATGGAAAAATAAAATGCTTCCTCCTAGTGTTTTCCTGACATCTGGGACCCGCGACATTGTGAGCGTATATAGTC
Source organism: Aegilops speltoides (assembly GCA_021437245.1). NCBI lineage: Eukaryota > Viridiplantae > Streptophyta > Magnoliopsida > Poales > Poaceae > Aegilops > Aegilops speltoides. The sequence continues at coordinate 54,401,469 of CM038141.1, read as the reverse complement.
AATAGACAAGAGAATAGCACAAGATCGACTGACACCTGGGATGAAGCTGCTCGAGCAGTATTTTTGTTGTTGTTGTTGAGACGGAGCAGGGTTTGAACTGGGCCGTGGCCCGTCTAGCCCAGGCTTATATTTTATGTTCAGCATGTGACCAGCCCAGCTATTTTTTATTTGTTGAAATGAGCCCAGTTTATTTTTTCTGAAGAATACCAAATCCAGGCCTACTTATTTTTCTACGCCCTGATGGGCTGCAACTCTTTCAAGACGCCTGCAAATCTTGAAAGTAATATGAAATGGGTTGTAAATATAAAAACAGATGACAAATTGGCAATTACTTTATAATTTCTGAATTTTTTCACATTTTCAGATTCCTATTTCACTGGGCATTAACCTAATTTAAATATATCTTCAAAGTACTTTCAATCTGGCTCGACATTTCAGTATTAAAAATAGTTTGGAACCCATAGAAATATGCGAAATTGGCCCTGGCCAACCAAAAAAACGACTGTAATAAATTGCATAAGAAGTTGCCATGAGCTATATATAAATTATTAAAAAAAGAGGGAGTGGCCTGACTTGTGGGACTGTTTAGTTGACGCGTATGCAAGATTTTTTTAGTTATTATATACGTCAACAAACGATTCTAGCAGACGTAACTGTTGGATGTTAATCCAACGGCCGTCGTGTTTCTTCAATCTTTGATCTTCTTGCTGCAGCCGCCAAAGCAGCAGCGGCGGGACTGCATGCTCTCGCCTCCCTTGACCGGCTGTGCTACCGCGCAGGCCTCAGCGCCCCCTACTACTCCCACCGCTGGCCAGGGCATCCCTCTACTCACCCACACCCCCTGTTATTCTGCGGCGACGGCAGCCTCACACAGCAGCCGAACCGGTGAACCCTCGTACTCCTCTCCACGCGGGCTTCCACTACCGCATCTTCCCCAGCTCCGCGGCGTCCCCTTCCTAGGCCTCTGTCACATCCCCAGTTCAGGCCTTGCTTGTCTTTGTTTTATCATCGATGCATCATGTTTAAATTTAAATAAATTTGAAATGGGGATTGTTGAAACCCTAGCACCAAATGAAATTTAACTAGGTTCAATAAAAATATTTTCAATAACCCAGAATGTCCTTTGGAAATGTTCATACTTTCTGTTAAAGGTGAGAACCTCTTCCAAAAATGATGAACATATTTATAGGCTATTCCTGGATTTTTGAATTAAACTATATAGTATTTGAATTTGGGCATTTAAATGCTAGTAAATATTTTAAATGTCCAAATAGTCCTAAACTGAAATGTTCCATGTTGGATATATTCTATACAGTGGGCATGTGCAGATTGGTGATTTTTGAAAGTGCTTAGCTATTTTTAATAAAGCCCTAAAGTTGCAGAAAAATAGAAAACAGGAATAAAAGAGAGAGAGACTCACCCGGGCCACTTACCTGGTGCCACCCACCAAGCCCACCTGCCGGCCCAGCCTAGCCGTCGCTCTATGAGCTGCTTGACTTGGCCAGGCAGGCAGGCAGGTGCTCGACGGCGAGCACGGCATGCGTGCCACGCAGCTGCCGCCGCCTCGCCGCTCCCCTCGTCGAGCTGGCGATGTGGGAACGAACCCCCTCACTCTCCCCGACCTCGCCGACACCCGCACCGTCCCCTGTTTCCTCTGCCTCGCTCTCCCTCCGCCATGGCCGACGCCACCGCCGCCGCTCCATCACCGTAGTCGCGCTCCCCGACGTCCGTGCTCCGTCTCGTCGTGTCCAGGAGCTCCGCCGCCGTCCTCTTCGTCAAGCTAACCGAGCCCCGCGTGCTCGTGAGGCCCGAGTCCACTGCACCGACCTCGCCCGAGTCCGCCGTCGCCGGAGATCCCCTTCAACGCCGTCGCCGCATCAGCTCGTCCCCGACCCTGCCGGTGGCCTCTACGAGTGCTCTGTGAGCCTAGCTACCCCTCCTACCCTTCCTCTCTCGCCCCCGAGCCGTGTAGCCACCGCCACGAAGATCACCCTTGACGCACCGCCATGATCTCGTCGCCGACGTGCTCCGGCCATCCTCCGCCACCTCCGGTGTCCATCGCACTCCTGCGCTGCGTTGAGTCCAACCGTGCACTCCCCGAACCTCACTGCACCCCCCTAGCTCGAGTTCGTCTCCAACCGAACTCCGGTGGCCGCCTAGGTCGTCGCCGGCGCCAACTCCGGCCACCCCGACCCCAACTGACTCCACCAAGAGCCGCGGCTCGTCCCCAGCTCCACTTTGATGCCTTCCGCGTCCCATTTGGTGGCCGGAACGGCCAAAATCACTTCCGCCGCCGCGTCGGGCTCGCTGGCGGCTAAACGCCGGCGCAGCCGACTTTGACTTTGACCACGGGTGGGCCCTGGTTGACTCCGTTGAGTCGATGATGGTGGGGCCCGACCACATTAACTAATCCAGTTTAGTTTTAATTAAATTACAACTAAACTAATCGCACTGACACCCTGCACCCACGCGTCAGGTTTGACCTGGCCGCCCTGTTGACCGATGACGTCACAATGACGTCATGCTGACGCAGTAAATCCTTTTCTGGATTTATTTTTATTCAGGAAATTCCAGAAATTGTTGCAAACTTCTAAAATTCATATAAAATCAACCGTAGCTCCAAATCAAACAAATTATATATGAAAAATTATCAGAAAAATTCAAGGAATCCATCTGTACCATTTTCATGCATGTTTGAACAATGTTTGTCCTCTGTTTTGGACAAAACAAATAAAGGGCATTTAAATAATCATATATGGAGTTGGAATTTGAATCATGTATTCAAACCAACTTCATTTAAATCATAGTTAGGTGCATTAGCTCAAATCAAAGCATATTGCCATGTCATGATCATGCATCATATTGTGGCATTGCATTGATTGTGTTTCTTCTCTGTTGCCGGTATTTGTCCCCTCTCAATAGACGTGGTTTCGACGACGAGTTCGATGACACCGATGAAGAACTATATTATCTTCAGAAGTGCCAGGCAAGCAAAACCCCCTTGTTCATTCCGATACAATCCCACTCTCTCGCTCCTGCTCTCTTTTACTGCATTAGGACAACAATGATTCATTTGTTACTTGCTGCGGTAGCTGAACCCTTTATCCTTTGCATGACCTGTCATTCCACAGTAAATAGATGAAACCCACTAGCATGAGTAGGAGTTGTTTGAGCCCTGTTGTGCCTACTCATACATGCTTGTTTGTCATGCCTGCTACTGCTTAGAGTTGAGTCGGGTCTGATTCATCGAGGATGAATCAGAGGTGTGTGAACATGTCCTACTGTGTGTGTGAGCTAAGTGTGTGAATGCGATTTGGTAAAGGTAGCGGTGAGAGGCCATGTAGGAGTACATGGTGGGTTGTCTCATTGCAGCCGTCCATAGGAATTGAGTTCTGTGTTTGTGATCCATGATTCAGCTACTACCACGCATTGGGCCCAAAACCAATGGACCCTCTCGGCTTCTTAATCACCCTTGTCCTCTGTCCAGGAGTTGCAAGTAGTTTCGGTGTTTGTAGTAAGTGGAGGCCGTCTTGCGCCTGACCGTAGGGGTGGGCTGTGATCACGGTAGGCACGTGGCAGGTAAACCGGCGCCTGTTTGGTGTCACGGAACCTGTACACATCGTTTGGGGCTGTGGCGAAACTTGGTCGGATCTCCTCATGGATGGAACCCGAATAGGCGATAAACCTGGACTAGGGACTTGAGTGTTTAGGTAGGCCGTGGCCGACACCCACGTTGGGCTTCCGCTTGAAGGTTGCCGAGTACATGTCGTGTAAATGGCGGTAAGTGGTCAGAGCGTGTGTGAAGAAGTACACCCCTGCAGGGTTAACATCATCTATTCGAATAGCCGTGTCCGCGGAAAAGGACTTCTGGGTTGCCTATAACAGCTCATAGACAAGTGAAAGTGGATACTCTAAAATACGCAAGATAAGCGTGAGTGCTATGGATGGCGTTCTCGTAGGGAGACGGGAGCGGATCCATAGTGGTGTATTGATATGGTGAATATGTGGACTCGTGTGCGCCAGCTCAAAAGAGTTACTTGCAGTCGTAGTTCAGGATAGCCACCGAGTCAAAGCTGGCTTGCTGCAGTTAAACCCCACCATCCCCTTTATTGATAATGATGCATATGTAGTTAGTTCTGATGTAAGTGTTGCTGGGTACATTTGTACTCACGTTTGCCTATTTTATGTTTTTGCAGAGAGACTTCAGTCTCGCTAGTAGTTCCGCTTGTACTTTGACGTTTAGCTTGTTACCTCAGCTACGATCTTGTGCCCTCGGCAGGATCTGATAGATAGTCAGGCTTTTAAGCCTTTTTCATTTGTAGATGTCTGTACTCAGACATGTTAGCTTCGCTTGTGCTATGACTTGTATGTTCTCAATGTTGGGTCGTGAGACCCATGTTTATAATATCTCGCTCCTCGAGTCTAATGAATAAATACTTGAGTCGTAGAGTCATGTTGTGATGCCATGTTGTATTTGCACATATCGAGCATATTGTGTGTATGTTATTGAAATGCTTGGTATGTGTGGGATCGACTATCTAGTTGTTTATCTTTAGTAGCCTCTCTTACGGAAATGTCTCCTAGTGTTTCCACCGAGCCATGGTAGCTTGCTACTGCTCCGAACACTTAGGCTGGCCGGCATGTGTCCTTCTTCGTTCTGTATACATCCCTTGGGAAATGTCACGCGTTAGTACCGGAGTCCTGTTAGCCCGCTTCTGACCTAGTTTACGAGTCCTGCTAGCCCAGTGCTACAGCCCGAACTTACTCGCTGATGACCGACACGTTCGATCTTTGGGTCATGGATGCTGTCCTGTAAGTCTGTGCCACTTTGGGTTTACGACTAGCCATGTCGGCCGGGCTCCTTATCATATGGATGCTAGCGACACTATCATATCGTGTGCCAAAAGGCTAAACGGTCCCGGGCAAAGGTAAGGCGACACCGTGGGAATACCGTGCGTGAGGCGAAAAGTGATATGAGGTGTTACATGCTAGATCGATGTGGCATTGAGTCGGGGTCCTGACAGCTTTGGTATCAGAGCTTGACTGCCTGTAGGATTACCAAGCCAAAATGGTCGAAGTTGAGTCTAGAAATGCTTTAGTTATATGTAAGGGAATTGATTGTGGGATGGAACGTAAGGCTCTTTTTACTCCTTATACCTCATGGCCTTCTCATCTGAGTCAACCTCTTCTCTTCTACGGGGTTTAAGAACTAGGCCTTCTCATCTATCTATCAGGATGACATGTTACTAATCCATAGACTTATAGAATTGTTAGTTTCAAATCTCAGCTCAGTTTTACTACTTCCGTATGTTCATAACTGTTGGTCTCGAAACCTTGATATTGTGCTTTGGAGTGGCTATGCCACCATTTCTGTAGTATGTCTCCAAACTTTTTGAGCATTTACAGCCGTTATGCTGTCCGAGTCATCCCAGGTTTCTACATAGTCTGATGCATTTGCAAATCATTTCTTTCCGTTCCTGATGTCCTTTATGGTCAGAATAAGCACACTAACCGGTGCGTTGAGGTAATTTATTGCCTTGACATATATGATGGAATTATTATTATGACCCTAGGTGTCTTAGGGGATCATCTAGTAATCTAGCCATGATTTGTGTTCCCAGTGTGATGACTCTGGCCATCATTCTCGAAAGCATCTCGTGATGCAATTTAGCTAGTAGGTATTCTATTCCTGGGTTTTGAACCCAAGACTCACCCTATTTACCTCATGTTGATAGTCTTTGCTCGTTCCTTTAGGTTATTAGTAACCTTTGCGTTAGTCCTCGAGGTACGTGGTATTTCCTTCTTCCAAATACAATGGCAGAAGTTTGTTGGATCAAATATCACAACCAGAGTACTCATAATGAGTCCTCCATTCTATATTGTGAAACTGCCAGTTCTACCCATCCGCATGGGTTATCCGGGAGAAATGTTGAACTTGATTCGACATACTAATCCATGCATCCACAACTGAGAAAATGATATGTTCTTTTGATTCGTCCCTCTTAGTTGTCTTCTGACCATCGTCTATCAATTGATAGTCAGGAGTAGTCGTGTATTCGTGTTCATCGATGCCTTTTACTTTTGTGGTCCGTCAAGCCATTCTATTCGGAGTGACTAGGAGAAACATACTCCAGTACCTTGTCCATTTTTAGGATTGGGTCAAAGCAGTTGTACTCCGCAGATCAAATTGCTAATCTAGCTTTTGCTCTATTCTACCTTGGAGTATTACCATCTTTATATCAAGAATGTCATGGGAATTGCACACCATCCTATGAACTATTGATACAGTGATACTTCTTGCCATCATTGTTCATTCCTCGGTCTCCATGTTATTGTAACCGAAATGCCGACAAGTGAATTGTGATGTGTGAAATCGATATTTCCAGCAACCTCGCTGCTTGGTCGTAAATGGACAATATTCTCATTCTTAGCGTGTTGGTTATTGAATCATCATCCTAAGACTGATCATGCTACCTAGTCCGTATTTTTGGTGCACTCTTCAATCAATAGTTAGGATAATTTAGTCCCTTGCATATTTTCTCATATTGTCTTGCCCTGAAAAGCAAGATTGTTCTCGAGCTTAGTAACATACCGGTGGTTCGTGATTTTCCGAATATCCTCTCGGAAGTATTACCAGGTTGTCACCTGACCGCTATGTTGAGTTCGTGATCAAGTTGGTTTCTTGTAACCATCCCTTCTCCAAGGATCTGTATCGAGTATCCCTGAGCTAGTTGGGTAAGCTGAACAACAACTTGGAGAGAGTTGAGAGATAAAAGCTGCCTGACCTAGTTCGTGTTAAGGGATATCTTGTGTGTGTGTTGAAGAAAGATGATATATTCATCAATTGATCCTCGAGACCAGTTGTTCGAGCTATTGTCTTGTCAAAACTTTGACTTGAGTATGGGCTATTGTCAAGTCATATTAGAACCAACGATATTCGTAATGTTGTCTTACTCGTGGTTGATTCCTCAAGCATACACCATTACATCTTTTGGGTCTGACCAATACTATCCCCTTGTTCACATAATTATGGAATTCCATTTATATGGAAACCAGGATGAACTGTTGTTGAGCCCATCGACAACATCCTTATCTTCTCCATAATCTTGTTGAACATTAAGCTAGTATTGGAAACTTTTGAAAACATTTCTTCATGCTAGCTCATGAAGCATATGTTCGGATGAAAGAAGTGACTCTCTCTAACTCATGTGCATTTGATGCAAGTTGCCGCCGTGGGTTCGAGAAAGTTAGTTTTGCTTCCTCTGGAATCGTCCCAAGTTAGTCACGCATGTACAAAGTACTCTATGGTTTGATAGGTTGGCCGCCTCCATTCTATATGAGTTTCCTAGCACACCAAGCCACTGATTGATTTGTTCAAGGAGGAAAAGTTCCTTCTTAAGAGCTAGACTTATGTAAGGACTTCGATATCCTCGATGATGGTTCCCCACCTGAACTCGGTAGTGTTTTATCATAAGACTACTATGTGGTCATGCTTGTCTGGGACATCGTGTTCACATGTGTTTAGCAGAACCAGCTCATGTTTTGGAGCTTGCTATCTTAGTTCATTCCTCGAGAATCTCGCAACGTCGTCTCGTTGATTTGTGTTGCAAACTTTCATTCTTCTTTCTAGACTCGATGAGTCTAGATTATTCTGACACCAACCAGATCTTAATCTCAGGCAGATATGATGGTTGGAACATTTCCCAAGAATTATAATATTGGTCTCTCTGTACCCAGTAAAATGGATGTCGTGGCCAACACACCCAGCCGGAAGACCTATTATTGTAGTATCTTGATTGAAGAAGTTGGCCACCTCTCCATAAGGACTTCGTAGGAATTATTCCCTACTTGTGTGCCTTATGATTTTTGTGCTCCCGAATTCCGACCTGTTACTTGATGTTCTAGATACCAGACCATTTCAATGAATGGGATACACTAGCACATCAAGGAGAACATTAGAAGCGGAGTGCTAAATGTCTCTCGGTCGATCATCCAGATTTTATCCCCTTGGTTTCGCTAAGGTGAAATCTGAGAAGGTGTTATCTTCCTTTGCAACTGCATCATCCATCATTATTCATCATGGTAGTATGTTGTGTTGCCAGGATCCTTGACACGGAGATTGGTAAACCTTGATGAATATGGAAATGCTCAAGTTCTTGAGAGCACGCACAAGCACTAGGTGTTATCATCGACACTAACTGGGATTGCTCTCAGTTTCCTCGGTTATGTTATATCCTTTCAAACAGTAGACTCACTCCCTACCGTTGAGCTTCTCCTCAGTTACTAAAATCATCCCTTGTGTTGTTTACAACAAGGTAATCCACATCATCCATTCTAATCCGGGCATGCCATTCTACCGACCCCCTCCTAACGATCGCTCGAGAATTGCCTTAGGCTGGTATAAAGAGTTTCGATGATCTCCGAATCAAAGGTAATTCTTTTTGCCACTTAAGGTAATAATTCTATGAATCACCCTCCTCCAGGATGTCTCGTTATGGTATCATGGCAACGCAACTGCTAGCTACGTTGACAACCATTCACCACCCTCTTAAGTGTGGAATTGTTGTCTACCTAGTGAACCTTCGCCATCCGTTCCACTCCATTCCTCTAGATGTGTGCTTCGTGTCTCAGCTCGAGAGATGTTGCCATGACTCACCCCGTGAGCTGATCCTAAGTTGTTTGATCTTCGGGAAGATCGATCCCTCTAGAGTTTCTTTTCCCTCTCGTTGTCATGTTGGTTGGAGTCCCCAGAGCAAGACCTCGAGACAATGATGGTGATCGAATCAACATTCATTTGAAGTGCACCCTGGATCGTGAAGATTGTCTTCGTTTGTGTTCCCCCTTCGCCTTACCCTACGTTTGAATCTCGGGACGATATTCTTGTTTAGTGGGGGGTGAGCTGTCACATCCCCATTTCAGGCCTTGCTTGTCTTTGTTTTATCATCCATGCATCATGTTTAAATTTAAATAAATTTGAAATGGGGATTGTTGAAACCCTAGCACCAAATGAAATTTAACTAGGTTCAATAAAAATATTTTCAATAACCCAGAATGTCCTTTGGAAATGTTCATACTTTCTGTTAAAGGTGAGAACCTCTTCCAAAAATGATGAACATATTTATAGGCTATTCCTGGATTTTTGAATTAAACTATATAGTATTTGAATTTGGGCATTTAAATGCTAGTAAATATTTTAAATGTCCAAATAGTCCTAAACTGAAATGTTCCATGTTGGATATAATCTATACAGTGGGCATGTGCAGTTTGGTGATTTTTGAAAGTGCTTAGCTATTTTTAATAAAGCCCTAAAGTTGCAGAAAATTAGAAAACAGGAATAAAAGAGAGAGAGACTCACCCGGGCCACTTACATGGCGCCACCCACCAAGCCCACCTGCCGGCCCAGCCCAGCCGCCGCTCTGTGAGCTGCTTGACTTGGCCAGGCAGGCAGGCAGGTGCTCGACGGCGAGCACGGCATGCGTGCCACGCAGCTGCCGCCGCCTCGCCGCTCCCCTCGTCGAGTTGGCGACGTGGGAACGAACCCCCTCACTCTCCCTGACCTCGCCGACACCCGCACCGTCCCCTGTTTCCTCTCCCTCGCTCTCCCTCCGCCATGGCCGATGCCACCGCCGCCGCTCCATCACCGTAGCCGCGCTCCCCGCCGTCCATGCTCCGTCTCGTCGTGTCCAGGAGCTCCGCCGCCGTCCTCTTCGTCAAGCTAACCGAGCCCCGCATGCTCATGAGGCCCGAGTCCACTACACCGACCTCGCTCGAGTCCGCCGTCGCCGAAGATCCCCTTCAACGCCGTCGCCGCATCAGCTTGCCCCGACCCCGCCGGTGGCCTCTACGAGTGCTCTGTGAGCCTAGCTACCCCTCCTACCCTTCCTCTCTCACCCCCGAGCCGTGTAGCCACTGCACGAAGATCACCCGCATGCACCGCCACGGATCTCATCACCGACGTGCTCCCGGCCATCCTCCGGCCACCTCCCGGTGTCGATCACACTCACCACGCTGCGTTGAGTCCAACCGTGCACTCCCCGAACCTCACTGCACCCCCTAGCTCGAGTTCGTCTCCAACCAAACTCCGGTGGCCGCCTAGGTCGTCGCCGGCGCCAACTCCGGCCACCCCGACCCCAACTAACTCCACCAAGAGCCGCGGCTCATCCCCAGCTCCACTTTGATGCCTTCCGCGTCACATTTGGTGGCCGGAACGGCCAAAATCACTTCCGCCGCCGCGTCGGGCTCGCCGGCAGCTAAACACCGGCGCAGCCTACTTTGACTTTGACCACGGGTGGGCCCTGGTTGACTCCGTTGAGTCAATGACAGGTGGGGCCCAGCCCTGTTAACTAATCCGGTTTAGTTTTAATTAAATTTCAACTAAACTAATCGCACTGACACCCTGGACCCACGCGTCAGGTTTGACCTGGCCGCCCTGTTGACCGCTGACATCATAGTGACATCATGCTGACGCAGTAAATCCTTTTCTGGATTTATTTTTAATCAGGAAATTATAGAAATTGTTGCAAACTTCTAAAATTCATATAAAATCAACCGTAGCTCCAAATCAAACAAATTATATATGAAAAATTATCAGAAAAATTCAAGGAATCCATCTGTACCATTTTCATGCATGTTTGAACAATGTTTTTCCTCTGTTTTGGACAAAACAAATAAAGGGCATTTAAATAATCATATATGGAGTTGGAATTTGAATCATGTATTCAAACCAACTTCATTTAAATCATAGTTAGGTGCATTAGCTCAAATCACAGCATATTGCCATGTCATGATCATGCATCATATTGTGGCATTGCATTGATTGTGTTTCTTCTCTATTGCCGGTATTTGTCCCCTCTCAATAGACGTAGTTTCGATGACGAGTTCGATGACACCGATGAAGAACTATATTATCTTCAGAAGTGATAGGCAAGAAAAAACCCCTTGTTCATTCCGATACAATCCCACTCTCTCGCTCCTGCTCTCTTTTACTGCATTAGGACAACAACGATTCATTTGTTACTTGCTGCGGTAGCTGAACCCTTTATCCTTTGCATGACCTGTCATTCCACAGTAAATAGATGAAACCCACTAGCATGAGTAGGAGTTGTTTGAGCCATGTTGTGCCTACTCATACATGCTTGATTGTAATGCCTGCTACTGCTTAGAGTTGAGTCGGGTCTGATTCATCGAGGATGAATCGAGGTGTGTGAACATGTCCCATCGTGTGTGTGAGCTAAGTGTGTGAACACGATTTGGTAAAGGTAGCGGTGAGAGGCCATGTAGGAGTACATGGTGGGTTGTCTCATTGCAGCCGTCCTCAGGAACTGAGTTTTGTGTTTGTGATCCATGATTCAGCTACTACCACGCATTGGGCCCGAAACCAATGGACCCTCTCGGCTTCTTAATCACCCTTGTCCTCTGTCCGGGGAGTTGCAAGTAGTTTCGTGTTTGTAGTAAGCTGGAGGCCGTCTTGCAGCGCTGACCGTAGGGGTGGGCTGTGATGCGGTAGGCACGTGGCCGGGTAAACCGGGCCCCCGTTTGGTGTCACGGAACCCTGTACACATCGTTTGGGGCTGTGAGCGAAACTTCGGCCGGATCTCCTCATGGATGGAACCCGAATAGGCGATAAACCTGGACTAGGGACTTGAGTGTTTAGGTAGGCCGTGGCCGACACCCATGTTGGGCTTCCGCTTGAAGGTTGCCGAGTACATGTCGTGTAAACGGCGGTAAGTGGTGAGAGCGTGTGAAGAAGTACACCCTGCAGGTTAACATCATCTATTGAATAGCCGTGTCCACGGAAAAGGACTTCTGGGTTGCCTATAACAGTTCATAGACAAGTGAAAGCGGATACTCTAAAATACGCAAGATAAGCGTGAGTGCTATGGATGGCGTTCTCGTAGGGAGACGGGAGCGGATCCATAGTGGTGTATTGATATGGTGAATATGTGGACTTGTGTGCGCCACCTCAAAAGAGTTACTTGCAGTCGTAGTTCAGGATAGCCACCGAGTCAAAGCTGGCTTGCTGCAGTTAAACCCCACCATCCCCTTTATTGATAATGATGCATATGTAGTTAGTTCTGATGTAAGTTTTGCTGGGTACATTTGTACTCACGTTTGCCTATTTTATGTTTTTGCAGAGAGACTTCAGTCTCGCTAGTAGTTCCGCTTGGACTTCGACGTTTAGCTTGTTACCTCAGCTACGATCTTGTGCCCTCGGCAGGATCTGATAGATAGTCAGGCTTTTAAGCCTTTTTCATTTGTAGATGTCTGTACTCAAACATGTTAGCTTCCGCTTGTGCTATGACTTGTATGCTCTGAATGTTGGGTCGTGAGACCCATGTTTGTAATATCTCGCTCCTCGGAGTCTAATGAATAAATACTTGAGTCGTAGAGTCATGTTGTGATGCCATGTTGTATTTGCACATATCGAGCATATTGTGCGTATGTTATTGAAATGCTTGGTATGTGTGGGATCTGACTATCTAGTTGTTTATCTTTAGTAGCCTCTCTTACCGGGAAATGTCTCCTAGTGTTTCCACCGAGCCATGGTAGCTTGCTACTGCTCCGGAACACTTAGGCTGGCCGGCATGTGTCCTTCTTCGTTCCTGTGTCTGTCCCTTCGGGAAATGTCACGCGTTGAGTACCGAGTCTGTTAGCCCGCCACAGCCCAGTTTACGGAGTCCTGCTAGCCCGGTGCTACAGCCTGAAACTTACTCGCTGATGACCGACACGTTCGATCTTTGGGTCATGGATGCTGTCCTCGTAAGTCTGTGCCACTTTGGGTTTACGACTAGCCATGTCAGCCCGGCTCCTTATCATATGGATGCTAGCGACACTATCATATCGTGTGCCAAAAGGCTAAACGGTCCCGGCAAAGGTAAGGCGACACCGTGGGAATACCGTGCGTGAGGCCGCAAAGTGATATGAGGTGTTACATGCTAGATCGATGTGGCATTGAGTCGGGGTCCTGACAGCCTCGCCGTTGTCCACCGCCGTGGCGCTCTCGGCGCGGCATGGTCAATGTGGTCAATGACCGACTTCCATCGGAAGAGTACTGCACGTGGAGAGGCTGACAGCTGGGTCCACGGCAGCCGGAAGGAATTGCCTCCTTATTAAGCGGAAAATAATTATTCCTGCACCTGACAGCAGGGACCCACCAGACGGGCCACCAGTATTTCGCGAAAAAAACATTTCCCCTGACTGTTGGGACCCACCGGACGGGCCACCATATTTTGCAAAAAAAATGTTCCCCCCGCTGTCAGCTCGGACCCACCGGAAGTGCCTCCTTATTACGCACAAAAAAATAAATACCCCCTGCTAGCTGGGACCCACCTTGGTGGGAGGCTGACTTGTAGGCCTACTAAGTTGACTGGGACAGAGGCCTTTGTCAACTTTAGTCAATATATGAACGATTCTAGCTCCAGTGACCGTACGATGTCCATCCAACGGCCGTAGTGCTTCTTCAACCTTTGGTCTCCTTGCTCCAGCCGCCCAAAGCAGCACCGGTCGTGCCGCAAGCTCCTGCCGCCCATGGCCGGTTGTGATGCCGCGGAGGCCTCACCGCCCCCTACTACTCCCGCCGCAGGCCAGGCCATCCTTCTACTCACCCACACCCCCTGTTATTCTGCGGCAACGGCAACGTCACACCGCAGCCAAATGAGTGAACCCTCATACTCCTCTACGCGTGGGTGTCCACTGTCGTGTTTTCCCCGGCTCCGCGTCGTCCCCTTCCTAGTCCTAGCCATCGTCCACCGCCCTGGTGCTCTCGGCGCGGCGTGGTCAACATGGTCAAGGAACGGCTTCCATCGGACGTGGACAGTACGTGGAGAGGCTGACAGCTGGGTCCACGGCCGCAGCAAGGAAGTGCCTCCTTATTACGTGTAAAATAATGATTCCTCCACTTGACAGCGGGGACCCACCGGACGGGCCACCGTATTTTGTGAAAAAACGTTTCCCCCCTGACTGCTGGGACCCACCAGCTACATCATCGCACGCAAGGAAGTGCGTCCGGGCAAAAAAAATGATTCGCCCCTCTGACTGCTGGGACCCACCAGCTACATCTTCGCACGTAAGGAAGTGCCTGACAGTCGGGACCCACCTGGTCGAAGCGTATGTAGCATTGTCATTCTGGTCGCGAACGTGTATGTACAAATATAATGGTCGATGTAGAGGCGCGCACATCGTAGTAGAGGAGCGCATGTAGCATGTACATGTACGTACAGCGGCCAGTGTGCATGAAAGAAAATATGGCCACGTATGTGTACATACGGGTGGGGTCTCGAACGCCTACTCGCGCATACTATTACACCCTCGATGCGGCTATATCTCCCACGTGTCGAAGCACGACTTAGAGGCATAACCGCATTGAAAGCAATGTCGCAAGTGAGGTAATCTTCGCAACAACCCATGTAATACATAAGGGAAAGAGATATATAGTTGGCTTACAATCGCCACTTCACACAATTACCTGAATAAAGCATTACATCATCCAGATACAATCAAGGTCCAACTACGGAACCAAAATAAAAGAAGAACCCCAAATGCGACAAAGGTCCCCGATCGACCCCAACTGGGCTCCACTACTGATCAACTAGAACGAAACAACACAAAGGGCAAGATCTTCATCGAGCTCCTCCTTGAGCTTAGTTGCGCCATCCGCCGATAACTTAGGCACCTGCAAACTGGTTTTGGAAGTATCTGGTGAGCCACGAGGACTCAGCAATCCCATTACCATGGGTATCAAGACTAGCAAAGCTTAATGGGAAAGGAAGGGGTAAAGTGGTGAGGTTGCAGCAGCGACTAAGCATGTGTGGTGGCTAACATACGCAAATGAGAGCGAGAAGAGAACAAGCGGAACGGTCGTGAAGCTAGCAATGATCAAGAGGTGATCCTGAACACCTACTTACGTCAAACATAACACAGAAACCGTGTTCACTTCCCGGACTCCGCCGAGAAGAGACCATCACGGCTACACACGCGGTTGATGCGTTTTAATTCGGATCTGGTGTCAAGTTATCTACAACCGGACATTAACAAATTCCCATCTGCCACATAACCGCGGGCACGGCTCTCGAAAGTTTAAACCCTGCAGGGTGTCCCAACAGCCCATGACAAGCTCTCGCGATCATCGAAGAATAGACCTTCACCCAAGACACTCGATCGACTCGGTATCTCGGTACATCAAGACATTTCGACAATGGTAAAACAAGACCAGCAAAGCCTCCCGGCGTGCCGACATCCTGATAGTAGCCGCGCGTATCTCGTCTCAGGCCATGACCGGATGAGCTAAGCGTACAGGTACCGACGTAACCCAAGTTGCCAAGGGATGGTCCCAAGACGGTGCTCTAGTTTGGACCAACGCTTAGACAAGCACCGCCCGGGGCTATAATAAAGATGACCCTTGGGTTAATTACTCCCAAGGGAAAAGTAGGTGGTGGTGAGGCAAATGGTAAAAGGCAATGTTGGGCCTTCTTTGGACAAGTTTTATTCAAAGCGAACTGTCAAGGGGTCCCATAAATCACCCGACCGCGTAAGGGACGCAAAATCCGGGAACATAACACGGTATGACGGAAACTAGGGCGGCAAGAGTGGAACAAAACACCAGGCATAAGGCCGAGCCTTCCACCCTTTACCAAGTATATAGATGCATTAATAATATAAGAGATATTGTGATATCCCAACATAAACCCTGCCCACCATGGAGACATCTTCAACTTCACCTGCAACTAGCAACGCTATAAGAGGGGCTGAGCAAAAGCGGGAACATAGCCAAACAACGGTTTGCATAGGAATGGTGTCAAAGGTTAGGGGTTCATGGCAATATGGGATGGCTGGACAAGCAGTAATAGGTAGCGCAGCATAGCAAAAGAACGAGGCAACTAGCATAGCAATGATAGTAGTGAGATCCGTGGTAGCGGTCATCTTGCCCGAAATCCCGCTAGGAAGAAGAACGAGTCCATGAAGAAGACAAGCGGACGAAGCCGAACCAAACGTGAGACGAACGAATCCTCACGAACATAGCGAAACAGGAACTAACAAGAAGAAGCACACAACATAGTAAACACACAAGCATAAGCATGTCATGATGCGCAGACAAATATGATGCATGTCCGGTTTAATGAGGCATGGCATGGCAAACTGCAACACACAAAACTACAAGTTAAGTGGAGCTCAATATGCAACGAGTTGCATATTGACGGAACACCACATCAATTATTTAGTTCTCTCTTGTTTAAGCTACCGAACAATATTAAATGTTGATTAACATGGCAAAGGGTGAAGCATAATGGAAACTAACTATTTAAGCAAGTTTAAATGAGGCCGGAAGAGTAAACAACAATTCCGGAAAATCCTCATGAGCATATTATGAATTTGGTACTGTTCTGCCCTAAAACATATTTTAACGTTGTTAAACAAGAACATAAAGTGGACCATGTTAATCTAGGCATTTTTCCACCCCAAATACATATAAAGTTTATTAAATTCCGAGCTACGGTTATTTAGTTATGAAATAAATCATTTTAACATGGCATTTAAGCAAATTTGAACAAACAGCCTTTTAAACATTTAAAACATGGATGAAGTGGCATATTATGAAACTAGATGAAATTCTAAGCATTTTTCATAAATAATGTTTATACATATGATGCACGGTTTATGAGTTATGATATGCATGATCTAGAGGGGCTAATCTGTAAACATGCAGTTTCTGGATAATATGAAATTCGCAGCACGCAAAAAAAAAAGAATAGCAACGGGCCGAATGCAGCGCACTGTGCAAGCCCAGCAGCAGATCTGGCCCGAAGCAGATGTGGGAGTGCAAAATAACAGGAAAACTAAGCAAAAATGGGGGCGGCTGGGACTCGAACCTCAGACCCCTTGAATGGATAGAGGCTGCGCTAGCCACTGGGCTAGCTGATGTGCTTGCGGTGGAACGTGGTGACAACTTAAATAACCTCTACATGCTAGAACGGATCTAGGAACAGATCGAAGCTTCGGTTATGGAGGAAGTTGCTCACAGCGGGAAAACAGAGGCCGGCGGCCATGGCGACAGGAAGCAGGGGGGTTGCCGCGGCGGGGCTCCTTTCCGGCCAGATCACGCCGGATCCCGCGGGTACGGAGCGAGGGCGAACGGATCCATGCACGAGGAGTTGAGGCAGGGGCTCGAGGCGGCGAACTTGAGGGAGGCTGCTGTTAACTGAAGAAAAGACAGAGTTCAGAGGGAAACAGGGAAGGAAGGAGAGAAAGAGACAAAAGGCGTGACGGGCGACCTGCGGTTGCCGGGCGGCAACGAGGCAGTCGCTGAGGAGCGGCGAGGCCATGGTTGCAAGGGCGGCAAGGCATGCCTCTACTTGTGGCGTCCATGGCTACAGGAGCGACCTTCCTGTAGAAAAGCAGAGAGAGGGAGTTGAGAGAACGAGGACGACAGGAGAAGGAAAAGGGGCTGCGCGCTACTCATCGGTGGCGGGGACAGAGAGGACGGAGCACGGCGGCGGTGGAGCATCTGGGCACGGGGAAGTGGCCTGGAGAAGCTGCACGAGGCCGAGCACCATGGTGGTTGCAGCGGCGTCGGTCTCCACGCTAAGGACGGCAGACCTTGGCGAGGAGGGTGCGGAGAGGAGGCATGCGAGGCAGGGGATGGAGTGGACGTGGAGGGAATGGAGCTCCGTCGGCTTGGCTGCTCCGGGCGGGGCTCAAGGAGCTCGGGCGCGTGTCATCCATGACGTCCCCTGTTCCTGTGAATAAGAGAAGGAGAGAGCTGAGAGAGGGAACAGGGAGAGGGAAAGGAAGGAGATGGAGGCGACGGGGAGCTGTAGCATGACCTCGTGCTCCGGTCGACGAGGTCGAGGGAGGAAGAGGCGGCGGGGAGGGGAGGTGCTGTTGTGGTGGATCGGGAAGGTGGAGGCAGGGGAGTGCGCTGGTAGGATCGGTGGGGAAAACTAGGAGCAGGTGGTTGGCGGCTGGATCAGGAGGGATCCCGTGGAAGAAGGAGGTTGGTCGGGTGGCTCGAATGGATCGGGCAAGATCCCGAGGAAAACGAAGTGGCGGCGGCGGCGATAGGATAGGGGAGGAATGGATGAGACAGGCTAGGGTTAGGCTATATATATAGCACAAGATTTTGGTTTGGGGCTATTTTGTCCCTCCGATTAAATCGGACGGTTCCGGATAAATATGCTAGGGAGACCAAACAAAGAAAACGGAGATATTTTGTAGACGTTTGGGGATGATCTGAACCCGTTGGTAACGACAAACCGGTTCGGGTTCGGGGCAAGTTTCGGACGCACGCGAGGGGTCTGAGAAAAGAGTAGAGAGGGTCAAACGGTTAGATAAGAAGTTATCGAAAACCCGGTTAGACTCGGATCGGTCAACAAAGGCAAGGGGGGGGGGGAAGCGGCAACTACGAGCGGATGCAGGTTTTAAAACAATGACGGCAACGAGTGCCGATGCAATGCGGATAATGCGATGATGAAATGCATGACAAAAACAAAATGCAAAACAACAGACAATAACCCAACCACGGAGGAAATAATAAATCGCATCGCCGGAAATGGCAAGAGTCGGAGTTACGAATATGGAAAGTTGTATCCGGGGTGTTACAACATTCCACCACTACGAGAGGATCTCGTCCCGAGATCTAGGACGGCACCGGAGGGAAAACGGAAGAGGAAGAGAAGGGGTAAACTAAGTTGCTTCTTTGACGAACGAGTGAAACCATGAACCTTGAGAGGTTGAGCAAAATGAAGGAAAGAAAACAACGAAGATGAACAAGATTGCAAGCAAACCGGTAGAAAAATGAACAAGGAGTATTACGAGAACTTGAAGGTTGAAAGACATGGAAATAAGAGCTTCATGAACGAAAAGAATATGACCACCTCGGTATAATGAGATAGCCAAGGAACAAGAATGACAGAATTTGGATAGCACTCCGGCAGAAAAGAGAAGAAAACTTGATAGATGAAAAGAACTTGAAGAGATGACACAACACTCCGGTTAAATGGATAAGCATGAAAAGAACACGATCTTGACAAAACGAGGTGATGGGTGGATAGCACAACATCACAATGTCTCCGTAAGAAAGAATAGAAGATAGATCATTGGAATAAAAGAATGGAGAAGAAAATGACATCTTCTGCCACAATTGAAATTGGAAGGCCTCCTTGCAAAGAAGAATCGAACGGAGTTGTTGGAAAATCAACAACGAGAAGCACAAGCTTGTTGTGGGCTTATGACGAACATCTCAAGACTATGAGGTGACAACCGGCCACTAACGGAAACCATTGATTTGATTGAGAGCACCAAAGAAATGAAAAACTGCTTTCGCCGAGAGGATAGGAGAAAACTTGGATCACTGATAAACACCACAAAAGCAACATTCCTTAGGGAAGGCTTTAGGTGAAATCTATATGAAGATAACTCCAACGAAGAGATTGATGGATTTAAAATACCTCATTCTTGACAACATATGAATCATGAAACAAGAAGGAAATTGTCAAGAGTGACATAACACCATCTCAAAAGATAAGATAGAAGGAATTGCACTTTGGAATGCAAGATGAAGAATACTTGAGCTCCTCAAAACAAAACATGTGTTGGGCACCCTGTTTAATTTTGAGTATAGCTTGGCGGATCATAACTTCAAGAGAAATCTTGAAGAACAATTGAAGAATGAAAGGAAATCCTTGGCGAACCACCATGTAGAGCCTCAATGAAGAACTCCGGTAATAAAAGGATGATAGAAAGAAAGAGAAGTTGAAAACACAAGGTGAAGCCTTGCAATGATTTAGATGGAGCTTCGCGACGAGATAATTGAGA
The DNA here is from genome assembly GCA_021437245.1 of Aegilops speltoides. NCBI lineage: Eukaryota > Viridiplantae > Streptophyta > Magnoliopsida > Poales > Poaceae > Aegilops > Aegilops speltoides. The sequence continues at coordinate 54,381,660 of CM038141.1, read as the reverse complement.
GAGCTTGGAACTCCGAAAAGAAAGATGAGCAATTGAAACCAAGAATTTTTGATGAACCTTCGGAATAAGGAATTGAATTTACTCGATGAAACAAGAATAAGAATTACATTATGCTTATCCCTCATCAATTAAATTGATGACCCACAAAGGATTTGGCATACCACTTATTCTCGTAGAAAGGATTAAGATAGATACGGCGCAAGCTTGGGAAGGTCTTCAACGAACCACCGGTAGGATTGGAAAGAGCGAATGAATTAAATGATAACGAAAGAGGTGAAATCTTGAACGAACCACCGTAAGAATTGAAAATGAATGTAGCAAAGGCACAATTCACCGGAAAGAATTGGAAAACGAATGAAGATACTTGAAGGGATTTAGATACAGGAGAACGAAGAGATCATGAACTGATTAGAGGATATTTGACTGATGCACCGGTATGATTTGGAGAACGAAAGCTGAAAGCTTGAATGAATAATACTGAGATGATGGGCTTCAAAGTATGAAACTGAAAAGACTCCTAAAATGCTCCGGATGGGTGAAAAGATTCTCACAATCGAAAACAATTATGAGAGGATGGCAACAAGCTAGCACCATGGATCTTGAAGAGAATAGAGCAAGATTAAAGAAAACTCTTCTTCGGTCTTCAAATGTTGAGAATGATGATGAGAAACACCACCAAGAATTGTTGAGATACTCCAGGAGAATTAAAAGAGGAAAAGGTTGAGCCAAAGATGAAAATAATTTGAAAACAATCTTGGAGAAGGCATGTGAATGATGAAAATTCGTTCTTACGTCAAACTCAGAAAAGAATTTGGAATGGCTCCGGAATAATTAGAAGAGTCAGGTAAGATCCTGGGAAAAGACCTGTGGGTTAGGGCCCACTCAAAAGAAAACACCGTTGAACAATTGATTGAAAGAGGGGATTGCACCGGTTGAATTAAATGACTTGAATGAGATACCAATCTCGAAAGAGCTTGAACGAATGCAGAGTGGAAACACGAATCTCCGAGATATCTTTAGCACTCCGGAATAACAAATAGCGAGAAGTAGAATGATAATGAGGTGCACCGGTATGAGAAGACATTGAAATGAGGAAAAAGGTATGATCGACACTGAAAGCTTGAATTAAATCCACCGGAGAAGAAAAAACAATGGAGGATGATGAACTTGAAGCTGTTGAGCATCTTCATGGGAAATCACCGGATAAGAACATTGATGGAAAAGAATGAAGAGACTTCACATGAATAAATGGATACTTGATTAAGAAATCTGTGTCCTTGAAGAAAAAGGGTGGGAGGGTGGGGAAAAACAAAGGAAACTTGGGATGAACGAAACAAACACCGTTGAGAAAACTTAGAATTGATCTTGCGGATGGGAAAAAATGATGGGATCCACTTGAAGAGAAGCACACTGGTTGGAAAGGAGTTGACATGACAAAATCAATGATCAAAAGGATTAGTATTCACATAGCAATATGAGAACACCATTTAGGAAAGGTATGGATTCAACATTTGACTTCGAAGCAACTCGAATACCACAACTAACACAAAACAAAGGATTGGCTTGCAGAATAAGCCGGAACAAACATATGATAGAGATTTCGTCCGAAATTTTCGTGGTGGGGCCTACACGGCTCAATCGACAGCACCATCATGTACAAGGCAAGGCACATGACATACTGAAGCGTCCCAGTCGGCATAGCCAAGGACTCTTTAAGACACAACGAGACCATCAGTAAAACCAACCGTGAATAGGCGGACCACTAGACGTCGAACCCCAATTTCATATCATACATCCGTCGGAAAGATATCCTAAGAGCTACTTGAATTCCCACCTATGAAACTCCCAAACTTTCGGTTATGCAATCGGTGTTGGGGATACAGAGGAGCAATATATCTCACCCAAACTAACAATACCTACATCCAAATTGTATCCATCCGTCAACACATAACCAAGAAACCTTCGAAATCGTCTACCTCAACCTTCAAAAGCATCCGTTATACGAGTCATGGCAATACTCCCGTACTCACCTCAAGATCTTTGGGTTAGCGGGATTATCTCACCAACAACTGCATAAAAGAGATTTTCGATGTCGGTGTACTAAACTCGGTATTCCGAATCGCAACGATAAAATTATGACGACAACACCTCGGAGCTCAACTCCCCGGGACACTGCCACAACCCCTAAATGACAGGAGGCAACCAAGACAATGTTGTCATCATAAAACCATCGGAACGATTCTAAGATACCCGCGTGATCCTAAAAATTTTTTTTAGTGAAATTGAAGAAGAGAAGAGTCAAAACCCTACGTCAGATACCTCACCGTAAGGTCAAGGACTGGGAGTAAAAGAATTCCTAACTCTCCGATATATATAATCCTAAATGACTCAAAACATTTTTCTAGACACAACTCGGCCACTAAAAACGATCAAGCAGTGGGGGCTCCTAAGGTCGGGGATGGCTCCGATTACCAACTTGTTACACCCTCGATGCGGCTATATCTCCCACGTGTCGAAGCATGACTTAGAGGCATAACCGCATTGAAAGCAATGTCGCAAGTGAGGTAATCTTCGCAACAACCCATGTAATACATAAGGGAAAGAGATACATAGTTGGCTTACAATCGCCACTTCACACAATTACATGAATAAAGCATTACATCATCCAGATACAATCAAGGTCCGACTACGGAACCAAAATAAAAGAAGAACCCCAAATGCGACAAAGGTCCCCGATCGACCCTAACCGGGCTCCACTCATCGATCAACTAGAACGAAACAACACAAAGGGCAAGATCTTCATCGAGCTCCTCCTTGAGCTTGGTTGCGTTATCCGCTTTCGGTAACTTAGGCACCGCAAACTGGTTTTGAAGTATCCGTGAGCCACGAGGACTCAAAGAATCCCATTACCATGGGTATCAAGACTAGCAAAGCTTAATGGGAAAGGAAGGGGTAAAGTGGTGAGGTTGCAGCAGCGACTAAGCATGTGTGGTGGCTAACATACGCAAATGAGAGCGAGAAGAGAACAAGCGGAACGGTCGTGAAGCTAGCAATGATCAAGAGGTGATCCTGAACACCTACTTACGCCAAACATAACACGAAACCGTGTTCACTTCCGGACTCCGCGAGAAGAGACCATCACGGCTACACACGCGGTTGATGCGTTTTAATTCGGATCTGTGTCAAGTTATCTACAACCGACATTAACAAATTCCCATCTGCCACATAACCGCGGGCACGGCTCTCGAAAGTTTAATCCTGCAGGGTGTCCCAACTTAGCCCATGACAAGCTCTCGCGATCATCGAAGAATAGACCTTCACCCAAGACACTCCGATCGACTCGGTATCCCGTACATCAAGACATTTCGACAATGGTAAAACAAGACCAGCAAAGCCTCCCGGCGTGCCGACATCCTGATAGTAGCCGCACAGATCTCGCCTCGTGCCACGACCGGATGAGCTAAGCGTCAGTACCGACGTAACCCAAGTTGCCAAGGGATGGTCCCAAGACGGTGCTCTAGTTTGGACCAACGCTTAGACAAGCAATCGCCCGGGGCTATAATAAAGATGACCCTTGGGTTAATTACTCCCAAGGAAAAGTAGGTGGTGGTGAGGCAAATGGTAAAAGGCAATGTTGGGCCTTCTTGGACAAGTTTTATTCAAAGCGAACTGTCAAGGGGTCCCATAAATCACCCGACCGCGTAAGGGACGCAAAATCCGGGAACATAACACCGGTATGACGGAAACTAGGGCGGCAAGAGTGGAACAAAACACTAGGCATAAGGCCGAGCCTTCCACCCTTTACCAAATATATAGATGCATTAATAATATAAGAGATATTGTGATATCCCAACATAAACCCTGCCCACCATGGAGACATCTTCAACTTCACCTGCAACTAGCAACGCTATAAGAGGGGCTGAGCAAAAGCGGGAACATAGCCAAACAACGGTTTGCATAGGAATGGTGTCAAAGGTTAGGGGTTCATGGCAATATGGGATGGCTGGACAAACAGGTAATAGGTAGCGCAGCATAGCGAAAGAACGAGGCAACTAGCATAGCAATGATAGTAGTGAGATCCAGGGTAGCGGTCATCTTGCCTGAAATCCCGCTAGGAAGAAGAACGAGTCCATGAAGAAGACAAACGGACGAAGCCGAACCAAACGTAGACGAACGAATCCTCACGAACGCAACGAAACAGGAACTAACAAGAAGAAGCACACAACATAGTAAACACACAAGCATAAGCATGTCATGATGCGCAGACAAATATGATGCATGTCCGGTTTAATGAGGCATGGCATGGCAAACTGCAACACACAAAACTACAAGTTAAGTGGAGCTCAATATGCAACGAGTTGCATATTGACGGAACACCACATCAATTATTTAGTTCTCTCTTGTTTAAGCTACCGAACAATATTAAATGTTGATTAACATGGCAAAGGGTGAAGCATAATGGAAACTAACTATTTAAGCAAGTTTAAATGAGGCCGGAAGAATAAACAACAATTCCGGAAAATCCTCATGAGCACATTATGAATTTGGTACTGTTCTGCCCTAAAACATATTTTAACGTTGTTAAACAAGAAAATAAAGTGGACCATGTTAATCTAGGCATTTTTCCACCCCAAATACATATAAAGTTTATTAAATTCCGAGCTACGGTTATTTAGTTATGAAATAAATCATTTTAACATGGCATTTAAGCAAATTTAAACAAACAGCCTTTTAAAAATTTAAAACATGGATGAAGTGGCATATTATGAAACTAGATGAAATTCTAAGCATTTTTCATAAATAATGTTTATACATATGATGCACGGTTTATGAGTTATGATATGCATGATCTAGAGGGGCTAATCTGTAAACATGCAGTTTCTGGATAATATGAAATTCGCAGCACGCAAAAAAAAAAGAATAGCAACGGGTCGAATGCAGCGAGCACTGCAAGCCCAGCAGCAGCAGATCTGGCCCGAAGCAGATGTGGGAGTGCAAAATAACAGGAAAACTAAGCAAAAATGGGGGCGGCTGGGACTCGAACCTCAGACCCCTTGAATGGATAGAGGCTGCGCTAGCCACTGGGCTAGCTGATGTGCTTGCGGTGGAACATGGTGACAACTTAAATAACCTCTACATGCTAGAACGGATCTAGGAACAGATCGAAGCTTCGGTTATGGAGGAAGTTGCTCACAGCGGGAAAACAGAGGCCGGCGGCCATGGCGACAGGAAGCAGGGGGGTTGCCGCGGCGGGGCTCCTTTCCGGCCGGATCACGCCGGATCCCGCGGGTACGGAGCGAGGGCGAACGGATCCATGCACGAGGAGTTGAGGCAGGGGCTCGAGGCGGCGAACTTGAGGGAGGCTGCTGTTAACTGAAGAAAAGACAGAGTTCAGAGGGAAACAGGGGAAGGAAGGAGAGAAAGAGACAGCAAGGGCGTGACGGGGCGACCTGCGGTTGCCGGCGACGACGAGGCCGGTCGCCTGAGGAGCGAAGGCGAGGCCATGGTTGCAAGGGCGGCAAGGCATGCCTCAACTTGTGGCGTCCATGGCTACAGGAGCGACCTTCCTGTAGAAAAGCAGAGAGAGGGAGTTGAGAGAACGAGGACGACAGGAGAAGGAAAAGGGGCTGCGCGCTGCTCATCTGTGGCGGGGACGGAGAGGACGGAGCACGGCGGCGGTGGAGCATCTGGGCACGGGGACGTGGCCTGGAGAAGCTGCACGAGGCCGAGCACCATGGTGGTTGCAGCGGCGTCGGTCTCCACGCTAAGGACGGCAGACCTTGGCGAGGAGGGTGCGGAGAGGAGGCATGCGAGGCAGGGGATGGAGTGGACGTGGAGGGAATGGAGCTCCGTCGGCTTGGCTGCTCCGGGCGAGGCTCAAGGAGCTCGGGCGCGTGTCATCCATGACGTCCCCTGTTCCTGTGAATAAGAGAAGGAGAGAGCTGAGAGAGGGAACAGGGAGAGGGAAAGGAAGGAGATGGAGGCGACGGGGAGCTGTAGCATGACCTCGTGCTCCGGTCGGCGAGGTCGAGGGAGGAAGAGGCGGCGGGGAGGGGAGGTGCTGTTGTGGTGGATCGGGAAGGTGGAGGCAGGGGAGTGCGCTGGTAGGATCGGTGGGGAAAACTAGGAGCAGGTGGTTGGCGGCTGGATCAGGAGGGATCCCGTGGAAGAAGGAGGTTGGTCGGGTGGCTCGAATGGATCGGGCAAGATCCCGAGGAAAACAAAGTCGCGGCGGCGGCGATAGGATAGGGGAGGAATGGATGAGACAGGCTAGGGTTAGGCTATATATATAGCACAAGATTTTGGTTTGGGGCTATTTTGTCCCTCCGATTAAATCGGACGGTTCCGGATAAATATGCTAGGGAGACCAAACAAAGAAAACGGAGATATTTTGTAGACGTTTGGGGATGATCTGAACCCGTTGGTAATGACAAACCGGTTCGGGTTCGGGGCAAGTTTCGGACGCACGCGAGGGGTCTGAGAAAAGAGTAGAGAGGGTCAAACGGTCAGATAAGAAGTTATCGAAAACCCGGTTAGACTCGGATTGGTCAACGAAGGCAAGGGGGGGGAAGCGGCAACTACGAGCGGATGCAGGTTTTAAAACAATGACGGCAACGAGTGCCGATGCAATGTGGATAATGCGATGATGAAATGCATGACAAAAACAAAATGCAAAACAACAGACAATAACCCAACCACAGAGGAAATAATAAATCGCATCACCGGAAATGGCAAGAGTCGGAGTTACGAATATGGAAAGTTGTATCCGGGGTGTTACACATACGTACAGCCAGGGCTCGTGTACATGGCTGGGTTGGAACGGAGAAACAGCGTCGTCGCCGTGTTTATGGGGAGCCAACCGGCTGGGTCGGAACGGAATGCGTCGTCATGTTCATCGGGAGGGCTTGGACGGAACAGGCAATGGAAAGGAGGCCTGGCGTACCGCAGAACGAAGGAAACGGCCTTGTGTTCGATCGGCCATGTTCGAAACGGGATCCTGTTCATCGGGAGGGGTCTGGTGTACCACAAAACGGAGGAAACGGACCTCCTACGATCGAAACGGGGGTCCTGTTGATTGGGAGGGGTGTGGCATACCACAAAATGGACGAAACGGACTTGTGTTGGAGCGCTACGGTCAAAACGGGGGTCTTGTTCATCGGGAGGGGTGTGGCGTAACGCAAAACGGGTCTCCACGGGATACTGTTCATCTCCACCGACGACCTCCTCCAGCCTCCACGGGCTACCGTCGACCTCCTCCAGCCTCCACGGGCTCCTGTTCATCCCGCCTCCACCACGCGCTACTCCACCGGCTAATGTTCAACCACCCCTCCACGGGCACCCCTCCAACGTCTATTGTTCATCCAGCCCTCCACGGGGTTGTCCTGTTCATCCAGCCCTCCATGGGGTCCTGCTCATCCAGCCCCAACCGGCTTGATCGATCTTCCTGTTCATCCAGAGGCAACGCCACGGAGTCCTGTTCATCCACCCCCACCACTCACTGTTCATCCAAACCCCCCCCCCCCGCAATGCTCACTATTCATCCAGAGAGGCAGCATCGATTGGCTCCAGTTAGCAGCAGTAGCGAAGGAATCGCTCGATCGGGTTCAGTTAACAGCCATCGATCGATCGCTCGGGTTCGATAACGTGTAACTGCGGTCTGTCGCTCGGGTTCGATTAGAGCCCAACACCTCACTCGGGTTCGATTAGAACCAATGCTCGCGACACACGCCAGCGCACGCGACGTAAACGCAGCGCATCGCTCGCCCCGACCACCCACCGTGAATCGAACTCCCGAAATTTTCCTCGCCCTCGCTTCTACCATGGTTTTTTCCGTCATGGACGGCCCAACGAATGTCATGCAGGTTCGTCTCCGGCCCGCCCAGGACGAAAAGGCCATTTTCTGTCATGATTTTTTGTCATAGAAGTAGGAGCCCACCACATCTATGATGATACCTGGTTTTGTCACAATTATCGTCATAGAAGTGTCATAAGTATGACAGAAAAAAAATTGTTCGGCCCAAAATATCACGGATGTGTCTTTTTTTGTAGTGTCTGGTGTCCGTTCGGGGCTCCGGAGAGGGGGATTCGTCGCCGTCGGCATCATCAACCATCCTCCATCACCAATTTCATGATGCTCACCACCATGCATGTAGCGACAAGACCTCAAACAGTTTGATCTCTGTGCATCACTGTCATCCCTGGATCGGTAATGCTGACACGCACAATACTTGAAGGATTTATAACAGAGTAGCAATCACACACTTATTACATCGAATGTCTCAAAAGAGAACTTGTTACAATTAATATGGCTTAACAGCAGAAGGCTTGGAAGATAAAGTGAGTCCATCTACTCCAACGGCATCACTGAGTGAAAGATCATGACCTAAGGCACCTTACTCGTCGTCTGAAAAGTCTGCAACATGAATGTTGTAGCCCGAAAATGGGTCAGCACATGGAATATGCTGGCAATGTAACACATAGAGGATAATGAACAAATAATGCTATCACTACATGCATATATGGCTGCTGGAAAGCTCCATGGTTACAGTCCTCCTTGCCGCAAGTTGCGAAACTCACGCTTCTTCATGGCCATAGCTCCAGCTGAAACATGGGCAGTACGGAAAGCTTGCTCAAACTGGTCCCATGTGACAGTGTTGATGGGATAAGTGGCTGTGAAATTCTCCCACCATGATGCTGCGGGTCCATCAAGCTGATGTGCGGCAAAACGCACTCTCTCCGCATCTATGCATCCTATAGTGGTCAACTCCCTTCCAATCTTGCGGAGCCAATCATCCACAACTATCAGCTCGGTGCTACTAGAGAACACCGGCGGATTAAGCCTCAAGAAACGGGCTAAGTGATCAATAGGTGGTGGTGGTGGTGGGTTGTTGTTGTTCCCCTGATTCTGATTCTGGACTAGTATCTGCATCAATGCATTCTGCTGCTGGATCAACTGAGTGAGCTCCGGTGGGAAAGCAAATTCATTGTCATGTCTCGGAGGCATATGAGGGTTTAGAAAAGATGAGAAAGTAGAATAGAATAAAGTCTAGAGAGATAAACACTACCCATATGCACATGAGACAAACACAAACATATCACTTCAATAAATTCAAACAAGGGCATACAACGGTCTAACTATCGTTACAAAATTGCTCGAACTATACTATATACATGGGGGAAATACTACTACTGTTATGGTGGTCGACTAGAAAAAATGATCATTCGAAGACTCCATGATATTTGCTCCTGCTTCATTAACAAAGTCATCATCACTATCATCAGGGTCCGAGTCGGTGTCGTCGATGATGATGTAGTTCTCCGGGCAGGTAAAATCGTCGTCATCTTCTCCTGGCGCGGGGTATCCCATGAATACTTTTAGCTTCTTCTTTAGGTCATCATTCTTCTCCAATAATGTTGCAATTTCCTCCTCATATCCATCGCGTGTGGACTTTAGTTCTTCCTCCAGCTCCGTGATCTTGGTCATAGCCTTCTTCAGATCTATCATGCCTGCGCACATCTGGTTCTCCTGGCGATGAATGTGCTGGTTTAACTCCTGGATGAAAGCTGCAATAGATCTATCCTTCCTGGTGCTGATCATCTCCCATTGCTCATCTCGGCACCCACAAATCTGGTAGATAGTATCCTTGAGATCCTTATGGTACACTTCTCTAATGCGTCCCACGGTGATGTGGGCTGCCATGCTCTTTCCTAAACTCCAGGTTGGTGCATCAAAGGAAAACTCTATGGGCTTAGTGACTGGCATGAACGTTCTCCCTGGAACTTGAACTCGAATCATCCAATGCTCCTCTTCAGATAAGTCACGATGTAGGTCCCGGTGAAGCTTGGTACTCCAATGTTTAGGTATCTAGTGACTTCCTTCAACTGGCGTCCGAAAGGTGTATCTTCATCCGGTTGTGTGAACTTGTTCCTTTCATCCGCCATCCTAAAGAGTAGAAAAGGGAGAGGAGTTAGAAATGAGAAGAGTGTATTGATCTAGGGCTTCAGCTTAGTGGCCGTGTCCTACAGTCACCGTGTGCTCTGATACCATCTTGTAGCGACCAGACCTCAAACAGTCTGATCTCTATGCATCAGTGTCATCCCTGGATCGGTAATGCTAACATGCACAGTACTTGAAGGATTTATAACAGAGTAGCAATCACACACTTATTACATCGAATGTCTCAAAAGAGAACTTATTACAATAAATATGGCTTAAGGCCATCTAAATACGATAACAGCGGAAGGCTTGGAATATAAAGTGAGTCCATCAACTCCAACGGCATCACTGAGTGAAAGATCACGACCTAAGGCACCTTACTCATCATCTGAAAAGTCTGTAACATGAACGTTGCAGCCCGAAAACGGGTCAGCACATGGAATATGCTGGCAATGTAAGACACAGAGGATAATGAACAAATAATGCTATCACTACATGCATATATGGCTGGTGGAAAGCTCTATGGTTACAGTTTTGCATAAAGCCAATTTCTCCTACAACAAAGGAATAAATTTTTATTTAACTATCATGGTGGTTGTTAAACATTGAGAAGGTAATCCCCCTCTCAACTCCAATTAAGCATCATCATTAAACCCAACAAATTAAATTAAGTAACATGATGAGATTCACATGATAATCCAAGTACTAGATACTCAAAACGTCCATAACCGGGGACACGGCTAACCATGATTAGTTTGTACACTCTGCAGAGGTTTGCACACTTTTCCCTGCAAGACTCGATCTACTCCGTTGGATTCTCGCACTACATGTTGTTTGAGAAACGGATGGCAGAGACATAGTCTTTCAGAAGCGTTAGCACCTTACAATGGGTAGACAGTACCACCTACATCCCCTACATCTACTAGTCTACCACTGTAAGAATTCACACGACTTAATCAACTATGCTAGAGCCCATAGTAGCTTGCAGCTGCACACGGAAGTTTCTAGCATGAAAAATATCATGATCCCTTTGAGCCGGGTGGCAGTCCATAGGAGAATCACACGGTACCCCGAGATTTCCAAAAATACAGGCAACACTGGGTTCCCCAGGTGCCTCAATCCACCCAGATGTGTATTAAAGTTCCACCTTAAGTTGAACCATTAATTAACAATACCCACATCTGTCATGGATACATTCACCCAATCCACGTCTACAAGCATAGCATAGCAACATAGGCAAACGTAGAAGTAACTCCCAAAGGTCTGATAATAAACAGGACAGTAGGTACTACCTCATCTACTTCCCAAAACCCGCAATTTAATCAGATCCTAACCATGCAAATGTTTGAGGATTGATCTAATGCAATAAAACTGGGTAGTAAATAAGTATGATCAAAGTGTTACTTGCCTTGCTGATGATCCGTGAAACCTAGAGACTCATAGTAGCACGCAACGCACTCCGGGTACTCTATCGCAAACAAACAAGCATACAATAAGCACTCATCTAATGCACGAGTAAAACTTAAATAAGAAGTCTAACCATAAAGTTCAACTTAAGAACTCCGGTGTGCAAAAGGAATCAAATCAAACAAAGCAACGAAACTGAAAGGGCGAAAGAAACAAGCTTTGTTTACTAATATGGACCTAAGTCAAACTTTACAGTAGCAAAAACTTGTTTAAGTTGGTTAAAATGAAAGAGGGTTTCGAGACGACACTCTAGGCGCTTGAATCGCCTGATTCCGATAAACGAGCAAAAAGATAAACTAAAAGGAAAATCAGGGCAGAAATCGCGATCGAAAATAATCGCAGAAAATCGCTGGAAAAAGAAACACTGACGACCAGGCTAACAAACGAACGTTCGTTGTCTGCGACTAAACAGTGAAAACCGTTCGTAAAAACGAACGTACGAATGGACGTTCGCTAAATAAATAAACCGAAAAGACTAAACGGATCTATATAAATTGAAATAACACGCGGGTTTAAAAAAATCGGGCGGTTATTCTAGAGAAAACCGTCGGCGGCGGCGGGCTACCTCCGGCGAGGCGGGCTCGGCGGCGGGACGGGCGGCGGTAGCGGCGATTTCGCGGGCGGCAGCGGCATGACGGGAGGCGGGTCGGCGGCGGCGGCCGGCGGCGGGCGTCGGAGGCTGAGGCGGCGGGCCGGGCGGATCCGGCAAGCGGCCAGCGGCAAGGGCTAGCTAGCGGCGGCGGGTCGGGCTGGGCAGGTCTAGGGTTTGGGGGCGGCTCGGGCCTCCGCTTAAAAAGGCCGGCCGGGCGAAGTCCTAGTCGGGCACGGGCAGGCTAAGTCAGTTTCCTTTTTTTTAAATAATTCCGATGAGAAGAAAAAGAAATAGAAAAATACTAAACAGACTCCAAAAATCCCGAAATAAATTTTCCCCGTCCTCTAAAAATAAGCCGGCAAGATGAACATTTATTTGGGCCTAAAATGCAATATTGAAAAACGCACATTTTTCCTAATTCAAATAAAAGAGCGATGAAACTCTGAAATAAAATCTTAGTTGATTTTATTACTAAATCTCCAATATTTCTTTATTTTGGGAAGTCATTTTATTCTCCCTCTTTTATTTTTATTAAAGAAATATATGAAGATAAAATAACTAAAATCAAACGATCCTCTTTTCAAAATTTGAGAAAACTCAAATATGAAAATAACGAAATCCTCAACTCTCTCCGTGGGTCCTTGAGTTGCGTAGAATTTCTAGAATCAAACCAAAATGCAATAAAATATGATATGCAAAGATGATCTAATGTATAACATTCCAAATTGAAAATTTGGGATGTTACAAACCAACCCCCCTTAAGATGAATCTCGCCCTCGAGATTCGGGTTGGCAAGAAAATAGGTGAGGGTGGTCCTCCGTAGGTCTTCCTCTCGCTCCCAGGTGGCTTCATCCTCGGTATGGTGGCTCCACTGAACTTTGCAAAACTTGATAACCTTGCTGCGCGTGACTCTGCTGGCAAGCTCGAGAATCTTGACTGGTTTCTCTTCATAGGTCCAATCGCTATCCAACTGAACCGTTTCCAGTGGCACTATATCTCTTAGAGGGATATCGGCCATCTCTGCGTGGCACTTCTTCAACTGAGAGACGTGGAACACATCATGAACTCCTGACAATCCTTCAGGCAATTCCAACTTGTAAGCAACTTCTCCCATACATTCCAAAACTTTGTAAGGTCCCACAAAACATGGTGCTAATTTTCCATTAACTCCAAAACACATAACTCCTCGAAGCGGGAACACACGAAGATAAACTCTGTCTCCGACTTCGTAAACTGTCTCCTTGCGTTTAGAATCTGCATAGCTCTTTTGCCTAGACTGGGCTACCTTGAGTCTATCACGAATCAGCTTAACCTTCTCTTCAGACTCTTTAATCAAATCTGGTCCAAACAACTGATGGTCTCCAACTTCATCCCACAACAACGGTGTCCTGCACCTCCTTCTGTACAGAGCTTCGAAAGGGGCCATCTTCAAACTGGTTTGATAACTGTTGTTGTAAGAGAACTCTACATAAGGTAAATTGTCGTCCCAACTAGATCCATAATCTAGCGCACAAGTTCTCAACATGTCCTCCAGAATCTGGTTGACTCTCTCGGTGTGTCCATCTGTCTGTGGATGAAAGGCTGTACTAAACTCTAGCCCGGTACCCAAAGTTTCGTGCAACTGATCCCAGAACTTTGAGGTAAACTGGGTTCCTCTATTTGATACAATGGTCCTCGGAATTGTGATACAATGGTCCTCAGAACTCCATGCATACATACGATCCTGGTCATGTATATCTTGGCCAACTTAGCACTGGTATACGTGGTCTTCACTGGGATGAAATGAGCTACCTTTGTCAACCGATCAACTACAACCCATATCGAGTCATAGCCTGAGCGTGTCCTGGGCAATCCCATGATAAAATCCATGCCTAACTTATCCCACTTCCATTCGGGTATCAGCAATGGCTGTAGCAATCCTGCTGGCTTCTGATGCTCTGCCTTTACTCTCTGACATACATCACAAACTGCTACATGCTCCGCAATATCCTTCTTCATTCCGGTCCACCAGAAAGTGTCCTTCAAATCCAGATACATCTTGGTATTTCCTGGGTGAATCGAATAAGGTGAATCATGGGCCTCCTGCAGAATCAACTTCCTGATCTCTGGGTCATTAGACACATAAACGTGGTCCTCAAACCATAAGGTATCATGCTCATCCTCACGAAATGCCTTATCTTTTCCTTTGCTCATCTTCTCCTTTATCTCGGCAATCTCCTTGTCAGTCTTCTGAGCTTCTCTGATCTTATCCATCAAAGTAGACTGAATCTCCAATGCTTCTACATATCCTCTCGGAACTATCTCCAAACATAGCTCGCGAAGATCCTTGGCTAACTCCTTGGGTAACTCTCCGGCCATGAGTGTGTTGACATGACTCTTGCGGCTCAACGCATCGGCTACTACGTTAGCCTTTCCTGGACGATAATGCAACCTCATATCATAATCTTTAATGAGCTCCAACCATCTCCTTTGCCTGAGATTTAACTCCTTCTGGGTGAAGATGTACTTCAAATTCTTGTGATCCGTGTACACCTCACAATGGTTTCCGTTGAGAAAATGTCTCCATGTCTTCAATGCATGCACTACGGCTGCTAACTCCAAATCATGTGTAGCATAATTCAACTCATGGGGCTTAAGTTGTTGTGAGGCATACGAAACAACTCTTCCCTCCTACATAAGCACCGCTCCAAGTCCTCGACGAGAAGCATCGCAATATACTTCATAATCCTTGCGGTTATCTGGCAGAATCAACACTGGTGATGTAACCAAACGTTTCTTCAACTCCTGGAAACTGGCCTCACATTCCCCAGTCCATTTGAATTTGGTGTCCTTCTTCAATAGCTCCGTCATGGGTTTTGCAATCTTCAAGAAATTCTCAATGAACCTCCGGTAGTATCCTGCGAGTCCAAGTAAACTCCGGATCTCTCCAACTGTTGTGGGGGCTTCCCAATTTGTCACAGTGACAACTTTGGTGGGGTCTACTGCTATTCCTTCTCCGGATATCACATGTCTGAGAAATCCAACTTCCTTCAACCAAAACTCACACTTACTGAACTTGGCATATAGCTGATGTTCTCTGAGCTTTCCACGTACCCAACGCAAATGCTCCTTATGCTCCTCTTCATTCTTCGAGTAGACCAATATATCATCAATGAACACCACGACAAACTTATCTAGAAACTCCATAAACACCTTGTTTATCATGTTCATAAAATAGGCAGGTGCATTAGTCAGACCAAATGACATAACAGTATACTCATATAGCCCGTACCTTGTGGTAAAAGCTGTCTTAGGTATATTCTACTCTCGAATCTTCAGCTGGTGGTATCCTGATCGCAGATCGATCTTGGAGAATACCTTAGCTCCTTGCAACTGGTCAAACAAATCATTGATCATCGGCAGTGGGTACTTGTTCTTGATTGTTACTTCATTCAATCCTCGGTAATCAATAACCATCCTCAATGATCCATCCTTGTTCTCCACTAGAAGCACTGGTGATCCCCAAGGTGACAAACTTGGGCGAATATAGCCTTTATCCAGTAACTCCTTAATCTGCTTCTTAATTTCCTCCAAATCTTTTGCGGGCATCCTATATGGTCTCTTAGATATTGGCCCTAGGCCTGGCAAAAGCTCAATCAAAAACTCAATGTCTCTATCCGGTGGCATGCCTGACAACTCTTCTGGAAATACATCAGGGAAATCCTTCACCACTGGTACTTCCTCCTGTACAACTCCTGATAAGGAATTCACTTGAGTCCTCTTCGGCACATGCCGGGATACATACTTAATCCTTCTTCCTTCTGGGGTGGTAAGCAAAATCGACTTAATGGCGCATTCAATGTTCCCTCCATACTTCGATAACCAATCCATGCCTAATATCACATCCAGTCCTTGTGACTCCAATACTATTAGGTCTGAGGGAAACACGTAGTTACCAATCCTTAATGGTAACCGATCACACCATAGACTAGCCATATACTCTGCTCCTGGTGAGATTACTAACATGGGTGGCCTAAGGGCTTGGGTTGGCAGTTTATATTTATCCACAAATCCCCTTGATATGTATGAATGTGATGCACCAGTATCAAAAAGAACGATTGCAGTAAATGACTTAACCAAAAACTTACCTATTACTGCATCTGGCTGGGCTTCAACCTCCTCCACGTTAACGTGGTTCACCTGTCCCCTGTTGAAAGGGTTAGGCTTGTTCCCAGAGCTTCCATTGCCATTTCCATTCTTAGCTTCAGGACATTCATTGGCATAATATCCAGTCTTCTGGCACTTGTAGCAAGTGACGTGGCTCAAATCCTTCTTGGCTGGGGTAGCTGGGTTGGTACGGTTCTGACCGCTGCTTCCTCCATTCCCATTGCCATTCTTGGTTCCACTATGGTTGTGCGAACTCCCTCCATTATGATTGTGGCCTCCATGGGTATGCTGAAAAGGTCCTCCCGAGTTCGGGGTAAAATGAGGCTTCTGCTGAGCCCCAGAATTGTACTTCCCTTGTCCATACTTCCTCTTGCGGCTGTCAATCTGCTGCTGCTTCCCTTCAATCATGAGGGCTCTATCTACCAACTCCTGGTAGTTGTTGAAGGTTGCCACCATCAAGTGCATGCTCAGCTCATCATTCAGTCCTTCTAAAAACTTCTCCTCCTTAGCTGCATCTGTAGCAAGATCATCTGGGGCATAACGTGCTAGCTTACTAAAATCATCCACATACTGGCCAACTATACATCCTCCTTGCCGCAAGTTGCGAAACTCACGCTTCTTCATGGCCATAGCTCCAGCTGAAACATGGGCAGTACGGAAAGCTTGCTGAAACTGGTCCCATGTGACAGTGTCGATGGGATAAGTGGATGTGAAATTCTCCCACCATGATGCTGCGGGTCCATCAAGCTGATGTGCGGCAAAACGCACTCTCTCCGCATCTGTGCATCCTGTAGTGGTCAACTCCCTTCCAATCTTGTGTAGCCAATCATCTGCAACTATCAGCTCGGTGCTACTAGAGAACACCGGCGGATTAAGCCTCAAGAAACGGGCCAAGTGATCAACAGGTGGTGGTGGTGGTGGGTTGTTGTTGTTGTTGTTATTCCCTTGATTCTGATTTTGGACTAGTATCTACATCAATGCATTCTGCTGCTGGATCAACTGAGTGAGCTCCGGTGGGAAAGCAAATTCTTTGTCACATCTCGGAGGCATCTGAGGGTTTAGAAAAGATGAGAAAGTAGAATAGAATAAGGTCTAGAGAGATAAACACTACCCATATGCACATGAGACAAACACGAACATATCACTTCAATCAATTCAAACAAGGGCATAAAACGGTCTAACTATCATTACAAAAGTGCTCGGACTATACTATATACATGGGGGAAATACTACTACTGTTATGGTGGTCGACTAGAAAAATTGATCGGTCAAAGACTCCATGATATCTGCTCCTGCTTCATCAACAAAGTCATCATCACTATCATCAGGGTCCGAGTCGGTGTCGTCGATGATGATGTAGTTCTCCGGGCAGGTAATATCGTCGTCATCTTCTCCTGGCGCGGGGTATCCCATGAATACTTTTAGCTTCTTCTTCAGGTCATCATTCTTCTCCAATAATGTTGCAATTTCCTCCTCATATCCATCACATGTGGACTTTAGTTCTTCCTCTAGCTTTGTGATCTTGGTCATAGCCTTCTTCAGATCTCTCATGCCTACGCACATCTAGTTCTCCTGGCGACAAATGTGCTGGTTTAACTCCTGGATGAGAGCTGCAATAGATTTACCCTTCCTGGTGCTGATCATCTCGCATTTCTCATCTCGGCACCCACAAATCTGGTAGATAGTATCCTTGAGATCCTTGTGGTACACTTATCCAATGCGTCCCATGGTGATGTGGGCTACCATGCTCTTTCCTAAACTCCAGGTTGGTGCATCAAAGGAAAACTCTATGGGCTCAGTGACTGGCATGAACGTTCTCCCTGGAACTTGAACTCGAATCATCCAACGCTCCTCTTCAGGTAAAGTGGCGATGTAGGTCCCAGTGAAGCTTGGTACTCCAATGTTTAGGTATCTAGTGACTTCCTTCAACTGGCGTCCAAAAGGTGTATCTTCATCCGATTGTGTGAACTTGTTCCTTGCATCCGCCATCCTAAAGAGTAGAAAAGGGAGAGGGTTAGAAATGAGAAGAGAGTATTGATCTAGGGCTTTAGCTTAGTGGTCGTGTCCTACAGTCAGTGTGTGCTCTGATACCATATTGTAGCGACCAGACCTCAAACAGTCTGATCTCTGTGCATCAGTGTCATCCGTGGATCGGTAATGCTGACACGCACAGTACTTGAAGGATTTATAACAGAGTAGCAATCACACACTTATTACATCGAATGTCTCAAAAGAGAACTTATTACAATAAATATGGCTTAAGGCCATTTAAATATGATAACAGCGGAAGGCTTGGAAGATAAAGTGAGTCCATCAACTCCAATGGCATCACTGAGTGAAAGATCACGACCTAAGGCACCTTACTGTCAAATCGAAAAGTCTCAAACATGAACGTTGCAGCCCGAAAATGGGTCAGCACATGGAATATGCTGGCAATGTAACACATAGAGGATAATGAACAAATAATGCTATCACTACATGCATATATGGCTGGTGGAAAGCTCTATGGTTACAGTTTTGCATAAAGCCAATTTTCCCTACAACAAAGGAATAAATTTTTATTTAACTATAATGGTGGTTGTTAAACAATGATAAGTTAATCCCCCTCTCAATCCCAATTAAGCATCATCATTAAACCCAGCAAATTAAATTAAGTAACATGAAGAGATTCACATGATAATCCAAGTACTAGATACTCAAAACGTCCATAACCGGGGACACGGCTAACCATGATTAGTTTGTACACTCTGCAGAGGTTTGCGCACTTTTCCCCGCAAGACTCGATCTCCTCTGTTGGATTCTCACACTACATGTTGTTTGAGAAACGGATTACCGAGACATAGTCTTTCATAAGCGTTAGCACCTTACAATGGGTAGACAGTACCACCTACATCCCCTACATCTGCTAGTCTACCACTATAAGAGTTCACACGACTTAATCAACTATGGTAGAGCCCATAGTAGCTTGCGGCTGCACACGGAAGTTTCTAGCATGAAAAATCTCATAATCCCTTTGAGCCTGGGTGGTAGTCCATAGGAGAATCACACGGTACCCCGGGATTTCCAAAAATACAGGCAACAGTGGGTTCCCCAGGTGCCTCAATCCACCCAGATGTGTATTAAAGTTGCCACCTTAAGTTAAACCATTAATTAACAATACTCACATCTGTCATGGATACACTCACCCAATCCACGTCTTCAAGCATAGCATAGCAACATAGGCAAACGTAGAAGTAAGTCCCAAAGGTTTGGTAATAAATAGGACAATAGGTACTACCTCATCTACTTCCCAAAACCCGCAATTTAATCAGATCCTAACCATGCAATTGTTTGAGTATTCATCTACTGCAATAAAACTGGGTAGTAAAGAGGTATGATCAAAGTGTTACTTGCCTTGCCGATGATCCGTGAAACCTAGAGACTCGTAGTAGCATGTTGCGCACTCCGGGTACTCTATCGCAAACAAACAAGCATACAATAAGAACTCATCTAATGCACAGGTAGAAATCAAATAAGAAGTCTAACCAGAAAGGTCAACTTAAGAACTCCGGTTTGCAAAAAGAATCAAATCAAACGAAGCAACGAAACTCAAACGGCGAAAGAAACAAGCTTCATTTACTAATCTGGACCTAAGTCAAATTTTACAGTAGCAAAATCTTGTTTAAGTTGGTTAAACGGAAACAGGGTTTCGAGACGAAACTCTAGGCGCTTGAATCGCCTGATTCCGATAAACGAGCGAAAAGATAAACTTAAACGAAAATCAGGGCAGATACCGCGATCGAAAATAATCGCGGAAAATCCCTAGAAAAAAGAAAAACTGACGAACAGGCTAAAGACCGAACATTCACTGTCTGCAACTAAATTGTGAAAACCGTTCGTTAAAACGAACGTACGAACGGACGTTCGCTAAATAAATAAAGCGAAAAAAACTAATCCGATCTATATAAATAAAATAAACCGAGGGTTTCAAAAAAACCGGCGAGGCGGGCTCTAGCGGCGCGGGATGGGCGGCGGCGGCGGCGATTCTGCGGGGCTGCGGCGGTGCAACGGGAGGCGGGTCGGGCGGCGGCTGGTGGCGGGCGGCGGGGCGGGCGGCGGGCAAGGCGGATCCGGGCGTGGGCGGCGGGCGGGTCACCAAGGGCGAGGGTTTGGGGGCGGCTCGGGCCTCCGCTTAAAAAGGCCGGCCGGGCGAAGTCCTAGTCGGGCACGGCCTCGCTAGGTCGGTTTCCTTTTTATAATAATTTCGACGAGCAGAAAAAGAAAGAAAAGAAATACTAAACAGACTGCAAAAATCCCGAAATAAATTTTCCCCGTCCTCTAAAAACAAGCCGGACAAGATGAACATTTATTTGGGCCTAAAATGCAATTTTGAAAAACACACATTTTTCCAAATTCAAATAAAATAGCGATGAAACTCTGAAATAAAATCTTATGTGATTTTATTATTAAATCTCCAATATTTCTTTATTTTGGGAAAGTCATTTTATTCACTCTTTTATTTTTATAAAAGAAATATATGAAGATAAAATAACTAAAATCAAACGATCCTCTTTTCAAAATTTGAGAAAACTCAAATATGAAAATAATGAAATCCCCAACACTCTCTGTGGGTCCTTGAGTTGCATAGAATTTCTAGGATCAAACCAAAATGCAATAAAATATGATATGCAAAGATTTGAAAATTTGGGATGTTACAAACCTACCCCCCTTAAGATGAATCTCGCCCTCGAAATTCGGGTTGGCTAGAAAATAGGTGAGGGTGGTCCTTCCGTAGGTCTTCCTCTTGCTCCCAGGTGGCTTCATCCTCGGTATGGTGGCTCCACTGAACTTTGCAAAACTTGATAACTTTGCTGCGTGTGACTCTGCTGGCAAACTCGAGAATCTTGACTGGTTTCTCTACATATAGGTCAAATCGCTATCCAACTGAATTGTTTCCAGTGGCACTGTATCTCTCAGAGGGATATCGGCCATCTCTGCGTGGCACTTCTTCAACGAAGAGACGTGGAACACATCATGAACTCCTGACAATCCTTCAGGCAATTCCAACTTGTAAGCAACTTCTCCCATATGTTCCAAAACTTTGTATGGTCCCACAAAACGTGGTGCTAATTATCCCTTAACTCCAAAATGCTTAACTCCTCTAAGCGGGGACACAGGAAGATAAACTCTGTCTCCAACTTTGTAAACTGTCGCGTTGCGTTTAGAATCCGCATAGCTCTTTTGCCTGGACTGGGCTACCTTGAGTCTATCGCGAATCAGCTTAACCTTCTCTTCAGACTCTTTAATCAAATCTGGTCCAGACAACTGACGGTCTCCAACTTCATCCCACAACAACGATGTCCTGCACCTCCTTCCCTATAGAGCTTCGAAAGGGGACATCTTCAAATTGGTTTGATAACTGTTGTTGTAAGAGAACTCTACATAAGGTAAATTGTCGTCCCAACTAGATCCATAATCTAGCGCACGAGCTCTCAACATGTCCTCCAGAATCTGATTGACTCTCTCGGTGTGTCCATCTGTCTGTGGATGAAAGGCTGTACTGAACTCTAGCCTGGTACCCAAAGTTTCGTGTAACTGATTCCAAAACTTTGAGGTAAACTGGGTTCCTCATCTGATACAATGGTCCTCAGAACTCCATGCAGACATATGATCCTGGTCATGTATATCTTGGCCAACTTAGCACTGGTATAAGTGGTCCTCACTGGGATGAAATGAGCTACCTTCGTCAATCGATCAACTACAATCCATATCGAGTCATAGCCTGAGCGTGTCCTGGGCAATCCCATGATAAAATCCATACCTAACTTATCCCACTTCCATTCGGGTATCGGCAATGGCTGTAGCAATCCTGCTGGCTTTTGATGCTCTGCCTTTACTCTCTGACATACATCACAAACTGCTACATACTCCGCAATATCCTTCTTCATTCCGGTCCACGAGAAAGTGTCGCTCAAATCCAGATACATCTTGGTATTTCCTGGGTGAATCGAAAATGGTGAATCATGGGCCTCCTGCAGAATCAACTTCCTGATCTCCGGGTCATTAGGCACATAAAAGCGGTCCTCAAACCATAAGGTATCATGCTCATCCTCACGAAATCCCTTAGCTTTTCCTTTGCTCATCTTCTCCTTTATCTTGGCAATCTCCTTGTCAGTCTTCTGAGCTTCTCTGATATTATCCATCAAAGTAGACTGAATCTCCAATGCTGCTACATAGCCTCTCGGAACTATCTCCAAACATAGCTCACGAAGGTCCTCGTCTAATTCCTTGGGTAACTCTCCGTTCATGAGTGTGTTCACATGACTCTTGCGGCTCAATGCATCGGCTACTACGTTAGCCTTTCCTGGATGATAATGCAACCTCATATCATAATCTTTAATGAGCTCCAACCATCTCCTTTTCCTGAGATTTAACTCCTTCCGGGTGAAGATGTACTTCAAACTCTTATGATCCGTGTACACCTCACAATGGTTTCCGTTGAGAAAATTTCTCCATGTCTTCAATGCATGCGCTACGACTGCTAACTCCAAATCATGTGTAGCATAATTCAACTCATGGGGCTTAAGTTATCGTGAGGCATACGAAACAACTCTTCCCTCCTGCATAAGCACCGCTCCAACTCCTCGACGAGAAGCATCGCAATATACTACATAATCCTTGTGCCGATCAGGCAGAATCAACACCAGCGGGGCGGCGGGAGGCGCGGCGGTGGCTGGTGGATCCGGCGGTGGCGGCTAAGCGACGCGGCAATGGCGGCGGCTAGCTAAGCGGCAGCGGGGTCGGCTTGGGCGGGGCTAGGGTTTGGGGGCGGCTCGGCCGTCCGCTTAAAAAGGACGGCCGGGCAAAGTCCTAGTCGGGCATGGCCCAGCTAGGTCGGTTTCCTTTTTTAAAAAAAATTCCGACGAGCAAAAAAAGAATGAAAAGAAATACTAAACGGACTCCAAAAATCCCGAGATAAATTTTCCCCGTCCTCTAAAAATAAGCCGGACAAGATGAACATTTATTTGGGCCTAAAATGCAATTTCGAAAAATGCACATTTTTCCTAATTCAAATAAAATAGCGATGAAACTCCGAAAGAAAATCTTATTTGATTTTATTATTAAATCTCCAATATTTCTTTATTTTGGGAAAGTCATTTTATTCCCTCTATTTTATTTTTATAAAATAAATATATGAAGATAAAATAAATAAAATCAAACGATCCTCTTTTCAAAATTTGAGAAAACTCAAATATGAAAACAACGTAATCCCCAACTCTCTCCGTGGGTCCTTGAGTTGCGTAGAATTTCTAGGATCAAACCAAAATGCAGTAAAATATGATATGCAAAGATGATCTAATGTATAACATTCCAAATTGAAAATTTGGGATGTTACAGTGCATGAGTAATTCCATCGTAGGCTTGCTGGACGGTGATGGGTTGGATGAGATTTACCATGTAATGAAGTTAGTTTTGTTAGGGTTTGATCCCTAGTATCCACTATGTTCTGAGATTGATGTTGGTATGACTTTGCTATGCTTAATGCTTGTCACTAGGGCCCGAGTGCCATGATTTGAGATCTGAACCTATTATATTTTCATGAATATATGTGAGTTATTGATCCTATCTGGCAAGTATATAGTCACTTATTATGTGTTATGATCCGACAACCCCGAAGTGACAATAATTGGGATACTTCTCGGTGATGACCGTAGTTTGAGGAGTTCATGTATTCACTAAGTGCTTATGCTTTGGTCCGGTTCTCTATTAAAAGGAGGCCTTACTATCCCTTAGTTTCCATTAGGACCCCACTGCCATGGGAGGGTAGGACAAAAGATGTCATGCAAGTTCTTTTCCATAAGCATGTATGACTATATTCAGAATACATGCCTACATTACATTGATGAACTGGAGCTAGTTCTGTGTCACCCTATGTTATAACTATTACATGAGGAATCGCATCCGACATAATTATCCATCACTGATCCAATGCCTACGAGCTTTTCACATATTGTGCTTTGCTTATTTACTTTACCGTTGCCACTGTTACGATTACTACAAAACTGCTACCGCTACTTTTGTTACTGTAACCATTACTTCCATACTACTTTGCTACTAAATACTTTGCTGCAGATACTAAGTTATCCAGGTGTGGTTGAATTGACAACTCAACTGCTAATACTTGAGAATATTCTTTGGCTCCCCCTGTGTCGAATCAATAAATTTGGGTTGAATACTCTACCCTCAAAAACTGTTGCGATCCCCTATACTTGTGGGTTATCAAGACTATTTTCTAGCGCTGTTGCCGGGGAGCATAGCTCTATTCTTTGGGACACTTGGGATTTATATCTGCTGGTCACTATGAGGAACTTGAAAGACGAAAGAACTAAGATTTATCCCTCAACTACGAGGGGAGGTAAGGAACTGCCATCTAGCTCTGCGCTTGATTCTCCTTCTGTTATGAGTAAACTTGCGACACCTAAACCTGCTTCTGCTATGAATTCTAATATACCGCATGTTATTGATGATGCCACTTCTACTATGCATGATACTTATGATGAAACTACTTCTATGCTTGATACTACTATGCCATTAGGTGAATATCTTGATGAACAACTTGCTAGGGTTAGAGAGAATGAAATTCTTGAAACTGATATTATTGAAGATAGTGATGATGAAGGTTCTCCCCCTAAATATGAATTGCTTGTTGTTCCTGAGGGTTATGTTATGGATGAAGAAGCTGCTAGAGATTTTATTGCTTGCAATGATAGATCTGATCTTAAGAAGTTATTCGATAAACTGAAACAGAAAACTCTGAATGCTAGAATGAAATATGACCCTGCTTTTGCTACTTCACCTATCTTTGTTACTGATAAGGATTATGATTTCTCTATCGATCCTGGGATAATTACTTTGATTGAATCTGATCCTTTTTATGGCTATGAATCTGAAACTGTTGTGGCACATCTTACTAAATTGAATTGAATGATATAGCCACCCTGTTCACTAATGATGAGAAATCTCGCTACTACTATATCCTTAAGATATTTCCATTCTCATTAAAGGGTGATGCTAAAACTTGGTTTAATTCTCTTGATCCTGGTTGTGTGCGTAGTCCCCAAGATATGATTTATTACTTCTCTGCTAAATATTTCCCTGCTCATAAGAAACAAGCTGCCTTGAGGGAAATATATAATTTTGTGCAAATTGAAGAATAGAGTCTCCCACAAGCTTGGGGGAGGCTTCTCTGGTTACTTAATGCTTTGCCTCATCACCCTCTTAAGAAAAATGAAATACTTGATATCTTTTATAATGGACTAACTGACGCTTCCAAGCACCACTTGGATAGTTGTGCTGGTTGTGTTTTCAGGGAAAGAACAGTCGATCAAGATGAATTGCTATTGAATAATATGTTGACTAATGAAAACAATTGGACACTTCCTGAGCCAACTCCTGAGCCAATTCCCGATCCAACCCCTAAACCAACTCCGAAGAAAAGGGGTGTTCTATTTCTCAGTCCTGAAGATATGCAAGAGGCAAAGAAATCTATGAAAGAAAAAGGTATTAAAGCTGAAGATGTTAAGAATTTACCTCCTATTGAAGAAATACATGGTCTTAATTTACCTAATGTTGAAGAAATACATGGTCTTAACCCGACATAGGTAGTAAAGGTAAATTCTCTCTATAGATATGATAAAGTTGAAATCCCGTCTACTAAGTTTGCTAGCCAATGCTTGGATGAATTTGATGACTTTATGGCTGGACAAGAAAACTTCAATGCTTATGTTGGTAGACAATTGAAACGCAATGCTTATATGATTGAACACTTGAGTGATTATATGTCTAGCATTAAAGGTGAACTTAAACTCATTAGTAAAAATGCTTCTGTGGTTACCACTCAAGTAGAACAAGTGCTTAAAGCTCAACATGATTTGCTCGATGAATTAAATAATAAACATGACTTTGCTGTTAGAGTGGCTACTAGAAAGGGTAAAATGAATCAGGAACGTTTGTATCCTGAAGGCCACCCTAAGAGAATTGAGCAAAATTCTCAAAGAAATAATGTAGATGCACCTAGTCCTTCTAAAAAGAACAAAAAGAAAAATGATAGGACTTTGCCTGCTTCTAGTGAACCTGTTGTAGACACACCTAAGAATCCTAATGACGTTTCTATTTTTGATGCTGAAACACAATCTGGTGATCAAAATGAACCTAGTGATAATGTTAATGATAATGTTCATGTCGATGCTCAACCTAGCAATAATAATGTTGTAGAAATTGAATCTGATGTTGATCTTGATAACCCACAATCAAAGAATCAATGTTATGATAAGAGAGACTTTGTTGCTAGGAAGTGATGTATACTACACAACCTTCTTCTTGTAGATGTTGTTGGGCCTCCAAGTGTAGAGGTTTGTAGGACAATAGCAAATTTCCCTCAAGTGGATGACCTAAGGTTTATCAATCCATGGGAGGCGTAGGATGAAGATAGTCTCTCTCAAACAACCCTGCAACCAAATAACAAAGAGTCTCTTGTGTCCCCAACACACCCAATACAATGGTAAATTGTATAGGTGCACTAGTTCGGCAAAGAGATGGTGATACAAGTGCAATATGGATGGTAGATATAGGTTTTGTAATCTGAAAATATAAAAACAGCAAGGTGACTAATGATAAATGTGAGCGTAAACGGTATTTCAATGCTAGGAAACAAGGCCTAGGGTTCATACTTTCACTAGTGCAAGTTCTCTCAACAACAATAACATAATTGGATCATATAACTATCCCTCAACATGCAACAGAGTCACTCCAAAGCCACTAATAGCAGAGAACAAACGAAGAGATTATGGTAGGGTACGAAACCACCTCAAAGTTATACTTTCTGTTCTATCTATTCAAGAGTCCATAATAAAATAACATGAAGCTATTCTTTTTGTTTAATCTATCATAGAGTTCGTACTAGAATAACACCTTAAGACACAAATCAGCCAAAACCATAATGTCACCTACATACTCCATTGTCACCTCAAGTATCCGTGGGCATGATTATACGATATGCATCACACAATCTCAAATTCATCTATTCAACCAACACAAAGAACTTCAAAGAGTGCCCCAAAGTTTCTACCGGAGAGTCAAGACGAAAACGTGTGCCAACCCCTATGCATAGGTTCATGGGCGGAACCCGCAAGTTGATCACCAAAACATACATCAAGTGGATCAATAGAATACCACAATGTCACCACGGGTATCCCACGCAAGACATATATCAAGTGTTCTCAAATCCTTAAAGACTCAATCTGATAAGATAACTTCAGAGGGAAAACTCAATCCATTACAAGACAGTAGAGGGGGAGAAACATCATAAGATCCAACTATAATAGCAAAGCTCACGATACATCAAAATTGTGCCATAGAGAGAACACGAGAGAGAGAGAGAGAGAGATCAGACACATAGCTACTGATATGTATCCAACGTATCTATAATTTTTAATTGTTCCATGCTATTATATTACCCATTTTGGATGTTTATGGGCTTTACTTTACACATTTATATCAGTTTTGGGACTAACCTACTAACCGGAGGCCCAGCCCGTATTGCTGTTTTTTTGCCTATTTCAGTATTTCGAAGAAAAGGAATATCAAATGGAGTTCAAACGGAATGAAACCTTCGGCAGCGTGATTTTTGGAACGAACGTGATCCAGAGGACTTGGAGTGCAAGTCAAGAAGCAGTCGAGGTGGCCACGAGGGTGGAGGGTGCGCCCACCCCTACTGGGCGCGCCCCCTATCTCATGGTCCCCTCGGGCGTCCACTGACCTACTTCTTCCCCCTATATATACCCACGTACCCGAGAACATCAGAACAGACCATGAAAAACTATTTCCACCACCATAACCTTCTGTATCCGTGAGATCCCATCTTGGAGCCTTCGTCGGCGCTCCACCAGAGGGGGAATCGACCATGGAGGGCTTCTACATCAACACCATAGCCCCTCCGATGAGTTGTGAGTAGTTTACCATAGACCTTCGGGTCCATAGTTATTAGCTAGATGGCTTCTTCTCTCTTTTTGGATCTCAATACCATGTTCTCCTCGATCTTCTTGGAGATATATTCGATGTAACTCTTTTTGCGGTGTGTTTGTCAAGATCCGATGAATTGTGGGTTTATGATCAAGTTTATCTATGAGAAATATTTGAATCTCCTCTGAATTCTTTTATGTGTGATTAAGTTATCTTTGCAAGTCTCTTCGAATTATCAGTTTGGTTTGGCCTACTAGATTGATCTTTCTTGCAATAGGAGAAGTGCTTAGCTTTGGGTTCAATCTTGCGGTGTCCTTTCCCAAAGGATGTTAGGGCAGCAAGGCACGTATTGTATTGTTGCCATCGAGGATAAAAATATGGGGTTTATATCATATTGCATGAGTTTATCCCTCTACATCATGTCATCTTGCTTAATGTGTTACTCTGCTCTTACGAACTTAATACTCTACATACATGCTGGATAGCGGTCGATGAGTGGAGTAATAGTAGTAGATGCAGGCAGGAGTCAGTCTACTTGTCACAGACGTGATGCCTATATACATGATCATGCCTAGATAATATCATAATTATTCGCTTTTCTATCAATTGCTCGACAGTAATTTGTTCACCCACTGTAATACTTATGCTATCTTGAGAGAAGCCACTAGTGAAACCTATGGCCCCTTGGTCTATCTTTTATCATATAAGCTCTCAATCTACTTTTATTTGTATCTTTACTTTTCAAATCTATATCATAAAAGACCGAAAATATATTTATCTTATCATACTATCTCTATCAGATCTCACTTTTGCAATTGACCGTGAAGGGATTAACAACCCCTTTATTGAGTTGGTTGCGAGTTCTTTGTTTGTTTGTGTAGGTGCGTGGGACTTTTGAGGAGCCTCCTACTTGATTGATACCTTGGTTCTCAAAAACTGAGGGAAATACTTACGCTACTATTGATGCATCACCCTTTCCTCTTCAAGGAAAACCAACGCAAGCTCAAGACGTAGCAAGAAGGATTCCTGGCGCCGTTGCCGAGGAGGTCTTCGCTCAAGTCAAGACATACCAACTACCCATCACAAACTCATCTCCCTCGCATTTATATTATTTGCCAATTGCCTCTCATTTTCCTCTCCCCCACTTCACCCTTGCCGTTTTATTCGCCCGCTCTTTCCCAATCTTCTCCTCTCTCTTTCGCTTGACTTTTTGTTTGCTTGTGTGTTGGATTACTTGTCGCTATGGCGCAAGATAATACCAAATTGTGTGATTTCTCCAATACCAATAATAATGATTTCCTTAGTACTCCGATTGCTCCTCTTAATGACGTTGAGTCTTGTGAAATCAATACTGCTTTGCTGAATCTTGTTATGAAAGATCAATTCGCCGGCCTTCCTAGTGAAGATGTCGCTACCCATCTAAACAACTTCGTTGATTTATGTGAGATGCAAAAGAAGAAAGATATGGATAATGATATTGTTAAATTGAAGTTATTTCCATTTTCACATAGAGATCGTGCTAAAGTTTGGTTTTCGTCTTTGCCTAAAAATAGTATTGATTCTTGGAACAAGTGCAAAGATGCTTTTATCTCTAAATATTTTCCTCCCGCTAAGATCATCACCCTTAGGAACGATATTATGAATTTTAAACAACCTGATCATGAGCATGTTGCCCAATCTTGGGAAAGAATGAAATTGATGATTCGTAGTTGCCCTACTCTTGGTTTGAATTTAGATCATACAAAAATTTTATGCCGGCTTGAATTTTGCTTCTAGAAATCTTTTAGATTCGGCCGCGGGAGGCAAGTTTATGGAAATCACTTTAAGAGATGCTACAAAACTTCTTGATAATATTATGGCTAATTATTCTCAATGGCACACCGAAAGATCTACTAGTAAAAAAGTGCATGTTATAGAAGAAATTAATGTTTTGAGTGGAAAGATGGATGAACTTATGAAATTGTTTGCTACTAAGAGTGCTCCTCTTGATCCCAATGATATGCCTTTGTCTACTTCGATTGAGAATAATAATAAATCTATGGATGTGAATTTTGTTGGTAGGAATAGTTTTGGAAACAATGCTTATAGAGGAAACTTTAATCCTAGACCGTTCCCTAATAATTCCTCTAATAATGCTGGAAATTCCTACAATAATTCTTATGGTAATTTTAATAAGATGCCCTCTGATTTTGAGAATAGTGTGAAAGAATTTATGATCGCCCAAAAGAATTTTAATGCCTTGCTTGAAGAAAAATTGCTCAAAGTTGATGATTTGGCTAGGAACGTTGATAGACTTTCGCTTGATGTTGCTTCTTTGAAACTTACATCTACTCCTCCTAAGCATGATATCAATGAGTCTCTCAAAGCACTGAGAATTTCCATTGATGAGTGCAAAGAAAGAATCGCTAGATTGCGTGCTAAGAAAGATTGCTTTGTAAAGGCATGTTCTTCTAGTTTCCATGAAAATAATGATGAAGATCTTAAAGTTATTGATGTGTCCCCTATTAGATCTTTGTTTTGCAATATGAATCTTAATAATGATGGGACTGGATATGAGTCAACTTTAGTTAAAAGGCGTCCCAATAATTCGGAGTTTTTAGATCTTGATGCTAAATTTGGTGAAAGTGGGATTGGAGAGGTCAAGACTTTAAATAGCATTGAACCCACTATCTTGGATTTCAAGGAATTTAATTTTGATAATTGTTCTTTAGAAGGTTGTATTTCCTAGTTGCAATCCGTTGTGAATTCTCCTCATGCTTATAGTCAAAATAAAGCTTTTACCAAACATATCATTGATGCCTTGATGCAATCTTATGATGAAAAACTTAATTTGGAATTTTAAATACCTAGAAAACTTAATGATGAGTGGGAACCTACTATAAATAGTAAAATTAAAAATCAGGAGTGTTATGCTTTATGTGATTTGGGTGCTAGTGTTTCCATGATTCCGAAAACTTTATGTGATATACTAGGTTTCCATGATCTTGATGATTGCTCTTTAAATTTGCACCTTGCGGATTCCACCTTTAAAAAGCCAATGGGAAGGATCAATGATGTTCTCATTTTTGCAAATAGAATTTTGGTGCCCGTAGACTTTATCGTTCTCGATATAGATTGCAATCCTTCTTGCCCTATTATTCTTGGTAGACCTTTCCTTAGAACGATTGGCGCGATTATTGATATGAAGGAAGAGAATATTAGATTCCAATTTCCATTAAGAAAAGGCATGGAGTACTTTCCAGGAAAGAAAGTTAAATTACCTTATGAATCTATCATGCGAGCTACTTATGAATTGAGTGCCAAAGAGGGCACTACTTAGATCTATCCTCGCTTTTATGCCTAGCTAGGGGCGTTAAACAATAGCGCTAGTTGGGAGGCAACCCAATTTTATTTGTGTTTTTTGTTTTTGTTCCTGTTTAGTAATAAATTTTTCATCTACCTTCTGGTTAGATGTGTTTTTTTGTTTTAATTAGTGTTTGTGCCAAATAGAACCTATAGGATAACCTATGGTGTTAGTTAATTTCATTCTGCTGAAAAACATAAACTTTGCACGCACAAAATTAGTTTTGTTAATTCACAGAAACGTGATTTTGCGTTGATTCGTTTTGCTATAGATCAATATAAAAATTTCCCAGGACTTCCTATTTTGGTAGGATTTTTAGAGTTCCAGAAGTATTCGAGGGTTACAGATTGCTACAGACTGTTCTGTTTTTGACAGATTCTGCCTTTCGTGTGTTGTTTGCTTATTTTGATGCATCTATGGCTAGTATTAAGTGGTATGAACCATAGAGAACTTGAAATACAGTACGTTTAACACTAATATAAATAAAGAATGATTTCATTACAGTACCTTATGTGGTGGTTTTGCTTTTTTTTACTGACGGAGCTTAAGAGATTTCCTGTTGAGTTTTGTGTTGTGAAGTTTTCAAGTTTTGGGTAAAGATTTGATGGACTATGGAATAAGTAGTGGCAAGAGCCTAAGCTTGGGGATGCCCAAGGCACCCCAAGATATTCAAGAATAGCCAAAAGCCTAAGCTTGGGATGCCCCCGGAAGGCATCCCTTCTTTCGTCTTCGTTTATCGGTAACTTTACTTGGAGCTATATTTTTATTCGCCACATGATATGTGTTTTCCTTGGAACGTATTGTATGATATTAGTTTTTGCCTTTAGTTTTCCACAATCATCCTTGCTGTACACACCTTTTGGGAGAAGCCCACTTGATTAGAATTTGTTAGAATACTCTATGTGCTTC
Organism: Aegilops speltoides; assembly: GCA_021437245.1. Taxonomy (NCBI): domain Eukaryota; kingdom Viridiplantae; phylum Streptophyta; class Magnoliopsida; order Poales; family Poaceae; genus Aegilops; species Aegilops speltoides. The sequence continues at coordinate 54,349,266 of CM038141.1, read as the reverse complement.
ACTTATATCTTTTGAGCTTGATAGTTTTTGCTCTAGTGCTTCACTTATAATTTTTTAGAGCACGGCGGTGGCTTAATTTTGAAGAAATTGTTGATCTCTCATGCTTTACTTATATTATTTTGAGAGTCTTTTAGAACAGCATGGTATTTGCTATGGTTATAAATTTGGTCCTAAAATGATGAGCATCCAAGTTGGGTATAATAAAAACTATCATAGAAAGTGCATAAAACAATAGGATAAATTTGATGCTTGATAAATGTTTTGAGATATAGAGGTGGTAATGTTAGAGTCATGCTAGTGGGTAAGTCAGAAATTGAGAAATACTTCTATTGAAGTTGGCGAGTCCCGTAGCATGCACGTACGATAAAAGTTGTGTGACAAATTTGTTGCATGAGGTGCTCTTTTAATTGTCTTCCTCATGAGTGGAGGTCGGGATCGCGCGATGGTTAACTCCTACCAACCCTTCCCCTAGGAGAATGCGTACTAGTACTTTGCTTCGAGGGCAAGTAGACTTTTGCAATAAGTATATGAGTTCTTTATGACTAATGTGAGTCCATGGATATATGCACACTCACCCTTCCACTTTGCTAGCCTCTATTGTGCCCCGCAACTCTCGCCGGTATCATGCACCCATTATTTACCTTCCTCAAAACAGCCACCATACCTACCTATTATGGCATTTCCATAGCCATTCTGAGATATATTGCCATGCAACTTTCCACCGTTCCGTTATTATGACACGCTCCATCATTGTCATATTGCTCTTTGCATGATCATGTAGTTGACGTTGTATTTGTGGCAAGGCCACCCACATAATTTTCATACATGTCACTCTTGATTCATTGCATATCCCGGTATACCGCCTGAGGCATTCATATAGGGTCATATTTTGTTCTAAGTGTTGAGTTGTAATTCTTGAGTTGTAAATTAATATAAGTGTGATGATCTTCACTATTAGAGCATTGTCCCAAGTGAGGAAAGGATGATGAAGACTATGATTCCCCCACAAGTCGGGATGAGACTTCGGACTTTAAATTAAAAAAAGGAAAAAAAGAGGCCAAAGAGCCCACCAAAAAAAAGAAAGGTCAAATAAAATGTAGCGACCCGACCTCAAACGGTCAAGTCTCTGTGCCTCAGTGTCATCCCTGGATCAGTAATGCTGACAAGCACAGTAGTCGAAGGATTTATAACAGAGTAGCAATCACACACTTATTACATCGAATGTCTCAAAAGACAACTTATTACAATAATATGGCTTAAGGCCATCTAATGCGATAACAGCGGAAGGCTTGGAAGATAAAGTGAGTCCATCAACTCCAATGGCATAGCTGAGCTGCACGGCAACGACCTAACGAACCTTACTCCTCATCTGAAAAGTCTGCAACATAAAACATTGCAGCCCGAAAACGGGTCAGCACATGGAATATGCTGGCAATATAACACAGTAGAGCAAGAACAGAATAATGCTATCACTACATGCATATTTGGCTGGTGGAAAGCTCTATGGTTATTGTTTTGCGATAGCAATTTTTTCCCTACAACAAAGGAATACATTTTAATTTAACTATCATGGTGGTTGAAACATTGAGAAGGTATAACCCCATCTCAATCCCAAATTAAAGTAGTTATCAACCCAACAATATTAATTATGAGTGATGAGATACATGTGATAACCCAAGTACTAGATAATCAATACTGTCCATAACCGGGGACACGGCTAACCATGATTAGATTGTACACTCTGCAGAGGTTTGTGCAATTTTCCCCACAAGACTCGATCGCTTTCGTTGGATTTCTCGCATTGCATGGTATTTGAGAAACGGATGACTGAGACATAGTCTTTCAGAAACATTAACTCCCTACTCCGGGTAGACCATACCAAACCTACAAAACCCACTACCTGCTGATCTACCTCTTCAAGAGCTTCACGTAACTTACTCAACTATGCTAGAGCCCATAGTAGCTTGTGGATGCACACGAAAGTTTCTAGCATGAATCATCTCAGTTCCCTTTAAGCCTGGATGGCGGTCCAGAGGAAGATCACACGGGTACCCCGGGATTTCCAAAAAAATACAGACAACACTGGGTTCCCTAGGTGCCTTAATCCACCCAGATGTAAATTTTAAGTTGCCACCTTAAGTAAAACATTAATTAACAATCTCACATCTGTCATGGATACACTCAAACCCAAACCAAGTCTACGAGCATAGCATAGCAATATAAGCAACGCGTAGAAGTAACTCCCAAGGGTTTGATAATAAACAGGGCAATAGGTTCTACCTCATCAACTACTTCCCAACCCACAAATTAATGACATCCTAATCATGCAATGTTTGAGGATTGAACTAATGCAATAAAAACTGGGTATGAAAAGAGTATGATCAATGTATTACTTGCCTTGCTGACGATCCTGAATCCTAGAGACTCGTAGTAACACGCTTCGCACTCCGGGAATTCTAGCGCAAACAAACAATAACACACATAAGAAACTAGCAAAGATGCACAAGCAAAACTTCAAAAAAAAGAGATTGACCAGAAAGTTCATCTTAGGAACTCCAGTTTGCAAAAATATCAAATCAAACAGAGCAACGAAACTCAAATGGCAGAAGAAACAAGATCCGATTACTAATCTGAACTAAGGTCAAATTTTTACAGTATCAAAATCTTGTTTAAGTTGATTAAATAGAAAGAGAGTCTCGAGACGAAACTCTAGGCGTTTGAATCACCTGATTCCGACTAACGAGCGAAAAGATAAACAGAAACTAAGATCGGATCAGAAATCGCGACTGAAAATAATCGCAGATAAATCCGATAAAGGAAAACTGACGAACAGGCTAACGAACGAGCGTTCGTTATCTGTAACTAACGGAAGAAAACGTTTGTTTAAACGAACGTACGGACGAACGTCCGCTAAACAGAAGAATCGAGAAAACCGGCGAGACGAATCTAAAAAAACCGAACTAGGGTTTCTAAAAAAACCAAACGGTTTTTAAAAAAAACGATGGCTCGGATCGGCGCGGTACCTCCGGCGAGGTGGCTCCGGTGGGGCGGGGTTGGGCGGCGGGGCGGTGGCTCATGGGCGACAGGCCTCGGTGGAGGCGCTGCAAGCTGCTTGGCGGCGGCGCAGTACTGCGGCGGCAAGGCGGCACGGCAACACGCGGCAGCGGCAGGCTGCGGCGGCGGTGGTGGCTCGGGCGGCGGCGGTTGGTGGGGGCTCGGCGGCGCGCAAGCGGCGGCGACGGCGCTCGATTCTTGGCGGCGGTGGCGCTTCATTGCAGCAGCGGCAAAGCGGCGACGGCGGCAATGGCGGCGGCGGCTGCGGCGGCGGTGGTTTGTAGTGGGGGCTCGGGCAGCGTCTTGGAGGAGGGGCAAGGCGCGGCGGCGAGAGGAGTCCCGGCCGGACTCCTCGTCCGAGTCGGCGGCGGCGCGGGCGCGCGAAGGCAGCGGCGACGCGGGGAAGTTGGGCCGGCCCGGCTGGGTTTCGGCCCAGTCGGTGCCCTAAGTTTTTTTTTTAATAATTTTGTCAACGAAAATAAAATCCTAGAAAATAAAATAGAAAACTAAAAATGCCAAAACAAATTTTCTCGGTCTAAATAAAATATTTAGAACGAGATGAACATTTTCTTGGCCCTAAAATGCAATTTTGAAAATGTGCAATTTTTCTATGGCAAATAAAATACAAATAAACTCAAATAAAAACAAATTAATGATTTTAACATCTTTCCTCCAATATTTCAATTGTTTTGGAGAAGTCATGTTATCTCCTCTCATATATTTTAATAAGAAATATTTTTTAGAGAGAAAAATAATTAAAATCAAAAATCCTCGTTTCACTATTTGATAAGAATCAAATATGAAAACCGAGAAATCCCCAACTCTCTTCGAGGGTCCTTGATTTTCTTAGGATTTCGAGGATTGCAAAACGAAAATGCAATAAAATATGATGTGCAAGGATGACCTAGGTATAACATTCCAAATTGAAAATTTGGGATGTTACAAACCTACCCCCCCCCCTTAAGATGAATCTCGCCCTCGAGATTCAGGTTGGTCAGAAAATAGGTGTGGGTGGTCCTTGCGAAGATCATCCTCTCGTTCCCAGGTGGCTTCATCGTCTGTATGGTGGCTCCACTGAACTTTGCAAAATTTGATAACCTTGCTGCGGGTGACTCGGCTGGCAAACTCAAGAATCTTTACTGGCTTCTCCTCATAAGTCAAATCACTGTCCAGCTGAATTGCCTCCAAGGGTACTATATCTCTTAACGGTATATTGGCCATCTCAGCATGACACTTCTTCAGCTGTGAGACGTGGAACACATCGTGAACTCCTGACAGTCCTTCAGGTAATTCCAGCTTGTAGGCAACTTCTCCCATCCGTTCCAAAACACGATACGGTCCTACAAATCTCGGGGCTAATTTTCCCTTAACTCCAAAACGCTTCACTCCTCGCAAGGGTGATACTCGCAGATATGCTCTGTCTCCAATTTCATAAGTTACCTCCTTGCGTTTCAAATCTGCATAACTTTTCTGCCTGGACTGAGCTACCTTCAGTCTATCACGAATCAACCTAACCTTCTCCTCAGACTCTTTGATCAAGTCTGGTCCAAACAGCTGTCGGTCTCCTACCTCATCCCACATCAACGGTGTTCTGCATCTGCGTCCATACAGAGCTTCGAACGGTGCCATCTTCAAACTGGCTTGGTAGCTATTGTTGTATGAAAACTCCGCGTAAGGCAAATTGTCATCCCAACTAGATCCATAATCTAGTGCACAGGATCTCAACATATCTTCCAGTATCTGGTTGACTCTCTCGGTCTGTCCATCTGTCTGCGGGTGGAATGTTGTACTGAACTCCAATCTCATACCCAAGGTGATATACTCCTTCGAATATAACCTTTCTCCAACAACTCCTTGATCTGCTTCTTAATTTTCTCCAGATCATTTGCGGGCATCTGATAGGGTCTCTTGGATATTGGCCCTGTACCTGGCAATAGCTCTATCAAAAACTCAATGTATCGATCCGGTGGCATGCCTGGTAACTCTTCTGGAAAAACATCCGGGTAATCCTTCACTACGGGCACTTCCTCCTGCACAACTCCTGTGAGGGCATTCACTTGGGTCCTCCTAGGCACATGCCTACATATGTACTTAATCCTTTTCCCCTCCGGGGTGGTGAGATAAATTGACTTACAAGCACAGTCAATACTTCCTCCATACTTTGACATCCAGTCCATACCTAATATCACATCCAATCCTTGTGACTCCAAGATAATTAGGTCAGACGGAAAAACATGAGTCCCAATGATTAGGGGTAACTGGTTGCACCATCGGCTAGCCATATACTCTGCTCCAGGAGATCTCACTAAAAGAGGGGTCCTCAGGGTTTGGGTTGGTAGGTTAAACTTATCCACGAATCCCCTTGATATGTATGAATGCGATGCACCAGTATTGAAAAGAATAAGAGCGATAAATGACTTAACCAAAAACTTACCTATTACCGCATCCTGCTGCTCTTCAACCTCCACCACGTTAACGTGGTTCACTTGTCCTTTGTTGAATGGATTAGGCTTCTTCCCGACGCTCCCGTTTCCGTTTCCATTCCTTCCTTCAGGGCAATCATTGGCATAGTGCCCAGTCTTTCCGCACTTAAAGCAAGTAACTTGACTTAGATCTCTCTTGGCGGGTGTGGCTGGATTGGAGCGATTCTGATAATTGTTAGCTCCGTTCCCATTTCCATTCTTACCACCATTTTGGTTATGCGATCCTCCTCCAGTGTGGGTGTGACCTCCATGGTTATGAACAAGTCCTCCTAAATTCGGGGTCAAGCGAGGCTTCTGCTGAACTCCTGAGTTATACTTCCCTTGTCCATACTTCCTCTTACGGCTCTCAATCTGCTGTTGCTTCCCTTCAATCATAAGTGCCTTATCTACCAACTCCTGGTAGTTGTCGAAGGTTGCCACCATCAACTGCATGCTCATCTCATCATTCAACCCTTCCATAAACTTCTCCTGCTTCACGGCATCTGTGGCCACATCATCAGGGGCATAGCGTGATAACTTGCTAAAATCATCCACGTACTGGCCAACAGTATGGTTCCCTTGGCGTAAGTTGCGAAACTCCCGCTTCTTCATCTGCATAGCTCCAGTGGAAACATGGACAGTATGAAAAGCCTGCTGAAACTGAGCCCATGTGACAGTGTCGATAGGATAGGTGGCTGTGAAATTCTCCCACCATGATGCTGCAGGTCTATCCAATTGGTGTGCGGCAAAAAATGCACCTTCTCCACATCTGTGCACCCTGTGGTGGTCAACTCCCTTCCGATACGGCGTAGCCAATCATCAGCAACTATTGGCTCGGTGCTACTGGAAAACACCGGCGGCTGTAACCTTAGAAAACGGGCTAGGTTGTCCACTGGTGGCGGGTTGTTGTTGTTGTTGTTGTTGCCCTGGTCCGGAACTAGCAATTGCATCAAAGCATTCTGCTACTGGATCAACTGGGTGAGCTCCGGTGGGAAAGCAAAACCGATGTCATGTCTCTGAGGCATCTGATGGGTTTAGATGGAAGAGATTAGAATAGAGAAAAGGTCTAGCAAGAAAGCAGTACCCATATGCACATGAGACAAACACAATCATATCACTCAATCAATCAAGCAAGGGCATACAACGGTCTAGAACTATCGCAAAAGTGCGCAACTACTACTAAATACATGGGGGAATACTACTAATATATGGCGGTCATCTAGAAATTTTGATCGGTGGAAGATTCCATAATGTCCGCTCCTGCTTCATCTTCAAAGTCGTCATCACTAGGATCAGAATCCGTGTCGTCGATGATGATGTAGTTGTCCGGACAAGTAGGGTCGTCATCTTCGTCTCCCGGTGCTGGTCCTCCCATGAATATTCCGATCTTCTTAACCTGGTCGTCGTTCTTCCCCAGTAGTGTCTTGATTTCCTCCTCATATCCATCGCGTGTGAACTTGAGTTCTTCCTCCAGCTCGATGATCTTAGTCTTTGCCTTCTTCAATTGCATCATGTCTGCGCACATCTGGTTCTCCTGACGTCGTATGTGCTGGTTTAGCTCCTGGACAAAATCTGCAATGGATCTATCATTCCTGGTGCTGATTATTTCCCATTTCTCGTGTCGGCGTCCACATATTTGATAGGTTGTGTCCTTGAGTTCCCTGTTGTAGACTTCTCCAATGCGTCCCATGGTAATGTGGGCTGCCATGCTCTTGCCTAGACTCCAGGTTGGTGCATCGAAAGAAAATTCTATAGGTTTAGAAGTTGGCGAGAACGTCCTTCCTGGAACTTGTACTTGAATCATCCAGCGCTCCTCTTATGGTAAGGTGGCGTTGTACATCCCGGTGAAACTTGGTATTCCAATGTTCAAGTACCTAGTGACTTCCTTCAAGTGGCGTCCAAAAGGTGTATCATCATCCAGTTGCGCAAACTTGTTCTTCATCTCCGTCATCCTAAAGAGTGGAAAAGGAAGAGGAGTCAGAAATGAGTAGAGAAGAGTGACCTATGGTTTATCTTAGTGGTCGTGTCCTACACTCAACCTGGCTCTGATACCATCTTGTAGCGACCCGACCTCAAACGGTCAAGTCTCTATGCCTCAGTGTCATCCCTGGATCAGTAATGCTGACACGCACAATACTCAAAGGATTTATATCAGAGTAGCAATCACACACTTATTACATCGAATGTCTCAAAAGAGAACTTATTACAATAATATGGCTTAAGGCCATCTAATGCGATAACAGCGGAAGGCTTGGAAGATAAAGTGAGTCCATCAACTCCAACGGCATAGCTGAGCTGCACAGCAACGACCTAACGAACCTTACTCCTCATCTGAAAAGTCTGCAACATAATACGTTGCAGCCCGAAAACGGGTCAGCACATGGAATATGCTGGCAATATAACACAGTAGAGCAAGAACAGAATAATGCTATCACTACATGCATATTTGGCTGGTGGAAGGCTCTATGGTTATTGTTTTGCGGAAAGAAAATTTTTCCCTACAACAAAGGAATAAATTTTAATTTAACTATCATGGTGGTTGAAACATTGAGAAGGTATAACCCCATCTCAATCCCAAATTAAAGTAGTTATCAACCCAACAATATTAATTATGAGTGATGAGATACATGTGATAACCCAAGTACTAGATACTCAAGACTGTCCATAACCGGGGACACGGCTAACCATGATTAGATTGTACACTCTGCAGAGGTTTGTGCACTTTTCCCCACAAGACTCGGTCGCTTCCGTTGGATTTCTCGCACTGCATGGTGTTTGAGAAACGGATGACCGAGACATAGTCTTTCAGAAACATTAACTCCCTACTCCGGGTAGACCATACCAATCCTACAAAACCCACTACCTGCTGATCTACCACTTCAAGAGCTTCACTTAACTTACTCAACTATGCTAGAGCCCATAGTAGCTTGTGGCTGCACACGGAAATTTCTAGCATGAATCATCTCAGTTCCCTTTAAGCCTGGGTGGCGGTCCAGAGGAAGATCACATGGGTACCCCGAGATTTCCAAAAAATACAGACAACACTGGGTTCCCCAGGTGCCTCAATCCACCCAGATGTAAATTTTAAGTGGCCACCTTAAGTAAACCATTAATTAACAATCTCACATCTGTCATGGATACACTCAAACCCAAACCACGTCTACGAGCATAGCATGGCAATATAAGCAACGCGTAGAAGTAACTCCCAAAAGTTTGATAATAAACAGGGAAATAGATTCTACCTCATCAACTACTTCCCAACCCACAAATTAATGACATCCTAATCATGCAATGTTTGAGGATTGAACTAATGCAATAAAAACTGGGTATAAAAAGAGTATGATCAATGTATTACTTGCCTTGCTGACGACCCGTGAATCCTAGAGAGTCGTAATAACACGCTTCGCACTCCGGGAATTCTAGCGCAAACAAACAATAACACACATAAGCAACTAGCAAAGATGCACAAGCAAAACTTCAAACAAAATAGGTTGACCAGAAAGTTCAACTTAAGAACTCCGGTTTGCAAAAAGATCAAATCAAACGGAGCAACAAAACTCAAACGACAAAAGAAACAAGATCCGATTACTAATCTAAACTAAGGTCAAATTTTTACAGTATCAAAATCTTGTCTAAGTTGATTAAACAGAAAGAGAGTCTCGATACGAAACTCTAGGCGTTCGAATCACCTGATTCCGACTAACGAGCGAAAAGATAAACAGAAACTAAGATCGGATCAGAAATCGCGACTGAAAATAATCGCTGATAAATCCGATAAAGGAAAACTAACGAACAGGCTAACGAACGAGCGTTCGTTATCTGTAACTAATGGAAGAAAACCGATCATTTAAACGAACGTACGGACGAACATCCGCTAAATAGAAGAATCGAGAAAACCGGCGAACCGAATCTAAAAAAACCGAATTAGGGTTTCTAAAAAACCGAACGGTTTTTTAAAAAAACCGGTGGCTCGGATCGGCGCGGTACCTCCGGCGAGGTGGCTCCGGCGGGGCGGGGTTGGGTGGCGAGGCGGCGGCTCATGGGCGGGGGGCTCGGCGGAGGCGGGCGCTCGCGGCGGCGCTTCAAGCTGCGGCGGCGGCGGCATCTGGGCAATGGCGGCAAAGGCGGCGGCGCGGCGGTTGGTGGGGGTTTCGAGGCGCGGCAAGCAGCGGGCGGCGGCGGCGGCGACGGCGGCAGCGGCGGCGGCTGCGGCGGCAGTTGTTAGTGGTGGGGGCTCGGGCGGCGATATAAAGGCGGCGTCTTGGAGGAGGGCAAAGCTGGCAGCGAGGAGTCCCGGCCGGACTCATCGTCCGAGTCGGCGGCGGCGCGGGGAAGTTGGGCCGGCCCGGCTGGGTTTCGGCCCAGTCGGTGCCCGAAGTTTTTTTTTAAATAATTTCACCGACGGAAATAAAATCCTAGAAAATAAAATAAAAACCTTAAAATGCCAAAATAAAATATTTAGAATGAGATGAACATTTTCTTGGCCCTAAAATGCAATTTTGAAAACGTGCAATTTTTCTAATGCAAATAAAATCCAAATAAACTCAAATAAATGATTTTAAAATCTTTCCTCCGATATTTCAATTATTTTGGAGAAGTCATATTATCTCCTCTCATATGTTTTAATAAGAAATATTTTTCAGAGAGAAAAATAATTAAAATAAAAAATCCTCATTTCACTATTTTATAAGAATCAAATATGAAAACCGGGAAATCCCCAACTCTCTCCGAGGGTCCTTGAGTTGCTTAGGATTTCGAGGATTGCGAAACGAAAAGCAATAAAATATGATGTTCGAGAATGACCTATGTATAACATTCCAAATTGAAAATTTGGGATGTTACATAAAAAAGGCCAAATAAAAAATAAAAATAAAAAAATGAGAGAAAAAGAGAGAAGGGACAATGCTACTATCTCCTTTCCACACTTGTGCTTCAAAGTAGCACCATGATCTTCATGATAGAGAGTCTCTTATGTTGTCACTTTCATATACTAGTGGGAATTTCTCATTATAGAACTTGGCTTGTATATTCCAACGATGGGCTTCCTCAAAATGCCCTAGGTCTTTGTGAGCAAGCCAGTTGGATGCACACCCACTTAGTTTCTTTCGTTGAGCTTTCATACATTTATAGCTCTAGTGCATCCGTTGCATGGCAATCCCTACTCACTCACATTGATATCTATTGATGGGCATCTCCATAGCCCGTTGATAAGCCTAGTTGATGTGAGACTATCTTCTCCCCTTTTGTCCTCACAACCACCACCATATACCACTATAGTGCTATGTCCATGGCTTGCGCTCATGTATTGCGTAAGAGTTGAAAAAGTTGAAGCGCGTTAAAAAGTATGAACCAATTGCTTGGCTGAAATCGGGGTTGTGCATGATGGGAGTATTTTGTGTAATGAAAATGAAGCATGGCCTAACTATATGATTTTGTAGGGATAAGCTTTCTTTGGCTATGCTATTTTGATAGGACATGATTATTTGTTAGTATGCTTCGAAGTATTACTATGTTTATGTTTTATAAGCTTTTATCTTGAATCATTTGGATCTGAACAATCATGCCACAATAAAGAAAATTACATTGAGAATTATGCTAGGTAGCATTCCACATCACAAATTTTGTTTTTATCATTTACCTACTCGAGGACGAGCAGGAATTAAGCTTGGGGATGCTTGATAAGTCTCCAACGTATCTATAATTTTTTGTTGTTCCATGCTATTATATTACCCGTTTTGGATGTTTATGGGCTTTACTTTACACATTTATATCATTTTTGGGACTAACCTACTAACTGGAGGCCCAGCCCGTATTGCTGTTTTTTGCCTATTTCAGTATTTCGAAGAAAAGGAATATCAAATGAGATCCCAACGGAATGAAACCTTCGGGAGCGTGATTTTTGGAACGAACGTGATCCAGAGGACTTGGAGTGCAAGTCAAGAAGCAGTCAAGGTGGCCACGAGGGTGGAGGGCGCGCCCACCTCTACTGGGCTCGCCCCCTATCTCGTGGGCCCCTTGGGCGTCCACCGACCTACTTCTTTCCCCTATATATACCCACGTTCCCCGAGAACATCGGAATAGACCACGAAAATCTTTTTCCACCATCGTAACCTTTTGTATCCACGAGATCCCATCTTGGAGCCTTTGCCGGCGCTCCGCCGGAGGGGGAATCGATCATGGAGGGCTTCTACATCAACAACATAGCCCCTCCAATGAGTTGTGAGTAGTTTACCATAGACCTTCGGGTCCATAGTTATTAGCTTGATGGCTTCTTCTCTCTTTTTGTATCTCAATACCATGTTCTCCTCGATCTTCTTGGACATCTATTTGATGTAACTCTTTTTGTGGTGTGTTTGTCGAGATCCGATGAACTGTCAGTTTATGATCAAGTTTATCTATGAGAAATATTTGAATCTCCTCTGAATTCTTTTATGTGTGATTAAGTTGTCTTTGCAAGTCTCTTCGAATTATCAGTTTGGTTTGGCCTACTAGATTGATCTTTCTTGCAATGGGAGAAGTGCTTAGCTTTGGGTTCAATCTTGCGGTGTCCTTTCCTAGTGACAGCAGGGGCAGCAAGGCACATATTGTATTGTTGCCATCGAGGATAAAAAGATGGAGTTTATATCATATTGCATGAGTTTATCCCTCTACATCGTGTCATCTTTCTTAATGCATTACTCTGTTCTTATGAACTTAACTCTCTAGATGCATGCTGGATAGCGGTCGATGAGTGGAGTAATAGTAGTAGATGCAGGCAGGAGTCGGTCTACTTGTCACAGACATGATGCCTATATACATGATCATGCCTAGATAATCTCATAATTATTCGCTTTCCTATCAATTGTTCGAAAGTAATTTGTTCACCCACTGTAATACTTATGCTATCTTGAGAGAGGCCACTAGTGAAACCTATGGCCCCTTGGTCTATCTTTTATCATATAAGCTTTCAATCTACTTTTATTTGCATCTTTACTTTTCAAATCTATATCATAAAATACCAAAAATATAATTATCTTATCATACTATCTCTATCAGATCTCACTTTCGCAAGTGGCCGTGAAGGGATTGACAACCCCTTTATTGAGTTGGTTGCGAGTTCTTTGTTTGTTTGTGTAGGTGCGTGGGACTTTTGAGGAGCCTCCTACTTGATTGATACCTTGGTTCTCAAAAACTGAGGGAAATACTTATGCTACTATTGCCGCATCACCCTTTCCTCTTCAAGGAAAACCAACGCAAGCTCAAGACGTAGCAAGAAGGATTTCTGGCGCCGTTGCTGGGGAGGTCTTCACTCAAGTCAAGACATACCAAGTACCCATCATAAACTCATCTCCCTCGCATTTACATTATTTGCCATTTGCCTCTCGTTTTCCTCTCCCCTCTTCACCCTTGCTGTTTTATTCGCCCTCTCTTTCCCAATCCTCTCCTCTCTCTTTCGCTTGCCTTTTTGTTTGCTTGTGTGTTGGATTACTTGTCGCTATGGCGCAAGATAATACCAAATTGTGTGATTTATCCAATACCAACAATAATGATTTCCTTAGTACACCGATTGCTCCTCTTAATGACGTTGAGTCTTGTGAAATCAATATTGCTTTGCTGAATCTTGTTATGAAAGCTCAATTCGCCGGCCTTCCTAGTGAAGATGCCGCTACCCATCTAAACAACTTTGTTGATTTGTGTGAGATGCAAAAGAAGAAAGAAACGGATAATGATATTATTAAATTGAAGTTATTTCCGTTTTCACTTAGAGATCGTGCTAAAGTTTGGTTTTCGTCTTTGCCTAAAAATAGTATTGATTCTTGGAACAAGTGCAAAGATGCTTTTATCTCTAAATATTTTCCTCCCGCTAAGATCATCACCCTTAGGAACGATATTATGAATTTTAAACAACTTGTTCATGAGCATGTTGCCCAATCTTGGGAAAGAAAGAAATTGATGATTCACAATTGCCCTACTCATGGTTTGAATTTATGGATGATCATATAGACATTTTATGCCGGCTTGAATTTTCCTTCTAGAAATCTTTTAGATTCGGCCGCGGGAGGCACGTTTATGGAAATCACTTTAGGAGATGCTACAAAACTTCTTGATAATATTATGGCTAATTATTCTCAATGGCACACCGAAATATCTACTAGTAAAAAAGTGCATGCTATAGAAGAAATTAATGTTTTGAGTGGAAAGATGGATGAACTTATGAAATTGTTTGCTACTAATAGTGCTCCTCTTGATCCCAATGATATGCCTTTGTCTACTTTGATTGAGAATAATAATGAATCTATGGATGTGAATTTTGTTGGTAGGAATAGTTTTGGAAACAATGCTTATAGAGGAAACTTTAATCCTAGACCGTTCCCTAATTATTCCTCTAATAATGCTGGAAATTACTACAATAATTCTTATGGTAGTTTTAATAAGATGCCCTCTAATTTTGAGAATAGTGTGAAAGAATTTACGATCTCCCAAAAGAATTTTAATGCCTTACTTGAACAAAAATTGCTCAAAGTTGATGATTTGGCTAGGAACATTGATAGACTTTCGCTTGTGTTGATTCTTTCAAACTTAGATCTACTCCTCTTAAGCATGATATCAATGAGTCTCTCAAAGCAATGAGAATTTCCATTGATGAGTGCAAAGAAAGAACCGCTAGATTGTGTGCTAAGAAAGATTGCTTTGTAAAGGCGTGTTCTTCTAGTTTCCATGAAAATAATGATGAAGATCTTAAAGTTATTGATGTGCCCCCTATTAGATCTTTGTTTTCCAATATGAATCTTAATAATGATGGGACTGGAGATGAGTCAACTTTAGTTAAGAGGCGTCCCAATAATTTGAAGTTTTTAGATCTTGATGCTAAATTTGGTAAAAGTGGGATTGGAGAGGTCAAGACTTTAAATAGTATTGAACCCACTATCTTGGATTTCAAGGAATTTAATTATGATAATTTTTCTTTAGAAGGTTGTATTTCCTTGTTGCAATCCGTTGTGAATTCTCCTCATGCTTATAGTCAAAATAAAGCTTTTACCAAACATATCAACAATGCCTTGATGCAATCTTATAATGAAAAACTTAATTTGGAATTTTCTATACCTAGAAAACTTAATGATGAGTGGGAACCTACTATAAATATTAAAATTAAAAATCATGAGTGTTATGCTTTATGTGATTTGAGTGCTAGTGTTTCCATGATTCCGAAAACTATATGTGATATTCTAGGTTTCCATGATCTTGATGATTGCTCTTTTAATTTGCACCTTGCGGATTCCACCATTAAAAAGCCAATGGGAAGGATCAATGATGTTCTCATTTTTGCAAATAGAAATTTGGTGCCCGTAGATTTTATCGTTCTCGATATAGATTGCAATCCTTCTTGCCCTATTATTCTTGGTAGACCTTTCCTTAGAACGATTGGCGCGATTATTGATATGAAGGAAGAGAATATTAGATTCCAATTTCCATTAAGGAAAGGCATGGAGCACTTTCCAAGAAAGAAAGTTAAATTACCTTATGAATCTATCATGCGAGCTACTTATGAATTGAGTGCCAAAGAGGGCACTACTTAGATCTATCCTCGCTTTTATGCCTAGCTAGGGGCGTTAAACGATGGCGCTAGTTGGGAGGCCACCCAATTTTATTTGTGTTTTTTGTTTTTGTTCCTATTTAGTAATAAATTTTGCATCTACATTCTGTTTATATGTGTTTTTATGTTTTAATTAGTGTTTGTGCCAAGTAGAACCTATAGGATAACCTATGGTGTTAGTTAATTTGATTCTGCTGAAAAACATAAACTTTGCACGCACGAAATTAGTTTTGTTAATTCACAGAAACGTGCTTTTGTGTTGATTATTTTTGCTGTATATCAATAGACAAATTTCCCAGAACTTCCGATTTTGGTAGGATTTTTAGAGTCCAGAAGTATTCGAGGGTTACAGATTGCTACAGACTGTTCTGTTTTTGACAGATTCTGCCTTTCGTGTGTTGTTTGCTTATTTTGATGCATCTATGGCTAGTATTAAGTGGTATGAACCATAGAGAACTTGAAATACAGTAGGTTTAACACTAATATAAATAAAGAATGAGTTCATTACAGTACCTTATGTGGTGGTTTTGCTTTTTTTTTTACTAACGGAGCTTAAGAGATTTCCTGTTAAGTTTTGTGTTGTGAAGTTTTCAAGTTTTGGGTAAAGATTTGATGGACTATGGAATAAGGAGTGGCAAGAGCCTAAGCTTGGGGATGCCCAAGGCACCCCCAGATATTCAAGAATAGCCAAAAGCCTAATCTTGGGATGCCCCCGGAAGGCATCCCCTCTTTCGTCTTCGTTTATCGCTAACTTTACTTGGAGCTATATTTTTATTCGCCACATGATATGTGTTTTGCTTGGAGAGTCTTGTATGATATTAGTTTTTGCCTTTAGTTTTCCACAATCATCCTTGTTGTACACACCTTTTTGGAGAATCCCACTTGATTAGAATTTGTTAGAATACTCTATGTGCTTCATTTATATCTTTTGAGCTTGATAGTTTTTGCTCTAGTGCTTCACTTATAATTTTTTAGAACACGGCGGTGGCTTAATTTTGTAGAAATTGTTGATCTCTCATGCTTCAATTATATTATTTTGAGAGTCTTTTAGAACAGCATGGTATTTGCTATGGTTATAAATTTGGTCCTAGAATGATGAGCATCTAAGTTGGGTATAGTAATAACTATCATAGAAAGTGCATAAAAGAATAGGATCAATTTGATGCTTGATAATTGTTTTGAGATATAGAGGTGGTAATGTTAGAGTCATGCTAGTGGGTAATTACGAAATTGATAAATACTTGTGTTGAAGTTGGCGAGTCTCGTAGCATGCACGTATGGTAAAAGTTGTGTGACAAATTTGTTGCATGAGGTGCTCTTTTAATTGTCTTCCTTATGAGTGGAGGTCGGGATCGCGCGATGGTTAACTCCTACCAACCCTTCCCCTAGGAGCATGTGTACTAGTACTTTGCTTCGAGGGCAAGTAGACTTCCATGCTATTATATTACCCGTTTTGGATGTTTATAGGCTTTACTTTACACATTTATATCATTTTTGGAACTAACCTACTAACCGGAGGCCCAACCCGTATTGCTGTTTTTTTTGCCTATTTCAGTATTTCGAAGAAAAGGAATATCAAACGGAGTCCAAACGGAATGAAACCTTCGGGAGCGTGATTTTTGGAACGAACGTGATCTAGAGGACTTGGAGTGCAAGTCAAGAGACAGTCGAGGTGGCCGCGAGGGTGAAGGGCGCGCCCACCCCTACTGGGTGCGCCCCCCTATCTCGTGGGCCCCTCGGGCGTCCACCGACCTATCTTCCCCCTATATATACCCACGTACCCCGAGAACATCAGAACAGACCACGAAAAACTATTTTCACCACCGTAACCTTCTGTACACTACAAAAAAAAGACACATCTGTGACATTTTGGGCTGAACGAATTATTTTTTTGTCATACATATGACACTTCTATGACGATAATTGTGACAAAACCCGGTATCATCATAGATGTGGTGGCCTCCTACTTCTATGACAAAAAATCATGACAGGAAATGGGCTTTTCGTCCTGGGCAGGCTGGAGACGCAGCTGCATGACATTCTTTGGGCCGTCCATGACGGAAAAAACCGTGGTAGAAGCGAGGGGGAGGAAAATTTCGGGGAGTTGCCGGTTACGGTGGGAGGTCGGGGGCCGAGCGATGCGCGTTTCTCTCGTACAGGTGCGAGGCGTTGGCTCTAACTGAACCCGAGCGAGGCGTTGGGCTCTGGGGGCAAGACTTGGACGATCAGCTTCCATCACTATCCGCGGACGAGTCCGGGCTAGTCCACGGACAAATACTATGTCTGGGCTCGTCCACTGACAAATACTATATCCGTTTTGCGAGGCGGCATTGGAGATGCCTAACATGATTTTTTTCATTGGAACAACTCTCCGGAGTTGAGTGAACATTTCATTTTTACAATCATTGGATATTTTTATTTCATTTTTACAATCATTGGATATTTTTATAATGTTATTTGATATACTAATGAACATTTTCATACATACATACATGCATACACAAAAGAGTACTTTTAGCATGCTCCCTCTTACCCTCTCTTTAATATCTAACAAGGTAATAGTTAATCTGACCACTATTTAATCTGAACATTGTTTAATATCTAACAAAGTCAGTTAATGAGATCTCCTAGATCATCTTGATCACCCAGTAAACTCAACATGAACCCGTACACATACATGACATATTCCAACACAATGATGATAAAGGGTTTCTCCCCGCTCAATACTCTAAAGCAACGACCGGTCACACGATACAACCAGGCCCAAAAAAAGAGAGAGAAATAAGAGAGAAATGCAAGATTAGTTTGATTCATATCAAAGATGCAGTACGGGTTAGCCATGAGATGTCTCGTAACTCGTAAGCCATCGTGCGCTGTCCCAGTTGTCCCTTTGTCGAAAAAAATAAGTGCTGGTGATCTCAAAATACTCCAGCTTTGACAGGTTGCCAATCTGAGGAGGCACTGACCCACAAGATATGTAGGAAAGATCGAGATGTCTCAAGTTATTAAAAGAACCCAAGAACTCAAGACGGCTATTGTGCATACACAGGGAAACCCAGCTGAGAGCGAGGTGCCCCAAATGTTCCAGAGAAAGCAAGGAATTTCTCATCTGGCCTACCAAAGTCTTATGACTAAGGTCAAGCTGGATGACATGGCCGGTTACCTCGTCGCAGGTGACTCCTTTCCATCGGCAGCAATCCTGGCGCCCTAGTTGCCACGACTCAAGGTAGTCGTCGACATCGTCGTCTATGCCTTGCTTGAATGCCAGCAAGGCATCCCTCTCGCGCCCTATGCACCTCCCACCGGCCGCATGGGTCGGTTCCAGATGCCTTGCGTCGTTGGCGAGGAAGAAGCTGCTCCAAGTTGCCGCCATAAGGAGCAAGACGAACACGGAAGGCGAGCGATGCATGGTGATGGTGAACAGCTGGTGGCGGTGATCACCGATGGGTGCAGCTAGCTATAGGAAGGCCGGGGTTTCAATTCCGTTGTGCTACCAAAAAGAGTGAGTTCTTAGAAGGGACGAATGTGGCTAGGGTTGAAGTCGTTGATTCCCATGGCGATATTTTTCTCTTTGAGCTTATCATTCCACGGCAGATGCATGTGCAGCCGCGAGTAGTCCGTACGTCGTCATGCATATCGCCAGTCAATAACGAAGGCGGCCTTTCGTGGACCGATTTGTGGAGGTTATGCTTGCAACGACTGGCCGGCCGGCGATTTTACGTGTGGTGGTGTAGCTAGAGTGCTAGACGGTGATGTGGTTATAGGTTGATAGGCAGCGCTTGAAGTCGTTGGTCAGTCGCCGCGTCTTAATCGGTTGAGAGATGCCTGTGTGGAGGCCGTTAGTCGTCGAGACTTAATTAATCGGTTGGTGTCACACGTCTATTACACAACTTCAGCCTTTCCTCGGTCGACGCCGAGAACCGTTCGTCGCTCCGGCATCAACATTTCCACTTTTTTTTTTGCGGGGAACATTTCCACATCTTATTCCCTGACAAAAAATATTGGATTCTTTAAGCTAGATGAACAATCAGATTGAGCAGGTGCGTTTTTAGATTTCAGTAAAAAGAACTGTAAGGTTGCTTGAAAATATATGTTTTTTTAGTTGGTCGAGACGATGCTACAATAATATATCTCACGGTACAATGATCATTTTCTTGTATGGTCACCGTGTTGAATACTAATATGTTTTCATAGTGCAAAATTTGTAGAGTTTTGATCGAGGTTTTAAAAAAAAATTGAACTTGTTAAGCAAACTTGTTCAAAACTACATACATTTGAGACGTATCAAGCGCATGAAAGGGAACATGACACAGGGCAGTGCACTCGGCGAACACAGTTTTTCTAGTAGTATGATTAATTGTTCTCCATAACTTAACAACCTAGCTAGGTTTGGGCGATGCATGAGGGGGGAACGCGACACCAATAGCGTATGACCACGGAGATGGTGCGAGCACTCTCGCGTCTCCGAAAAAGCGCCAGGATGAATTGGGGTCAGATCCCACCGATTCAGTCACCCTATATAGCCACCTTCACCTCATAACCCAAACTCCTGCCACCCCCCCCTCAAGATTTCCCTCCTGCACACATCGACACCGATGAGTAGGCAAGAGACGCTTCTACTTTCGTTTAGCCGTACACGGCGATGGCTCTCCTCTTCTCCAACCTATTCCCCACCTCCTTCGAGCTGCACCAATGGCTATGAGTTCGATCACCACCTACGTACTCTCTTCTCGTTCTAGCTAGATATGTGAGCATGTGGTAGGATTAGATCAGTAACCATGTTGCAACATTGTATACTACCGATTTGTGAGAATGTGGTGTTGTAGTAGCTAGTGGTGATGGATTTGTAGCATGCTAGTTGATGTTGAGGTAGCTACTGTTTTTTCCATGTCGGTAATGATTGGTATCATGCTAGTTGATGTGCGGTAGTGTGTTGAACTTCATGGTATGCTTTAAGATTTAAGAACAGTCATATGGTGGTGTGCTGAAGTGGATGATCTGCGTGGACTATGCTTAAGAACAGTCATATAGGGGAGGGTTCCAGCACTGTCGCACATGACAGTGAGGACGAAGAGAAGCGCTGCTTTCTTGGATCCCGGCTGCTATGTACGTAGTACCCGTTCCACTACTGGAAGTGGCAAAGATACAAACTTAAATCAACTGCATATGTTCACAAATTCAGTAATGCAGAGCATGCTCACAAATTCAGTAGGTAATGCAGACTACACTGCTGTAAACACTCCGTGCACGAGGATATGCTGATGAACAACTATCGATGGTTGCTGTCGGAGTAATGGGCCACGGGTAGGCTAACCCGGGTCCCAGGATCTTTCAAGACATCGGGGCAGGCCGCGCCCCTCAAGCCGAGTCCCAGACGGCGACTCCAAGACAAGCCGAGTCCCAGACGGCGACTCCAAGACAAACCGACTCCAAGCTGGCGACCTCCAGAGAGGTCGACTCTGGGAGTCGGCCCATGACTCTTCCCGAAGCCCGATGCAGGGTACCGTCACGACGTGGCCGTTCCTCCTTGCCTACGAGGGACTAGCATGGCTACAGTGAGCCGTATTGCCGGAAGATCTCCGGCGAGGCGCGGCACTGTTGCCATGCCTGCCCTAACCTCAGCCACAGTGCGCGACGCACTATACCCACGATGCCGGCCTGTACGGCCCGAAGACGTGGGGCCGCCTGTCAGCGGGTGGACCGAAGGCGGCCTGAGCGCCCCGAAGATGGCCCTGTGGGAGTCGGCCTCCCTGGAGTCGGTCGCCTCCCCTCCAGGGCCCCACGAGCCATTAACCAGATAGGATGGGGAATGGCGACAGTGATCGCCCGATAGACGGCGGCACTGTTGCCACGATCCAATGACCAAGCCTGCGTCATCAGGAGCGCCGCACAGTGTCAGGCCTGTTCGCGGGACCCACCAGTCGGCGGGCCCCAGAAGCCGGCGGGAAGGACGGCGGCATGAGAGGCAGACGGCTGGGACCCGCGCCAGCCAGATTACCATTGTACCCCCGGGGGGTAGGCCTATATAAACCCCCCGGGGCACCCATGCAAAGGGTTCGGACCTTGATAGAGATAGACCAGATAGCACAGGGAGGAGAGAACTAGCCTTGCTCTCTCCTGCCTCCCGATACAGCTCGAGGAGCACCATTGTAGTCACTTTGCTTTAGTGATCATGCGGAGACCCATGAGCAGCGATGGGGTGTTATCTCCCGGAGAGCCCCGAAGCTGGGTAAGATTCGCCGGCGTGCATGCCTACGCCTCATCCGTTTCCAGGCACCGGCGACATTCTACTCGCCCCCACCATGATAAGCCATCCTTTGGCATATGTCGCACCCAACCTGTTGGGGATATTACCACTAGGTGTAAACCGGCCAAGCTTGGGCCGGGTTAGCTCTGCTAGTGGTGTAATCATGGAAAGGCCCAAGGCCTATAGTTGGTTTAGAACTTGTAGCCGTAAACCGGCCTGATGTATGACTTGTATTGTAAGTTAGGAATAGAGAGATACCAACCGGATACGAATATGAACGGTTGGGACTCTACGCAAACCGACAGGCGTCACTTTCGTGTATATAAGGGGCGACCGGCGGCGGTTCAAGACGAACAACCACAACTCGAGCCTAGGCGAAGCTTGTTTGCTCCTAGCCATCGAGACTACATCAATTCCATCACAACTAGGCGTAGGCTTTTACCTTCATCGAAGGGGCCGAACTAGTATAAACCCTTGCGTCTTTGCGTCCGCTTTAACCCCTGCAAGTAAACCCGAAGCGATGGCTCCACGACTAAGTCCTTACGCAAGGACATCTGCCGTGACAAATCCACGACAGTTGGCGCCCACCGTGGGGCTATCGCACGATGGTTTGACGATCTTGGAGGGCAAGCTCAAAGGACTCGAAGGCTACGTCGTGGGCGGATGACCAAGAGTCGTCGGCGGCGGATCTACATCGGCGATCTTTGGATGGGGTCGAGGCCGATTCGATCGAGTATGGATACGGGTCCCCTTGGCGGCATACGTTTTCATCGGCAAGATCGGAGGGCTGGGCTGGCCGGACATCTGCACCGACCTCGTCGAGACGGCTCAAACCGCGCGACCTGCCCGAGTTAAACCGGCTGTGAAGCATGTCTTCGTTGGAGTCACCCATGGAGGGAGTACGGCGCGGTTCGAGCACGGTGGCGAGACCGTCGTTTACTCCGGCGATGAATCTTCAGCGAGGAGAGACCGAGTCATTGTACCAGATTGCGGGATGATATGATCGGGGCTGTTCCGACGGTGACGATATTCGGACCCCCAAGCCAGCTAAACCGGGTTGGAGTGTTCATGGCGATGCATAAAGCAGCAAACCTCTCTTCAACCGCGGCAGCAATGTTTTCCGGTTCAGCGCGGCAGCGAGGCGGGAGGCCGGTCGACCGCCGTTCAAGATTCTGTCGGATCTGTTTGATGCACTAGCGATGCTCATGGCGAAGGATAATCCAGCGGTCGGAGGCTCATAACGAAGTTGCGAAGGTGAAAGAGCGAATCCGCAAGCCAAAGCGGATCTAGCGGCGAGAGAAGGCGTATGGCTGCGAGCGGGCGCTTTAGATGCACAAGCTTACAAACTCATGCTCGACGGGCGCGTCGCGAGAGGTGTTAAAGCGGAAATCGATCGCGCTGCCATCGAGTTTGACCCGAAACCTCTTTCCGACCCGGGCGGACCCGATAACCCGCCCAAAGACAGGAGGTAAGCCGGATTGAGGCACCAGGAGCGGGAGCGACGGTCCAACCGCGCCTGATGGAGCCCCCGCATCAGAACACGGTGATTCCTCCGCCGGTACAGACGCCCCCGGGCCATTACTCTAACCCTATGGACAACCTTGTTGCGGCTGCTTTGCGATTGAGGCGATCGATCGAAGGAGATTCCCCTGGCGGTAGAGACACGCCGGGTTAAGGAGCTTCTCGGACTGCACTAATCCAGCAGAAGCGTATTCCTACAGCCGCGATCGGATTCACTCCACGCCCGTCAAGCCGAATTCTGGCGCATGGATGAACCGGCCCTATCAAGTAACGCGCGGGACCGTGAAGCGGCCCGAGGCAATCACCAGATAGGCGGCATTCATGATGCTCAGGAGGTGGTGGATCGGGCCCGGGCACGCAGAGAGGCTGAGTTAGCAGCGCAGGATGATGCGGATCAATATACACCGGTTCGCCCTACCACCTTCGCCGGACCAGGAGTCACATCCGCTTTGGGAGTATCCTGTTTAGTACCCGCCTTACGCAATGTGCGTCTGCCTAAGGATTTTAAAGGCCAGCGCAAGGTGCGAATTACACCGCAGATCTATCCTCAGGCGTGGGTTGAGAGTTATGAGATGGCCATGGAGATGCTAGATGTTGATGAAGCGCGTGTGCAAAGTACTTCACCATGATGATGGAGGGCACAGCGTACTTGGTTGAAAAGCTTGCCGCCCAATTCTATCGGTTCGTAGGGGCGATTCACGGACCGGTTTATCCGAATTTCAAGGATACATGTAAGCAGCCCAAGTCCATAGTAGACCTAGTGGCTTGAGTTCGGGAAGAAGGGTCAACAACCCGGTGGATGCGCGCGTGTGTCTCGAGATTTTGCACTCTTGGACGGGATCAATGCTTGACTCGTGATCAAAACATTGGAAAGCAAGCGCGGTTTGAGCCTTTGAAACTTAAGCTGGGGCGTATGAAGCGGTTACGCAATGATATAGGAACCCTCATGGCGCTTTGGTAAAATATGCCGATTGAGCGGTACCAAGGATCTGAAGCGGATGATGATGAAGAAGGAAGGGAAAGAAGAACGGCAACCCCAAGCAGCAGCATTTCAAACCGCGGGTCATGGAACGGGGGGCAAGCGCAAGGCTGATGGTAATCCGGTTCGTAGCCAACACTAATCGCAGGACCGAGGCCCACGGCGAGAGGCAAAAGCGAATCGGGGTCCAAATGCTGGTGCAAACCGTTTGAATTACTTGTTGAATCAGCCTTGTCCCAAGCACGGAACGAAGGAATCCCCATCGAATCATCTTTGGAAAGATTGTTATATTATGCGGGAGTTCAAAATTCGATGCTTTCCGATATGACCGGGGTCGGTGGTGGTTCGGGATCCGGTTTCCATGGGCGGGTCGGACGGAGCTTCGTTGAGGGCATAACCGGGGCAATCTCAATAATCGAGTAATCAAGGTGGCGGCAGCAGCAGCAATAAATCGAGCTATCGAGCCAACCAAAGCAGTTGAATGGCGGGCGATATCATGTTTTCACAACCAGTCTGGACAAGCGGGATCGGAAGCTTCACAAACGGGTAGTAAACTCTGTTGAACCGGCTTTGCCGCGGTATTTGCGCTGGTCAGAGCAGCCTATCATATGGAGCAGAGAGGACCATCCCCCCTGGGTTGATAATCTGGGTCAGCTGGCTTTGGTGGTAGATCCTCAAGTTGGGGGCTATAAGTTTACTAAGGTACTTATGGATGGAGGAAGCAGTATCAATATATTGTATTATGACACTTTCCGTCGCATGGGTCTCACGGATAAAGATCTCAGACCGTCCAATACGGTGTTCCATGGTGTAGTGCCAGGCAAATCTGCTTATCCTATTGGTAAGATAGCCCTGGATGTGGCTTTTGGAGATGAACATGATTCGATGCGAAAAGCTAACTTTTGAAGTGGTGAAAATCCGAGTCCATATCATGCCTTGTTTGGACGGCCAGCTTATGCTAAGTTCATGGCACGACCTGTTATATTTACTTGCAGCTCAAAATGCGGGTTACAAAGGCGATAACGGTGCATGGAAGCCGCCCGAATCGCTTTGGAATGTGAGGAAGGAGATGCAGCTTATCAGAGGCGATGCGTGCCACGGAGGAGTTGAAATTTTATAAGGACAATGTTGATCGGCAGATATGACCCCTTGAAGAAGCCCACTCTGAGCATGAATCGGATCTGAAGTTTAAATCGGCGGTGAGACCAAACTTGTTGACTTTGTGCGAGGCGATTAGTCCAAGCGGTTCCTTTGTCGATGCCAACCTGGATCCCAAATAGGAAGGCGCGCTCATCGAGTTCATCCGTAGAACCGGGACATCTTTGCATGGAAGCCATCGACATGCCGTGTCTGAGGAACTCGTTGAGCACGCACTTAATGTGGATCCTAAGTATAAACCGGTGAAACAGTTTCTCCGCCGGTTTAATGAGGAAAGCGCAAGGCCATTGGGAAAAAGTAGCCGGGCTTACGGCGGCTGGTTTTATCATTGAGGTGTTTCATCGGGTGGCTTGCTAATCCGGTGCTGGTCCTTAAGAAAACGGCACTGGCGTATGTGTGTGGAATACACAGATCTCAACAAGGCTTGCCCAGAGATCCTTTTGCTCTCCCCGCATCGATCAGATTATTGATGCCACGGCGAGATGTGGCGCTTAAGTTTTTGGGCGCATACTCTGGGTATCATCAGATCAAAATGGCGGTTAAGGACCAAGAAGATGGCGTTTATAACTCCCTTTGGAGCCTTACGCTATGTATCTATGCCTTTTGGGCTCAAAATTGCCGAGCTACTTATCGGCGGTGTGTGCGAAATTGCTTGCATCATGATTGGCGCAATGTGCATGCTTATGTAGATGACATTGTGGTGAAATCAAGGCAAAAGGAGACAACGGTGGAAGATTTGAAGGAGACCTTCGACAACTTGTGCATTTATAAGATGATGCTTAATCCGGCCAAGTCGTTTTTGGTGTTCGGTGGCAAGTTATTGGGGTTCTGGTGTCTATGAGAGGAATCGAGGCTAATCCGGAGAAAATTAAAGCCATCACCTCCTTGGCTAAACCGAAGTGTATCAACGGCGTTCGGCGCTGGCGGGCGGATTGCTGCGTTGAGCGGTTTATCGGCTGCCTCGAAGAAGGCCATCCCTTATACCGAATCTTTGAGGAAGGCGGATAATTTTATGCAGTCCAAATGCTGATAAACCTTTGAGGATTTAAAGCGGCAATTGGCCAACCCGCTTTGTTCTTGCGGCTCTGGTTGACAAGGAACCGTTGTTGTTATATGTGGCAGCCAATGCTCGGCGATGGCGTAGCCATTGTGGTAGAACGCAAGGAGGCAGGAAAAGAATATCCGGTTCAACGTCCGGTTTATTATATCAGCGAGGTGCTCATTGAGTCCAAGCAGAGATATCCGCATTGGCAGAAGCTAATCTATGGTGTTTTTATGGCCAGCCGGAAGCTGAAGCAATACTTCCAAGGGCATCCTATTACAGTGGTTAGTTCAGCTCCTTTGGGTGATATCATACAAAACCGGGAGGCGACTGGCCGGATTGCCAAATGGGCCATTGAGCTTGGGCCGCATGGGCTAAAATATATACCCGCGCGGCGGTGAAATCATAAGCCCTTGTTGATTTCATTAATGGTGGACGAGTTACAAGCACCGGAGGAGAAGCCGGATCACACATCTTGGACTATTCATTTGGCGGATCGAGACAACCTGGAAGGCTCGGGGCGGAGTCGTTTTAACTTCCCCACAAGGTGATAAGTTTTATTCGTTCTCCGTCTAATGTTCCTTGTACTAATAATGCAGCTAGTCTGAAGCCTTGCTCCATGGTCTCCGGATGGCTAAGGAGATGAATTTAAGCGGGTTAAGTGTTTTGGTGACTCGGACACGGTGGCTCGGCAAGTATCGGCACTTGGGATTCAGGACCCCTCATGGCGCATATCGTCGAGAAGTGGATAATATTGCAGGTTGCTTCAAGGGCTATCAAGTGGATCATGTGGATCGCCGGAAGAACGGCGGCGACGCTTTAAGCCGTTTGGGTTCTCGGCGTAAGCGGTCCCGCCTAATGTCTTTTGGGCGTCTTGCACAACCCATCGATTCAGCTCGGTGAAGCGGATTTGGCAATTCTGATCCGGAGGCTCGGTTGGTGGCGGCGTTACATGCTATTCCGGATTGGGCGGTTCCTTACCTTGCTTATATGACTCGAGGAGAGTTGCGGACGATGAGGTTACGGCGAACAGATAATCCGGCGCTCCAAATCTATGAGCGATTATTAATGGTGAGTTGCATCATTGCAGTGTTTGAGGGGCGTTTCAACGCTGTGTTTCCCCTGAGGAAGGCTGTGAAATTTTAAGAGAAATCCATGAAGGGGATTGTGGGCATCATGCCGGTTCAAAGTCCCTGGTGGCGAAGGCATTTCATCATGGGTTTTACTGGTTAACTGCTCATCTTGATCACGGAGGACTTGGTCAAGCGGTGCGATGGATGTCGAAATTCTCGGGCATGCTCATGTCACCGCACGAGAATTGCGGATGATCCCAATAACATGGCCGTTTGCGACACAGGGGCTGGATATGGTTGGGCCTTTTAAGCGATCCAAAGATAAGAAGACCCACTGTTGGTGGCGGTGGACAAGTTCACCAAGTGGGTTGAAGCGGAACACAGTCGATAAGTGTGATGCGGCAACGGCGGTGCGTTCATCAAAAGGTGATTTTCGGTTTGGCTTTCCACGGTATCATTCTTGACAATGGCACTAATCTGTCCAAGGGAGCTATGAAAGAATTACGTGAGCGTGAGCATATCCGGCAGCGTATCGTCGATGGCGCACCCGATCCAGCGGGCGGCGAGCGTGCTAATCGAAATCTTGCGAGGCATCAAACCCGACTTGGTTCCATTACGAGAGAACACCGAGGTCTTTGGGTTGAAGAGCTCCCCATCGGTACTATGGAGTATCAATACTCGCCAAACCGGTCTCTGGTTTACCGCCTTTCTTCATGGTTTATGGGCGAAGCGGTCCTTCCCGGTGATATCGAGCACGATTCGCCCGTGTAGCGGCTTATGTTGAAGCGGACAACGAGGTGGCACGACGGGGCGCTTTGGACCTATTGGATGAGGCGTGATATGGCAGCCGCTCGTTCGGCGATTTACCGGCAAGATCTTCGTCGTTATCACGACCGCGGGTTAAGACGAGCCTTCGGGAAGGAGATTTGGTGCCGTCTCATCAAGACCGAGACAGATATGCACAAGTTATCCCGCCTTGGGAAGGACCCTTTGTGGTCGACAGAATTTACACAACGGTTCCTACTATCTGGTTGATATTCGAGTGTAAAGACTCACGTACATCGAGGAGGAGACCAATAGGCCGTGGAATATAGCTCATCTTGACCTTACTACACTTGAGTCATCGGCTCGGTTTATGTACATAGCATAACAATGTATATATTATCTTGATATAATAAAAATCGGGGCCTCGGCTAAGCGGGGTCTCTGTCTTTCTTCTCATGTGTGGTTACATGGGCGTTTACATTTTTAAAGCGGCCTCCGGTTTACCCCTTAGCGATTATATTTATCACTTGGGGGCTTGGTGGTGTCGAACCAATGCAACACCTCTTGATAAGCGAAAAGCCACCGGATCATTGGGGACACGGTCCGCGTCTGAACCGGTCCGCCTCTTGGTGACCACTAGGGCCAGCGTCACTTAGGGGCTTGGTGAACCCAAACCAATGTCATGCCACTTGGCGGCGTACTCGCCAAGAGTCTTTTGGGGACTGGCCGACTAGCACCATCGCTTCGCCTTGGGGGCTTGGTTGCGTCGACCATGGTAATGCCATCGACCAGCTCCATGAAGCTTTATTTTGCAAAGAGTTATTGCCTTTGTTGCCATATTTGGTATTCGATTTTTGTTGTGTTTTCAACCCAATGAATATTTTAATCCGGTTTAGTTGTCGATAACAAACCGACGAGACCGCGGTTTAGTATTGCACGAAGTTTTTATCTGCCGGTTTACCTTCTTCGGTTCATCTTTATGGAGTAGCACCGGCTTGTCTTTGTTTCAACTGCGCCTATGTGGGAGTTATTGTCTCCCAGACGGTTATTGGTTTTTAAAAAGGCCTCCGCTTCAAGATTAGCTCGCCAGCTTTATGCCCAGATCTGGCAGGTATTTGTATCGCATACTCATTGATTTTCGGTACACCATTATATATTGGATGCCATAAACCGGTGGCGGTGTCACGCGCGCCGAGGTTCAATTTTTGGATTGCGGGGAGTATGAATCAAACAAAAGTTTCATCGATGCGAAGGCATCTCCGAGCGACAAGTTTTGACTAAAGGCTATTACAAAGCAACCTTGATGCCCAAATGAGATCGTTGTTTTTGGCTAAACAGCCCGACGGTTGCTAACCCGGCTACCGGTTCACGACTGTTCTTCATCCTCCGCCGCTTCAGCATCTTCGTCTCTACCCATCGGCTGGAAATCCACAGTGGTCCAGTCGATTCCCATTAGCGCTTGGAAAACAGCCTCTTCATGAATCAAAGACGACGGTTCAATGTCGGTGCGTAAGTATGCTTACGGATTGGAGGATCACGTTTTCGGTTCAAAAGTTAGGCGGACACACGCTTGTTCGCTCATTGTATTGGGCTTGATAGTGCTCCAAATCGGCTTCTTGACCAATTGACAAGCCGGTAGGCGTACCGCACGGTTTATCGCCCGCAAGTCCTCTTCATCGAAGTCGAGCCGTCTTCCTTCACATGGGATAGCCTTGCGCTGCTTCCACAGGATCAAAATCCGGCACCGGGCTTTGGCTCGGATCAAAGGCGTTGATGGCTCCGGTTCGTGCAGCCGATTTCTTCACCTCTTCAATCCGGGAAGGAAGGATGGATAGCCGGTTCAGGGTATCTTGGATCAGGGACGGCGCTGGATTGTTATGTGACATTGTGGTAATCACGCGCTGGGCTCCGGCATATAACTGCTCCACTAAAGTGTAGACAGCCTTCAGTTTCTTCCGCACATCATTGCCCAAGTGCCCAACGCGTGTGCCTGCAGATGATAACAGGATAATTTTAAACCGGTGGCGCTAGAAGGAAAAGCATATTAGACTTATTCACAGGGGATTTACCAAAGATGGCTGCCGTCATAGAATGCACTTGCCGCTTCACGGCTGTCAGATCATCCACCACCGGTTTAAGGGCAGCTTCAGCATTTTCTGCCCGTTTGAGCAAGTTAGCCTTTTCGGTGGCCCAGACCGTTTGTTCCTTCTTCATGTTTTCCTTCGCCTGTTCAGCAGCAGTCAAGGTACTGGCTAGCTCCTTCTTGGCTTTGTCTGTCTCGGCCTGCTGGGTTTTCAAAGCCGCCTGTAAATCGACAATCCGATCATCCTTGATCTTCACCTCAGCCTGTGCATTGATAGCATGATCAGCCAACAAATCAAGTTAAAGTCTCAACCATACAGCACAGTTATATGCTTGCCACTTGGGGGCTAATGTACCTTCAATCTTTCTACTGCTAATACATGGCAAAGTCCCAAGTTGAATACGAGTATTCAACTCGGCACTTGGGGGCTAATGGCTATTTGATTCTATTACGGTGTTGTCGGAAAATTTTTGGAGTACGGTTTAAATGCAGCGTCGTTAAACCGTACCGTGGTAACTATGAGGAAAATTGCAAAATCTATCAAAGAAGTTTATCAAGTCCCAGTTTGATCAAAGATTGCAAACCGGCCCTTGGGGGCTACAAGGACTATTATGCTAGTAATAAGGAAAGGAGTGTTACCTCAAACTTATCTCTCATTAGTTTCACCAAGCCAGCTTCATAATCACGGCTCTGTAAAGCCGGTTCAGGTATCCAGAATGAAGATCTTGGGCGCTTAAAGCGCGTATGTTTCCAACCCGGCAGCCCACTTTCCTTTGTTCAAAGTTGAAGAGTCCTCCTTCACGATATGCGGGTTAGAGTTGCAGCGTTCCCGGTTCGAGTGGCTTTGTTCGATAATCCTGCGTCGTCATCTTCGATTGACGGATCGTGTAAACACAGCTGTTTGATGGGGTGTGAGGCTTTTCAGACCGGACGATCTTGGCGGCGGATCAACAGACATTGAAACATTCACAGGTCTCTCCTCAGGAATAACGTCTTCTTGAACCGGAGGGTCATTTGGAATATCTTCAGAGGCAACATTTTTGAGATCTGGCGCCCGCTCATGATCTCAGGCGGCAACCTCTTGACTGTTTTTCCAAGCGAGCCTTCTTGCTGGGTTTGGTTTGGTTACGAAGAAACAAAGATTCAGGAGCAAAGCGTATACATTCTGAAGAAATCGAAAAGCATATGACTGTATGAACTTACCCGGCGGCTATCTTCAATGGTGGTAGCTGAGTGGCGGACGATTCGCGGAAGGATGAATGGGAGGTGACGATAATGGTCGGACGGATTAAGAGGTTGTGGAACAAACCGCTTTGGAATTTAAGGCAATAAAAAGGTTGGAAACCTCGGTGCGGCGCTTCGAGGCGGGTTGTTTGGTAAACCGCAGAGTAACTACATCCATGTGCGGGTTGTCTGACGAGCCTCATGTTCTTTGTGTCTTCATAAAGTTTGGGATCAAGTAAGCAAGGGGTGAGAAAGTTAACTTTCCGGTTTGCGGCGAAATTTTAGTGAAGGCAAATTTGTTGAATCGGAAGAGAATAGTTACCTCAGCAAATCCAGCGTTCTTGGCTTCAGCGTCATCGACAAGCATCGTCATGAATAAGGCGTGTAAAAAACAAGCCAAGAGAATCAAGTTCGGATTACCCACATCATCATCAATGGCGGATCGACGAAGCGATAGTCTTCCTCTTGTGGGCGGATTTCTTGACAACTTTTGTTTTGGGCGAGTTAGCGCCCGGTTTTATCCGCTTTGTCTTGAGAGAGTTTTTGCTCCAAAGCGGTTATGCATACAGAAAGGAAATAATTAAGAGTTGGACATATGAAAATAACAACGGGTTTTATAATGACACATCGAGAGACTTACATGGTGGTGCGTTGATAGTGCGATGAGGAGCTAAGCGGTTTGGCGCAGAGATGCTCCGGTTCATTCAGCATTTTCCTTCTTGAATCCGTAACCTCTTCTTGAGATAGTTCGAGTTTGGTGTGTCGGAGTGGGTCGTCGACCTTTGCGGTGTATTGGCACATTAAACGAGCAACCCGGCTCAAAAGCGATATGCCCCAAGATAGCCAGCGTGCGGATCGATCCAGTCAAACCGTTGGCCATGAAGGCCCGAAGCTTGGATAGTTGTGGGCGATTTGCTTCTTTCCTTGGCGATCGATCATTGCGGAAAGGATGAGTGTTGCTTAGCCGCTCTGGACGAAAGCCAGGTAAAGGATTTTCACCTTCAGGGGAAGTGTCTTTGCAGTAGAACCAAGTTGCGTTCCACTCTTTGGGATGAGTGTGGAGTTTGACGTGGGGATAAGTGATTTCCTTCCTCTTCTAGATAGCCATACCGCCCAATTCTGTATTGGGGCCGTCAGTGAATTCGGTGCGGCGGTTTAGGTGGAAGAGATCCCTGAACAGTTCAATAGAAGGTTCCTCTTGCAGATATGCTTCGGACAGCACTTGAAAGTGGCACAGGTTGGTCCGCGAGTTGGGGCCGATATCTTGGGGACGGAGTTGAAAA
The DNA here is from genome assembly GCA_021437245.1 of Aegilops speltoides. Classification (NCBI taxonomy): domain Eukaryota; kingdom Viridiplantae; phylum Streptophyta; class Magnoliopsida; order Poales; family Poaceae; genus Aegilops; species Aegilops speltoides. The sequence goes on along the minus strand of CM038141.1, from coordinate 54,316,801 downwards.
TTGGCCATCACGTCCGGTAAAATTTTGACCGGGCGGTTTGAAACCCCGGGCCGTGATCATGAAAACTACAACTTCTCCTTCCCGAGGTGTGGGAGGACATTCCTCTCGAGAACCCTCAATGGATTGTATTTTGATCATCTAAAGCGCCGATCGATACCATCTCTTTCAACTGTGTCTCGGAGACGCGGGAAGGAACCCAGTTGCATTCATACACCTGTTTGGCCATCATGAGATCTACAAGGAGAAGGATCCGGTTTAAGAAAGCATTTATTGCAGAGTGATTGATCTAAGTTATGATAAACCGGAGGTGGTTCCTATAAATCAGTTTGTCAGGAGATGATATCAGATACGTTCTGGCGGTTCAACAAGGGGACTAATGGTGTACCAATGCCGATTTAGCAACTTTTTATTATGGTGAGTTAAACCGCCTAATCTTGGCTTCGAAGGTAATTGAAGTCATGGACAGAAACAGGTTTCACAAAAATTCATGTTTACTACGGATCAAGCGGGTTTTGAGAAAAACGAAATGCGTCATGAGTAAAGAAAAGCAGGGAAGTGCACTATAAGGTGTATGTATATATCACGAAGATCTATGGTCTTAAGATGAGAAAGTACAGCGGTTACAGGGAGTAAATCGTTTGATGCAGAGCAGGATTCATAAGCGTGACTCAAGGCTAGAAAGATGAAAACATCTGAAGAACATGGTATGAAGTTCGAACCTAGAAGCAGATCTAAAATGAGGAAATAAACTGAAGAAGAGCAAAAGCTTACGAAGCGGAGGAGATGCGGAGAAAGGCCGCGTGTTCGGATTCGTCTGAGTTGATCTGCGGCCTAGGATGAAGCGAAGTTGATGACAACGGCGGAGCTCAAAGCGTGGCGTGAGGAAGAAGAAGAAGAGGAAGCGAAGGAGAAAGCAGAATGACCCTTGGTCCTATTTATAAAGCGATAAAGCTAGGTCAGCGCGTAAATCCAGGGACTGTCATTAAGGAAGGCGTTATAAAGGATAAACTTCAAGATGACGTCATGCGGTTTACTGATGACGAAGCAACGATGTCATGCGGTTCTGATGACGAAAGCAACGATGTCATGCGGTTTACGGTGATCGAAGCAATGGCGACGTGACAGTTTATTAAACAAAGAAGATGTCAAGATGCAGATTACGTGAAGGATTGACATGAACCAGTTCAAATCAATCTGGGGCCTAATATTGGGGATATTACCACTAGGTGTAAACCGGCCAAGCTTGGGCCGGGTTAGCTCTGCTAGTGGTGTAATCATGGAAAGGCCCAAGGCCTATAGTTGGTTTAGAACTTGTAGCCGTAAACCGGCCTGATGTATGACTTGTATTGTAAGTTAGGAATAGAGAGATACCAACCGGGATACGAATATGAACCGGTTGGGACTCTGCAAACCGACGGGCGTCACTCGTGTATATAAGGGGACGACCCGGCGGCGGTTCAAGACGAACAACCACAACTCGAGCCTAGGCGAAGCTTGTTTGCTCCTAGCCATCGAAACTACATCAATTCCATCACAACTAGGCGTGGCTTTTACCTTCATCGAAGGGGCGAACTAGTATAAACCCTTGCGTCTTTGCGTCCGCTTTAACCCTGCAAGTAAACCCGTAGCGATGGCTCCACGACTAAGTCCTTACGCTAGGACATCTGCGTGACAAATCCACGACACAACCCACGACATTTGGCGCCCACCGTGGGCGAGGTGCACCATCGTCCGTAGATCTGTGCGGATGGGAACCCTCTTCCTCCTGGCGGCGCAGCCAGCGAGCTTCGCCCGAATGGTCTGCATCGGCCTTGCTGCGCGGGCGCCGAGGCCGCTTCTGCGCAGCAACAGCCTCGCCGAGCTTGTCGGCGAGTGCGCCTCTCCGACTAGCCTGCATCCGGCGCGAGCGGGGGTGGCGAGCCTTCGTGGGCCTTCTTGACCAACTCCACGTCGCGGCGAGCTGCGTGGACTTGGAGTCCGTGAGGCTCCACCGACTGATCTTTGGTCGACTCCGGCGCCGTAATAAACGACATTTCCCGACCAGCGTGGTGGTCTCGACGAGCCGCTTCCGTATGAGGAGAGCGGCGGAAGCGCCGTCCGCGGAGGTGCTCGTCATCGATCCGGCGCGCGCTCCGGCGAAAAGCCTAGGACTCGCTTCTTTGTGGCCTGCAAGACCTTACGCGCCCATTCCATAGGGCCTTGAGCGCCGAGACGCAGGAGACCGCGCCTTGGATCATCGAAGCGCCAGAAAGCTAGCAAGCATGGCGCTTATCGAGGCATACTAGCGAGATGGATCGCGCCGTGGCGCTTTCGCCCGGCTCCGGCGGGGCGAGCCGTCTAAGCGCGGTCGGCATGCCTGTGCGCGACATTGTCGACTTGTTGAGGCAAAACGCCCGTATCGCCACCCCAGCGGAGAACATCCACGCCGCTAGCGGCGGTCGCAGCTGAAGAACTTGGCGAAGCGCCGTTTGATAGCCGGGCGAGTCTAGCAACTCCTCGGCGCGCGGTTGCTGCGCGAAACGCGGCGGCGGCGCGCGATCTTATTGCTGCAACAACGAGCAACGACTTGCCTCCCGCCGAGATCAAAGCGCGACCTCTCGGGCGCCGGTAGCGGAGTCGCGGAAGGAAAGAAGAAGGAGCGGCTGTCGATCCGGTCGGACTCATATCACCATCGGCGCGACCAAGGCGGCCGCCGAGAGCGATAAGCGGCGGGGCGACTACTGCCTCCCCGCCCGAAGAAAGCGGCGAGTTTCCCGCCACAGTGAGCATCCGACTCGGGAGGCCGCCTTAACCGCCGAGAGAGTCGGAGAAAAACGGCGTCGCCATCGGATTGACCGACTCCCGATCCACAGCCTTTGGAAGAAGAAGGCAGGTGGGTCCGCCTTGCCGGGCCCCGCGATCGAGCGAGCCCTTCCCCAAAGGTTCACGCTCCCCGAGACATGCCCAAGTATACCGTCTCCATGAAGCGGAGGACCGGCGATAGACTACTCCACAACCGTCGGCATAGCGAAGCGGCAACAAGCGAGTTCTTGTGAAATCGTTCCCCTCATGCTTGAGCACGGCGGACATGGTTGAGCGATGCGAAGCTCCGCGGCATCAATAGCTGGGTCGACTTCACGAAGCCTTCATCCGCAACTTCACGAGCACGTACAAGCGACCTCCCAAGCGCGCCAGCTTTCCTTGTGCGTGCAAGGCCACGATGAATCAACGCGACTACCTCACGCTGGGGGGCGACCCGGAACTCCTGCGGCGTGCACGAGGTGCAGAGCTATCGAGTACTTCCTTTGCCGGGTGCCGAGAGGCACCCTCCTCAACCTGAGCTCCTCTGCGGCGAGCCATAAACCCTCGATGGCTCTAGTCATAGCAGACAAATGCATATGGCCGACTTCGTCCATGAAGGCGGAGATCCAAGTCAATCACGGTGGCAAGGTGACTCCTCGAGCTCCCGAACTCCGTGGAGACACCGGTCGGCGGCAAACAGAAGCGACAACAAGCGCAAGGCCCAACAGCCGACTTCCAGATCGGCGGTCGCAAAGCGATCGAAGATCAACAGCCGGATGGGCAACCTCCGGCCAAGCGGCAGAAGGGCGACAAATCCAATTGGTTGCCGGCTTTCTCTTATGAGCAGACTTTGGATGGTCCTTGCAAGTTCCATAGCGGCGCGAATCCGTGAAACCACACCACCAGAAAGTGCCACTGGCTCACCAGAATCGCCAAGGGAGACGGCCTCACTCCTCCTCCGCCTGCTGGGCCGCCGCCTCCGCCGCTGCCCCAGCAGCCGGCTGCTCGACCAGTCGGCGCGGTGCAAGACGAGTTCCCAGAAAAGCACGGAGCCTATGTGGTATTCGCCAGTGTGGCAGATGACCGACGCAGCAAGCGCCAACAAAGCAACAAGTAAATGCACATTAACAGCGAGATACTCGAGTTCATGCATTGGTCAGAGAGCCTGCTCGGTTGGAGTAAGGCGGATCACCGGAGGTGATGCGAGTCCGGGCTCTTATGCCCTGGTCTAGGTGCCACCTTGGCCTTGATAGGCGGGCTGCCGGTTTCTCGCGAGTCTGATGAGCGGAGGCAGCAGCATCAACATCATGTACAAAGACACCATGGAGAAGCTAGGAATCAGCGAAGACAGCTGCGAGCAGCGGACATGTTCCATGGAATTGTACCCGGCCTTTCTGTTAGCCAATCGGCAAGATCACGATAGGCGTCCTCCTCGGGGACAAAGATCATTTCATGAGAACCGGTGCGGTTTGAAGTAGTGGACTTGAAATCCCATACCACGCCTTTGCTTGGCCGACTGCTTTGGCCAAGTTCATGGCGGTTCCTCACTCGCCTACCTCAAGATGAAGATGCCGAGTTCAAGGGATTCGACCGTAGCCGGTGACTACAAGAAGTCGTCCGCTGCTTGGCGGCCGAGAAGCGATCGGCTGGCGAGTCCTGGTGATCGCGGCGAAGCGGCTCCTTGACCGAGTCGTGGTGATGGCAAAGCAGCGAGAGATGTTGCCCGACCCCAAGGTCGGATCTGAAGGATCATTCAAGCGGCCAAAAAACCAAGAAGATACCCTTGGACCGGAGCACCCGGAGAGCCGCGCTGTCGTGAGCCTGGCCTTGACAGCAAATAGGAAAAGAGCTCGTCGATTTCCTCCGTGAGAATCGCGACATCTTAGCATGGTCCCCAAGGACATGCACGGTGTCCCGACGAGGTCGCGAGCACAAGCTACGTCGGCCGGATGTGAAACCCGTCAGGCAGCCCTTGCGCCGCCTGTCAGAAGAGAAAAGAAGAGTTGTTGGAGAAGAGATAGCCCGGCTCCTGGCAGCCGGCTTCATCATGGAAGTATTTTTCCCAGAGTGGCTAGCTAACCCAGTTCTGGTGTTGAAGAAGAACAAACAGTGGCGGATGTTTATTGACTACACAAGTCTCAACAAAGCCTGCCCAAAGGATCCGTTTGCCCTGCCGAGAATTGACCAGGTGATAGACTCCACAGCCGGATGCGAGGTGCTAAGCTTCTTAGATGCATATTCAGGATATCACCAGATCAAGCTGAACCCGGCAGACAGACTGAAGACCGCCTTCATCACGCCATTTGGGGCCTTCTGCTACCTGACGATGACGTTCGGCTTGAGGAATGCCGGCGCCACCTTTCAGCGTTGCATGCAGAAATGCCTCCTCAAGCAACTTGGCGGGAATGCCCATGTCTCGTGGATGATGTGGTGGTGAAGGCGGAGCGTGGGCAGCTGTTGGAAGACCTCAAGGAGACCTTTGAGAACCTGCGCCGATTCGAGATCAAGCTCAACCACGAGAAGTGCGTTTTGAATCGCGGCCAGCTCCTTGGCTTCTGGTCTCCGACGCAGCATAAGTGCAACCCGTGAAGGTCAAGGCCATCGAGAGAATGGAGGTACCCAGCCGACTATTAGATGTGCGAAGTTCACGGCTGCTGGCGTCCATCGGCCGATTCATCGATCGGTTTGGCGAAAGCTCGCCCTTGTATCAATTGATGAAGAAGACCACCTTTTGAGTGGAACCACAAAGCGGATGAGGCATTTCTCCAATCGAAGAAGATGTTGACTACTCCCCTGTGTTGGCGGCTCCGACTCCCAAAGAGCCCATGCTCTTGTACATCGCCGCCACCAGCCGAGTAGTCGACCACGATCGTCGTAATCGGCGCAAGGAGGAAGGCAAGGCGCTCCTGTCCGAGACCGGTATATTACTCGAGCGAGTCTTGTCGACCTCCAAGCGTAACTACCCTCACTACCGGAAGATGTGCTACGGTGTGCATTTTGCCGCCAAGAAGTGAAGCCGTACTTTCAAGAACATCCCATCACATGGTTTGCCTTTGCTCCAATCGCCGAGATCATTGAAGCCGAGACGCCTCCGCCGAGTAGCCAAATGGGCTATAGATCGGCTCCTTACACCATCTACTACCAGCCCCGCGACCATCAAGTCGCATAGCCGCCGACTTCCTCGTCGATTGGGGGCGAGACCCGATACCTGCCGCCATGACCGACTCCACCCATTGGTGGATGCATTTTGACGGCTCCAAGATGCGCACCGGCCTGGGAGCCGGCGTCGTTCTCACCTCCCTAAGGGCGACAAGCTCAAGTATGTGCTGCAGATCCACTTCGCCGCCTCCAACAACGTCGCCGAATATGAGGCGCTCATTCATGGGCTCCGGCTTGCCAAAGAACTCGGCATTCGCCGGATCCTGTGCTATGGCGACTCCGACTTGGTGGTACAGCAATCATCCGGCGACTGGGACGCCAAAGACGCGAACATGGCGAGCTACCACTTCCTGGTGCAGCAACTCGGCGGATACTTCGAGGGGTGTGAATTCCTTCACGTGCCAAGAAATGACAATGATCAAGCAGACGCCTGGCACGAGTCGGCTCCACTCGCCAAGCGATACCTTCCGGCGTCGCTCTTCAGCGCCTCCTCAAGCCGTCTATCAAGCCTTCACCAGAGTCAGACTCCATCTTTGTGTCGGCCCCTCCAGAAGTAGTCGGATCCGAATCCAGAGCCCCAGCAGACGGCCCCAAGAAAATCACAGTCGAAGCCGGCCCGGGGGCTTCAGAGTCGCCCGGGGCTCAGCCCACCGACCGGGGACTTCGTGAGCCTGGCCTGGCTGCGCCCGGTCGCCCAGGACTCATCAATCCAGCAACGGTCATGGACTCCAGCCCGCCGCCTCCCAGCCCGGCCACCCTTGTCCAAGTCGTTGTGGTAGCAGTTGAAGAGATAGCAGCACCCTCATGGGCACAGCCCATCCTCAAGTTTCTAGTGAACAGAGAGCTGCCAACAGATGAGATCCTGGCTCGGCAAGTGCAACGCCGAGCAGCAGCATACACCATAGTCAACAGAGAGCTAGTCAGGTGCAGCGTCACTGGCGTCTACCAGCGCTGCGTAGAGCCAGAACAAGGCCAAGAAATCCTCAGAGACATTCATCAAGGCGAGTGCGGCCACCATGCGGCTTCAAGGGCACTCATCGCCAAAGCTTTTCGGCATGGATTCTTTTGGCCGACTACCCTGGAAGAGGCTAAAGAGCTAGTCCAAAAGTGCAAGGGGTGCCAGATGTTCCGCTCCAAGCCACTTCAGCCGGCTTCCGCGCTGAAGAAAATCCCCATCGCCTGGCCCTTCGCAGTTTGGGGCCTGGACATGGTGGGACCATTCAAGACGGCCCGTGGTGGCCTAACTCATCTGCTTGTCGCGGTGGACAAGTTCACCAAGTGGGTAGAAGCAAAGCCCATCAAGAAGTTGAACGGACCGACTGCAGTGACTTTCATCGCCGACATCACGGTGCGGTATGGCATACCGCACAGCATCATCACCGACAACGGCACAAACTTTGCCAAGGGCGCCTTGGCCCGTTTCTGCGCGACGCAGGGCATCCGACTGGACTTAGCGTCCGTTGCCCATCCGCAGTCAAACGGCCAGGTGGAATGAGCAAACGGCCTCATCCTGTCTGGCATCAAGCCTCGACCGTCGAACCACTCGAGCGCTCGCCGGGTTGTTGGGTCAAGGAGCTACCAGCCGCCCTTCCGAGTCTCCGCGACGACTCCAAACAAGTCAACCGGCTTCACGCTTTTCTTCCTCGCTCACGGTGCCAAGTCGTCATCCCGACGGATATAGATTTCGACTCTCCACGAGTCACCATGTACACCGAAGAGGAAGCTGAAGAAGCACGCCAAGACGGCGTTGACTTGCTGGAAGAAGGCCGGCTATTGGCACTCAGCCGGTCTGGCATCTACCAGCAGAGTCTGCGCCGATACTACAACCGAAAGGTCAAGCCGAGATCATTTCAAGAGGGCGACCTTGTGCTCCGGCTGATTCAGAGAACAGCCGGCCAGCACAAGCTATCGGCAACTTGGGAAGGCCCCTTCATCGTCAGCAAGGTGCTAGGGAACGACGCCTACTATCTGATTGACGCTCAGAAGCCTCGAGCACGCAAGAGGGACGACTCCGGCAAAGAAACAGAGCGCCCGTGGAATGCAAATCTTCTTCGAAGGTTTTATGCTGATGCAGATGTATCGCGCTACCCCTTTGTATTAAAGTATTAAGATTTGGGCTTCGAGACGAGCCTCGGGATCGCTTTTTCGTTATCTCGATGATAAGAATCACGCTCAATATGCTACTTTTTTATCATACTGTTCGCACCGGTCCGGATTAGTCGCCCGGGACTTGTCGCCTTGGCGCTATGAAATGCTTCCAGCCGGACAAGTAATGTGTTGTGCTCTGCCGCTCTCGTCGAAAAGCCTCAGCCGCAGAGCGATCGCTGGTAGGCGGAGAACAAGCAAGAACGAGCGCACATGAAAAATGGCTATGACCTAAAGCGTATGCATAGCTCAAGCCGGCTACCAGCCTCTTCGCAGAGCCGACTCATGAGTAGTCGGCTCGCCGCCTCAGCTTTATCAAAGACGGCCGACTCTTGGATAGTCGGCTCGTCGCTTAGCCGACTTGCTAAAGAAACCTAAACGCCAAGTACTTGCCTTCCCAAGTAGCCAAGCACTTGACCTAGCGACGAGTCCGCAGAGCGGTCGTCCAGCCGCAAGGCGGCAACTAAAGGAAGACGACAAAGGAAAAAGCCTAAGGAGCAATAAGCAAGGAAAGGCGGAAATCGGATAAATATTTACATAGGCCCTTGGTCAATTTTCAATAGAAATTCAGGATACACCCCATGGTGGAATTGTTCGAACCTAACAAGTCTTCAAAAGATTACTAAAGATGATAAACAGAGGCGGAAAAAGCAGCCTAGGAGGCGGTCTCGGGCCGAGGATCGGAGGAGACGGCGGTGTTTGGTGCCGATCGGCTCGGCGGTTCGGCTTGTCGCCCGCGGCAGCCGCTTTGTCTCCACGCTGCTCGCCGGAGGCGCGATCGAATCGAGGTTGGCCGCCGCTCGCTTCGGGCGCCTCCGCCGCCTCCCTCCTCCGCCTCGCCCTCCTCCTCGCCGAGAGTCGATCACCTCCGCTGAGTTCGCCATACTCCGGTTCATCCCGAACCAGTCTGGCGGCACTTCTCGCCGCCTTCAGCCCGCCGCACGAAGACGCTGGTGTCCGTGGTACTCGGCGATGGCCGTCCAAGGCCGACAAGGGCGCCCACGGCCTCCACCAGCTCGCTTCGACCGAACGCTGCCAGACGGTCCAGTCCAGCCCGGATACCACGCCTTGATTTAACTCCTGGGCCCGGCGTGTTCGCCCGGGCCGAGGAGCCCTTCAAGTTTAAAGACGGCCGGGCGGCGATTTCCACCGGCCGGCAGTCCGACCGACGGTGCGCAGAGCCGCATATTCGCCACAGGCGGCAATCGCTCGGGCGCCAAAGACATCAAGCCGGCGCAGCAGCCGCTGAGTCGGACGAAGACGGGCTTCAATGCTCAGAGCTGCTCGTCGATGGTTCGGGGCATTAGCGGCGATCTCTCACCTTCGCCTTTTCGCCTCGAGCAGCCTCGATGGCCAGAGGGACTGCCTGTGAATGACCAGGAAAGAAGTCTGTCAGGACAAAAAAGAAGAAATTCGAAAAATCAGAAGCCGGCCTCACACATAGTCAGAAGCCCGAAGAAATGAAAGAAACTTACCATCGACGATGTCCTCGATCTCGTGGTAGCCGGAAGTCAGCATCGCCTCCCTATCGGTCCAGGCGGAGCGCTCGATCTCGAACTCGGCCATAAGGGCGGCCTCCCGCGTCTTGGCCTCGTCCTGCGCCTTCTAGAGCAGCTCCTTCTGCTCGGCCAGCTGCATCGCCAGCAGGTCACGCTCTTTAGCGAGCTTGCTGCACTCCTCTTTGGCACGCCGAGCGGTGTTGGCCTCGCCAGCTGTCAAGAGCGGCGCGCCACCAAGAACAAAAGAGGAGACAAGCAAGTCGTCAAGAAAGTAGATCGCTGGGAGATCCGCCCGATCGCCAGCAAGCAGCCCAATCTGGGATTACAGCCAGCGAAAAGCGCCAACAGCCTCGCCAAGAAGGAAGAAAAGAGCTCACCCCTGCTTCCACCAAGTCAGCGGTCCGCTTGTTCAACTCCTCAACATTGCGGTTGAAGGCGCTGGCGAGGAGGTTATGATACTCCTACAAAAGCCAATGAAGACAAAGTCAAGATTCGAACTGCGCGAAGGAGTTCCAAACCGCCGCCAGCAGCCGCCCGAACTCGGGATTACACAGGTGGAGTGCCGCGCGCCTCACGTAAAAAACAAGAATCGAAGAAGAAGAAAACGTTTTCGGACAGATGTCCGCACGCCGATGCGCCCTGTGCAGATTTTGAAGGCGTCGCTTTCAAGCAAGCAGCCGCCGGACGCCCAGAGCGCTGGTTCAGCGGTCCGGTGCCGCCTCCGCGCAACCACCCAGTGGGCACGGCACTGGAGGCCTCGACGTCCAGACTCGCCGAGTTGGCGGTGCCGGTTTCCCGAGGTCGTGGCGCCGAGGTCATCCTCTCAAGACGGCGGCGCACCGGCGTGGCAAGTTGAAGAAGCAGCCGCGCCTCAGCCTCGTCCGCGGTCAGCGGCTCCGACTGGTTCACCAGCTGTTTGCCATGTGGTCTTCCAGACGGTGACGGAGGCGGTGGAGGCAGCACGAGGGTGTCCGAGCCTGAAGCCTCGCCGCCCTCCTCCACGAGGGGGTTCTCGGTGCCGACCTCTCCGGTCTGCCCCGTGAACTCCGGAGCCGGCGGCGCCGACGACAATGGGGGGATGAGCATCGTCGATCGGCGACGCGCGGCCTCCTCAGCGCGCCGCTTCGCCGCAAGGGCGGCTTCAGCGTCCTCCAACCTCTTCTGGGCGTTGGCGGCCGCCTTCTTGGCCTGCGCCTTCTCTAGGCGGTCGGCCTCCTCCTCGTCGCGCTTCTCCTGCGCATTCCGCTCCGTCGCCTCCCGGAGGTCGGCGGCGGGATCGGGCCGCCGAGTGTTGGCGGACGTCTCTGTCGACCCCATGACAGAGGGGACGGCGACTCTTTCGAGGGAGAGGGGGGCCCTGAAGAAGAACGAAGGGAGAATAAAGGAAAGTTCGGGCAAGATTCAACGAAAGAAAATAAAGAGCGTGAAGACTTACGCTGAGACTAGCAGCGGCCTTCTCACTTCCCTCCGGAAGTGGTTGGCCTTCGCGGCCGCCTCCTCCCGCTTTCGCCGCGCGCCACCCCTTGAACTTTTTCGCTTGCCGCCGGGCGATTTTCGCCCGGCGTGACGCCTCTTCGCGCCGCCTTGGCCAGCCAGGCCGGCCCTCGGCTGGTGGTGCGGGGCGACTTCCCCGTCGGCATCGTCTTCAGGCCAGTCGGCGAAGGTGGCCGAGGGCCTGAAGCCGCCGTCTGCCCCTTCTCCGCCGCCTTCGGCGTCGGCTTCCATCGCCGCCGCCCCCAAGTCGGGGTCGTCGACGTCGCTGTCCGCGCGGTCAGGAACGTACTCGCGGGGCTGTCTCGTGGCGCCGGCTGCAGGCTCCATGAGGGGGTTCTAGCTAGAAGAAACCGACATGAGTCAGAAGCCGGGGTCGGCTACAAAAGAAGACAAACTACAGGGAGATGCGACTTACCACTAGAGGGGGGTTGTCGCGCGAGTACGGCTCCTTGCCGAACTGCCAGTCCTCCGTGAACTCGCAGTGCGCGATGTGGTTCACCAAGTTCGCCACCTCCTTGTGGGGCATCTCCTTGGTGCTCATCCGACTTGGATCTCGGAGGCTGCTCATCTGACAGATCAGGTGAGGCAGGCCTTGGAGCGGGAGGACTCGGCGCGCCACAAAGGCGGCCAGAAGGTCAGATCCGACGAGGCCCTCCCGCAAAGAAGACTCGAGTCGCGCCACGGGCGGCGGCTTCAGAGGGAGTCAGCGACTTGGCCCGGTGAGACCAGCTGGGGAGCCTCCCAGTTAGGGGGGCGGCGTTGAAGGGCTGCAGGTTGACCCAGTCGCCGTCGGTGAAGAGGTTCTTCACGTAGAAGTACGAGCGCTGCCACATCTTCACCTACTTTATCAGCGAGATGGGAGGAAAGGGGTTGTCGGCTGTCGTGTGCCGCACCGCGACATAGGTGCCGCACTGAGCCGGAATGCCGGTGACTTGCGTGCCGAGCTTAGAAGAGAAGAATTCTCCCCATAGCTCGAGGGTGGGGAGAACGCCGAGGAAACCTTCGCACAGAGTGGCGAAGGCGGAGAGCAACACCACCGTATTTGGAGTAAGGTGGTGTGGTTGAAGGTTGTGATGAAGGAAATATGCCCTAGAGGCAATAATAAAGTTATTATTTATTTCCTCATATCATGATAAATGTTTATTATTCATGCTAGAATTGTATTAACCGGAAACATAATACATGTGTGAATATATAGACAAATAGAGTGTCACTAGTATGCCTCTACTTGACTAGCTTGTTAATCAAAGATGGTTATGTTTCCTAACCATGAACAAGGAGTTGTTATTTGATTAACAAGGTCACATCATTAGTTGAATGATCTGATTGACATGACCCATTCCGTTAGCTTAGCACACGATCGCTTAGTATGTTGCTATTGCTTCCTTCATGACTTATACATGTTCCTATGACTATGAGATTATGCAACTCCCGCTTGCGGAGGAACACTTTGTGTGCTACCAAACGTCACAACGTAATCGGGGATTATAAAGGTGCTCTCTGTGTGTCTCCGAAGGTACTTGTTGAGTTGGTGTATTTCGAGATTAGGATTTGTCACTCCAATGTCGGAGAGGTATCTCTGGCCCTCTCGGTAATACACATCACTTAAGCCTTCCAAGCATTTCAACTAATGAGTTAGTTGTGAGATGATGTATTACGGAACGAGTAAAGAGACTTGCCGGTAATGAGATTGAACTAGGTATTGGATACCGACGATCGAATCTCGGCAAGTAACATACCGATGACAAAGGGAACAACGATGTTGTTGTGCGGTTTGACCGATAAAGATCTTCAGAGAATATGTAGGAACCAATATGGGCATCCAGTGTCCCGCTATTGGTTATTGACCGGAGACTTGTCTCGGTCATGTCTACATTGTTCTCGAACCGTAGGGTCCGCACGCTTAAGGTTTCGGCGATGCTTATATTATGAGTTTATGTATTTTGATGTACCAAGGTTGTTCGAGTCCCGGATATGATCACGGACATGACGAGGAGTCTCGAAATGGTCGAGACATAAAGATTGATATATTGGACGGATATATTTGGACACCGGAAAGGTTCCGGAGAAGTTTGGAGCTCCGGAGGTTACCGAACCCCGGGAGGTATATGGGCCTTATTGGGCCCATGTAGGAGGAAGAGAGAAGGAGCAAGGAGGGAGGCGCCCCCAAGCCCAATCCGACTGGGGAGGGGCCGCCCCTTCCTTTCTCCTTCCCCTCTCTCCTTCCTACTACTAGTACTACTTCCTAATACTAGTACTCCTTCCTTCCCTCCAAATAAGATAAGGAAGAGAGGGAAACCTACTTGGAGTAGGTTTCCCCTCCCTATGGTGCGCCCCCTTGAGGCCGGCCACCTCCTCCCTCCCTCCTTTATATACGGGGTAGGGGGCACCCTAGGACACACAAGTTGATCATTGATCGCCTTAGCCGTGTGCGGTGCCCCTCCACGATATTACACCTCGATCATATTGTAGCGGTGCTTAGGCGAAGCCCTCGCGACAGAGAACATCAAGATCGCCACCACGCCGTCGTCTTGACGGAACTCCCCTGAGCCTCTACTGGATTGGAGATCGAGGGTGCGCCATCGAGCTGTACGCTGTCAAGAACTCGGAGGTGCCGGAGTAACGGTGCTTGGATCGGTTGGACCGGAGGACGACGACTACTTCCTCTACGCTATGCTAACGCTTCGCTTGGGTCTACAAGGGTATGTAGACAACACTCTCCCTCTCGCTGCTATGCATCAACATGATCTTGCGTGTGCGTAGGAATTTTTTTTGAAATTACTACGTTTCCCAACAGTGGCATCCGAGCCAGGTTCTTTATGGTTTTATGTTATATGCACGAGTAGAACACAAGTGAGTTGTGGGCGATATAAGTCATACCGCTTACCAGATGTCATACTTTGGTTCGGCGGTATTGTTGGATGAAGCGCCCGGACCGACATTACGCCAGACGCTTACGCGAGACTGGTTTTACCGCCGTGCTTTTGCACACAGTGACTAGCGGTGTTAGTTTCTCCAACTTTAGTTGAACTGAGTGGCTACGCCCGTCCTTGCGAAGGTTAAAACAGCATCAACTTGACAAACTATCGCTGTGGTTTTGATGCGAGGTGAGATTGGTTCTTGCTTAAGCCCGTAGCAGCCACGTAAAACTTGCAACAACAAAGTAGAGGACGCCTAACTTGTTTTTGCAGGGCATGTTGTGATGTGATATGGCCAAGACATGATGCTATATTTTATTGTATGAGATGATCATGTTTTGTAACCGGTTATCGGCAATCGGCAGGAGCCATATGGTTGTCGCTTATTGTATGAAATGCAACGCTCAGTAATTGCTTTACTTTATCACTAAGCGGTAGCGATAGTCGAGAAGCAATAGATGGCGAAACGACAACGATGCTACGATGGAGATCAAGTTGTCGCTACCGGTGATGATGGTGATCATGATGGTGCTTCGAGATGGAGATCACAAGCACAAGAAGATGATGGCCATATCATATCACTTATATTGATTGCATGTGATGTTTATCCTTTATGCATCTTATCTTGCTTTGATTGACGGTAGCATTTTAAGATGATCTCTCACTAAAAATTATCAAGTAGTGTTCTCCCGAGTATGCACTGTTGCCAAAGTTCGTCGTGCCTGCACACCACGTGATGATCGGGTGTGATAAGCTCTACGTCCATCTACAACGGTGCAAGCCAGTTTTGCACACGCAGAATACTCAAAGTTAAACTTGACGAGCCTAGCATATGCGATATGGCCTCGAACACGGAGACCGAAAGGTCGAGCGTGAATCATATAGTAGATATGATCAACATAAGATGTTCACCATTGAAAACTACTCCATCTCACGTGATGATCGGTTATGGTTTAGTTGATTTGGATCACGTGATCACTTAGATGACTAGAGAGATGTCTGCTCTAAGTGGGAGTTCTTAAGTAATATGATTAATTGAACTAAAATTTATCATGAACTTAGTACCGATAGTATCTTGCTTGTCTATGTTGTTTGTAGATAGATGGCCCGTGTTGTTGTTCCGCTGAATTTTAATGGGTTCCTTGAGAAAGCTAAGTTGAAAGATGATGGTAGTAACTACGCGGATCGGGTCCGAATTTGAGGATTATCCTCATTGCTGCACGTAAAAATTATGTCCCGAAGCACCGCTGGGTGCCAGCCTCGCTGCCGATGTAACCGACGACGTTAAGAACGTCTGGCGAGCAAAGTCGATGACTACTCGATAGTTCAATGTGCCATGCTTTACGGCTTAGAACCGACTTCAACGACGCTTTTGAACGCATGGAGCATATGAGATGTTTCAGAGTTGAAGTTGATATTCCGTAAGAATGCCCGGATTGAGAGATATGAAGTCTCCAATAAGTTCTATAGCTGCAAGATGGAGGAGAATAGTTCGCCAAGTGAGCACATACTCAAGATGTCCGGGTATTGTAATCACTTGATTCAACCGGGAGTTACTCTTCCGGATGATAGCGCCATTGATGAATTCTCCAATCACTTCCACCAAGCTACAAGAGCTTCGTGATGAACTATAATATGCAAGGGATGGATAAGACGATTCTCGAGCTCTTCGCAATGCTAAAGGCTGCGGAGGTAGAAATCAAGAAGGAGCATCAAGTGTTGATGGTTAACAAGACCACTAGTTTCAAGAAAAGGGCAACGGGAAGAAGAAGGAACTTCAAGAAGAACAGCAAACAAGTTGTTGCTCAAGAGAAGAAACCCAAGTCTGGACCTAAGCCTCAAACTCGAGTGCTTCTATCGCAAGCGATCGTCACCGAAGCGGAACTGCCCCAAGTATTTGGCGGATAAGAAGGATGGCAAAGTGAACAAAGGTATATGTGATATACATGTTATTGATGTGTACCTTACTAGAGCTCACAGAGCACTGGTATTTGATATCGGTTCTGTTGCTAATATTTGCAACTCAAACAGGACTACGGATTGCTTAAACCGCAAAGGACGAGGTGACGATGCGCGCGTGGAAATGGTTCCAAAGTCGATGTGATCGCGGTCGGCACGCTACCTCTACATCTACCTTCGGGATTAGTATTAGACCTAAATAATTGTTATTTGGTGCCAGCGTTGAGCATGAACATTATATCTGGATCTTGTTTGATGCGAGACGGTTATTCATTTAAATCGAGAATAATGGTTGTTCTATTTATATGAGTAATATCTTTATAGTCATGCACCCTCAAGAGTGGTCTATTTTGATGAATCTCGATAGTAGTGATACACATATTCATAGTGTTGAAACCAAAAGATACAGAGTTGATAATGATAGTGCAACTTATTTGTGGCACCGCCGCTTGGGTCATATCGGTATAAAGCGATGAAGAAACTCCATATCGATGGACTTTTGGAACCACTTGATTATGAATCACTTGGTACTTATAACCGTGCCTCATGGGCAAGATGACCAAAACACCGTTCTCCGGTACTATGGAGAGAGCAACAGATTTGTTGGAAATCATACATACAGATGTATGTGGTCCAATGAATGTTGAGGCTCGTGGCGGATATCGTTATTTTCTCACCTTCACAGATGATTTAAGCAGATATGGGTATATCTACTTAATGAAGCATAAGTCTGAAACATTTGAAAAGTTCAAAGAATTTCAGAGTGAAGTTGAAAATCATCGTAACAAGAAAATAAAGTTTCTACGATCTGATCGTGGAGGAGAATATTTGAGTTACGAGTTTGGTTTACACTTAAAACATTGTGGAATAGTTTCACAACTCACGCCACCCGAACACCACAGCAGTAATGGTGTGTCCGAACGTCAGAATCGTGATTTTACTTGATATGGTGCGGTCTATGATGTCTCTTACAGATTTACCGCTATCGCTTTTGGGGTTATGCTCTAGAGACAGCCACATTCACGTTAAATAGGGCACCGTCGAACCGCTGAGACGACACCTTATGAACTATGGTTTGGCAAGAAACCAAAGTTGTCGCTTTCTTAAAGTTTGGGGTTGCGATGCTTATGTGAAAAAGCTTCAACCCGATAAGCTCGAACCTAAATCGAGAAATGTGTCTTCATAGGATACCCAAAGGAGACAGTTGGGTACACCTTCTATCACAGATCCAAGGCAAGACATTCGTTGTTAAGAATGGATCCTTTCTAGAGAAGGAGTTTCTCTCGAAAGAAGTGAGTGGGAGGAAAGTAGAACTTGATGAGGTAATCGTACCTACCCCTTGTTGGAAAATAATACATCACAGAACCGGTTTCGTGACGCCAAAACCAACTAGTGAGGAAGTTGATGATAATGATCATAGAACTTCGATCAAGTTAATACGTAACCACGAGGGTTGAACGAGTAAGATCCGCACTGAGTGGTACGGTAATCCTATTCTGGAAGTCATGCTACTAGATCATGATGAACCTACGAACTATGAAGAAGCGATGGTGAGCCCAGATTCCGCAAAATGGCTTGAAGCCATGAAATCTGAGATGGGATCCATGTATGAGAACAAAGTATGGACTTTGGTTGACTTGCCCGATGGTCGGCAAGCAATTGAGAATAAATGGATCTTCAAGAAGAAGACTGACGCTGACGGTAATGTTACTGTCTACAAAGCTCGACTTGTTGCAAAAGGTTTTCGACAAGTTCAAGGGGTTGACTACGATGAGACCTTCTCACCAGTGGCGATGCTTAAGTTTGTCCGAATCATGTTAGCAATTGCCGCATTTTATGATTATGAAATTTGGCAAATGGATGTAAAAACTGCATTCCTGAATGGATTTCTGGAAGAAGAGTTGTATATGATGCAACCAGAAGGTTTTATCGATCCAAAGGGAGCTAACAAAGTGTGCAAGCTCCAACGTTCCATTTATGGACTGGTGCAAGCCTCTCGGAGTTGGAATAAACGCTTTGATAGTGTGATCAAAGCATTTGGTTTTATATGCACTTTTGGAGAAGCCTCAGATTTACAAGAAAGTGAGTGGGAGCTCAGAGCATTTCTAATATTATATGTGGATGACATATTATTGATTGGAAATGATATAGAATTTCTGGATAGCATAAAGGATACTTGAATAAAAGTTTTTCAATGAAAGACCTCGTGAAGCTGCTTACATATTGGGCATTAAGATCTATAGAGATAGATCAAGACGCTTAATTGACTTTCACAAAGCACATACCTTGACAAAGTTTTGAAGAAGTTCAAAATGGATCAAGCAAAGAAAGGGTTCTTGCTTGTATTGCAAGGTGTGAAGTTGAGTAAGACTCAAAGCCCGACCAACGCAGAAGATAGAGAGAAAATGAAAAATGTTCCTATGCTTCAGCCATAGGCTCTATCATGTATGCAATGCTGTGTACCGCACCTGATGTGTGCCTTGCTATAAGTCTAGCAGGAGGTACCAAAGTAATCCAGAGTGGATCATCGACAGCGGTCAAGAACATCCCGAAATACCGAAAAGGACTAAGAATATGTTTCTCAGATATGGAGGTGACAAAGAGCTCGTCAGAATGGTTACGTTGATGCAAGCTTTGACACCGATCCGGACGATTCTAAATCGCAAACCGGATACGGTTTACATTAAACGATGGAGCTGCGGTTGGTGCGGTTCAAAGCAAAGCGTCGTGGTGGGATCTACATGTGAAGCGGAATACATAATCGCTTCGAAGCAGCCAATGAAGGAGTCTCGATGAAGGAGTTCATATCTGATCTAGGTGTCATACCTAGTGCATCGGGTCCAATGAAAATCTTTTGTGACAATATCGAGCGATTGCCTTAGCGATGGAATCCAGATTTCACAAGAGAACCAAGCACATCAAGAGACGCTTCAATTCCATCCGGATCTAGTCCGTGGGAGACATAGAGATTTGCAAGATACATACGGATCTAAATGTTGCGCACTGCTGACTAAGCCTCTTCCACGAGCAAAACATGATCAACACCAAGACTCCATGGGTGTTAGAATCATTATCGTAATCTAGATTATTGACTCTAGTGCAAGTGGGAGACTCAAGGAAATATGCCCTAGATGCAATAATAAAGTTATTATTTATTTCCTCATATCATGATAAATGTTTATTATTCATGCTAGAATTGTATTAACCGGAAACATAATACATGTGTGAATATATAGACAAACAGAGTGTCACTAGTATGCCTCTATTTGACTAGCTTGTTAATCAAAGATGGTTATGTTTCCTAACCATGAACAAGGAGTTGTTATTTGATTAACAAGGTCACATCATTAGTTGAATGATCTGATTGACATGACCCATTCCGTTAGCTTAGCACACGATCGCTTAGTATGTTGCTATTGCTTCCTTCATGACTTATACATGTTCCTATGACTATGAGATTATGCAACTCCTGCTTACCGGAGGAACACTTTGTGTGCTACCAAACGCCGAACGTGAATCGGGTGATTATAAAGGTGCTCTCAGGTGTCTCCGAAGGTACTTTTTGAGTTGGCGATTTGAGATTAGGATTTGTCACTCCAATGTCGGAGAGGTATCTCTGGGCCCTCTCGGTAATACACATCACTTAAGCCTTGCAAGCACTTCAACTAATGAGTTAGTTGTGAGATGATGTATTACGGAACGAGTAAAGAGACTTGCCGTAACGAGATTGAACTAGGTATTGGATACCGACGATCGAATCTCGCAAGTAACATACCGATGACAAAGGGAATAACGTATGTTGTTGTGCGGTTTGACCGATAAAGATCTTCAGAGAATATGTAGGAACCAATATGGGCATCCAGGTCCCGCTATTGGTTATTTACCGGAGACATGTCTCGGTCATGTCTACATTGTTCTCGAACCGTAGGGTCCGCACGCTTAAGGTTTCGGCGACAGCTTATATTATGAGTTTATGTATTTTGATGTACCAAGGTTGTTCGAGTCCCGGATATGATCACGACATGACGAGGAGTCTCAAATGGTCGAGACATAAAGATTGATATATTGGACGGATATATTTGCACACCGGAAAGGTTCCGAGAAGTTTGGAGCTCCGGAGGTTACCGAACCCCGGGAGGTATATGGGCCTTATTGGGCCCATGTAAGAGGAAGAGAGAAGGAGCAGGGAGGAGGCGCCCCCAAGCCCAATCCGACTGGGGGGGGGACCGCCCCCCTTTCCTTTCTCCTTCCCCTCTCTTCCTTCCTACTACTAGTACTACTTCCTAATACTAGTACTCCTTCCTTCCCTCCAAATAAGATAAGGAAGAGAGGAAACCTACTTGGAGTAGGTTTCCTCCCTATGGCGCCCCTCTTGAGGCCGGCCACCTCCTCCCTCCCTCCTTTATATACGGGGTAGGGGCACCCTAGGACACACAAGTTGATCATTGATCGCCTTAGCCGTGTGCGGTGCCCCCTCCACGATATTACACCTCGATCATATTGTAGCGGTGCTTAGGCGAAGCCCCGCGATAGGAGAACATCAAGATCGCCACCACGCCGTCAGGTTGACTGAACTCCCCTCGAGCCTCTATCGGATTGGAGATCGAGGGTGCGCCGCCGAGCTGTACGCGTGTCAAGAACTCGGAGGTGCCGGAGTAACGGTGCTTGGATCGGTTGGACCGGAGGACGACGACTACTTCCTCTACGCTATGCCATCAATGCTTCCGCTTCGGTCTACGAGGGTACGTAGACAACACTCTCCCCTCTCGTTGCTATGCATCAACATGATCTTGCGTGTGCGTAGGAAATTTTTTGAAATTACTACGTTCCCCAACATGTGAAACTCCAAGAACGAGCGGAAGAAACCGCTCGCCGGCAGCCCCAGGCCGCGCATGAGATGCGAGCGGAAGATGACCCGCTCGCCCTCCTCCGGCGCCGGCCGGGTCTCCCCCCCGGCGTGGGGCGGGTGCGCACGAGGTCCGTGCTGGGGAGACGACGGGTCTCGCGGAGGAACTCGATGTGTTCCTCCTCCACCTCCGAGCCGTCCCATACGCCGGAGCGCACGACGGGGGCCGCGGCGGAGGAAGAGCTCATCGCCGCGGTGAGGAGTGTTCTCGCTCGACGGCGGGGGCAGGAGGATGAGAAGGCAAATGAGGCGGGAGAATGGAGGAGAGGGGTGCGCGTGCGGTGCCGCCCCGCTCCTCCCCGCCTATTTATAGCCCTGCGGGCTGAGGAGCCGAGGGGGCGGGCGTGGGATTAACTGCGCACGAAGCCCCACGCCGCCCCACGATTTACCCCCACGAAGTTACTGCACGCAGTAACGACGTGGGGAAGCCAACCGTCCACGACCGCAACGGATCCGTTCGTATGCCGAGGCGCGGAGGTGGTGGGCCCGCCGACGGCTCCGCCCTGTCTGCAAGGCAGGTGAGCAGACTGTCCTCTCCACGTGGCGCCACGCGATAGGACCGCCTCGATGGCAGCAGGGAAGCATATCTGATACGCCGCCTGATTTCCCACCGCGACTTTCAAGCAGCGGCCCCTCGCTGGAAAAAATCCGACTTTCAACAAGTCGGCCAAAGAGAAGACGGCGGCCGAGTTCCAGAGTCTGTGTTGGGGACGTTTAAACTGTTGAAGCCCCACAAGGCGGCGTCCGCGGGGCTTCACCAGCTTCGGGGACTACTGTCGGAGTAATGGGCCACGGGTAGGCTAACCCGAGTCCCAGGATCTTTCAAGACATCGGGGCAAGCCGCGCCCCTCAAGCCGAGTCCCAGACGGTGACTCCAAGACAAGCCGAGTCCCAGACGGTGACTCCAAGACAAGCCGGCTCCAAGCTGGCGACCTCCAGAGAGGCCGACTCTGGGAGTCGGCCCATGACTCTTCCCGAAGCCCGATGCAGGGTACGGTCACGACATGGCCGTTCCTCCCTACCTACGAGGGACTGGCATGGCTACAAGGAGTCAGACGCCGAAGATCTCCGGCGGCGCAGATCGCTGCCATGCCTGCCCTAACCTCAGCCACAGTGTGCGACGACTGCATTCCACGACGCCGCCTGACGCCCAAAGACGGGGCCGCTTGTCGGGTGGTGGACCGGCGGCTCGAAGCGCCAAGACGGCCTCAGGGAGTCGGCCTCGAGTCGGCCGCCACCCTCCAGGCCCCACGAGCCATTAACCGATAGGATGGGGAATGGCGACAATGATCGCCGATAGACGGCGGCATCAAGCCACGACCCAATGACCAAGCTCAAGTCATCGAGCGCCAAGACAAGATGTCAGCCTGTCTGCTGGACCCACCAATCGGCGGGCGCGCAGCCGGGCCGGAAGGACGGCGGCATGAGAGGCGACGATCGACCCGCGCCCAGCCAGATTACCATTGTACCCCCAGGGGGTAGGCCTATATAAACCCCCCGGGGCACCCATGCAAAGGGTTCGGACCTTGATAGAGATAGACCAGATAGCACAGGGAGGGGAGAACTAGCCTTGCTCTCTCCTGCCTCCCGATACAGCTCGAGGAGCACCATTGTAGTCACTTTGCTTAAGTGATCATGCGGAGACCCCGCAGAGCAGCAGTAGGGGTGTTATCTCCCCGGAGAGCCCCGAAGCTGGGTAAGATTCGCCGGTGTGCATGCCTACGCCTCATCCCGTTTCCAAGCACCAGCGACGTTCTACTCGCCCCCACCATGATAAGCCATCCTTTGGCATATGTCGCACCCAACCCCTGACAGTTGCAGCCTGAAAAAACCCAGCAGCATCCCGCCAATAAGCCTGTGGCTGGACTGACATTGCCTTCCTTGACGAACAAAAGGCCCAATATTAATTACAAGGTTTTTCATTTGCTCTATGACCAGGCAACGGCTTTTGAAGGGTATTGTTGTTGAAGATGAGCAACTAGTAACTAGAGCAAGCAGAGCATGAACCAGCAATTCTTCATGGGAAGATGGTCAGGCAAAGGAGACAGGAACCAGAAAAAAGGAAACTTTGAAAGGACATGCTCCTGTACAGTGAATGGTCCCATGAAAACAGTACAAAACAGTAGAATTCGATAGTAGAATACTCGTGACTGTCGAGCGGCAGTCAAGTGGTAGGCGCGACATGGACCGTTGGATCACTGAAGCGTTAACTGAAGGTGTTGGCCATATAACTGAATAAAATTACAGTTTATCTTTTCCAGGCATGATACTATAAGGTTTCATATTCTTCGGCAAACATCAACAGACTCATTCGAAGTTATCATTTATGGTCATGGACACCATTCCATCCATCCGGAGAGAAACCAGCAGCTAGGATCCCACCTATAAGCCTTTTGCCCGACTGACATTTGCCTTCCTTCATCAGGAACAAAAAGAAAAGGCGCAATATTACACACTTTTCATTTCCTCTGATGATGCAATCCCAACAGACTCGTCAGAGTCGTGGTCTGAGGATAAAGAAAAGGCTGAACAAACCAAACCAGAGTTAGTAAGACTGTAAATACAGAAAAAAAAAGTGACGTTCTCCAAACACAAGTGGAATGACAAGGCAGCAAAGGAGGTTACAGTCTTACTCGTAATCTTCTGTTAGTATTTTCTTCGGGATGTGATTAATCGCTTGCCAACATGGATGTCCAACTGTTTGACAATACTTCATAAATTCGTCATTGCAGAAATCAAGTGTAAACTCCTCAAGAGACTGCGGCAGTGTTGGAAGTGAAAAGATACTCAAGCATCGAATAATCGACAGTTTTTTGAGTGATGTGAGATGCTCCATATTGCCTGGTAAGGCGTCCCAGCTACAGCACCAAAGCTCAAGTACACAAAGATGAGGGAAAGCCTCAAGTTCAGGAACAGGTCCCAGTTGACCACAGGAGTGTAAAATAAGTTGTTGCAGGTCCAAAGATCTAGAGGGCAAAATCAACTAAAACGGAGACACTGAACATTATAATAATCCAATCACAGAAGCAATGGGTTTTGGTTTTTGAGCTGCGACACAAAGAGACTCCAAATATAATCGCAGCAAATGATTGGCCCAACTGGTCAACAAAGACACACATGCACTCATTCGACCTAACCCACAACCTGTATGTAAACTACACACACCACACAACATTTGTGTTGTTGCTGCTGCGGTTGCACGTTTGGTGGTATCCATCGTTGTTCCAGTGGCAAGTAATCCATCCACTCGCGTGCGAACAAGAACACTATGAATCAGATGGTGGTGTCACCGACATCAGCAGTTGAGTGCAAAATCATCATACCTAAAAGAAACAGCGGGCGGCTCTGAGCATCATAAGTGAAATGAACCACAAGAAGCAAAAGAGTTACTACTACCTACAATCTGAACTAACTGACGCAGCAACCTCTCTCTATACAATATCTAATAGATAGAGGTTGTATAGAGGAGGCTGCGTCAATCAATTAGTTGGGATCATAAGGATGATTATAGCACTGAAGTGGTAGGCTAGGAAACTAATATTATATGATGCCCCACTCTGCATCTCACCTCGTTCATGATGATTTGGGGGCAGCAAGCAATGGATGCGGGTTACAACGGAAAGAGATGAGTGGGCACGGATAGTACCTGGTGTTAACGGAGCTCGAACTCGATAGTCCTCTTTTGGCTGTTGTACCCATGGATCGACATGGATGGAACCCAGCTGCTGCTGCTGCACAAGGAAGACGGCAAGGTTGTTGAGCTGGAATCACCCGATGTAGTTTCAGTCGTCTAAGGTGATGCACATGTTTGAAACCTTGGCATCCTTCAAAATGAGATGCACAGGAGCATATGCAGTACTAGTATGAAACAAGGGAAAGAAATCTAGAAATTTAATTAGCGCTAACAAGCAACTCATAATAGACGCGACAGAGAACAATATGAAGTTGGATGCAATTTCCATTTCCAGAAACAGACAAAAGGCTAATGCGTACTGGTTTCACACCAAACATAGAGCCAAATGATGATTATGATTAACTTAAAGAAAGCTCATTGTTTCCCTGTTCTATGTATCCACAGATTTCGTCTTGTGAAGCAAGCATCAGACAACCCAATGACAATGAAATTGCACTTTCAAACTGAACCAAGACTTGATGTGCTGTTGTGTCCAGAACAATTGCAGTTCTCCTGCCTACCATATTTATTATTCACTAGTCAAATAAATAGTTGACGGAAACGAACAGAGTAGGAGAGAGGAAATCACCTTGATCAAAACAAACAAGGGGGCTTGATGGTTGTGGCGCTGTTGAGCTCCTTTGCGGGCACTATCCTATTATAGCATGTCGGTTGGGTCAGAGCAGAGCGACCCTGAATCTCCAGGAATGTTTAGAAACCTGTAGGACGGCTACTTCCATCATCAGCTAGAACCAAACGAAATCAATAGGATTGCTATGGTCATAAAGCATTGACATTATAACTAGCGGTCCCTCCGTCCGTCCCACAATGTAAGATCGTTTGGGAAGCTAAAACAGCTTGAGAGACAATCTTATATTATGAGACGGAGGGAGAAGTCCAAAAAGAGCATCAATAAAGCTTATATGTTGCTTGCTGGTGTTGGGGAACGTAGTAATTTCAAAAAAATTCCTACGCACATGCAAGATCATGGTGATGGCATAGCAACGAGAGGGGAGAGTATTGTCCACATACCCTCGTAGACCGTAAGCGGAAGCGTTATGACAACGTGGTTGATGTAGTCGTACGTCTTCACGATCCGACCGATCCAAGTACCGAACGTACGGCACCTCCGAGTTTAGCACACGTTCAGCTCGATGACGATCCCCGGGCTCCGATCCAGCAAAGCGTCGGGGATGAGTTCGGTCAGCACGACGGCGTGGTGACGATGATGATGTTCTACCGGCGCAGGGTTTCGCCTAAACTTCGCGATGATATGATCGAGGTGGAATATGGTGGAGGGGCACCGCACACGGCTAAGGAACGATCCGTAGATCAACTCGTGTGTCATGGGGTGCCCCCCTGCCCCCGTATATAAAGGAGCAAGGGGAGGGGCCGCCAAGGGAGGAGGCGCTGCCAAGGAGGAGAATCCTACTCCAGTAGGATTCCCCTCTTCCTAGTCCAAGTAGGAGAGGGAAGGAAGGAAGGAGAAGGAGAAGGAAGGAGAGGGACGAAAAGGAGAAAAGGGGGGCCGGCCCCCTAGTCCAATTCGGTTTGGGCTAGGGGGGCCGCGCGCCCTGCCTCCTCTCTTCCACCACTTGGCCCATGAGGCCCATTGCTTCTTCCTCGTATTCCCGTAACTCCCCGTACTCGAAAATAGCCGAATCACTGAACCTTTCCGAACTCCGAATATAGTCGTCCAATATATCGATCTTTACGCCTCGACCATTTCGAGACTCCTCGTCATGTCCCCGATCTTATCCGGGACTCAACTCCTTCGGTACATCAAAACTCATAAACTCATAATATAACCATCATCGAAACCTTAAGCGCATGGACCCTACGGGTTCGAGAACTATGTAGACATGACCTAGAACTATTCTCGGTCAATAACCAATAGCGGAACCTGGATGCCCATATTGGCTCCTACATATTCTACGAAGATCTTTATCGGCCAAACCGCATAACAACATACGTTGTTCCTTTTGTCATCGGTATGTTACTTGCCCGAGATTCGATCGTCGGTATCTAATACCTAGTTTCAATCTCATTACCGGCAAGTCTCGTTACTCGTTATGTAATGCATCATTCCGTAACTAACTCATTAGCTACATTGCTTGCAAGGCTTATAGTGATGTGCATTACCGAGAGGGCCCAGAGATATCTCTCCGACAATCGGAGTGACAAAACCTAATCTCGAATACGCCAACCCAACATGTACCTTTGGAGACACCTGTAGTACTCCTTTATAATCACCCAGTTACGTTGTGACGCTTGGTAGTACCAAAGTGTTCCTCCGTAAACGGAGTTGCATAATCTCATAGTTACAGAACATGTATAAGTCATGAAGAAAGCAATAGCAATATACTAAACGATCAAGTGCTAGGCTAATGAATGGGTCATGTCAATCACATCATTCTCCTAATGATGTGATCCCGTTAATCAAATGACAACTATTTTGTCCATGGCTAGGAAACATAACCATCTTTGATAAACGAGCTAGTCAAGTAGAGGCATACTAGTGACACTATCACTACTAGGGAAAAGCCTATACACAGAATCTTATTCTGCAGCGCGGTTCAAAATACCACGCTATCGCTATTTAGCAGCAGCGCCGTGTCCGCCAAACGCTCCATCGACTTGGAAGTAGCAATGGCGCTGCTTGAGGAATACAGCGCTCTCGCTATAGTTGCCATGACCTTGGCCCTCGCTAGCTATAGCAATGGCGCTGTTACAATCAGAGAGCGCCATCACTATTTGCGTTAGCTGTAGCGCTTTTTGCCGAACGCTACAACTATCCCTACCTTATCCCCACGGTAGAGGACCGCCCTCGACCACTCTCACTCTCGCTCACATAACCGCTGCTGTCGTCGTCGCCTGCCACCGCTCGTCGTCCGCCGAGGTACTCCTCCTTCCGTCCCTCCTCCATCCTCCTCGCACATCCTCCCCTCCGCTGCATGCCGCCTCCTCCTCCGCCGCCTCCTCCATCCGCTCATGGCCGACCTCCTCCTCCTCCGGCAGCCCGCCTCCCACCGCCTCGACCTCGCCGCCTAGCTACCTCTCGCCGCCCCACCCCTGCCACTAGTTAGTACTAGATTTAGTAGTAGATGTTAATTTAGGTTAGCTAGTACTAGATGTTAATTTAGTAGTAGTAGATGTTAATTTAGCTTAGTTAGTACTAGATTTTTAGTAGTAGTAGTGGTAGTTGAACTACTTTAGTTGTAGTTGAACTAGTTTAGTAAGTTAATAAACTAGTTGAACTAGTTGAATTAACTGAACTAATCTATTTTTAGTAAGATAATTAATATAACTAGTTGAACTACTTTATGTTTAGAAAGAACTAGTTTTTTTTCTATTTATAGTAAGTTTATATTTAGTAAGAACTAGTTGAATTAATAAAACTAGTTGAACATGTTTTGTTGCTAGTGATAACTTATATGGTTTCAGTGACCTCCGTCGTCCCTGCCACCGACCCTCTCCGACAACCCCGCCGTCATCCCAGCCACCGACGCATTCTCCGACATCGAGGTGAGACCAGCCAAATATCCTTGTATATTTTGTGTTGTTGCTCAAATAGGATATGTGGTTGCCCAAGTGGCCGCTCATGTTCAGTTTACATCTCCGAGTGGCCTATGTTTTGTCGGAGTGTTGATTAATTTCCGCTCCGCAAATTTCAGGTGCTCGATATGTCCTTTTTAGCAAAGGTCATGCCGGATTTTGTCGTGAATTCTGACATGACTTGTGCTAGCATATGTACAAGTTTAATCTTTGAATTATGATTGTAGGAAATGTCGACTTTCGGACGACGACGGTCTCCCGGGAGTGTAGCTGGTGCCACGACGATCGAGGTATGTGCGACAGAGTTCGTTTCGGTTGACGACGATCGCCGCTTCAGCATTAAGCTCGAGGAGACCTGCGATGTTCATACGGACGCAACGCATTTACAATAGTTTTTTTCTCCATTAAGCATGACTTCAACTATTTCAACGCCTAATTTTCATATTTTACAATTCGACTAGCTTATCCCATGCCATGCAAGACGCTATGTCTTGGAGAGGATGGGTTTTGAAGACCATGAAAATTTTGAAACAAAGAAAATACACCTAAGGACCCATCATGATATGGATTTTGAAGTAATCTGTATAATGCTCAGAGCGTAACCCATTTTGGTTGCCAAAATTGGGAAGCACTTTGCAAAATGTATGGTTTTGATGAGGGTATGATTATCACCATGGATCTTGGTGATCCTGACAGCGAGGAAGACAATATGGACATTTGGGTCCTTGTTGATATGCTGCCGATTGTACCGCTATGTGAGTTTATCAAACATAGTTATTAACTAATTTATATTCTTTATTTCAAAATAGTTGATAGCTTATTTCCATTGACAGCTTATTTTGATTCTTCAAAGACTGTGCGGAAGATGGTAGATAAAACCCACTACAATCAAGGCACCCAATTAACATATAAGGAGAAAAATCATCGATCGCATTTTGTACTCTTCTTGAGAATTACAATGCCTATTATCGAACTCCTCCAAATTATGGTGAATACGTGCCACTAGTGCATGTGTTGAACAACGATAACTTCTCCGAGATACCTGGTAAGATTTTTACTATTACCACATTCGTGCATTTTTTCATACTTCTAAAACTAGTACATCATTGCTAACTACAAAGTTATTATTATGTTTTTCAACGAAACTCCCGATGGATTGTGTGCCTCATCCGATGTGTCTGCATGGTCCTCTCGCTTCTGAACATACCGCCGTGTAAATCTAGGGAGCTCACTGTGCATATCGGATTTCTAAAACCGTGAACACATGATCATCGAGAATGGAAGAAATGTATGGACATTCGCAAGGAGGTTCTTGGAAGTAACATTCAGCTAAAGGCAAGAATGGGAGACAGCTAATCTCCATTCTCCATAATGAAGAGTCAGGGCTATCTTGTTTTTTGTTATTTTACCTTAGAAAATGTAGTAGGTCTTAATCGAATGTAATAGGTCCTATGAGGTACAATATGTTTATTATGTGGTAATGTGTTAGAGTTGATAATGATGATCTTGAGGAGGTGTTATGTGATGTCAATGATGAAAACGATGATATTGAGGAGGTGTTATATGACAATGATGTATTATGATGCTAAGTTGTTAATGATATGATGATGATGATGATGATATTATTATATCATTGGGTGAAAGAATCATGATTAGTTTCAAGTGGATGGACATCCACTTGAAACTAGTCCACGGTTCTTTCACCCCATGATGTAATAACTCATTATGATGTAAAACAATCTCTAAATTCCTGTTGTATGAAAACTTGTGTAAAGGTGTATGAATACAACATGAAATAGAAAAGAAATAAAATACTAAATAGTAGTAGTAGCGGGTTAGAGAAGCGCTACTACTAATTAACAAAGAGCGATGTTATAAAAACCGCTGCTAGTAAGTCAATTTAGCAAGATGGCGCGTCAAGCCGCGCTATTGCTAAGCATTAGTCAGAAGCGCTTATCAAGAGCGCTTGTGCCCGCTTCATCGATAGGCCCAAAACCCGCGCTGCTGCTAGGCTTTTCCCTAGTAGTGTATGTTTGTCTATGTATTCACACATGTATTATGTTTCCGGTTAATACAATTTTAGCATGAATAATAAACATTTATCATGAAATAAGGAAATAAATAATAACTTTATTATTGCCTCTAGGGCATATTTCCTTTAGTCTCCCACTTGTACTAGAGTCAATAATCTAGTTCACATCGCCATGTGATTTAATACCAATATTCATATCTGTATATGATTAACACCCATAGTTCACATCTTCATGTGACCAACACCCAAAGGGTTTACTAGAGTCAATAATCTAGTTCACATTGCTATGTGATTAACACCCAAAGAGTACAAAGGTATGATCATGTTTTGCTCGTGAGAGAAGCTTAGTCAACAGTTCTGTCACATTCAGAGATGCATGTATTTTGCAAATATTCTATGTCTATAATGCTCTGCACGGAGCTACTCTAGCTAATTGCTCCCACTTTCAGTATGTATCCAGATTGAGACTTAGAGTCATCTGGATCGGTGTGAAAGCTTGCACCGATGTAACTCTTTACGACGGGCTCTTTTATCACCTCCATAATCGAGAAATATTTCCTTAGTCCTTACTAAGGATATTCTTGACCAATGTCCAGTGATCTACTCCTAGATCGTTGTTGTACTCCCTTGCAAAATAAAGAGCAAGGTATACAATAGGTCTGGTACATAGCATAGCATACTTTATAGAACCTATGACTGAGGCATAGGGAATGACTTTCATTCTCTTTCTATTTTCTGCTGTGGTCGGGATTTGAGTCTTACTCAATTTCATACCTTTGCAACACAGGCAAGAACTCTTTCTTTGACTGTTCCATTTTGAACTACTTCAAAATCTTGTTAAGGTATGTACTCATTGAAAATCTTATCAAGCGTCTTGATCTATCTCAATAGATCTTGATGCTCAATATGTAAGTAGCTTTGTCGAGGTTTTTCTTTGAAAAAACTGCTTTCAAACACTCATTTATGCTTTGCAGAATAATTCTACATTATTTCCGATCAACAATTGTCATTCACATATACTTATCAGAAATAATGTAGTGCTCCCACTCACTTTCTTGTAAATACAGGCTTCACCGCAAGTCTGTATAAAACTATATGCTTTGATCAACTTATCAAAGCGTATATTCCAACTCTGAGATGCTTGCACCAGTCCATAGATGGATCGCTGGAGCTTGCATATTTTGTTAGCACCTTTAGGATTGACAAAACCTTCTGGTTGTATCATATACAACTCTTCTTTATTAAATACATTAAGGAATGTAGTTTTGACATCCATTTGCCAAATTTCATAAAATGTGGCAATTGCTAACATGATTCGGACAGACTTTTAAGCATCGATACGAGTGAGAAATTCTCATTGTATTCAACACCTTGAACTTTGTCAAAAACCTTTTTTGACAAGTCTAGCTTTGTAGATAGTAACATTACTATCAGCGTCCGTCTTCCTCTTGAAGATCCATTTATTTTCTATGGCTTGCCGATCATCGGGCAAGTCCATCAAAGTCCACACTTTGCTCTTATACATGGATCCTATCTCAGACTTCATGGCCTCCAGCCATTTTGCGGAATCTGGGCTCATCATCGCTTCCTCATAGTTCGTAGGTTTATCATGGTCTAGTAACATGACTTTCAGAATAGGATTACCGTACCACTCTGGTGCGGATCATACTCTGCAAGACCTACGAGGTTCTGTAGTAACTTGATCAGAAGTTTCATGATCATCATCATTAGCTTCCTCACTAATTGGTGTAGCAATCACTGGAACTGATTTCAGTGATGAACTATTTTCCAATTATGGAGAAGGTACAATTACCTTATAGCTCTACTTTCCTCCCACTCACTTCTTTCGAGAGAAACTCCTTCTCTAGAAACGATCCATTTTAGCAACGAATATCTTGCCTTCGGATCTGTGATAGAAGGTGTACCCAACAGTTTCCTTTGGGTATTCTATGAAGACGCACTTCTCCGATTCGGGTTTGAGCTTATCAGGATGAAACTTTTTCACATAAGCATCGTAGCCCCAAACTTTGAGAAACGACAACTTGGGTTTACTGCTAAACCATAGTTCATACGGTGTCGTCTCAACGGATTTAGATGGTGCCCTATTAAACGTGAATGCAGCTGTCTCTAATGCATAACCCCAAAACGATAGTGATAAACTGATAAAAGATATCATAGATCGCACCATATCTAGTAAAGTACGATTACGACGTTCAGACACACCATTACATTGAGGTGTTCCTGGTGGCGTGAGTTTGTGAAACTATTCCACATTGTTTTAATTGAAGACCAAACTCGTAACTCAAATATTTGTCTCCGCGATCAAATCACAGAAACTTTATTCTCTTGTTACGATGATTCTCCACTTCACTCTGAAATTCTTTGAACCTTTCAACTATTTCAGACTTATGTTTCATCAAGTAGATATACCCATATCTGCTCAAATCTTCTTGTGAAGGTCAGAAAATAACGATACTTGCCACGAGCATCAACACTCATTGGATCGCATACGTCGGTATGTATTATTTCCAATAAGTCAGTAGCTTGTTCCATTGTTCCGGAGAATGGAGTTTTAGTCATCTTGCCCAAAAGGCACGGTTCGCAAGCATCAAATGATTCATAACCAAGTGATTCCGAAAATCCATCTTTATGGAGTTTCTTCATGCGCTTTACACCGATATGACCCAAACAGCAGTGCCACAAATAAGTTGCACTATCATTATTAACTTTGCATCTTTTGGCATCAATATTATGAATATGTGTATCACTACAATCGAGATCCAACAAATTATTTTCATTGGCTGTATAACCATCGAAGGTCTTATTCATGTAAATAGAATAACAATTATTCTTTAACTTCAAATGAATAACCGTATCGCAATAAACATGATCAAATCATATTCATGCTCAACACAAACGCTAAATAACATTTATTTAGGTTTAACGCCAATCTCGAAAATATAGGGAGTGTGTGATGATGATCATATCAATCTTGGAACTATTTCCAACACTCATCGTCACTTCCCCTCAACTAGTCTCTCGCTTATTATGTAACTCCTGTTTGAGTTACTAATCTTAGTAACCTAACAAGTATCAAATACTCAGGGGCTACTATAAACACTAGTAAGGCACACATCAAACACCTGTATATCAAATATACGCTTGTTCACTTTGCCATCCTTCTTATCCACCAAATATTTAGGGCATTTCCGCTTCCAGTGACCATTTCCTTTGCAGTGTAATCATTCAGTTTCAGGCTTTGGTCTAGCTTTGGTCTTCTTCACGGGAGTGACAACTTGTTTGCCATTCTACTTGAAGTCTCCCTTTCTTTCCCTTTGCTCTTTTCTTGAAACTAGTGGTCTTGTCAATCATCAACACTTGATGCTCTTTCTTGATTTCTACCTTCGTCGATTTCAACGTCATGAAGAGCTCGGGAATCGTTTTTGTCATCCCTTGCATACTATAGTTCATCACGAAGTTCTAGTAACTTAGTGATGATGACTAGAGAATTCTGTCAATCACTATCTTATCTGGAAGATTAACTCCCACTTGATTCAAGCGATTGAAGTACCTGCATAATCTGAGCACATGCTCACTAGTTGAGCGATTCTCCTCCATCTTTTAGCTATAGAACTTGTTGGAGACTTCATATCTCTCAACTCAGGTATTTGCTTGAAATATTAACTTCAATTCCTGGAACATCTCATATGGTCCATGACGCTCAAAACATCTTTGAAGTCCCGATTCTAAGTTGTTAAGCATGGTGCACTAAACTATCAAGTAGTCATCATATTGAGCTAGCCAAACGCTCATAACGCCCGCATCCGCTCCTGCAATAGGTCCGCTACCTAGCGGTGCATTAAGGACATAATTCTTCCAGGCAGCAATGAGGATAAACCTCAGATCACGGATCCAATCCGCATCATTGCTACTAACATCTTTGAACACAATTTTCTAGGAACATATCAAAATAAACATATGAAAGCAACAACGCAAGCTATTGATCTACAACATAATTTGTAAAATACTACCAGGACTAAGTTCATGATAAATTTAAGTTCAATTAATCATATTACTAAAGAACTCCCACTTAGATAGACATCCCTCTAATCCTCTAAGTGATTACGTGATCCATATCAACTACACCATGTCCGATCGTCGCGTGAGATGGAGTAGTTTCAACGGTGAACATCAATATGTTGATCATATCTACTATATTATTCACGCTCGACCTTTCAGTCTTCGTGTTCCGAGGCCATATCTGTTATATGCTAGGCTCGTCAAGTTTAACCTGAGTATTCCGCGTGTGCAACTGTTTTGCACCCGTTGTATTTGAATGTAGAGCCTATCACACCCGATCATCACGTGGTGTCTCAGCACGAAGAACTTTCGCAACGGTGCATACTCAGGGAGAACACTTCTTGATAATTTAGTGAGAGATCATCTTAAAATGCTACCTTCAATCAAAGCAAGATAAGATGCATAAAGGATAAACATCACATGCAATCAATATAAGTGATATGATATGGCCATCATCATCTTGTGCTTGTGATCTCCATCTTCGAAGCACCGTCGTGATCACCATCGTCACCGGCGTGACACCTTGATCTCCATCATAGCATCGTTGTCGTTACGCCATCTATTACTTCTACGACTATCGCTACCGCTTAGTGATAAAATAAAGCAATTACAGGGCGTTTGCATTTCATACAATAAAGCGACAACCATATGGCTCCTGCCAGTTGCCGATAACTTCGGTTACAAAACATGATCATCTCATACAATAAAATATAGCATCACGTCTTGACCATATCACATCACAACATGCCCTGCAAAAACAAGTTAGACGTCCTCTACTTTATTGTTGCAAATTTTACGTGGCTGTTACGGGCTTAGCAAGAACCGTTCTTACCTACGCATCAAAACCACAACGATAGTTCGTCAAGTTAGTGCTGTTTTAACCTTCGCAAGGACCGAGCGTAGCCACACTCGATTCAACTAAAGTTGGAGAAACAGACACCCGCTAGTCACCTATGTGCAAAGCACGGCGGTAAAACTAGTCTCGCGTAAGCGTACGCGTAATGTCGGTCCGGGCCGCTTCATCCAACAATACCGCTGAACCAAAGCATGACATGCTGGTAAGCATTATGACTTGTATCGCCCACAACTCACTTGTGTTCTACTCATGCATATGACATCTACGCATAAAACCAGGCTCGGATGCCACTGTTGGGGAACGTAGTAATTTCAAAAAAATTCCTACGCACACGCAAGATCATGGTAATGGCATAGCAACGAGAGGGGAGAGTATTGTCCACGTACCCTCGTAGACCGTAAGCGGAAGCGTTATGACAACGCGGTTGATGTAGTCGTACGTCTTCACGATCCGACCGATCCAAGTACCGAACGTACGGCACCTCCAAGTTCAGCACACGTTCAGTTCGATGACGATCCCTGGGCTCCGATCCAGCAAAGCGTCGGGGATGAGTTCCGTCAGCACGACAGCGTGGTGACGATGATGATGTTCTACCGGCGCAGGGTTTCGCCTAAACTCCGCGACGATATGATTGAGGTGGAATATGGTGGAGGGGGGCACCGCACAAGGCTAAGGAACAATCCGTAGATCAACTCGTGTGTCATGGGGTGCCCCCTGCCCCGGTATATAAAGGAGCAAGGGGGAGGGGGCCGGCCAAGGGGAGGAGGCGCGCCCAAGGGGGAGAATCCTACTCCAAGTAGGATTCCCCCCTCTTTCCTAGTCCAAGTAGGAGAGGGGAAGGAAGGGAAGGAGAAGGAGAAGGAAGGAGAGGGAGGAAAAGGAGGAAAGGGGGGCCGGCCCCCCACTCCAATTCGGTTTAGGCTAAGGGGGCCGCGCGCCCTGCCTCCTCTCTTCCACCACTTGGCCCATGAGGCCCATTGCTTCTTCCTCGTATTCCCGTAACTCCCCGGTACCCCGAAAATAGCCGAATCACTCGGAACCTTTCCGAACTCCGAATATAGTCGTCCAATGTATCGATCTTTACGTCTCGACCATTTCGAGACTCCTCGTCATGTCCCCGATCTCATCCGGGACTCCGAACTCCTTCGGTACATCAAAACTCATAAACTCATAATATAACTGTCATCGAAACCTTAAGCGTGCGGACCCTACGGGTTCGAGAACTATGTAGACATGACCTAGAACTATTCTCGGTCAATAACCAATAGTGAAACCTGGATGCCCATATTGGCTCCTACATATTCTACGAAGATCTCTATCGGTCAAACCGCATAACAACATACGTTGTTCCCTTTGTCATTGGTATGTTACTTGCCCGAGATTCGATCGTCGGTATCTAATACCTAGTTTCAATCTCGTTACCGGCAAGTCTCGTTACTCGTTATGTAATGCATCATTCCGTAACTAACTCATTAGCTACATTGCTTGCAAGGCTTATAGTGATGTGCATTACCGAGAGGGTCCAGAGATACCTCTCCGACAATCGGAGTGACAAAACCTAATCTCGAAATACGCCAACCCAACATGTACCTTTGGAGACACCTGTAGTACTCCTTTATAATCACCCAGTTACGTTGTGTGACGTTTGGTAGTACCCAAAGTGTTCCTCCGGTAAACGGGAGTTGCATAATCTCATAGTTACAGGAACATGTATAAGTCATGAAGAAAGCAATAGCAATATACTAAACGATCAAGTACTAGGCTAACAGAATGGGTCATGTCAATCACATCATTCTCCTAATGATGTGATCCCCTTAATCAAATGACAACTCTTTTGTCCATGGCTAGGAAACATAACCATCTTTGATAAACGAGCTAGTCAAGTAGAGGCATACTAGTGACACTATGTTTGTCTATGTATTCACACATGTATTATGTTTCCGGTTAATACAATTCTAGCATGAATAATAAACATTTATCATGAAATAAGAAAATAAATAATAACTTTATTATTGCCTCTAGGGCATATTTTCTTCAGCTGGCACAAGGGATGAAGTGCGATAAACGACAAGATGCTGTTGTGTGTCCAGTACAAGTGCAAGTTGTGGTTTCAGCAGATTTGTTGATATGCAAACGAAACGATGGGATGTTGATAATGATGAATCAAGTGAAGCGATTAATTGACGGTGGCATGTTATATATAGTAGGGTAGGGTGCAGATTTTTTCACACAAGACATGGAGATTCGATCAATGATGGTTGTTACTGGTATCTTATCTTAACTTGAAAAAGGAAGCTGATTTGTTTCCCTGTTGTATGTATCCACCCATCCACGGTCTTCCTCTTTTGAAGCCGCAAGCAGCGTAACAATGAAATTGCACAAATGGTAGATACTGAACCAAGAAGACTTGCTGCTATGTCGAGAAGAATGGCGATTCAGCCTAGATATGGAGGGGGTAGAAAGGAAAGAGGGGGGGTGGGGGGGTGAAGGAGCTCACCACGTCGTCCATCTTGCTCTTGTGGAGCAGCAACATCATCTCATCATGGTGTTGACGGAGCTCCAACTCGATGGTCCTCTATTGGCTGCTGCTGTACCCATGGACATGGAACCCAGCTGCTGCTGCTGTTGAGCTGAAATCGGAAATCCATGGTGAGAGATGAAATTTCAGAGAAGATGAAGCTTGACACAGGAGGGGAATGGTGGGTCTGGAAGGGAAGGGAGCAGAGCAGATGAGCTTCCATGGCGGGCGTCGGTCTTCCTCGCCGGAGAGGAGATGGGCAAAGGTGTGCGTCCTTGGAGGATGAGGAAGGAGACGGAGCGGCGCGCCGCCGGCTGCCGGAGTTGGAGGCGACCGAAACCCTAGCCACCTCCTGCCATGGCCGCGCTAGCCTGGGGCGCCATGGGGGATGCTGGAGTGGATCCTCCCCTCGGCGGCATGGCCGCTACTGGACTGGATCGGATCGGATCCAGCGCCACCGCGTAGGGAGAGAAGGAGAGGGTGGTGGTCGCCGGCGGCGGGGTGATGAGGGAGGGCAGATCTGTCCGCTGCTGGAGTGAATCCGCGGCCATGCTTGCCGGGGCTGAACGACGGCGGCAGCAGCGGTGGCGGTGGCGGTGGGTGGGGAATTTATGGAGGGAGAGAGGTTGGAGGTGTGCGTGCGTGCGCGGGTTTTTTTTATCTTGGACTGATGAAAATTTTCCATTCCATTTTGAAATCGGTGGGCGGGCCTATGAGAGCGCGGCAAGTACTACTATTATTTTGTGAAAAAATTTAGACCACTTAAGCGGGAGTGCCACGGATCGCCGACCATCGAGTCTCGTCTATCCGGTTCGTCCATCTGTTTTCTTCCTTCGAGATCCGATGGCAGATACCCTATGTCACACGGATCACGTCCCCGACACCGCCCTTCTCAAGCTCTCCACCACCATACCAAAACAGTATTAGCCGCCCCCCAGTGGTTACACTTGTATAACCTGCAAGGGACACCGGCTCCACGCCTTGTGCTATATACCAAGCTCCTCCGGTCAAGTCTTATGCGTCCAAGTCAGGGGAAACCAAGCCGCCCTTTAAAAATTAACATTTCAAAAGTATTTATGTCTTTCTTTTAGTCTTCTTCAAAAATCAAGGGAAATAAAATTCTCATTATAAT
This sequence comes from Aegilops speltoides, assembly GCA_021437245.1. Taxonomy (NCBI): domain Eukaryota; kingdom Viridiplantae; phylum Streptophyta; class Magnoliopsida; order Poales; family Poaceae; genus Aegilops; species Aegilops speltoides. Next base: position 54,278,094 of record CM038141.1, on the reverse strand, counting down.
ATGTCAAATACGTCTTGGCTAGCTGAGTGCATCCATGGGCTAGCTGAGTGCTAGACTAGCGCGCACAACAAAAGGTTAATGTTGTGGAGAGAGAACGAATTGTCCATGCCGTGCCTGGAGATGCGCGGACAAGAAGGTCTGGTGCTGGAGCCATAGCTTGTGGGGCTACCACGGGGCAGTCCGTCGCGATCGGCGCAGCTCGATTTGGAGGACGAGCTTCGCCGGGTCAAGCCCAGCTAGGGTCAGTTTGGGGAGCTCGGATGTAGATGTGACAGTAAAATGTTGGTGGATACATCCGTTTGTTTGTAGATGAATCAGAGACGACAACTCATTTGAGACGGATGAAGTTTTTTGGGCTAGGTATAAGGGCATCTGCAACGGCAACCGGCGGCACGGATGCGAGAGGACGTCAGCCAACGGTAGCGACATTCATCCGACCAACAATTTGAACCAACTTCACGAAATTCAATCAAACCGGATGGACTTCATTCAAGTTCATATACAATTTACATAAGAAGGTCGATATTTCGACCTATTAACTAAAAACTATATATAAAAACACCTAAACCCTATACCGGATGACAACTTTATACGCGTGGCCGCCCTGCCCCGCTGCACCGCCATCTTCATCGGCGCCACCGTCGTCGGAGGGCCTCGACAGCCTTGTATCAGTCTCACCATCTCTCTCTCTCTCTCTCTCTCTCTCTCTCTCTCTCTCTCTCTCTCTCAAGTATAGGAAATGCAGTAGGAAAAATTAGAAATGTGAACAAAATGGTATCAACTCTTTCAGTATGATGAAGCAATACATTTATCTCATATTAAATCACAGCTCAGTAAGATAAGAGAGGATTGCCATTTAGAAATACGGAGTATGATAAGATGATAAGTACTTCGTACAATAAAAATACAAGTTTAGAGACAGGGTCAACACTGTGTGTGAGAATACATAGAGCCACACTTGTGCATATTCCACAATAGACAAGAATAAAATAAATATCCCCTTTTTTGGAAAGGGAACTATCTGAGAGCAAACTACTATTTTATGAAAATAATATCTTTGCAATTGCAAAGTAACCTAGATTGATTGGAAATCCTAGAATTCAAATACAACTTACCACTTCTTTAATACTGTTGATAGAACAACATTCATCGAGAGAGAAATATGGCGGATGTGAATCGTCGAGAAAGCAACCAAACTGATGTAGGTTCTCAATGCACACACATATTGATCCTTCAGTAACAACGAGGTATCTAATAACCAGGGATTCCTCTGCAAAACAGAAATGGACATTCATTCAACAATTTCTAAGTAAAAAAAACTCAAAAATAATAAATGTGCAATGCAGAGAGGATTAAGGTGATACATTCAAAGGCAAAAGAGGGCACAACCAAGAGCCCTCATGTCTTCCAGTTCTAATTGAAATTACAACAGAGATAGATGCAAATAAAATAACAGATTGTCAGCGATAGATGGATGAGACTCACAGCATGCCACTATATGCCATGTCATGCCAGATGCGGCATCATTAAGAATTTGGTGATATGACGCATGGCACTATTACATCGTTTACGGAATTTAAAATAATAGACCCAATTAAAGCCAAAAGGAATGTTTATGCATCCTGATGCTGAAATTGAAAGAATGGGTAAACATCTAAATAGAATTGGGGATGAAAAATGAAAATTACATTGTAAACAAGGTAGCATTATGTTTCTTAAAGATCAAATAACATGACCACTCAGTAGACATACTATGTAGTTATCTACTTCGCCCAAAGTCCACAACTAAGCATCATGATGACTTCAGGTGAATGGCAGCATGTTGTGTCATCATGGGCTTGAGTCCTTCACTACTGGAATATCGAATGTACCCCAAGTGCCACGCACACTCGGCAAAGGGCCAATAACCGCCGGCAAAGCCTTTGCCAAAAGTTGCACTCGGCAAAAGGCCACCCGGCATACACCTCTCAGGCAAACAGGAATTGCCGAGAGCCAAAACACGGACACTTGGCATCCTCTCGCGTCTTCTCCTTTCCCCTTCCCTCATGCCTCACCATGCCGAGAGGGTGCGGCCGTGGTCGTCACTCTGCGGAGGCGACCAGATCTTCTTCCCGCCAGAAAGCCACAGCGGTCAAGGAAGAGCCAGATGCTCACGGCGAAGGCATCGGACGGGGCCGCGGTCGTGGTCGAGGCAGAGGCGGGCGTGGAAGAGGGGCATCAAAAATACCTTCAGATGGCTAAATTTTCTAATCTATCAAGCACAACTTTTCATTTTGTAGTGTTTTTTTACCGAGATTTAACATGTTGGTCTATAGAAATTGTAGAATATGAATGACGATGATCCTGCTTGAGTGGGTCATTAAGGAATAAGCCTTTGTAAGCAGACCTTCCAAACAATTATGTTTACAATGACTCATGAGACAACAAAATATATAGATAATAAACAGAGAGAGGAAACAAGAATGGTATATTATGCCCAAGTTCATTCGCTTAACAAATGAAGTTGATCAGGTCAACTATTTTGTATGGTTGTTCAAGCAGTCTCACATGTGTCCGGCGGGTCATGAAGCATGAAGTACAGGATCAATCAATAGGAAAACCCGGCAAGTGCCAGATTCACATGCCACATTATGCAAATGTGAAAATACGAGCAACATAACTAAATTAGTACTAGATGTTAAAATTTCCAACGCTATTTTCTTTGCATGCATAGCCTTCCATTTTATTTTTCTTTTGGAACCGGTTGATGGTTGTACAAATTTTCAGCCTAAACATAATTTGGAACAGGAGGACTTTCGCTTATTGCTTCAGTGCACATGTCTAAAGAAACTACCAAGCAAAACATTCACTCCTTGCGGTACGCATAGATGTAGCAAATAATGTACATTATTTCAAAATTAGCACATTTGATTGATAAGATGAACATACCATTGTCTTGATGACATTGTATTATATTAAGTTTATGCGGTTAAAATCTATTATATAATTGAAGTTATCCCAAAGAATTTTTAATGGTCTTAATATGTTGATAATTAATGTGACCTTTTTGTAAGATATATACTGTCCCTCAATCCAAATTTGAGTTGTCAGAAAATCTGTTGGCACATTCAGATTGGGAAATCGTAGCAAACTGTTCTCTTATTTCCGAGCCCCAACTTCCATAATTGCGAGCAATTTTAAAAGCACTCGGTCATTTGGATTTTTTGAAACAGCAAACAACAGAAGCAGTTTGTATCAGCAACAAACAAATCGGGTAGTTTTATGGTATTTACTCTCCTGAAAAGATAACATGTGGTTATTTGACAAGCTTTTAAATTTTTAATTCTAAATGTTGTGAATTTGCAGCAATTTTTGAATTTATATCATTTGAAAATAATGTTATGAATCTGACGTGCAACACATAGTCTTGAAGGAAATGTTGGCTTTTCAAAAACTGGGAAGGGTGTTGCTCTTGACTAAACAGTCAGTAGCTTCTGTGAACGGTTGTTTCATGGGATCGTATTCAAGAATAAACACCAATATAATGAGGTTATTAGTACGAGCACCTGTGCACGCGTTGCATTCATTTTGGTGGAACGCGTCTAATTCGTTGGTTTTGGCCAGACTAATATACGTACATGTGCATGTATCCATTTTGGTTGGCTGCTCGGCAGACTTGGTCTCAAAAAAAGAAAAAGAAAAACAAAAGACTGCTGGGTTCTACGAGTCGAGAATACGAGTCGTTGGTGGCAGTATATGTCGACATGCGCAGGCAAGGCACAGAGAAGCAGAGTGGATCGAGAAATGGATTATTTGCTCAAAGTCGTGGTAGCAGTAGCACTCGTCCTGGTCACGGCCTCGGGCATAGCCATCCACCTCCTGTCCACCAGATCCAAGAAGAAATCAAAGGTGCCCCCTGGCTCCCTTGGCGTGCCGGTGATCGGCCACACCCTTGGCTTCCTCCGTTCCCTCCGCGGCAACACCTCCGACCGGTGGATACAGGACCGGATCAACAGGTATGGGCCGGTTTCCAAGCTATCGCTCTTCTGCACGCCGACGGTTCTCCTGGCGGGTGGGCCGGCGGCCAACAAGATGCTCTTCTTCAGCAGCATGCTTCGGCAGAGGCAGGCCCGGTCCGTCCACCGCATTATCGGGGAGAAGAGCATCCTGGACCTGCACGGCGACGAGCACCGCCGCATCCGCGGGGCGCTAATGGAGTTCCTCAAGCCCGACATGCTCCGGCAGTACGTCGGGAGGGTTGACGCCAAGGTGAGGCAGCACCTAGAGGAGAAGTGGCACGGCCGCTCCACCGTGACGGTGCAGCCACTCATGAGGCAGCTCACGTTCGAGGTCATAACCTCGCTGCTCTTCGGCCTCGAGGCCGGGGCCGAGCGGGACGCCCTGGCGGAGGACTTGGTGCGCATGCTGGAGGGCATGTTCTCCATCGCCGTGAACCTGCCCTTGACGCGCTTCAGCCGGAGCCTCAAGGCCAGCCGAAGGGTGCGGCAGCTGCTGGAGGGGATCACCGTCGACAAGCAGGCTAAGCTGCGACACGGCAAGGCCTCGCCCAACGACGACCTCATCACCCGCCTGCTCAGCCTCACGGACCAACAGGGCAACCAGCTGCTGACCAACGACGAGATCGTCGAAAACAGCATGGTCGCCCTCATTGCCGGCCATGACTCCACCTCTGTACTCATCACTTTCATGCTCCGGCAGCTTGCCAATGATCCGGTCAACCTCGCCCGGATGGTGCAAGGTATATATGCATGCTTTAATTAATTAATTATTACCTTTTCCTTCTTCTTAATGTCTGTGTGTGTTTTGTTTGCGTCATGGTTCCCAATTTTAGTTTCAGAGAAATTTCTCCGCCAACCGAGCTCACCAAAATTCAGTGAATTTCACTGATTTCAGCTTTTTGCATTTTAAGCCAAATGACCGAATATTCACTTGATTTCAATTGAAAATTTTAAAATATATCTGAATTCTTGTGCAGCACTGAAATTACTGAAATATTTTGGCCATAACGTAATTATTTCAGTGTCTACTGAAATTGCTAAAGTTCAATGAATTTCATTAAAATCTCATTGAAAGTAAAAACCATGGTTTGCGCGTGCGTGTTCCTATGTATGTATGTATGTATGTATGTGTGTTTCTATATATGTATATTGTGTAAGCCCTGAGAACATCCACACTCAGAGCAACAAGAGATTGCAAAGAACAAAGCTCATGGAGAGCCCCTGGCCTGGGAAGACCTCACAAAGATGAAGTTCACATGGCGGGTCGCACAGGAGACACTTCGCCTCGTCCCTCCACTATTCGGCAGCTTCAGAACAGCAATCCAAGATATGGAGTTCAAAGGCTACTGCATCCCAAAAGGATGGCAGGTCTGTCCACTTCTCACGTATCAATATAAGTAGCAGTAGTAGTAGTACATAGCTAGCTGCACGTACCAACAAATTAATGCAAAAATTTATAATTGATCCTCTTTAATTATCAGGTGTATTTGTCGTCGACCGGAACGCACATGGACCCGACCATCTTCCACGAGCCTGCCAAGTTCGACCCCTCCCGGTTCGAGTCCGCCATGCCACCATGCTCCTTCATGGCGTTCGGTGGCGGCCCCACAATTAATATGCCCTGGTATGGAGTTTGCCAAGATGGGAACATTGGTGACCATGCACCACCTGGTGACACACTTCAAATGGAAGCTTTGCTGCAAGGAGAACACTTACGCCAGGGACCCCTTCCCCGCGGCGTTGCATGGCCTGCCCATAAAACTCGAGCAGTACATGTGACCTCTCTAATTGAATGCCACAATAGTAAACATCAATCCTTTAGGGTTTCCAAAATAAGGAGCTAGGCTGGTGCTACGACACAAAAGTTGCCTATCGGAGGACTCTTGGAATATGATGTTTGAATTTTAGCATGCATGTATGGGTGGCTTGTCACCTACTCCCTCTCTTTCGGTTTACAAGGCTTATCTCAAATTTTAGTTTTTCCATACTGTAAAGTCCTAGTTCTATTGCTCACGCATGTTCGCATTCAAGGTGTATTAAATTATTGCATGCAAGGATTAAGAGAAAACTCACCAATGCATGCAAATCTTTCTGGCCATTTGTTGGTCACGCATGCATTCATTGCAAGTAATGCATTGGTAAAGACAATTTTTTGAGGAAACTGAGTGCATTAATAGAGTACATCTGCAAACTACAAAAATTATTTCTCCACTCACTATCTATCTTGGTTGATGAGATTTTTGAATTGAGCACTGTAAACCGGAAGGGAAGAGAATAGTACTTTTGCTTCAACATTGTGATAATTAGGGCAACCTGCATCTTGTATGCACATGCCATGAGTAATGAACTAATCTATTTTCAAAACCAAATCTGATCATAAGATTGTATGTAACTCGGTACACTGTCCTGGAATTCAACTGGTCATATATCGCATCCCAGATGTTCTCCAAATCTGGAATGATTAAACTTTCACAGGGAATTATTTTTTTCCTACAAATGTTTGAGCTTGCTTGCTATTTACGTAGAATATCCTACAATTGTTTGACCTAGTGTGCTGATTAGTTGGAATTAGAATTCCAAAATAGTAGAGCATTAGGAACCCTAGCATGCTAAAAGAACCCCTAAGAACCACAAATTAAGGAGGAAACCCAAAAGGGGTAAACAAGAAAGTAAGTCAAGTGCCCAAGAGAATTTAACAAAACAAATATTCAAACCAGAAGAAAAATAAATCAATGGAATCCAAATAGTAAAAAAGAAACTTATTTCAAAATAAGGAATTATTCAATGGAATAATAAAATTTTAAGACTTAGAAACTATTCGTAGAAAAAATGACAAAAAGGCCCAAATAAAATGCTCGCCATTTTACAAATATTCCAAAAGAAATATTGGTCAAGTTTGTAGTAGGAAGAAAATAAAATTCAAAATAGATTTTTAGTTTAGAAGGAAAAAATGGAAAGAAAATGAAAAACTAAACTAACCTAAGCCTACGCACACGTTGCAGCTAGCCTAGCATATTCCATCCCAACAGCACGTCCAACCCAACCAATTAGGCCGAAGCAGTATGCTCACGTTAAGTCGTAGCCGTTGGATCAAGATCCAACGGTATACAACACACCTGAGCTCTCTCTCTCTCTCTCTCTCTCTCTCTTAGACGCTGACAGGTCGGACCCCCCACGTCAGCACATCCGTCATCAACCTCCCACAAAGCCCGCATGCCCACGACCCCATCCACGTCGTGCACAACCTTCCATGTCTGCTGCCCTCCCATGCACGCTACCGCCCGCAGACCTCCCTTTTTTGCCCCAAGAACCTGAGCACATTATCGCCAGGTTGCTCGGCAACGACACCCCATTACCCGACTATGCCCTACTCGAATGTCGGCCAAATTCCAGCGGCACAACCCCTGCCTCGATGAATCACTACCTCATCCGCACTCCCCAGCGCCATCTGCACCTCTCCGATATCCTCTGCTTGCCCGAAGCACCGTGCAACCTCAACCTTGCCATCGACCGAACCCCGGCCCCTCCATAGCAACTCCGCCGAGCCCCGTAAACTTTTTTGAAACTTTAATGCAGCCTTCATATGCGTTAGGTGGGGCAGTGGAGATGGGATATTGTTCATGGTGTACAGGGAGGTGACAGAGGAGATGGAACATTGTACAAAGAGGAGAGAGGGGCAGATGGGAAAGTGTGCATGAAAAATGCTTTGTGGTAAAATGGTTTTTTTTTTGCACATATCACAAGATCTAATGAAAGGTGAACATAGAGCACCCACTCTCCCTCTCTTCCCGAGCAAGATACAAACCCTAACATAACTCGAAGAAACATATAAAAATAGGGCCCTCCCGCCGGTAAGGGCCGGGATCCACCAACCCGCCATGGCCCTAAGGCCACCGGAGAGGAGGCGAACCGGCGGGGGCATAAGAACCCTATGATTTTCTTAGGGGATGAGGCGGTCAAGTACCCCCCCCCCCATCTCTCTTTCTAATACATATGAATAAAAATATATTTTCACATACCTAAATTGCTGAAAAGAATTTAACATTAGATTTTGCAAATCCACATTTTGTTGTACCATTCACCTATAAAAATTGAATAATGAATACTTTTTACTCTGGAAAAAAAAAGAGAAACCTGAAATAGTGTGAGGATGTAGGTGAGTAGCTGATCTACCACAATAGCTGGGTGCAAAGAATTAATAAGGGATTTGCTAAAGTTAATTTCACACATTGTTTTCTAGAAGCAAATACCACAGCAGACGGATAGCTAAACATTGCTATGGTTCTAGATCTCCTAGCTTTGGGATGTGTCTATCCCTGATTTTTTTTCTCACCTTCATGTAAATGACCTATCTATTATCTTAGAATCTACAATACCTAAATAGTTGATCCCCACTAACTCTAATTCTCTCAACATGCAGCCCTCCACATCACCAAATGTGCCACATCATCATCCACTATTTTTTTTGTGGCACATGCATACCCCAATTTAAATTTTTTTCATCTCCAATAGTCCAACTCACATGCATACTCTTTGTTTACTCACAATTACTTCCGAAAATAATAACTTTTGATTTATGTCGTTCCACTCATACAAATTTATCCAAAACTAATGTTTAAAATCCTGCAACAATGCGCGGGGAAATCACCTAGTTAATGTAATTTTAATGTTAAAAAATGAAAAGAGTACCTGGTTAATTTGCCGCAGCTCCTCGATTGATAAGTTCAAACGATTTTGGGAGTAAATGATAGATAATTAGACTGAATAAATACTTTGCAATTCTAACAAGTGGGTTACGATCCATAAAAATGATCCACACGTAGACCTTCAGAAAAAAAATTGAAATCATATACAAAAGAAATTTTCTGAAATTAAACAAAAATGAAATCAGTACCAACACATCGAACTACAAACCACCTTCTGATAAAATGTTAAAACAGAAATAGCAAAAGTCAATGAATCAGCAAGTTACTTGTGATAAAGCATTCATCGGCGAGATGAGATTGTAACATTCATTAATTCTGAAAGCATTGAGGGACAAATGCAAGAATGGTGGTATTAATCCTCGACGTGGCATCCTCAAGGAGAAATATAGCAGGACCAAAAGTAAGAAGGATGGTGCAAAAGGGAATTCACAAGTTGTTCCATGATGAATCAGATTTCTGGTCTGCAAGCGAGGGCTTGGTGGTGTACGTTGACTTTATCGATGTGTTTCTTTCAAGTTGCAACGACTCAATGGGGTTTTCGTTGTGATGTTGAGACCCATGTGTTGGGAAGTGACATTAAAATTGTGTTGGGTGTGTTTGTCGGCGTGCCTATGTGGTCGTGTGTCTCCATGATTCGGGAGTAGTTGGCACGATTGTATGTGTGTGCTTGTTCAATTGTCTTGAGCAAGTTTGTAACGGTTTTTGCCCAGTTTTCCGTAAATTAACTGGGCAGCTCTCTTCTTCTTAATTAATGGATGAGACAATACTTTTGCCTCCGTTTGAAAAAAAACAAAACAAGTACGAGGACTGGCATAACCAAATCTGAATTTTATTGGACAGTCACATAGTACTCCCTCGGTCCCATAACATTAGAGCGTTTTTTACACTGGAAGGAGTACATTTTAGGTAGCATGAAAAAAGTTACTGGTTGGTGCGTAGTACAACATCCTGGGCGAGCCTGCCCAGTGCAGAGTAGGAGGAGCCTCCCCCGTCGTTGACGGCCTTCCTGCATACGGCCTTCATCTCGGCGGCCTTAGCCCTTGCCTTGCTCCCGTCGTGGGAGTCGGCGTCCATGAGCGCCTTGACGGCGTGTTCCAGCTCCGACGCCTCAACGAAGTTGTTCCTGTACCTGTCCACCTCCATGGCCACGGCCACGCCCGTGTAGGCCACCAGCGTGAAGGCGTTGAGGTGCTGCTCGGCATAGAGCGGCCACGGCACCATGGGCACGCCGAACCACAGGCTCTCAAGGGTGGAGTTCCACCCGCAGTGCGTCACGAAGCCTCCTACGGCGGCGTGCCCGAGTATCTCCTTCTGCGGCGCCTTGGTCGGCCACACCAGGCCCTTCCCCTTGGTCCTCTCCAAGAAGCCCTCTGGCAGCAGCTCCCCGAGGTCCGCGTCCGTGGGTTGTAGCGGCGTGTCGGGTGCCGGCGGGCCACGCAGCACCCACAGGAATCTGTGCCCGCTGCGCTCCAGCCCGTGTGCCACCTCGTGCGCCTGCGCCGCGGTGGAGAACCCTGCGCTCCCGAAGCACAGGAGCACTACCGAGCCCAGAGGCTGCGTGTCCAGCCACAGCTCGCACGCATGCGCCTGCTCCGCCTGCGCCGGGAAAGAGAGCACCGGGCCTACTGGATACAGCGTCGGGCCATTGCCGGCGATGGCAGCAACGACACTCTGCTCCAGCTCGGCCGCCGTGTTTATGATGACGCCGTTGGCTTCCAGGAAACGCCTCCCATGGTACATGAACCATGTGTAGTTGGGGTTCTTCTTGTCCATCAAACCCACCGGGAGGCACGAGGGCGGCACCGGCGGCAGCCCAGGCACGGCCAACATGCCTTGCATCTCCCCGAAGTCCACAGTCACCTCCTCGTGGAGCGCCGGCAGGCGGACCAAGAGTGCATAGAAGGCGGCGTCGGCGGTGAAGTAGACGTAGGCCGGCACGGAGAGCTCGCGGCTCACATCCAGCAGCGTCGTGCCGAAGAAGTCGATGAGTAGCGCGGCCACTGGGCACGTCATCGCGGACATGGCCGCCTTTACGTGCTCTGCGTGCAGCTCAACAAATCGGGAGACGAACTCCTCGATGCCCACGGAGTCCGTCGGGGGCTCCACTGCCGGGAGCTGGTGGAAGCGAATGTCCAGGCCGGAAGCTTCCTCCCGGGCTACATGGCCGGCCACCTCGGACCTGTCACTCTCGGACGGCGCCTGCATCACCAGCACCGTCAGCGACAGGGCCCCACCGCTGCGGGCAAGCAGCCGCTTGCCGACATCGAGCATGGACAGAAGGTGGCCGGCGGGCCAGATGGGCACCAAAACCACGGTCTGGGTTGCCATCGACTATCTAACTAGCTATTGGCCGGTGATGAACCTAGTCCTTGCTTGGGAAGAAGTTGATGCGGACGGACTGCGAACTCCCGGCAAATATTTATGGAACTCGCTCACTTCGGAATGATCGGAATATTGCAATAGATAGGAACGATGCTTTCTTCCATCTTTAGGGCATCTTCAACGCCAACCCCCAAAGCCTCCCGCATCCATCCAAAAGTGATGTCCGGACCGTCAAAGTCATCCAACGCAGGCCTGTATCGATCACAGGGCGGTCCGGACGCGTTTACTCCTGCAAACCAAAGGCAAACGTGAGGGGGCTTTGCGGGAATCCGGACCGATCCCAGGCCCGCTTCTGACCATACTAGCCCATTCACCCGGTCCTCCCGCGCTTTTCAACCCACAGCCACCGCCGCTTGCCGCGTCACATTCATGTCGGCCCAGAGCAAAGCAGCGGCTGGCATTGATGCCGCGATTTGACTGGAAGGGAAGGTGGCGCAGACGGACACGACCTCTCGGGCATCGCCACCGCTTAGATCCGGACGATGCATCCTGATAAACCAACTCCGGCCGCTGTACCACATTGAAGCGGGCGGACTGCCCCTCCGCCTGGCCTGGACATGGCTATTTAAGCCACTCCGGCACTGTCCAGATCCGCACAGTCCTCCTCCTCCTCACCGAACCTTTCCTCCTATCCGAGCCCAGCGGTGATGCCGAAGTCCTGGTTCTTAGCGCCAACAGGCGACACCGGTGGAAGTTCGTCATCAGTAGGATATGGCATCGCTGCCCTCGCTCACTTGGACTATCCGCTTCCACGGCGGCGTGCTCCTCCAGTAAGGAGGAGATAGTCATCTTCTCCAGCGACGCGGAGGACCAGCCATAGCAGCGGTTCCATCTCCTCTCGGAGGCAGCTCTGACGAACGAAAAATTTGTCCGTCAAATGTAGATCATGATGTAGCGTTCGCTCCATCAGATGGGCCCCACACCACCTTCGCCGGCGCGCGTGAAGGAGGAGTCACCGTCCCCGACACGGGTCTGCACTAAGCAGGAGCCAACATTGCCACTGCGGCAGGTAAAGGACGAGCGGTGTCCTCGCCGTGTCTAGATACATCCGTATTTAGACAAATTTAAGACATGTAATTCAAGATAAAGGGAGTAATATTTAGAAAAGTAGCCAATTGCGCATCAATACAAAAATATGATCAAGCGAACCAAGTACGACAACCTGCGAGAAATTAAGTATGACTAGCCTAGTGTGTACTACTATGTAAACGATGAGCAACGAATTAAGTTTGGTGCCATATGGTGTAACATGCATTATTCCGCCTCGCTAGATGTCAAAACTACGTCATGACACACAACACTTATGATTTCATAACTTATCTGTAGTGGAACAAACGCTAGGGTGTGGACGGGAGCAGGCCGCTCTAACATTGGTTTGTCAGTATAAATGAATTATTTAGACATATATGCATGTCCGCATAATTTCAACAAGACCCAGAATAAGACATAGCTAAGTAATCTTTTTTTTTTTTTTGCGGTGAATAGCTAAGTAATCTTAGCATATTATGAATGAAGATTTTTTTCCATACGTAACAAATAATATAACAACGATTTCACACAAAGAAAGTAATTGCAAGATGTAACAAGCACATGCTACTGAGGTAGGATGATTAGCCAATATACCTTCTCCTCAAGTCTTCGGACATAGTAGATGCCGAGTCATCATGCATTATTATGTAGACCAAAACAAGTTGCTTCAGAATTATTTTCAGTTAGAATCAAAATATTTAGTTCAATAGCTACCACGCGGGGAGGTTCGCGGTAGGGTTCATCTTTTTATTCACCATCGGAGGGCTCACTGGAATAGTTTTAGCAATTTTTTTGCTAGACATTGCTCTAAATGATACTTATTATGTGTTTGCACACATTTCCATTATGTACTTTCTATGGGAGACGTTTTTGTTTTATTTGCTAGATTTAATTATTGGGTGGGGAAAACTTACTTTTGTAAGTCTCACTAGTGGAAAAACAGGCTTTCCGTCCAGCCCCATAAGTCGCGAAGCTGTAGGAACCGCGACCAATGGGACCTTTAGTCGCGGTTCTGGAGGTGAACCGCGACCAAAGGCCCTAAGCTGTAGGAACCGCGACCAAAGTCCTGGGCCTGTGCGCTCGGTGGCCCACGTGAGGGCTTTAGTCGCGATTGGCCAGACAACCGCGACTAAAGGCCTTGGCACCTTTTAGTCACGGTTTGCTGTGCCAACCGCGACTAAAGCCCTCCCTATATATACCCATCCAGCAGCCAACACTTAGCCATTTGGAGCCATTCTCTTCACAAGTGGGTGTAGGTTTGCTTTTGGTTCCTCTTATGCACATAAGGTGTTTGATGAAATGCATGCCCCAAGAGCATGAAACAAACATGACATGAAGTGTTGGAGCCACACTCTTCGATCGCGGTTAGCAACTTGATGAACCTTTGATGTGTCAATATGCATGTGTGTAGTTCATAACAAATGCATGATGGTTAATTATATATTTTATATTATAATAATGCAGATGAATCGGCAATGGATGTACGGTAACCGACTCTCCGGCGAGTTCACTACGGGTTTGAAAGATTTCCTCGTAGTGGCTAATGCGAACAAGCGGGGGGGTTTTGTTATCTGTCCATGTGTTATCTGAAGAATGAGAAGGGTTACTCTTCCTCAAGAGTTGTTCACATGCATCTGCTTGAAAGGGTTTCATGCCAAGCTATAATTGTTGGACCAAGCATGGAGAAAGAGGGGTTATAATGGAAGAAGATGAAGAAGGGATGATTTCATCGATGAAAGCTATCTTGCTCATTTCGTGATACTTTCATGGAGGATGTGAAGGTGAAGGGAAGGTGAAGAAGAGGCACGTGATGATCCCGCTGATGATCTTGGTCGGACCATTGCTAATGCACGGAGACGCCGCTGGCCCGAAAAGGAGAGGGAGAATTTGGATCGCATGTTAGAGGATCACGAAAGGCGCTGTACCCGGATGTGATGATGGTCTCGAAAAAGCTGGGCTGCACAATCGGATTTGCTGAAATGGAAGGCGAGGCAGGTGTAGCTGACTCGGCATTTGAAAACTTGCTGAAAATGTTGAAGAATATGTTTCCAAAGGATAACGAGTTGCCCGCCAAGACGCACTGAAGCAAAGAAGGTTGTCGCCCTCTAGGTTTAGAGGTTCGAAGATACATGCATGCATCAACGATCGCATCCTCTACCGCGGTGAATACGAGAATTTGAATGAATGCCCGGTATGCACTGCATTGCGTTATAAGATCGAGGCGATGACCCCGGTGACGATGTTGAGGGCGAAACCCGGAAGAGGGTTCCCGCCAAGGTGATGTGGTATGCTCCTATAATACCACGGTTGAAACGTCTGCTCATGAACAAAGAGCATGCCAAGTTGTTGCGATGGCACAAAGAGGAACGTAAGTCGACGGGAGTTGAGACACACCGCAGATGGAACGCAATGGAGAAAGATCGACGATGGTTCAGAGATTTTGCAATGACGCAAGGAACATAAGATTTGCTCTAAATGCGGATGGCATGAATCCTTTTGGCGAGCGAGCTCCAGCCATAGCACTGCCCGTGACTCTATGCATCTACAACCTTCCTCCTTGGTTGTGCATGAAGCGGAAGTTCATTATGATGCCGGTGCTCATCCAAGGTCCGGCAACCCGCAACGACATCGATGTGTACCTAAGGCCATTAGTTGATGAACTTTTACAGCTGTGGGGTGGTGTCCGTGTGTGGGATGAGCACAAACAAGAGGAATTTGACCTCGAGCGTTGCTTTTCGTAACCATCAACGATTGGCCTGCTCTTAGTAACCTTTCGGACTGTCAAATAAGGGATACAATGCATGCACGCACCGCTTACATGAGACCGAAAGTGTACATTTGCCAAATTGTAAGAAGAACGTGTACCTTGGGCATCGCCGATTTCTTTCAAAATTCATCCAAGAAGAAAGAAAGGCAAGCATTACAACGGCAAGGCAGATCACCGGCGAAGCTCGCGGAACGACCGGTGCCGAGGTATTTGATATGGTCAAGGATTTGAAAGTCATCTTTGGAAAGGGTCTGGCGGACAATCAGTTCGAAGGGAGCCGACGGCACGCAGCCATGTGGAAGAAGAAATCTATATTCGGGAGCTAGAATATTGGAAAGTCCTAGATGTCCGCTCTGCAATCGACGTGATGCACGCTACGAAGAATATTTGCGTGAACCTCCTAAGCTTCTTGGGCGTGTATGGGAAGACAAATGATACAAAGGAAGCACGGCAGACCAGAACGTTTGAAAGACCACGATGACCGCATCCGGAATGGTTTCAAGGTCGTGCCACCTACGCTCGACCAAAGAAGAGAAGGTCATCTTTTTGAATGCCCGAGCAAGATGAAGGTCCCGTCTGGATTCTCGCCCAATATAAAGGGAATAATAAACATGGCGGAGAAAAAGTTCCAAAACTGAAGTCTCACGACCGCCACGTGATTATGACGCAATTGCTTCCGATTGCTTTGAGGGGGCTCCTGCCGGAAAATGTTCGATTAGCCATTGTGAAGCTATGTGCATTCCTCAATGCAATCTCTCGAAGGTAATCAATCCGAAGTTCTACCACGTTCTGAACGATGTGATCCAATGTCTTGTCGGTTTGAGTTGGTGTTCCCGCCATCCTTCTTCAATATTATGATGCACCTCCTGGTTCACCTAGTCGAAGAGATTTCCGTTCTCGGTCCCGTATTTCTACACAATATGTTCCCCTTCGAGAGGTTCATGGGAGTATTAAAGAAATATGTTCAGAACCGTGCTAGGCCGAAGGAAGCATCACCAAGGGCTATGGAAATGAGGAGGTAATTGAGTTTTGTGTTGACTTTGTTCCCGACCTTAAGCCGATTGGTCTTCCTCGATCGCGCACGAGGGGAGACTAAGTGGAAAAGGCACGATCGGAAGGAAATCAACGATATGTATGGACGGCCATTCTCGATCAAGCACACCACACTTTGTCTTGACCAATTCCAGCTTGGTGGCTCCGTGCTTTGAGAAACACAAGAATATTTTACGCCGAACAACCCCGGGAAGCCCGAATCCTGGATTAGGAAGGCCCACATGGAGACTTTCGCAGTTGGTTGAGAAAACATTTAATGAATGACAATGATGTTGTAGATCAGTTGTACATGTTGGCCAAGACACCATCTTCGACTATAACGACTTTCCAAGGGTACGAGATAAATGGGAATACATTTTACACGATCGCCCAAGATAAAAAGAGCACCAACCAAAACAGTGGTGTCCGCTTTGATGCAGCAACCGAGAATGGGCAAAAGGTCACATATTATGGTTACATAGAGGAGATATGGGAACTTGACTATGGACCCTCTTTAAGGTCCCTTTGTTCCGGTGCAAATGGTTCAAGCTAACAGAGGTGGGGTAAAGGTGGACCAGCAATACGGAATGACAATGGTGGATTTCAACAATCTTGGTTACCTTGACGAACCATTCGCCCTAGCGAAAGATGTCGCTTAGGTTTTCTATGTGAAGGACATGAGTAGCAAACCGAGGAAACGGAAAGATAAGAAAACGATCAGTACATCATGCGATGATCCAAAGCGCCACATTGTTCTTTCAGGGAAAAGAAACATCGTGGGAGTGGAGGACAAGACAGACAAGTCAAAAGATTATAATATGTTTGCTGAAATTCCGCCCTTCAAAGTGAACACCGACCCAAGCATTAAGTTAAATGATGAGGATGCTCCATGGATACGGCACAATCGTAAGCAAGCAGGGACACAAGGGAAGAATTGATGTGTAATAATTTATTGTACCAAACTTTGTATTTGGTCGATGAACTGAATGATGTATCAAACCTTTTGTCAAACCTTCAAGGGATTAGTTTTATTTTTCTGATTTTTTGATATATAATTGTATTTTAAGATTTTAAAATGAATTAGTTTTATTTTTCTGATTTTAAAAGGAAAAAGGAAGAAGAAGAAAGAAGGAAAAGGAAAAAAAACAGAAGAAAAAACAGAAGAAAAAAGAAAAACAGAAGAAAAAAAAAAATGAAGAAAAAGGAAAAAGCAGAAGAAAAAAACAAATGAAGAAAAACATAAGAAAAAAACAAACAGAAGAAAAAGCAGAAGAAAAAGGAAAAAGGAAGAAAGGAAGAAAAAAAGAAGAAAAACAAGAAAAGGAAGAAACAAACAGAAGAAAAAAAAAAGAAAAAAAGGAAGAAAAAAAGAAGAGAAACAAGAATTTAAAATGAATTAGTTTTATTTTCTGATTTTTTGATATATAATTGTATTTTTAAGATTTTAATAACATAAATAAATAAGTAATTAGAAACTTTAATAGCAAAAATAATTATCATAAAGTAAAATAAATAAGTAATTAGAAACAAAATAAAATAAAATAAATAAGTTTTTTGTTGTAAGTAGAAACAAAACAAAATAAATAAAGCAAAAATGAAAACAAAAACAGGCAAAAATAAAAATATGCCACCTCTCGGGCCACCACGGCTGAATACGACTAGAAACCCATTAATGGGCCAGATTCAGGCCCAGAAGGCCCAATAGGCCCACTGCTCATAGTAATGAATAGGCCCGTAAGCTTGCATTTGAGAGGAGCTCGAAGTGGTGGCGCAACTGCGCTTATAAACCATTGTCGAAGCCTCTCGGCTAGCGAGTGGGACTAAACATCCCACCGCATCACGCCAGCCCAAAGACAGACCTTTAGTCCCGGTGGGGAGGCGGACGCGATTAAAGGTTACCCTTTAGTCGCGGTTGTTGTCCCCAACCGCGACTAAAGGGTCTTTCTGCTGAGAACGAAGCGGCAAAAAACCTTTAGTCGCGGTTGGGGAGGCGGACCGCGACTAAAGGTACTTTAGTCGCGGTCCGCCTCCCCAACCGCGACTAAAGGTTCGTTTATAAATCTGCACTTAGCAGTTTTGCCTCCCATTCTCCTCTCTCGACGCTGAAGCCTGCCCGACGCCGATCGACGCTGACGCCGACGCCGGCGCTTACCGCTTCGACGCTGACGACGCTGACGCCGACGCTGAAGCGCCTCAACGCCGGCGCCCGTCTCATGGCGCCGCCGCCCGTCCCGATGGCGCCGCTTTGCCCTTGCCGCGCGCCGTGCCTGCGCCTGCCGCCCTTCCGCCCGCCCGCCGCCTGACGCCTGCCGCCCGCCGCCCTGCGCCCTTGCCGCGCCCGCCTGACGCCTGACGCCTGACGCCACGCCTGGCCACGCCCACTGCCCCGTCCTCACACAAGCCAAGAAGAAGAAGAAAGAAGAAGAAAAGGAAGAAGAAGAAGAAAGAAAAAGGAAAAAGGAAGA
The DNA here is from genome assembly GCA_021437245.1 of Aegilops speltoides. NCBI lineage: Eukaryota > Viridiplantae > Streptophyta > Magnoliopsida > Poales > Poaceae > Aegilops > Aegilops speltoides. Next base: position 54,259,715 of record CM038141.1, on the reverse strand, counting down.
AGAAGAAAGAAGGAAAGAAGAAAACAAAAGAAAAACAGATGAAAAAAAAAAAAGGAAGAAAAAGGCCACCGAATTTTTTTTTTTTTTGTTCTTTTAATTTTAACTAGTTAATTAGTATAACAAAAGCGGTAAATAACTTAAAACTTGATAATTAACAAAAAACCGTAAAATTTGATAATTAACCAAAAAAACAAAAGGGGGGGCTATAAAATCAAAAAATACATATAAAGTGAAAAACAAAAACAACAGAAAACCGCCAAAGAAAAACAAAAAATAAAATGGAGGTGGCGGCGAGGGGCGGCGAGGGGGCGGCGCGCGTGTTTTTTTGGGATCGAGAGGCGGCGAGGTTATACATGTGTGTTGTCCTCGCCTCCCTCTCCGTGACGCCGTCGTCTGCCGCCCCGTCTCGCGCTCTACCGCGACACCCTCTCCCACCCCTCCTCGCCCCCTCCTTTTGCCACCGCCCTTTCGCCACCGCCACCGCCACCGCCCCTTCTTCACTTAATTAATTTGTTTTACTACATGTTTTCAGGACTGACATAATGGCGGACGATAGAGCTGACCCGATTATGGACAACTATGATCCGGACGGTGAAGCACATATGTTCGGCATCATAAACGGCGATATTCAATATGTGCCGACCGGAGAAGAAGAAGATGATATCTCTTCTTATCTCAACCTTGACGGTGAAGATGAAGGGCGCCGTCGAGAAGATGATGTCAAGAAACGTCGATAAACGCGATCTTCAAATGGAAGTAGCAACCACCTCCGCCGCCGAGGTATATATATACATTGAGCCTCGGTGATACAAACTAACCGATTTGAATAAATATGTGTGTACTAACGCGCGACTCTCTTTCTTATTTTAGCCCTCGGCGGATCGTCGAAACAATCGAGTTCGCCGTCAAAGCGTGGCGCAACCAGACGATGAAACAAGGAGAAACATGCACCATCGCGGTTGTCGACAAGGTAACCGCAGGTCACTGGAGCCCCGCAAGAACGCCACCAAGTTTGTCGACCAATGCGGAGCCATTGTTAGAGACAATGTCTCGATCACCGCCCAGAGTGGAATGAGCCAAAGAAGGCACGAATTGATGGTTTCACTTTTGTCGATAAGAGAACAAAAAAGATTGCTTCAAGAAGCTTATGGAACATTTCGCTCTACCTCCGAATACAACAAATTCGATGAGGAGGGTAACAAGATTGAGGAAAACAAGGAGAGGAGGAGGCTAGTCAAACAGTTCGCTCTTCATAAGATGGCCGACGCATTCCGGAAATTCAAGCAAAATCTAGCCCGTGACTTTGTCAAGCAGAACAAGACTCCGGATTTCGTCGGCCAATATGAGAAACTGAAAGATGATTGGCCAGAATTTGTGAAGCAAAAGAAATCGGAGCAGTTCATTGAAATATCGAAAAAAATAAGGAAAATGCGGCTAAGAAGGAGTACAATCATGTTATGGGGCCAGGAGGGTATCGCATTTGGGTGCCTAGGTTGGAGAAGATGGAGAACGAGCTGAGGGCGCGAGGAATCCGTCCAGGTACGGAGGGATGGGACCCAAGGGCCAAAAGCTGGTGGTACGGGCATGGGGGAACGCTGAACCCGGAGACAGGGGAGTGTGTTTACGTGGCAAATTAATTAAACCCACCCAAGCCCTTATTGACGCAATGAAGGATGCTCAACAGGGAAGATCAAGTTCAACAGAGAGAACGACGCTACCGACAAAAGCCCTCGGGAATCCCGAACACGGAGGACGTGTATTGAGGCATGGGGCACATTCCGTGGAAAATAGGGTTCCCCGAGCGATGACCCGTCACGGTTATAGAAGCCGTAAGAGAAAGATGGATCGGGAAGCAGATGTTGTGGCGCGGTTGGCATCGAAATGGAAGTGATGAAGAAAACCATGAGTGTACTAGTAGCGAAAGAGATTCAGCTCGGTGCAAAGATGAAGATCATCCAATGGATCTCGGAAGCCAGCAGCGGAGAAGCAGCGTGGCTTCCACGGAGGCCCCACCGGCTGGTGCAGATGCACCGACGATCGAAATTACTGCACCGGAGCCTCGGTGATCGAAATTACTGCACCGAGCCTCGGTGGTCGAAATTACTGCACCGGAGCCTCCTCGCTACCCGTGGACGATATAAAGGAGATGAAAGAATGTCATCTATATTATCCTATCGGGAACATGTCCATGAAGGTAGCCATCGGCGATGCTTTACCATGTTTACGAGCACTCCACCACAACAACCCCATTAAAGATGGCTATGCTCGTGTCACGGTGGAGGACATAGTCCAAGGGTTTGAGGACACGGAGATTGAAATTGCTACACCAAGGGGAGAAAAGACTTGAGATGTCAAGCGCCATTACATTCTATGGCAAAAGAAGTTTATCAAGTTTCAGGCGGGCGCCAAGGACAACAAGTCCACCCCCTACGGTGGTGGTGGTGGCGGTGGCGGCGGTGGTGGTGGTGGTGGTGGTGGTGGCGGTTCACCTACACCTCCGTCACATCACCCGACGCCGCCCCGATCCACAACGTCCGGCGGGTGATCATCCGCCGCCCCGATCCTCGTCCGGCGGTGATCGACGCCGCCCCCACCTAACGTCCGGCGGTGATCATCCGCCGCCCCGATCCTCGTCCGGCGGTGATCGACGCCGCCCCTAATCCACCTACGGCAAAGAAGCGAAGCGATCTGGATTATTAACCCGGACCCTTATGTACCTAAGGCCACAAAGGTACGGAGCCATCATCAAGCCTCTCCCCACAAGGCCTTGGGAACGTAGTGCCGAGGAAGTCGACGCGGCGCGCTGCTGATTTGGAGAAATGGAAGGCGGACTGCAAGAAGAAAAGAGAGCCCGAGCCCAAGCCAAGATTTTCGATGAGCAAAAGAAGTGGGCTAAGTCATTTTGAGCACACCGTCCCAAGCCGCCAAGAATCGCCTAACGACTATGCACGTGAACTTGCAGCAGGCACTCATGTTCAAGGAGAACAAAGAGCGGAGAAGGCCGAAAGTAATAAAAGCGGAAACAAGTTGCCCAGCTCGGGAACAAAGTAAACAATCGATTGCCCGCTTATAGTGGAAGCCTTCGTCCGGATGCCCCGAGATCATACAAGCTGCGGCAGACAGGATTAGATATAACGAGTGCGAGAACAAGCGCCAACTTAGGTATTACTCTTCGTGAACTATTAGACCTTGATGAGTTGCCAAGGAAGGAGGTAGTAATTACATATGTCAAGAATGGGCCTCTCGTCGAGCTCTTGCGAGAAAAGGATCTACCTGCCCAAATGAAAGGTCTGCTGAATTGGTACAAGGGTTGCATAAAAAATAAAAACGCCAAAGAATATATTTATGCGGAAGTTAGACATGAGCATCACTTCAAACATTACTATGTACAAATTGAACTGAGTGAATTGTTCCAGCTTTTCAATCTGCGCGAGCTCGACAAATCTATCATCAGTTGCTACGTTCTGTAAGTGATTTATTAATTTCTACCCCATCTCGTTCATATTGCCTGCACTATATATATGTCCTAACTATATTGTTGTGTCCTCTATTATACATGCAGAATGAAGATTAAGGAATGCGAGTAAGGAACATCCATGATGTTGGGTTCATTGACCCACACATCGTTAATGATATTGTGTTGAAGCATTACCCGCCGACGTGGAGGCGCACACTGTGGCGCTTTCTTACAAAGCAGGAACTCAAAAGTGATATTCTATTTCCTTACCATTTTGGGTGAGTGTTTCGTCTTGAGCACATTCTCTTTTGTTTACTCCATGCATGGTATGTGGCGGCTAATCGATGAGTTATGCATGACGTCTTGTGCATGTATCGTGTCCGCAGTTCCACGGATTCTGCTAGTAATTAAAGTTAACACCTCGAATGTCTCGTCCCGACTCTCTCAATAAGGATCCATCGCTTTGGGCGACATGAGAAAAATGCTGCGAAGTAATTATTTTCATTCATTTGCGCTCTATATCGATCGGCCTATTTCGTTCATTTCCTAATATCAAGTAACTAATAACTCTCTTGTTCATTTAATTTTCTTTGCCTCGTAGGGTTTGGAGACGGTTCGTAGATACAAAGGTCGGTGAATTCAAAAAAGAGCTAGAATTCAAATTGTTAAAGCCTAAGAATGCTGGGGATATTCAGCCACCGTTGACCAATCTATGTGCATACTATGTCTGTGAGAGGATCCGGAGATACACCTCTGAGCGGGTTGATCCGAATGATACCAATGCTCAGAGGAATAACCTCCGGTGGATGCTTAGTCCAGAAGCTCGCTTCCGACCACTTCAAGAGGAACTAGCTGGATGGTTCAGAAGGGAAGTCCTCCATCCTAAAGGAGAACACTATTACGAGGACGAAGAAATTTATATGGATTAAATCATGTATGGAAACTTGTTCAAAATTGTATATGGTCATCCGATGATATTGAATATATATTGTATATTCCTCTTGAATTCTTTTTTGTTCTAATTTCAAATTTATTTGAAATTGTACATTCATATGCATGTATGTAGTACCGTAGAATATATGAAACTCCTTCAAAATTAAAATAAAGCACAAAAGAAATAAAACAATACAAATTAAACAGAAAACAGGTTTAGGGGGGCTAAAACCCTAAACTCAAGGGCGGCTTTTAGTCGCGGTTGGCGAAGAACCGCGACTAAAGGTCCTCCGCCTGACGGTCACTGGCGCCCACGTGGACGAGCCGTTAGTCGCGGTTCTTAAGCAGCCGCGACTAAAGGTTGGGGGCTTTAGTCGCGCTTAGTTGGTCGCGGTTGCGCAGCCGCGACTAATGGCAGTTGCGAACCGCGACCAAAGGCCTTTTTTCCACCAGTGTCTTTCTGTAATTCATGGATTGCTCCTTTTTTTCCTTAATAAATTTAGGAATCCAATATGGATTCTTACATAGATCATATTGATTTCTTTTTGAATTTCTATATTTTTAATTACTACGGAACTAGAACCTGAATCCACTTTTTTATTATGTGTAATTACTTCTGAACTTAAGTCTGATTTTGTCTTTCTATTCGAGCCTATAAATTAGAAAGACTTTATGTAGCATATAACATATCAAGTCTTCTATCAACTATGTCCATATCATGTATGTTGTCATTGTGCAAACGTTGGCATGCTTTGTTTTACTAGGCAACTAACATTCTAGTTGTTATTTTCAATATTTCTGGAAGTCCTGCAATTGCTTGGGCTGATCAGAATACAATTTTGAGCAACGCTGAGTCTCTTTTGAAATATTGGACATTTGAAAAGAACAATTTGCATAATTCATTGTGGCCATCGACTATTTAACTAGTGGCCGGTGATGAACCTAGTCCTTCCTTGGGAAGAAATTGATGCTCGGCAAATATTTATGGACCTTGCTAACATCCAAACCATCGGAATATTGCAAACTATGCTTTCTTCTTCTTTAGGGCATCTTCGACGCCGACCCTCAAACCTCCCCCGTCCGTCCAGAATGTGTTGTCTGAACCGCGGAAGCCATCCAACGCGAGCCTGTATCGATCACGAGGTGGTTCGGACGTGTTTTCTTTCGCAACTCGTAGACAACCATGAGGGGGCTTAAAGGGGTTCCAGACCGCTCCCAAGCCCGCTTCTGACCACACTGCCCCCCCCCCAAACCGCCACTCGCCCATTCATGTTTTTCATCCCACGGTGCACGTCACTTGCCATGTCACATTCATGCCGGCCTAGAGCATGCAGCGGTTGGCATTGATGTCGCGATTTGACCGAACGGGAATGCGGCGCAGACGAACGCGACCTCTCAGGCATCGCAGCCGCTTCAAGGCAGATGCTGCGTCCCTAGGAACCAACTCCGTCTGGCCTGGCTGCGGCTAAGCCGTGCTCCGGCGCCGTCTAGATCGGCACCCATCCGGGAACCGCACCGTCTTCCTTCCCTTCTCCGAGCCTTTCCTCCACTCCAAGCTCGGCGGCGATAGGCGGCAGCGGTGGAAGTTCCTCGTCAGGCAGATTGTGTTGTCGCCGCCCTCACTTACCTAGACCATTCGCATCCACGGCAGCGGGCTCCTCCGGCAAGGAGGAGATAGTCATCTCCTCCAGCGACGAGGAGGACCAGCCGCAGCGGCGGCCCCGCCTCTGAGATGTATATCATGACGTAGCATTCGCAACTTCATATGGACCCAGCACCTCCTTCAAAATCACGCATGAACAAGGAGCCACCGGCCATGCCGCGGGTCCGCGTTAAGCGGAGCCGGCATCCCCACTCCGAATGATAAAGAACGAGCCGGTGTCCCCGCGGTGTCTAGATATATCCATACCTAAACAAATTTAAGACATGTAATTCAGGTCAAAGGAAGTACTATATAGAAAAGGGTAGCCAATTGCATAGCAAGACAACATGATTGATCGAACCAAGTATGACAACCTGCCAGAAATTAAGTATGACTAGTGTAGCGTGTACTACTATGTAAACCATGAGCGACGAATTAAGTTAGGTGCCATATGGTGTAACATGCATTATTCTGCACCGCTAGATGTCAAAACTACATCATGACAATTGACACACAACACTTATGATTTCATAACTTATCTGTAATGGGACAAATGCTAGGGTGTGGATGGGAGCAGGCCGCTCAAACATGTGTTTATCTGTATAAATGAGTTATTTAAACATATGCATGTCCGGATAATTTCAACATATCCCAGTATAAGACAATAGCTAAGTAATCTAAACATTACGAATGAAGATTTTTCCATACATAACAAATAATATAACAATGATTTCACATAAAGAAAGTAATTTTTGTTGCAAAATGTAACAATCACATACTACCGACGTAGGATGATTAGCCAATATAACATCTCCACAAGTACGTCTTCCGAGATAGTAGATGCCGAGTCACCGTGCAATATTTTGTAGACCAAAATAAATTGCTTCAGAAATATTTTCAATTCGAATCAAAATCTTTAGTTGGATCACTACCATGTGCATGTGGGGAGGTTTTATACAAAACAAAACACAAATGTTATTTGATGTAGGGTTCATCTTTTTGTTCAGCATAGGAGGGCTCACTGGAACAGTTTCTAGCAAATTGTGGGCTAGACGTTGCTCACATGATACTTATTATGTGTTTGCATATTTCCATTATATACTTTCCACGGGAGATGTTTTTGCTTTATTTGGTGGATTTTACTATTCGATGGGTAACACTTTCTTTTGTAAATCTTTCACTTATTCTTCGATTGCTCCTTTTTTTCTTTAATAAATTTGAGAATCCAATATGGATTTGGAAGTGGATCATACTGATTTGTTTTGAATTTCTATATTTTTAATTACTTCGTAACTAGAACCTGGGTCCACTTTTCTGTTATATGTAATTACTTCGGAACTTAAGTCTAGTTCTATTTTTCTATTCGAGCCTACAAATTAGAAAGACTTTATGTGGCTTATAACATACCAAGTCTTCTATCAACTATGTCCATATCATGCATGTTGTCATTGTGCACACGCTAGCAACCTTTGTTTTTGCAGGCAACTAACATGCTAGTTGTTATTTTCATGATATTTGGAAGTAGTTCGCCTGGTTCGGCTGATCAGAATACATTTCGAACAACGCTAGGTCTCTTTTGATGCATTGGACATTTAAAAAGAACAATTTGTATAATTGGTTGTGACCAAGTCCTGCTCTTTCATCCTATGGTTATGACAGACGACAAAGTTTTCGGTTAACTGATACTCTTTAAAAAATGTAACCAATTGCGAACTAAGATAACTAATATGATGGAATCAAGAACGGTAGTTGGCGGCTCAAAAAAAGAATGGTAGTTGACGACACCTATGGTTTGATGGTTAGGTGTACGGTGATATCACCAGCCCAACAGGGTTGAAGTCTTGGCGCTCGCATTTAGTACTGAATTTATTTTAGATTTCCGGCGATGCATGTTCAATGCGAGGAGACGTTCCCGTGGACTACGAGGCGCCTTTTGTGACTTCGTCAATCTCAAGATGATATGCCGACTCAGTCTATTAGAGATGCTCATATGGATAGGGTGTGTGTACTCATAGGAATGAGTGTATGCACATTTAATGAGCGTTTGCATCTGTACTGTGTTAAAAAAGATATTATTAGTCTCTGTGCATATGATTAATTAAGTTGGGTGTCATTCTGTCAAAAAAATAAGTTGGGTGTCACATGGTGTAACACACATTATTTTTCCTTGCTAAATGTGAAAAGTACTGGATGGCGCGCCGTATAATTTGTCCTGGGACACAACTATGGTGTAGCAGGTATATGACGATCTATATTACTTTATAACGCACAACTGTCGACCTCAGCTAGTTGTCTACCGATAATCTAACTCTGGTTTATCGGTATACATAATCTAACGCTGGTTATCGGTGTAAATTATTGACGCTGGTTATCGCCATACCATGTAGGATGTAATCATGCAGCCGCTGACGCTCGCAAGCTTTGTTTTGTACGCAACTTTTTTCGATAAAGGGCGTCTTTATTATCTTAAAATGTAGCATCAAGCGATACAAAGCACTTAGAGTACCACCTGCATAACTAGGATGCACACAGCCAGACAAAAAAAAAAGCTGACAAGAAAAAAAAACCCGACAATTCGGCAACAGTAGAGTCCTATAGACCGACACTATGCCTATGTCGAAACGGTTGGTGGACCGATCCGTAGATTATGCTGCCACCCATGTTGGGTAAAAACCTCCATAGCCACCTGCTCCAATCGCGTACACACCGCCTTGAATAGCGGTAGGTACTCCGCACGTTATAGCATAGACCACATACGAAGCGAGTGCGTACAACGGAAAATAACCTGCAGAGGAGAAGCATTTTTGTCATTAAAAACCAAATCGTTTCTACATAGCCAAAGCGACCATAGTAAGGCGTACGCTCCCACCCTTATTAGCGTTTTGAATCTATTTGAAATACCATCCAACCAATGACCAAAAATATTGGCAACACTTGTGGGCGGATACAAATTTGACGCTATTTGGATGAATGACCACGTAGAACGCGCAAACTTGCATTGAAAAAAAAGGTGTTTGATTGTCTCGTCAAGAGTACAAAAACAACACTTCTTACTTCCTGGCCAGTTGCGTCGTGCAAGGTTGTCTTTGGTTAGCACAACACCTCTACGAAGATACCACATGAATATTTTAACTTTTAGTGGAATCTTTGCCTTCCAGATTTTCTTGTTATTGCTCTTGGTACCTCGAAATGCGTGGCGCATTATACATAGAGTCTACCGTGAAAGACCCCGATGTAGTAAGGTTCCAGTGAAACACATCACGTCCTTGCGTCGAGTTAATCAGATCCAGACGGGATAACAGATTATGCCATGACATAAGTCGGGCGCCAACCAAATCCCGCCTGAATGAAATATTCGGCGGGGATGAGCTGAGCACCTGCGCAATAGTATTGTTCTTATCGCGAGCAATGTTGTACAAGGCTGGATATTGTTCTCGGAGACTGGCATTGCCTAGCTAGATGTCTTCCCAGAAACGAATCTCTGACCCGTCCTTTATCGCGAAAGACCCAAAGCGAAAGAGTTGTTTCTTTGCTGCCATTAGGCCAGCCCAAAAGTGTGAGTCGCCAGGTTTCCAATATGCCTGAGACACCGCCTTTTGGCCTAGATACTTATTGCGCAGCATGGTTTGCCAAACACCATCCTCAGTAAGAAGTTTGAACAACCATTTACTAAGTAGGGCCTCATTCTTGACCTGCAGGTCATGAATTCCAAAACCACCTTGGTCTTCGGCCTACAAACCACGCTCCATTTGGTCACCGGTATTTTTCTTTTCACCATCTCCTTGCCAAAAGAATCTAGACCTAAAATAGTCCAATTTGCAAGACTCCTTTTGGGAGTTGGAAGAAAAAAGCATATAGAGAACCATATTTGTGAGGACAGAGTTTATCAAAACCATCGTCCTCCAACCGAGAGCAACTTGCCTTTCCAACTGCTCAACCGTTTCTCTAGCCGCTCCTCTACATGCTTCCACTCCGCAATGGTGAGACGTCGATAATGACTAGGTATTCCCAGATATTTGATCGAATTGGCCAAGTCTTGCAACCAAACAGTCCGCGTAATCGGCCGCTGCCTCCACGGCTTCTCCAAAGCGTAACACTTCGCTTTTATGGAAGTTAATTTTAAGACGACATTTGCTCAAACGCGACAACAGGAGTTTCATGTTTGAGCCTTGTCCAGTCATGTTCCATAAAAGTATTGTGTCATCAAGATATTGCGAAATAGAGGCCACCATCCACAAGGTGTGGCACTACCCCACAATTTGCCCGCCCCGCTTGGCGCTCAATCGAATAGCCAACATGTTAGCCACAATGTTAAATAACATTGGGGACATGGGGTCACCCTGCCGTAGTCCTTTTTTTGTCTGGAAGTAATGACCTACATCATCATTGACTTTGATGGCCACACTACCTCCAGTTACAAAATTTTGGATCCACTTGCACCATTTTTCGAGAAACCTTTCATCCTTAGGGCCTGTTGGAGAAAAGACCATTTGACCTTGTCATAGGCTTTTTCAAAGTCAATTTTGAATACTACTCCACTTAGGTTTTTCCGATGCATCTCGTGGACGGTTTCATGCAGGATTACTACGCCATCAAGTATATTCCTTCTTTGCATGAAAGCCGTTTGAGATGGTCGGACAACATTGTTAGCTACCGAGTTAAGCCGATTCGTAGCCACTTTGGTGAAAATCTTGAAGCTGACATTAAGGAGGCATATGGGTCTGAACTGCTGGATCCGTTCAGCCTCCTTAATCTTTGGCAACAAGACAATCTCGCCAAAATTAAGCCTAAATAGCTCAAGTCGGCCGGCATGAAGACAATTGAACAACTCCATAAGGTCATCCTTGATGATATCCCAGAAATTCTGATAGAATTCTGCGGGGAAACCATCTGGGCCTGGAGCTTTGTTATGTTCCATTTGGAACACCGCAGCTTTCACCTCCTCTTCCGAGAATGGTGCCGTCAGAATATCGTTTTCTTCTGCCGTGACTTGTGGAATGTCATCTGTTCGGGTCTCGTCGAGGGTGAAATTCCCTTCAGCCGGCGCTCCGAACAGAGATTTGTAGTATTTGGTGATATAATTTTTGAGCTCCTCTTGACCTTCGATCCGCCCCTCATCTTGTTGGAGACTATAAATACATTTCTTCCTATGCCGCCCATTAGCGACCAATAGACTAGTGCATCTTTTTGGAAGTGATGATTGTCCTGCAATAAGTATAAACTAGATCGGGATCGCACCTTGGCGCGAGAGTGCCGGTCCTAATGTTTTGGTCATGCAGGTAATGCTAAGTCAGTAGTAATCCAGGTTTAACACATGCTATTAAATTATGATCACTGAAAAGTTTGTTAATACAAATTAATAATTTTAAGTTGGACCTTTCCATGATCAAACTTTAGTTTCTTTGTGCGTTCCTATAACAAAATGCAATTTACACGGAAATAATTTTAAACTGACTGAATATTACTCCCTCCGTTCCGAAATAATTGTCTTTCTAGCCATCTCAAATGGACTACAACATACGAATGTATGTAGACATGTTTTAGATGTAGATTCATTCATTTTGTTCCGTATGTAGTCACTTGTTAAAATCTCTAGGAAGACAATTATTTCGGAACGGAAGGAGTATTTCATAAAAACAAATTGTTAAAGCAGTGAAGCTTCAAAATAGGCACTTCCCCAACACATGTGCATATTCTAATTCTGATACAGCCAAGTGCAAACCTGAACTTACGAAAATAATATCGGTTTGAAAACATCCAGGAATCTAAGTTGACTAAAACAAATGTCAGTTTAGCTCAAAGCTAAGCACAAAATGATATCTAATGTAGGAAATTGCTGAGCAAAAATATTTTGAGCCAGATAAATTAACTGGAAATTTTGTTTTTGTGACCTACAACCCAAATATGTCAACGGCCTGGACTGCAAGTTATGTGGCGACTGGGCCGGTGGCCTCGTTATGCTCCATGACGCCGGTGGAAGTGTTCATTGAGTATTAGAAAATATTCATTGGAAAACTATTTTTTTCACGGTACTACAAAAATCATTGTGTTTTTTCATATTTATTCATAGTGTAATTCAAAGCCTCTTACTGTATATTGAAAAGTTTTCATTTTGTATTGAAATAATATTCAACAGCTTAATAAATTTATTCACCGTGTATTAAAAAAATATGCTTGACATATCTTTAAAAAACCATTAATTCTGCATTTAAAAAAGGAATCATGTATTATGATGTGCTCATGTATGTGTCGGAACTCAGATTTTTTCTATTTATTTTTTGCGAACGGGAACTCAGGAAATGGTTTTGTGTTCTGACACATTTTCATGCCAACCATATGATCAAAGGCGAAATTCCGATGCACACGATTGTTTGACAAACAATCTTTTCCACGATGCTCCCATCCACGGCTGCTGCATGCAAAACCGTGCACAAACAATCGTCCATGTAGCAGCGCTCGATAAAAGGCCTGCCTGCAAATGTCGGCCTGTGCGTCCCGTTGGCACATGTGGTACAGGACCCCTAGTTTGTCTCAAAAAAAAAAATGTGGTACAAGGACCCCTGTGCCGTCTTTCACGTAACATCGTTCGCCAGCATATACACCAGACAATCCCGAAGCGAACCTGATGCATATATCGCGTCTACTAGTACATCACGCAGAACAAATTGGATATCATAGGTGCAAGAAATACTGCCACGCGGAAGAATTGCAAAATTAGTATTAGAAGAAAACCGACCACAAGCAAAATATTAACAGTCTCCTAATGACTTCCTTTTTCGGTGGTCTCTTAATGACTCAGTAGGATCAGTATGGACTTTAAAAAACAACGTTATTAAAGCACAAATGGTCCCCAAGGAGCACATGGTTACAGGACTAGCAGAAAATTGAAAGAAGAAACAAATAATCTAGCCACTTTTGGCTTCGGTACACCCCACTAAACACATTGAGGGCTGAGATCTCTCTATACCCTTCATAATAAAGGGTAGGATAGTCTTTTCATCGCGCGTATACGCGGCATCTTTTTTTCTTGCGACGCCCTCAGCTGTTTTTCACTTTTTTTTTAGAAGAAAAAACGAGGTGCAGGTAACATGAATCGAAGTCAAGACCTCTTGGTCAAAGGAGGACCACACTAACCAATTCCTTTGAGGGGTAAAAACCCGATTTATTCATTAAAATCCACATGAAGTGGGATACGTCTTAGGTCGTGTGGGACGCCAAACCAAATGTGGCGACCCGGAACTCTAGAGAAAGAAAATTTGGCTAAACTGTGTGCTTCATAATTCACAGCACGAGACTCAAAAGAAAAAGTACAATGGAGTGCAGCTGCATGGATATTAATCACGCCGATGATCGCCCCGTATGCTCCTCTTGCACTCATGTGAATATCTGAAATGACTTGCTGACAATCGGATGCTACAACGAATTGTTGTATGTGTAGGCCTTCAGCAAGGGCTAGAGCTTCGCGACACGCTATCGCCTCAATAGTGGCCGGGTCGAGTACCCCTTCTAAGACGAGAGCCAAGCTACCCAAGTAATTTCCTCCCTAATCTCTGCAAACCGCAGCTGCTGATCCTCCTCCTCTTCCTAGCACTCCCGCATCAACATGGATCTTACAATATCCAACGGGAGGCCTCTTTGGTTTCGGATTTGCTTGATGAGGTACAGTATTCCGCACTGGGGCATTCAAATTGTTGCTAATCAGTGACAGATCTTTGAGAAACCTGTCAATGAAACTGTGGGTCACTTGGGGGTTTTGGAAAATTGCTTCATGTATTACCAATTAGGACATCCAAATGTTTGTGGATATATTTTTTTTATTTTCTTCTACTTCAGTTCGCGGCTGGGCCGGCCCATTATTGAATTGGTCCTTTTATCACTATTTCTTTTTTGTTTTTTATTTGTTTTATTTCTTTCTTTAAATGCTCACCCTTATAAAATTTTGTTCTAAAATTTAAAAAATAATTCTCTTTTTAAAATGGTGTTCATAAAGTAAAAATATTCACATTCAGATATGTCAAAAAAATTGTTTGTTTCTTTCTAAATTTTTCAGAATGTCATTAAATGAACACATTTTAAAAGAGAGAACAAAATTTTGAACATGAACATTAAAAAAAACTTTATGAAATTTGAAATTTCAAGAAAAAAAATCAAAAAATATGAACAAAAGTTTGAAATCAATTTATTTTAAATTTCCGTGAACATTTTTTGTAATTGTGTAGAAAAACAAAGAACACATGACTATTTTCTAAATTCTAAATAAGTTTTGAAAGCACAAACATTATTTGAAAATGCAGAATTGTTGGACTCACAAAAACATAGCATGGTGCCCTGGAATGGTAATACAATGCCCTAGAATAAATTCGGTCCATTTGAACAATATAGAAAAAATGTACTCCGAGACGGAACCTTGCACCCAACCCGTACAACCTACCCGAACTTTTTTACACTTAAATTCATGAGCATTTTCTTAAATTCGCAAACCTTGTTTTCAAATTCATAACTTTTTTCCATATCCAGAAACTCTGTTCAACATTTCCAACTTTTTATAAATGGCCGTAATTTTAATGGAATTCATAAACATTCATTTTCAAAATTGATGAACTTTCGGCGAATGTTTGGGCCAGCCCAACAGGCACCGGACGAAACGATGTCGTCGCCTGGTTTTGCAAGGCCTGAGTATAATTATTTTTCTATTCCATTTTTCGTTTTTCTATTTTTAAAATAATTTCATTTTTTATGTTTGAACTTTATTATTAATTTTAAAAACTGTTTTCCAATTGGAAACATTTTTGGATTAATAAAAAATGTTATTCTTTTCAAATATTTTTTTACAAATTATAAGAAAATTTATAAATTTTGTGTTTTAAAAATGTCGATAAATTGGAAAAACGTTTTTCACCAATCCTTCATGTATTTTTTTCATTTCATTTTATTATTTATTCAGTTTTCCCCTTGTTTTCTTTGGTTTTTCTTTTTCCTTTGTTATAATTTCAGTTTTTCGCCGTTCTTTTGATTATTTCTTGGTTTTTTAGGGCGTTTAGTTTTGTGCCAGTTTCTCTTCGATTTTGTTTTTTATTTCTTCGTCTCCTCGTGGATTTTCATGCTTTTCTTTGGGCTTTTCGCTTTTGTTTGCTTCTGAGGTGTTTCTTCTATTTCTTTCTTCCGTTTCTTTGGTTTTTACTGCTTTGTCTTCGTATTTTTTATTTTTTCCTAAAACATATGTCTATATTCTTCATACCCATTTGTTCATTTATGTACATAGAGAACATTTTTAATACTTGTTTTAAAATTGAAGTACATGATTAATGTATTTTTATAATATATGTTTGTTGACAACTTTTTTCCTACACATTGTATCGATGTATATCAGTAACATTTTTAATACATGTTTCGATTTTTGAAATATACATGTTCAACAATTTTTAAAATTTTGCGTTTTGATGTTCAAATTTTTAATACACATTCTATATTTTTGTATGCATCGAAATATTTTTGTAAACTTTTAATATATATATATATATATATATATATATATATATATATATATATATATATATATATATATATATATATATATATATATATATATATATATATATATATATAGCAGAATAACTATTCTGCACACCACTTCCGCAGTGCACGCTGAACACAAGTGCACGTCATTCTTTAAACCAAGTGTGCTACAGCACTCGTAAGAGTGAACTTCTCGTCGGAAAAAACTGTACGCGTTATTTTTTCGGTACAGTTTTTCGCTCTAATTTTTTAACCGTTTATCGGAATGTTGTGTGTAATATATCGTTGAAAAGCTATTGATTAGGCGCAAATTCAACATGTTGAACACTTTTCAAGATTCCACACGGTTTAAGAGCAGCTTTGAAAATGGTGCGGCCCATGACGAGTGGCAGCGAGCGTTTTTTCGTGATTTCTTCTAAACATAATTTTTTTCAAGGACGAGAAAGTAGAGTGCACTTCACATCGGATGTAAATGAACCACAACACTATCAAGAAGTGAACCGCATTACTCTTTTCGCTTCCGTAGCAAATTTTTTTGCACTTACGGGATGAACAACATCATGCGCCCGACCGCACTGCTTGAGACTGAAAACCGCACTGCATCAGACTGTCAAGCGAACTTCATGATTTCTTTTTTTTGAGACTTAATATTTCCCACACGAAGAAGTGGAATACGGTTCATATTGAGGTGTAAATGAACCGCAGAGGCGAGGGCAACCACAATGCAATGTCATCAGAGAGGGCTGCATGGATTCTTTGTTACTCTTTCATTTTCTAAAACTACTTTTTTATCAACGAAGACATGGTGAGTGGACTACAGGGACGGATATGTAGACACGAGCGAACTACACTGGACTTCTTTAACAACAATAAAACTCCAACAAAACAATGAAACCGAATTTAGAAGATATCACACTGAACCACTTGCCGGTACCAGCCGAACTGCATCATTGTACACCATTCTTTTATAAAAAATATTACAAAGCGAGCTACACCATTGGAGAGCATGAGTTTAGAAAGCGAGCTGCAATAGGTTAGTTTTTTTTCATTCTTGTTGTATAGTGAACTGTAGGGGAGAGTAACGGGTCCAAGGGATGAGCAAAATGAATTTGTACAATGTTTTTTACCAGCATTTTTTTATCTCTACATTCTTTTTTAAAGAACTACATGCGCTACCAATGCGAACAGTAGGATACCTCGAGTGAACGACATAACATGGCGAAACTGAAACATACATCAAGATGAAATGATTTTAAAAAGAAAAAAGAAATGACGCCGGCCACGCTAGTGCTGTGTACTTCTCTCCCGCCGCCCGGGAACAACAACGAGTTAGGAAAGAGCTGCTTCTAGAGGGTCATTGCCAAACTGCAGCGACGATGCACACGCAGGAAGAGAGAAGCTTGTCGGAGATCCTGTGTTGATGAGGGTGTAGGAGGAGGGGGCGCTCGACAAGAAATTGAACTGCCAGACATAGAGCAGAGCAGTCAGATCTGAATAGGTAGAAAAACATGGAAAAAAGCATCAAAACGAACTGACTGAAGTAACTGGCCAAGGCGCATTCCCGCGCAGCTGATGCCGCTCGGCCGAGTTGCACTCATTTCACCGGCGAACTGCACACCAGCGAAAGTGCACTGTACGCGCGCCCAAGAGCTGCAGTCACACCACACTACACGGCATGACCCACCGAACCGCGCGACAACCCCATCGAACTGCATGGCTATTCCCGCAAGTGGTGGCAGGTGGCTGGGAGAGGGGGGCTCACCGGCGAGGGGAGGGGTAGAGATTGAGGTGGGGGGACTGCGGTCACCGGGTCGGTGGGTACTCCGGCGGGACGGTAGGACGGTGTAGGGGGCCGCCCGGCCTGGATCCGGCGGCGAGGCGTCACGGGAGGACCTGCACGGCCTGTATCAAGCGGCAGGGTGGCGCGGGAGGGCCGGCGCGACCTGGATCCGGCGGCAAGGTGGCGCGGAGGCCGCGGCGCTGGATCGATGGCCGGAGTCGCGGGAGGACCAGCGTTGCCTGGATCTGGCAGCAGGGTGGCGCGGGAGGACCGGCGTCGCCTGGATCCGGCGGCTGGGAGTCGCCAGGGGGTGGAGGAAGGGGGGCGCGACGCGGCCTGGATCCGGCGGCTCGACGTCGGGGGGTGCCGTCACGGCCTTGATCCCGTGGTGACTTGTGCTGGGAGGTGGATGGGGGAGGGGTGGTTCACCGGCGAGGAGAGGAAGGCCGTGGGGAGAGAGGTGGTGCGTTCGTGGGGGAAGAGAGGTGGTGCGGTCGTGGGTGAGGGAGAGAGACTAAGGTGGGTGAGTGGGCACGAGAAGATTGGGAGTGCCGTGGCCTGGGCGGGTGGGTTGTGGTCAGGGTGTTATCAGAATAACGACGGGTGTTATCATAATAGACTCACCCTAAACCCTAAACCCTAAACCCTAACCCTAACCCTAAACCCTATATATATATATATAGTGTTACTATTCATCACCCAGGGTGCAGAATAAGTTATTCTTCACCCGAGATAATCTTACGATCTCTTCTCAAATAAATTACATTTAGAATATAAATAGTTACATGCATATTGATTCAATATGTAAAATTTGGTACAAAAAATTGGTTATAAGACCAGAAAAATACATTTTATGTATGTTTTACACTATATTTTTACATTCGTAATTTTACGTAATATAATTTTTTTTACGATGAGTACATGTTTTTTACGTTCTCTTTTTATGTATGAAATAAAACAAAATTTACAAAACGTAAAAATACGGTGCATTGATGTCAAAATAGAGAGGGAGTGAAGAATAACTATTCCTCACCCAGGGTGACGATATGTGTCTTATTTATAACATAAGGATCATAGTACAAGCCACCCACATACCGACCTGGGGAAACTGAACAAATAGCAAAATGCTAGTCTTTGCGCAAAGAAACAACAGCCAAGTAGTAACATTATAAACAAGACCGAAGAAATCTCTGAGCATGACGCCGACGCCCGCGACCTGGCTCTGGAGCCACCACAGTAGCCATCAAAAAAAATATTACGATCACCTCCACACTCGAGCTCGATGTGGCTCCGTCGCTGATATGCAGTTTTGCGGACCTCCAGGGCATTCCGCCAAAGACGAAACCGTTACTGTCGAACGAATCAGACCAGGGGAACAACCTGTATGTCGGTGTCAAAACCGGCAGATCTCAGGTAGGGGGTCCCGAACTGTGCATCTAAGGATCAAAGGTAACATGATGCAGGGAACATGATGTTTACCCAGGTTCGGGCCCTCTTATGGAGGTAATACCCCATTTCCTGCTTGATTGACTTTGATGAGTATAGGGGTTACAAGAGTTGATCTACCTTGAGATCGTAATGGCTGAACCCTAGATGTCTAGCCTGTATGATTGTTCTTGCCCTACGTACTAAATCCTCTGGTTTATATAGACACCGAAGGGATCTAGGGTTGTACAGAGTCGGTTTACAGAGAAAGGAAGATGCATGATCCAAACGTCAAGCTTGCCATCCACGCAAAGGAGAGTCCCGTCCGGACACGGGGAAAGGTCTTTAATCTGATATCTTCACGGCCCATATAACATAGCCCGGACGCCCGAGGACCCCTTAGTCCAGGACTCACTCAGTAGCCCCTGAATCAGGCTTCAATGACGATGTATCTGGCGCGCAGATTGTCTTCGGCATTGCAAGGCGGGTTCCTCCTTTGAATACTCCAAAGCAGTCTTCTGCACATAAGAGCTGTATCCGGCCCTGCTTAACACGTACAACCTAAGTTGTAAAAGGCAACAATACTTAAAATAAGTCACGTCCTGTGACAACCCTAGCCCACTTTGCACTTGGACTAGCTTGTTGCTGCATCATGTCTAGAATACTGAAAGCTGAACTGAGGAAATTTGAAAGCCTTAAAAACATAAATAAAAGAAGGGAAAATACCCTAGAAATTTCATTCTTTGTTTCCAAGATGTCCTTTCGCAATGTTTGAGAATTTTGGCAAGAGTTATATATCAAATCAAAATTTAGGAACATTTTTAAGAATTTAATTTGGGCATTGAACTTAAATCAATACTATATTTGAATTTGACCTTATATTCAAATATATATTGAATATATGTTCAAATAACTGAAACAATTTTATGTGCTTTGGGATAATTCCATTGTGCTATATAAAATGTTCAGGGGAATTTTGTCACTATTTTTGAATTTGTTTTATTTAGAAACACTTGCAAAAGGAAGTAAATAAAACAAAACAGAAGAAAAATAAAAAAGAGCAGAAGACCTACCTGGCCTCACCTGTGAAGCCCACCGGAGAGGCCAGCCCACCCACCTGGCCCAGCACTGTGGCTGAGGCCCAGCCCAGCTCCCCACCGTCTTCCACCTCAACCAGTAGGCAGAGGCGTGTCGACGCGCGCGCGATCGCCGTGGCCTCCCCCCTGCCTGCTTCCCCTCCCCGGCCCTTCTAGCGACGCCATGGAGATGCCCCGTGACCCCTCTCTCCTCTCCCTCACTTGCTGCTCTCTCACCCCTCCTCTGCTTCTCTTATGCGCGGCCATCGAGCGCAGCCGCCACCGCCGACGAGCACCACCGTGGACACCGACCTCCCCACGCCCAGCTAGCTAGCGCACGAGCTCCTCCTCGCCGCGGCGCACCTCTTGTCGAGTCCCACTAGCCCGGACGCCCCGCGGAGACGCCTTCGAGCTCATCTCCTACCTCAGACCCACCGTTCGCCGTCGCTCGATTCGTTGCACTCCGGTCGTCTCCGAGCTCGCTGACCACCTCGTCCTCTCCGTCGAGAGCTCCTCTACCCATCCCCTCCTTCCCCGTGTGCGATAGCCTAGTGTAGCCCCCATCTCCATCGATGCCGGGACCTTGCTGGCGCTGGTCATGTTGCCGTTGTTGTTTTAGCTCACCCCCGTCAAAACTGAGCACATCACCCTGCTCCTAGTGAGACGAGGAAGCCGTAGACCCCCTCAGCCAGGCTCCCCGCGCTTCATAGACTCATCCGGCTGGATGCCGTACTCCGGCCACCACCGCGAGCTCGCTTCTGGCGATCTCGAGCCACCCTGTGCCCTCTCGTTGCCTCCCCTAGATGCGGTCGAGCGTGGGTTGCTCCCTGGTGCCCGCCGAGCACTAAACTGACGCCGGTAGCGCAATTTCGGCGTGCCTCCGCTGTAGGAAGAGGTCGCCACCGGCCAAACTCTGGCGAGCCGACGTGGTGCCCTTAGCTAATGCTAATGATCCTGCTAAACACCCACTAACACTACTAGGGAAAAGCCTAGCAGAAGCGCCGGTTTTGGGCCTATCAGTAGTGCGGGTACCGACGCTACTAATAAGGCGCTACAGCTAACGTATAGCAGTAGCGCCTATTGTCCCACGCTACTGCTATACATGAATAGCTGTAGCGCTCTTTAGAAAAGAGCGCTACTGATATTATGTGCAGCGTTGTTTACAGGGAAGCGCTACTGGTAAGGCGGCGCTACTGCTAAATTTCCCCCCTCACTACTACTAGTTTTATTATTTTTTTCCTGCATATTTGTTTTGTATTTGAATAGGCTTTCTACAATAATCTTTAGCATATCATCCACATACAAATGTAATCATAGCATATACATACAATTAGTCTCGTCAAATCATGTCATCATCATAATCATCATCCAACACAAAGTGGTCTCTTGTTATCAATCTCGAAAATAGCGATACAAGTCTCGATTACTTCCAAATACATCGTCATCCATCTAAACAATGATATATGCAAGAATAGCTATCACTTTGAGTACATGAGTTCGTATCCCTCTCTCGCATTAGCGTGAACCTAAACTAACTACTGCGTGTCGCTCGGAAACCAAAAACCGGTACACCTGGGCCTGACACTCCGGCCACTTGTCGTATATATACTCCTGGCGTAGCACTTCTTCGCCATCTATGATCTATGTGAATTATGCAATGCCATCTTGTTGCAAGACATTATATATGTGAATTATGCAATGTTATCTTGTTGCAAGGCATTATGTATGTGAATTATGCAATGCCATGTTATTCAGGCAAGCGTCATATATGTGAATTATATCATGCCGTCCTTTTTTTGTATTTCTCATTGCTTTTGTCGACAATGTTTGTATATTCAACTGCTCTTCCTGTGCATCAGCCATTTGAATTGGTGATGGAGAAATCTAGAGTGAAAACAAGGTCTTCAGAGCAGACAATGCTACCTGCTGAAGCAGATATCTTGCTGGTTACAGATAGCTCTTCAGAGGAGGATTCAGAGGCAGATGGTCAGTCCTATTATCCCCCTGAGGTGTATGCTCAAACTTGGCAGGGTTATATTACTCATATAATGCATATGTTGTATTGCAATGCTTATTTTTTACATCATATACACAATATTGAATGCCATCTCCTTAGTTGACACATCATATATGCAATTGCCCTCCGCTCACTTCCTTAGTATATAAATCATATATTTGAATTATGACATGCCATGATGTTTACATAGACGGCATGTATCTGAATTATGGCATGCCAACCCATTTTCTAAAGACATAATATAGTTATATCATCTCATCCTGTTTACATAGTCATCATATTTTAAATTATGTCATTCTATCCGTGAATTATGTCATGCCATCATGTTTCCATCGACGGCATGTTTGTGATTTATGGCATGCCAACCACTTTAATAGACACATCGTATAGTTATATCATGTCATCCTGTTTACATAGTCATGATATTTTGAAGTATGTCATTCTATCCTGTTTAGTTAGCCATCATACATGTGAAATTGTTGTTGGGAAACGTACTAATTTCAAAATTTTCCTACGCACACGCAAGATCATGGTGATGGCATAGCAACGAGAGGGGAGAGTGTTGTCCATGTACCCTCGTAGACCGAAAGCGGAAGCGTTAGCACAACGCGGTTGATGTAGTCGTACATCTTCACGATCCGACCGATCCAAGCACCAAACGTACGGCACCTCCGAGTTCAGCACACGTTCAGCTCGATGACAATCCCTGGGCTCCGATCCAGCAAAGCTTCGGGGATGAGTTACATCGACCGACGGCGTGGTGGCGATGATGATGTTCTCTTGGCGCAGGCTTGGCCTAAACTCCGCGACGATATGACCGAGGTGGAATATGGTGGAGGGGCACCGCACGGCTAAGGAACGATCCGTAGATCAACTTCGTGTCTATGGGGTGCCCCTGCCCCGTATATAAAGGAGCAAGGGGGGAGGCCGGCCGGCCCTTGTGGGCGCGCCAAGGAGGAGGAGTCCTCCTCCTAGTAGGAGTAGGACTCCCCCTTTCCTACTCCTACTAGGAGGGGGAAAGGAAGGGGAAGAGGGGAAGGAAAGAGGGGCGCCGCCTCCTAGTCCACTTCGGACCAGAGGGAGAGGGGGCGCGCGGCCCACCCTGGCCGCCTCTCTCTTTCCACTAAGGCCCATGTGGCCCATTAACTCTCCCGGGGGGTTCCGGTAACCCTCCAGTACTCCGGTTTTCTCCGAAAACGTCCGGAACACTTCCGGTGTCCGAATATAGTCGTCCAATATATCAATCTTTATGTCTCGACCATTTAGAGACTCCTCGTCATGTCCGTGATCACATCCGGGACTCCGAACAAACTTCGGTACATCAAAACTTACAAACTCATAATAAAACTGTCATCGTAACATTAAGCGTGCGGACCCTACGAGTTCGAGAACTATGTAGACATGACCTAGAACTATTCTCGGTCAATAACCAATAGCGGAACCTGGATGCCCATATTGGTTCCTACATATTCTATGAAGATCTATATCGGTCAAACCGCATAAGAACATACGTTGTTCCCTTTGTCATCGGTATGTTACTTGCCCGAGATTCGATCGTCGGTATCCAATACCTA
The DNA here is from genome assembly GCA_021437245.1 of Aegilops speltoides. Taxonomy (NCBI): domain Eukaryota; kingdom Viridiplantae; phylum Streptophyta; class Magnoliopsida; order Poales; family Poaceae; genus Aegilops; species Aegilops speltoides. The sequence goes on along the minus strand of CM038141.1, from coordinate 54,236,295 downwards.
GTTCAATCTCGTTACCAGCAAGTCTCTTTACTCGTTACGTAATGCATCATTCCATAACTAACTCATTAGTTACATTGCTTGCAAGGCTTATAGTGATGTGCATTATCGAGAGGGCCCAGAGATACCTCTCCGACAATCGGAGTGACAAAACCTAATCTCGAAATACGCCAACCCAACATCTACCTTTGGAGACACTTGTAGTACTCCTTTATAATCACCCAGTTACGTTGTGACGTTTGGTAGCACCAAAGTGTTCCTCCGTAAACGGAGTTGCATAATCTCATAGTTTCGTGAACATGTATAAGTCATGAAGAAAGCAATAGCAATATACTAAACGATCAAGTGCTAGGCTAACGGAATGGGTCATGTCAATCACATCATTCTCCTAATGATGTGATCCCATTAATCAAATGACAACAGATGTCTATGGTTAGGAAACATAACCATCTTTGATTAATGAGCTAGTCAAGTAGAGGCATACTAGTGACTATATGTTTGTCTATGTATTCACACATGTATCATGTTTCTGGTTAATACAATTCTAGCATGAATAATAAACATTTATCATGATATGAGAAAATAAATAATAACTTTATTATTGCCTCTAGGGCATATTTCCTTCAATTGTGTCATGCTATCCTGTTTAATTAGCCATCATATATGTGAAATTATGTCCTGCTATTCTGTTTACTTAGACAACATAAATGTGAATTATTTCATGCCCTGTTTTCTTCCCTACTATCCATTGCACTGTCTATCTTACAATGTCTCAGACATTCAATTACTTTTCTTGTTTATCAGCCATTTCAATTGGAGGGAGTGATGGCAGATCTCGTGGGAGTAAAAACATGGTCTTGAAAAAGATCGTGCTACTGTCGATGCAGATAGAACCACGGTTGTACTTGCCCAAGAATCAGCCCCACCACACATAACCCACACTCATGCAGATTGTACCCCTACCCAGTTGGACAGAGAACCAGCGGGGTCCCTTCTAACCCCAACCCTAGCAGATAGACACCCAGTTCCCGTTGACACAGCACCATCTCCACCACAGAGCACCCAAACACGAGCAGTTAGTAAGGCAACTGCAGTGCCCAAATCACGAGGACCACCACTCCGAACCCGAAGTCAACGCTTAAAGCAGAAGAAGAATTGTTCTTAGGCCAGGTTTCGTAGCTATGGTTCATACTACTTTGCTCTTGCATCACTGTATTTACTGATACCAACCAATTTCAAATTTGAAGGATGCAATTGAAACTCCAATGGCGCAACAGGTATGTTTTAAACCTGTTTCTTCAACGTGTTTGGCTGTTTTCTATTGTAACTTGCTCTATGTTGATTTCAGTTTCAATTGAATAAGCAGTTATGTTCTCATGCCATGCACATTACAAGTGTTGTTATTGCTGTGTAGTTTCCCACACTTATATTCTATCTATGCTGCTTTGTCTTAAATAGATATGATTTGAACTGTATCTATCTTGATTTGGCAACATAAACTAGAATGATATAGACCATACAATGACCATACTACATAGATATATGTTTGTTTCATTGTGTTATCCTGTCCACCTTACTACTGAACTGGTTTACCAAAATGAGTTTCATATACTACATTGTAAACTTGAGATGTGTTTGTTTGTTTCTCTTTTAGAACACGGATAAAATATTGGAGAAGAGTACCCTATTATGCAATGGTAAAGGAAGTAATGCAGATAAGGTTCAAGATAGTGAGACATCCCTGGTGGTCTCCAAGAAAGCTGATAAAAACTATATTGAGGACACTGAGACAACCCCAAAGTCCTGTCTTGATGTAGTGTTCGAGTTACTGGCTACCACTGCTGGCACCATCTCTTCGAACTCGTTGCCTGAATCAGTTCGGCTTCTTGAGTCTCAACTTCAAGTTGAAAGACATCGATCAGATGTTATGCGACAGGAAGCCGAAGGACTGAGGAAGTCCCTGCAAAATTCAGATGCATACTTTCTAGTGCAACAAAGAAATTTGGAGGACTTAAGCGCCAAACAAGAGAAAGTTAATAAGCTTGCTAAGCATCTTGCCAGCATTATGGGTACCCAGGATATTGTTTCTTGAGCTCTTCTGAAGTGGTTTCAGTTCTAGACTAGTTTTGTTGCGGCGTTTATATGCTGTTGTGTTCCCTATATTTGCACTGGTGGCGAACTTTGATGCCCAATGGATGTAATATCTTATATTTACTAATTGGAGGCAGCTTTCGAGCCTTCACGCTAATCCACATCATCAAGATTAATTCAGCCATTAGATTTAAAATTTAATGGTTCAGATTTATTAAAAGATTCTCCCTTATAAAACCAGATCGTGTACGTAAAGAATTGAACTGACACGAACAAAAAAGGAGACACTGCCTATATTAAAAAAAGCATCACGTAAGAAAAGAGTCCTAATGCTATACAATAACAGCCATCGTGCCATAGAAAATAATATCATCAAGCACAATGTCCAGATTGAGAAAAAGCATGTGCGTCCTCCCTTTTGAAGGAAAAAAGATACGTACAAAGAGAACAACTTCTGCACGCGTTAAAAAAACTAAGCCCACATCCCAATTACCGCCAAAGTCAATACCAGGTCCATGTCTGCTTGAAGAATAAAAAAAGGCACGTACAAATAATGAGTCCACTAGCCTCACGTTAGAAAATCTATGTCTGACTAAGAAAAACGCATGTTCCAAAAAAAAAGACTGAGAAAAAAGTATACGTACAAAAAGAAGATTCACTAAAAATAAAATAAGTTAGACACAAAAGTACATAAAATCTCTCGCTAATGGTCCTAGATATTATCCCAGCCAAGGTTATTAATTTAATACGAAAATAACCTAATTTGTACACAAGGCGGAATATATGCATAAACTGTCACTCATCGGAAAATATTATATGAACTTAAACCCATCAGGAAACATAATTAAAGGAATAGCATTGCTTTTTATGTGGCGGTTGGAATGTCGTTGCTTTTTTTGGTAGGGTTGGAAAAGTAGAACGTTGAGTATCTCAAATAGGGACATTTCCCAACTAGAGCCATTAGTATTTAAAGATTTTATTTTGAGGTACAATTTTTCATGTGTTATGGACACTATATTGCTTGCGTTGAATCTACGTAGGTACGCTCTCAATTCTCATGATTAATTTTCTTTCACATTATCCAGATTGAGATGAAACAAACAACCATGTATCTGTTTGCTTCAAGTAAGAAAAGAGAAACATAGAAAATAGGAAACATGTTCACGATAAAAAAGAAGTAAATTGAAAGTGCACATACAGAAATTTCTCCACAATGGATTGATGGGACAAGGACGCACTCCATACAAAAATGAAGCCTATAATAAATTTCTCCAAAATGGATTGCTTCAAGTGTTCTGTTATCATTTTTTGAATAACTTAGCATTTGTACAAGTGTTTGATATATGTAATTTATCCTCCTACATTTTAAATGTTAATAGACTTTTTAAATTATTATGTATCCTGATAATAGCTAGGCCGTGCAGGTGCACGGGTTGATGACTAGTGTGTAATAGCCGTGATAGCCTAGTGTAAGTTGCTTGCTTATTTATTTCCTTGTTGTCTTGTTTATTTGTTTGCTTGTAGTCAGTGCAGTTCTTTTTCTGCGGTTTGCTGCCTGCAATAACCTATTTTTTAAAACTAGGCCACAATAACCATGGGCTAATATTTACTGTAGTGACACTGGACCTACGGGCCGTAGAAACAGTAGGCCTTCTACGGGCCGTATAAACAGTGGGCCTTCCACGGGCCATAGAAACAATGGGTCTTCTACGGGCCGCAGAAACAATGGGCCTTCTACGGGCCGTATTATCAATGGGCCTTATACATGCAGTATGATCGATTGGCCAAACATGGGCCAATAACATGCCGCATTATGGCCGTAAACGGGCTAGAGTTGGAATCGTCCATTCATGGGCCGACCATAACGGGCCATCGTTAATAGGCCGTATTTCATGATGCTATGAAAATGGCCCAACGTGTTAACGGACCACAAATGGGCCGACTGTAACCACAGGCTGAATTTGGCCCATAAGCAGAAAATGACAGTAACGGGCCATAATTAAACGAATGCTGGAAATGAGCCCAAGAATAAATGGGCTCTGAGAAGGCCAAAAGATAACATGGGCTGGAAACGGTCCAACGGAATAATGGGCCCTTAATGGGTATAAAGTGATACGCTGTTCATTACGGGCCAGTTTCACCACGGGCCGTTAATGGGTGTAAAGTAATACACTATTCATTACGGGCCAGTTTCACCATGAGCCGTTAATAGGCCAAGAGTTACATAGGGCCTCATATGGGCCGAAAGACGTCATGGGCCATACATGGGCCAGAAGTGAAAACGGGCTGGAATCATATTGGGTGGCCCAGATGACGCTACTGGGCCTAATTCAGATAGGGCGTAACGGGCCTTGGGTTAGCGGCCTGTAAATGGGCTATATGCGAACAGGCCGTTAACAGGCTTTACATGGGCCGACCCGCCACCTTTTGACCAAGTCAAATGGGCCGGCCTTTTCACAGGAATGGGCCTCTGTTGGGCCGTGCCATGTGTCGACGTATCATAGGCGCCTTCTGTCCAATGAGTGGATGACATCTGTCCCAACGGTGAGCCGACACATGTTTCCTCCAGCCAATGATGATTTTACACGTGGAAAATCCCCATTGGTCGGGGCTGTTAATGGGTTATCGGTTACAAAACCCGACCCGATAGCTTAACGGCGTTCCGTTATGGTGCATGCCACGTGTCGGTCACCCTTGATGAAAGCACTTCTGTGACGCGCGATTTGTCATCATGGAAGTGGACACTTCCGTGATGATAATTTTGGTAATGTCATGGAACACTTCTATGACAACACAGGTATGACTATCTTGATTCTGCCATAAATTTGTCATGGATGTACATGCATGACAAAAAACGCGACCTAGTGTGACAAACACGTATCATCACGGAAGTGTATTTTTTTTGTAGTGGTATCCGCGAGATCACATCTTGGAGCCTTCGTCGGTGGTCCGCCGGAGGGGGAATCGACCATGGAGGGCTTCTACATCAACACCATAGCCCCTTCGATGAGTTGTGAGTAGTTTACCACAGACCTTCGGGTCCATAGCTATTAGCTAGATGGCTTCTTCTCTCTTTTTGGATCTCAATACCATGTTCTCCTCGATCTTCTTGGAGATCTATTCGATGTAACTCTTTTTGCGGTGTGTTTGTCGAGATCCGATGAATTGTGGGTTTATGATCAAGTTTATCTATGAGAAATATTTGAATCTCCTCTGGATTCTTTTATGTGTGATTAAGTTATCTTTGCAAGTCTCTTCGAATTATCAGTTTGGTTTGGCCTACTAGATTGATCTTTCTTGTAATGGGAGAAGTGCTTAGCTTTGGGTTCAATCTTGTGGTATCCTTTCCCTGTGACAGCAGGGGCAGCAAGGCACGTATCGTATTGTTGCCATCGAGGATAAAAAGATGGGGTTTATATCATATTGCATGAGTTTATCCCTCTACATCATGTCATCTTTCTTAATGCGTTACTCTGTTCTTATGAACTTAATACTCTAGATGCATGCTGGATAGCGGTCGATGTGTGGAGTAATAGTAGTAGATGCAGGTAGGAGTCGGTCTACTTGTCACAGACGTGATGCCTATATACATGATTATGCCTAGATAATCTCATAATTATTCGCTTTTCTATCAATTGCTCGACAGTAATTTTTTCACCCACCGTAATACTTATACTATCTTGAGAGAAGCCACTAGTGAAACCTATGGCCCCTGGGTCTATCTTTTATCATATAAGCTTTCAATCTACTTTTATTTGCATCTTTACTTTTCCAATCTATATCATAAAATACCAAAAATGTATTTATCTTATCATACTATCTCTATCAGATCTCACTTTCGCAAGTGGCCATGAAGGGATTGACAACCCCTTTATTGTGTTGGTTGCGAGTTCTTTGTTTGTTTGTGTAGGTGCGTGGGCCTTTTGAGGAGCCTCCTACTGGATTGATACCTTGGTTCTCAAAAACTGAGGGAAATACTTACGCTACTATTGCTGCATCACCCTTTCCTCTTCAAGGAAAGCCAGCGCAAGCTCAAGACGTAGCAACTACTGGTACATACCCTCAGCCCCGAGGGTGAACTACTCCCTCCTTGTCATGGAGAGTGCCGGGATGATGAAGATGGCCACCGGTGATGGACCCCCCCTCCGGCAGGGTGCCGGAACGGGCTCCCGAGAGGTTTTTGGTGGCTACAGAGGCTTGCAGCGACGGAACTCCCGATCTATTGTTCGCTTCGATGTTTTTAGGGTATATGGGAATATATAGGCGAAAGAAGTCGGTCCGGGGAGCCACGAGGGGCCCACGAGAGTGGAGGGCGCGCCGAGGGGGGGGGGGTGGGCGTGCCCCCCTATCTCGTGGCCTCCTCGAAGCTTCCCTGGCTTGTACTCCAAGTTCCCTGGATTGCTTCTGTTCCAAAAATAAATTTTCCAAAGGTTTCATTCCGTTTGGACTCCGTTTGATATTCCTTTTCTTCGAAACACTGAAATAGGCAAGAAAACAACAATATGGGCTGGGCCTCCGGTTAGTAGGTTAGTCCCAAAAATGATATAAATGTGTAAAGTAAAGCCCATAAACATCCAAAACGGGTAATAGAATAGCATGGAACAACCAAAAATTATAGATACGTTGGAGACGTATCAAGCATCCCCAAGCTTAATTCCTGCTCGTCCTCGAGTAGGTAAATGATAAAAAAAGAATTTTTGATGTGGAATGCTACCTAGCATAATTCTCAATGTAATTTTCTTTATTGTGGCATGAATGTTCATATCCAAATGATTCAAACTAAAAGTTCATATTGACATAAGAAATAGTAATACTTCAAGCATACTAAATCAAGCAATCATATCTTCTCAAAATATCATGGCCAAAGAAAGTTATCCCTGCAAAATCATATAGTCTGGCTGTTGCTCTATCTTCATCCCACAAAGTATTTAATCATGCACAACCCCGATGACAAGCCAAGCAATTGTTTCATACTTTAGTAATCTCAAACTTTTTCAACTTTCACGCAATACATGAGCGTGAGCCATGGACATAACACTATATGTGGAATAGAATGGTGGTTGTGGAGAAGACAAAAAGGAGGAAGATAGTCTCACATCAACTAGGCGTATCAATGGGCTATGGAGATGCCCATTAATAGATATAAATATCAGTGAGTAGGGATTGCCATGCAATGGATGCACTAGAGCTATAAATGTATGAATGCTCAATAAAAGAAACTAAGTGGGTGTGCATCCAACTCGCTTGCTCACGAAGACCTAGGGCACTTTGAGGGAGCCCATCAATAGAATATACAAGCCAAGTTCTATAATGAAGATTCCCACTATTATATGAAAGTGACAACATAGGAGACTCTCTATCATGAAGATCATGGTGCTACTTTGAAGCACAAGTGTGGTAAAGAGGATAGTAGCATTGTCCCTTCTCTCATTTTTCTCATTTCATTTTACCCCTTTTTTCATTTTCTTCTTTTTTCTTTTTTTTCTTTTTTTGGGGCCTTTTTCATTTTTTTGGCCTTTCTTTTCTTTTTTTTTTAAAGTCCGAAGTCTCATCCCGACTTGTGGGGGAATCATAGTCTCCATCATCCTTTCCTCACTGGGACAATGCTCTAATAATGAAGATCATCACACTTTTATTTACTTACAACTCAAGATTACAACTCAATACTTAGAACAAGATATGACTCTAAATGAATGTCTCCGGCGGTGTACCGGGATATGCAATGAATCAAGAGTGACATGTATGAAAATTATGAAGGTGGCCATGCCACAAATACGATGTCAACTACATGATCGTGCAAAGAGCAATATGACAATAATGATGCCGTCATATAAATGGAATGGTGGAAAGTTGCATGGCAATATATCTCGGAATGGCTATGGAAATGCCATAATAGGTAGGTGTGGTGGCTGTTTTGAGGAAGGTATATGGTGGGTGTATGGTACCGGCGAAAGTTGCGCGGCACAAGAGAGGCTAGCAATGGTGGAAGGGTGAGAGTGCGTATAATCCATGGACTCAACATTAGTCATAAAGAACTCATGTACTTATTGCAAAATTCTACAAGTCATCAAAAACAAAGTACTATGTGCATGCTCCTAGGGGGATAGATTGGTAGGAAAAGACCATTGCTCGTCCCCGACTGCCACTCATAAGGAAGACAATCAATAAATAAAATTGTGCTCCAACTTCATCACAAAGCGGTTCACCATACATGCATGCTACGGGAATCACAAACTTCGACACAAGTATTCTTTAAATTCATAATCACCCAACTAGCATGGCTCTAATATTACCACCTCTAATATCTCAAAACAATTATCAACTATCAAATTGATCATAGCATCCAATTCACTTTCTATGATAGTTTTTATTATACCCAACTTGGATGCCTACCATTCTAGGACCAATTTTATAACCATATCAAATACCATGCTGTTCTAAGAGACTCTCAAAATAATATAAGTGAAGCATGAGAGACTAACAATTTCTACAAAATTAAGCCACCGTCGTGCTCTAAAAGATATAAGTGAAGCACTAGAGCAAAAACTATCAAGCTCAAAAAATATAAGTGAAGCACATAGCGTATTCTAATAAATTATAATCAAGTGGACTTCTCCCAAAAGGTGTGGACAGCAAGGATGATTGTGGAAAACTAAAAGCAAATACTAATATCATACAAGATGCTCCAAGCAAAACACATATCATGTGGCAAATAAAAATATAGCTCCAAGTAAAGTTACCAATGAACAAAGATGAAAGAGGGGATGCCTTCCGGGGACATCCCCATGCTTAGGCTTTTGGCTATTCTTGAATATCTTGGGGTGCCATGGGCATCTCCAAGCTTAGGCTCTTGCCACTCCTTATTCCATAGTCCATCGAATCTTTACCCAAAACTTGAAAACTTCACAACACAAAACTCAACAGAAAACTCGTAAGCTCCGTTAGTATAAGAAAAAAATAAAACCACCACTTCGGTACTATAATGAACTCATTATAAATTCATATTGGTGTAATAGTAATCTGTATCAAACATATACTTCTGGAACTCCAAAAATTCTACAAAGTTAGAAAGTCCTAAAAAATTTGTGTACCAATCCAGATAAAAAAGAATCAGCTCAGAAGAACGTTTCCGTGAATTATCAAAACTAATTTACTGGGTCCAAAAGTTTCTGATTTTCAGCAGGATCAACACAACTGTCACCATAAACTATCCTAAAGGTCTTACTTGGCACTTTATTGAAACAAAAGCTATAAAATATGATTACTACAGTAGCATAATAATGTATACACACAAAAATAGTAAGGGTAAATATTGGGTTGTCTCCCAACAAGCGCTTTTCTTTAATGCCTTTCTAGCTAGGCATGATGATGGCAATGATGCTCACATAGAAGATAAGAATTGAAACATTAATGGAGCATCATGAAGCATATGACTAGCACATTTAAGCCTAACCCACTTCCTATGCATAGGGATTTTGTGAGCAAACAACTTATGGTAACAATAATCAACTAGCATAGGAAGGCAAAACAAGCATAGCTTCAGGATTTTCAACACATAGAGGGGAAACTTGATATTATTGCAATTCCTACAAGCATATGTTCCTCCCTCATAATAATTTTCAGTAGCATCATGAATGAATTCAAAAATATAACCATCACCTAAAGCATTCTTTCCATGATCTACAAGCATAGAAAATTTACTACTCTCAGCATAAGCAAAATTCTTCTCATTCGGAATAGTGGGAGTATCATAGGAGACTTGAATACTATAAATTGTTTCCACATTAAAAGAGTAATGTTCAGAAAGAGGGTAATCATAATCATGACAAGTTTTATAAATATAATCATCACTACTTTTTATAGCATAAGTTTCATCACAATAATCATCATAAGTAGCAACTTCGTTCTCATCATAATCGATTGAAACCTCTTCCAAGATAGTGGAATCATCACTAAATAAAGTTGACACTCTTCCAAATCCACTTTCATAAATATTATAAGATTCAACATCCTCCAAAATAGTGGTATCATTACTTCCTAAAGTTGACACTTTTCCAAACCCACTTTCATCAATATAATCATCATAGGTAAGAGGCACGCTATCATTATAACAACTTTGCATATCAAAACTTGGGAGGCTAAAGATATCATCTTTATTATACATAGCAACCCCAAGCTTGGGACAAACATTAATTACAGCAAATGTATTCTCAAATATTTCATCCTCATCAAACATAGCTTCCCCAAGCTTGGGCCTTTTCATATCATAAGCATAATCACTCTCATCATTAATAGTATGGAAAGCACCAATAGTATAGCAATTATCATCATCACAATGAGTAGTGGGAGCAACATCATTTGGGAGGGATACCTTTTTACCTTTGTTGCTCCTTCTTTTCTTTTTCTTCTTCACATTATGTGTGGGTTCAACCTTCTCCTTTGAGCTCCTTATTGATGAGATTGTTTGAATAGAAAGCTCCTCCTCATTACCTGATTCATCATAAGAAATAATAGGAGGATATTGGGAAGTCTCTCCCTTTCATTAGTATTCTCTTCCTCTTCTATTTGCTTTCTTTTCATTAGGTAATTGACAATATAAGGATTTTCAATGCAATTCACCGCACAATACATATAAATTTCCTCTAGATCAATATCAAGATAATTCTCAAGATTAAATTCTGGAATAAGCTTAGTTGCACGTTTCAATTCTTCATAACCCAAAAGCAAACTAAGTTCATTATGATGCACAAGGGAAATCAATTCATCACAATTTTTGGACACGATTCGATCATGAAACAATTTGCATCGGAGATTTAAATGACCACGTTCATTGCAAAGTTCACAAGTATGGTAAAGATATCTTAAATTTTTAGCACTAACATTAAGCCTTTCTTGCAACCCTTTAGTTTCTAAATAATTATACCTCTTGCAATATCTATTTTCCCTATTTGGTGTGTACTTGCAAAACCAATCTACTCCACAAAAATCGACATGCTTATAAGAGATATTTTCATCATAGCTAGTGCAATCATCATTAGTACTATGGATATTCAAAGAGTTCATACTAACAATATTGCAATCATGCTCATCATTCAAAGATTTAGTACCAAGCATTTTAATGCATTCTTCTTCTAGAACTTGAGCACAATTTTCCTTTTCATCATTCTCACGAACGATATTAAAAAGATGAAGCGTATGAGACAGACTCAATTCCATTTTCTTGTAGTTTTCTTTTATAAACTAAACTAGTGATAGAACAAGAAACAAAAAGATTCGATTGCAAGATCTAAAGATATACCTTCAAGCACTCACCTCCCTGGCAATAGCGCCAGAAAAGAGCTTGATGTCTACTACACAACCTTCTTCGTGTAGACGTTGTTGGGCCTCCAAGTGCAGAGGTTTGTAGGACAATAGCAAATTTCCTCCAGTGGATGACCTAAGGTTTATCAATCCGTGGGAGGCATAGGATGAAGATGGTCTCTCTCAAACAACCCTGCAACCAAATAACAAAGAGTCTCTTGTTTCCCCGACACACCCAATACGGTAAATTGTATATGTGCACTAGTTCGGCGAAGAGATGGTGATACAAGTGCAATATGGATGGTAGATATAGGTTTTTGTAATCTGAAAATATAAAAACAGCAAGGTAACTGATGATAAAAGTGAGCATAAATGGTATTGCAATGCTAAGAAACAAGGCCTAGGGTTCATACTTTCACTAGTGCAAGTTCTCTCAACAATAATAACATAATTGGATCATATAACTATCCCTCAACATGCAACAAAGAGTCACTCCAAAGCCACTAATAGCGGAGAACAAACGAAGAGATTATGGTAGGGTACGAAACCACCTCAAAGTTATTGAGGGAGTCCTGGACTAGGGGGTGTCCGGACAGCCGGACTATCATCGTCCGCCGGACTCCAAGACTACGAAGATACAAGATTGAAGACTCTGTCCCGTGTCCGGATGGGACTTTCCTTGGCGTGGAAGGCAAGCTTGGCGATACGGATATGTAGATCTCCTACCATTTTAACCGACTCTGTGTAACCCTAGCCCTCTCCGGTGTCTATATAAACCGGAGGGCTTTAGTCCGTAGGACAACAACCATTACAACAATCATACCATAGGCTAGCTTCTAGGGTTTAGCCTCCTTGATCTCGTGGTAGATCCACTCTTGTACTACCCATATCATCAATATCAATCAAGCAGGAGTAGGGTTTTACCTCCATCGAGAGGGCCCAACCAGGTAAAACACCGTGTCCCTTGTCTCTGTTACCATCCGCCTAGACGCACATTCGGGACCCCTACCGAGATCCGCGGTTTTGACACCGACATTGGTGCTTTCATTGAGAGTTCCTCTGTGTCGTCACCGATAGGCTTGATGGCTTCTCCAATCAACAACAACAACGTCCAGGGTGAGACTTTTCTCCCTGGACATATCTTCGTATTCGGCGGCTTCGCACTGCGGGCTAATTCACTTGGCCATCTGGAGCAGATCGAAAGCTACGCCCCTGGCCGTCAGGTCAAATTTGGAAGCCTAAACTTCACGGCGGACATCCGCGGAGACTTGATCCTCGATGGATCCGATCCGCAGCCGAGCATGCCGCACTGTCGCGATGGGCATGATCTAACTCTACCGCCGGACGGTACCTCGGAGGCCGCACACGAATCCGCTCCGATCCTTAATTCGGAGCCGATCACGCAGATCGAGGACGGGTGGCTGCAACTTCTACGGCGATGGAGCCGAACACTGACCTCGTCCCTTATAAAACTCGTGACTCCGAGGTGCCGGACTCCCTGCCGGACTCCGAACCTCCTGCGCCCCTGCCAATCGAATCCGATTGTGCGCCGATCATGGAGTTCACCGCCGCGGACATATTTCAGCACTCGCCCTTTGGCGACATCTTAAATTCGCTAAAGCATCTCTCGCTATCCGGAGAGCCCTGGCTAGATTATGGCCAGGATGGATGGGATGCGGACGACGAAGAAATTCAAAGCCCACCCACCACCCACTTTGTAGCCACCGTCGATTTATCTAAGCGACATGCTAGACTATGACTCAAGACATCTACGGTATGAGCAGCGATGCGGAGATTTAACAAGAACCAGCACCTACAGGGCACTGGAAGACCACCTCGTCATATGACATATACATGGTGGACACCCCAAAAGATGGGGACGGCGAAGAAGCAGCGGAGGCAGATTCCTTAAAGAAACAGCCCAAGTGCCGACGTCAGCGGCGCCGCTCTAAATCCCGCCACGGCAAGAATGGAGATTCCGGCACAGGAGATAATAACACCCCAGAAAGTGCCGAAGACAATCCCCTCTAGCAAGATTCAGCGCAGGAGGATACAGAAGCAAGCCCTCATGAGAGAGCGGTAGACGAAGAGGTCGAGGATGATAATTACATACCTCCTGTCGTGGATTTGTCACAGCAGATGTCCTAGCGTGAGGACTTAGTCGTGGAGCCATCGCTACGGGTTTACCTGAAGGGGTTAAAGCGGACACAAAAACACAAGGGTTTTATACTAGTTCGGCCCCTTCGATGAAGGTAAAAGCCTACGTCTAGTTGTGATGGAATTGATGTAGTCTCGATGGCTAGGGAGCAAACAAGCTTCGCCTAGGCTCGAGTTGTGGTTGTCTGTCGTTGAACCGTCGCCGAGTCGTCCCCTTATATACACGAGTGACGCCCGTCGGTTCATGGAGTCCCAACCGGTTCATACTCGTATCCCGGTTGGTATCTCTCTATTCCTAACTTACAATACAAGTTATACATCAGGCCGGTTTACGGCTACAAGTTCTAACCGACTATAGGCCTTGGGCCTTTCTCTGCTGATACCACTAAGGGAGTTAACTCGGCCCAAGCTGGCCGGTTTACACCTAGTGGTAATATCCCCAACATTAGGCCCCAGATTGATTTGAAAACGGTTCATGTCAATCCTTTGCAAAGCTTGTATCTTGGACATCTTCTATTGTCTGGTAAACCGCCGTGTCGTCATTACTTCTGGTCACTGTAAACCGGCATGACGTCATCCTGAAATTTGATCCTTTATAACGCCTTCTTTAATAGCAGGTTCACGGATCCACGCTTGACCTAGCTTGATCGCCTTATAAATAGGACCGAAGGGTCATTTCTTTCCTCCCTTCGTTTCCTCTTCTTCATCTTCCTCGCGCCGCTGCTCTTGGAGCTCCACCATCGTCGTCGACCTCTGCTTCGTCCTAGGCCGCTGCATCGACCTGAACGTACCAGAATACTGCGGCCTCTTTCCGCGTCTTCTCCATTCCCGGTAAGCTTCTTCCCCTTCTCGACTTAGATCTGTTTTTAGGGTTCCAGCTTCATACCGTGTTCTTCGTGCGTTTCCGTCTATTCTTTTAACTTTGAACCACACTGCGAATCTGTACTGTACTAATAGCGATTCCTACGCATCCGCTGTACTTTCTCATCTTAAGCCCATGGATCCTCTGCGTATATATCTGCCTCATAGTCCACTTCCATTTCTGCTTTACCTTCATGAAATTTTTCCTGTTTTCTGTAAACCTGTGTTGTGTGGTTGGGACTTTGACTGTCTTGAATTTTTGGCTGAACGTACTATCGATATACAGGCTGAGGTGAAAATCAAAGATGATCGGATTGCCGATTTACAAGCGGCTTTGAAAACCCAGCAGGCCGAAACAGAGAAGGCCAAGAAAGAGTTGACCAGTGCTTTGAACGCTGCTGAACAAGTGAAGGAAAGCTTGAAGAAAGAACAGGCGGACTGGGACACTGAGAAGGCCAATTTGATCAAACGAGCAGAAAATGCTGAAGCTGCCCTTAAACCGGTGGTAGATGATCTGACAGCCGTAAAACGGCAAGTACACTCTATGACTGCGGCAATTTTTGGTAAGCTTCCTTTGAACAGTTGTGATGTGTTGAACCTGCTGTATTATTACTCCGGTTTTAAAACTAACCGTTTTACTGTTGTAGGCACGCGCATTGGGCATTTAGGAAATGATGTGCGGAAGAAACTGAAGGCTGTCTACACCTTAGTAGAACAGTTATATACCGGAGCCTAGCGTATCATCACCACAGCCTCATGTAACAATCCGGCACCTTCTTTAATCCAAGACACTCTGAACCGGCTGTCCATGCTTCCTGCCCGGATTGAAGAGGTGAAAAAATCTGCTGCTCGAACCGGAGCGATTAACGCCTTGATCCGAGCCAAGGCATGGGTACCCGACTTTGATTCTGTGGAAGCAGCTCAAGGCTATCCCAGTGTTAAAGAAGATGGTTCTGATTTCAATGAAGAGGATTTACGGGCTATAAACCGTGCAGTACGCCCTCTGGCTTGTCAACTGGCCGAAGAAGCCGATTTGGAGCATTACCAAGCACAATATAATGATCAAAACAAGCGAGTGCCTGCCCCAACTTTTGAAGCGGAAAATCTGATCCCTCCAATCCGTAAGCATACTTACGCTCCTGATATTGAACCGTCTTCTCTGATCCACGAAGAGGCTGTTTTCCAAGCGCTAATGGGAATCGACTGGACCACTGTGGTTTTCCAGCCAATGGGTAGAGACGAGGAGGCTGAAGCGGCGGAGGATGAAGAGCAGGCTTGAACCGGTGGCCGGTTTAAATATCTG
This sequence comes from Aegilops speltoides, assembly GCA_021437245.1. Lineage (NCBI taxonomy): Eukaryota > Viridiplantae > Streptophyta > Magnoliopsida > Poales > Poaceae > Aegilops > Aegilops speltoides. The sequence continues at coordinate 54,220,586 of CM038141.1, read as the reverse complement.
TCGTTGGCGGTTTACCCAAAGAACAATGATCTCATTTGGGCACCGCGTTGCCTTGTAATAACTTTAGATTAAACTTTTCGCTTGAATATGCCTTCGTGCATAAGTAGTGAAACTTTTGCTTGATTCGTATTTCCTGCAACCAGAAGAAGTTGAACTTCGGTGGCGGTGATACCGCCAGCCGGTTTATGGTATTCAATATATATATATCAGAAACTTAAGAAATATGTGATACAAATACCTGCCGTTTCTGGGCATGAATATGGCGTAGCCAATACTTAAAGCGGAGGCCTTAAAAACCATGACCGTCTGTAAAGCGGGGAGAGGATAACTCCCATATAAAGCATGCTGAATCAGCACAAGGCCCCTTGTTATTCAATGATGATTAACAGGAGGAAGGTAAACCGGGCAGATAAAACTCTGGCGTAAAATTAAACCGTGTCATGTCAATGTGTAACTGACAGTTGAACCGGATAAAAGCGTTTGTCGGGTTTAAAAAAGACAACAAAAAAAATCGAATACCAATTATGAAAAAATATGGCAACAAAGGCAATAACTCTTTGCAAAAGAAAAGCTTTACTGAGCAGGTCAGATGGCATTACCATGGTCAGACGCAACCAAGCTCCCCGAAGGCGTAGCAATGGTGCAAGTCGGCCAGGTCCCCAAAAGACTCTTGGCGAGTACGCCGGCCAAGTGGCATGACATTGGTTCGGGTTCGACCAAGCCCCCAAATGACTCTGGCCCTATTAGCCGACCAAGAGGCGTGACCGGTTCAGACGTGACCGTGTCCCCAAATGATCTGGTGGCTTTCGCCTATCAAGAGGTGTTGCATTGGTTCGGACACGACCAAGCCCCCAAGTGATAAAAACAAATGTCAAGGGTAAACGGAGGCCGCTTTAAAAAGAATCACTCCATGTAACCACGCATGATAAGAAAGACAGAGACCCCGCTTTAGCTGAGGCTCCGATTTTTATTATATCGAAGATAATATATACATTGTCATGATATGTACATGAACTGAGCCGATGACTCAAGTGTAGTAAGGCCGAAGATGAGCTATATTCCACGGCCTGTTGGTCTCCTCCTCTGATGTACGTGAGTCTTGACGCTCTCGAATATCAATCAGATAGTATGATCCGTTGTGTAGATTCTTGCTGACCACAAAAGGTCCTTCCCAAGGTGGGGATAACTTGTGCATATCTGTCTGGTCTTGGATGAGGCGAAGCACCAAATCTCTTTCTTGAAAGGTTCTGGTTTTAACCCGGTGACTGTGATAACGACGAAGATCTTGCTGGTAAATCGCCGAACGAGCAGCTGCCGTATCACGCTCTTCATCCAATAGGTCCAAAGCGTCCTACCGTGCCGTCTCGTTGTCCGCTTCAACATAAGCCGCTACACGGGGCGAATCGTGCCGGATATCACTGGGGAGTACTGCCTCTGCTCCGTAGACCATGAAAAACGGTGTATATCCGGTGGACCAGTTTGGCGTAGTATTGATACTCCATAGCACCGATGGTAGCTCTTCAACCCAGCACCCTGGTGTTCTCTGTAACGGAACCATAAGTCGGGGTTTGATGCCTCGTAAGATCTCTTGATTAGCTCGTTCTGCCTGCCCATTGGACTGGGGGTGAGCCACTGATGACACGTCAAGCCGGATGTGCTCACGTTCACAGAACTCTTTCATAGCACCCTTGGATAAATTAGTACCATTATCAGTAATGATACTGTGTGGAAAGCCAAACCGGAAAATCACCTTTTTGATGAACTGCACCGCTGTTGCTGCATCACACTTGCTGACAGGCTCCGCTTCAACCCACTTGGTAAATTTGTCCACTGCCACCAACAGGTGGGTCTTCTTATCCTTGGATCGTTTAAATGGTCCAACCATATCTAGCCCCCAAGTTGCAAACGGCCACGTTATTGGGATCATCCTCAACTCTTGTGCCGGTACATGAGCACGCCTGGAAAATTCGACATCCATCACACCGTTTAACCAAGTCCTCCGTATCGGCGTGTGCGATCAACCAAGAAATCCGTGACGGAACGCCTTTGCCACCAGGGACTTTGAACCGGCGTGATGTCCACAATCCCCTTCATGGATTTCTCTTAAGATTTCACAGCCTTCCTCAGGGGAAACACAACGTTGAAACGCCCCTGATACACTGCAATGATGCAACTCACCATTAAGAATCGTCATAGACTTGGGCGCGGATTATCCGTGCGGCGAAATCTCATCTTCCGCAACTCCTCGAGTCATATACGCAAGAAAAGGAATCGTCCGGAATAGCATGTAATGCTGCCACCAACTGAGCCTCCGGATCAGGAATAGCCAAATCCGCTTCACCAGGGAGCTGGACTGACGGGTTGTGCAAGACGTCCAAAAAGACATTAGGTGGAACCGGTTTACGCTGAGAACCCAACCGGCTTAAAGCGTCCGCCGCTTCGTTCTTCCGGCGGTCCACATGATCCACTTGATAACCCTTGAAGCAACCTGCGATATTATCCACTTCTCGATGATATGCGGCCATAAGCGGGTCCTTAGAGTCCCAATTGCCAGATACTTGCTGAGCTACCAGGTCCGAGTCACCAAAGCACTTAACCCGGCTTAAGTTCATCTCCTTAGCCATCCGGAGGCCATGGAGCAAGGCTTCGTACTCAGCTGCATTATTAGTTCAAGGGAACATTAAACGGAGAACATAACAAAACTTATCACCTCGTGGGGAAGTTAAAACGACTCCAGCCCCCGAGCCTTCCAACTGCCTGGATCCGTCGAAATGAATAGTCCAATATGTGTGATCCGGCTTCTCCTCTGGTGCTTGTAACTCCGTCCAGTCATTAATGAAATCAACAAGTGCTTGTGACTTCACTGCCGTGCGTGGTATATACTTTAGTCCATGCGGCCCAAGCTCTATGGCCCATTTGGCAATCCGGCCAGTCGCCTCCCGGTTCTGTATGATATCACCTAAAGGAGCTGAACTAACCACTGTGATAGGGTGCCCTTGGAAATACTGCTTCAGTTTCCGACTAGCCATAAAAACACCATAGACTAGCTTCTGCCAATGCGGATACCTTTGCTTGGACTCAATAAGCACCTCATCGATATAATAAACCGGCGCTGAACGGATATTCCTTGCCTGCCTCCTTGCGCTCCACCACAATAGCCACGCTTACTGCTCGAGCATTGGCTGCCACATATAACAACAGTGGCTCCTTGTCAACCGGAGCCGCCAGAACAGGCGGATTGGCCAATTGCCGCTTTAAATCCTCAAATGCTTCGTCAGCAGCCGGACTCCAGACGAAATTATCTGTTTTCCTCAGCATCTGGTATAAGGGGATGGCCTTCTCTCCGAGGCGGCTGATAAACCGGCTCAACGCAGCGATTCTGCCTGCCAGACGCTGAACATCATTGATACACTTCGGTTTAGCCAAGGAAGTAATAGCTTTAATTTTCTCCGGATTAGCCTCAATTCCTCTGTTAGACACCAGAAACCCCAATAACTTGCCTGCCGGAACACCAAAAACGCACTTGGCCGGATTAAGCATCATCTTGTAAATGCGCAAGTTGTCGAAGGTTTCCTTCAAATCGTCCACCAGTGTCTCCTTTTGTCTTGATTTCACCACAATATCATCCACGTAAGCATGCACATTGCGGCCGATCTGTGTATGCAGGCAATTCTGTACACACCGCTGATAAGTAGCCTGGGCGCTTTTGAGCCCAAAAGGCATAGATACATAGGAGAAGGCTCCAAAGGGAGTTATAAACGCTGTTTTCTCCTGGTCCTTAACCGCCATTTTGATCTGATGATATCCTGAGTACGCATCCAAAAAACTTAAACGCTCACATCCCGCCGTGGCATCGATAATCTGATCAATGCGGGGGAGGGCAAAAGGATCCGATGGACAGGCCTTGTTAAGATCTGTGTAGTCCACACACATACGCCAGGTGCCATTTTTCTTAAGGACCAGCACCGGATTAGCAAGCCACTCTGGATGAAACACTTCAATGATAAAGCCAGCTGCCAAAAGCCTGGCTACTTCCTCTCCAATGGCTTTGCGCCTTTCTTTGTTAAACCGGCGGAGGAACTGTTTCACCGGTTTATACTTAGGATCCACATTAAGTGTGTGCTCAGCGAGTTCCCTCGGTACACCTGGCATGTCAGATGGCTTCCATGCAAAGATATCCGGTTCTCACGGATGAACTCGATGGCGCGCTTTACTATTTGGGATCGAGTTGGCACCGATGAAGAATCGCTTGGACGAATCGCCTGGCACGAAGTCAACAAGTTTAGTCTCCACTGCCGATTTAAACTTTAGATCCGATTCATGCTCTGTAGTTGGCTTCTTTAAAGGGGTCATATCTGCCGGATCAACGTTGTCCTTATAGAACTTCAACTCCTCCGTGGCACAGACCGCCTCTGCATAAGCTGCATCACCTTCCTCACATTCCAAAGCGACTCGGCGGCTTCCATGCACCGTTATCGTTCCTTTGTAACCTGGCATTTTGAGCTGCAAGTAGATATAACAAGGTCGTGCCATGAACTTAGCATAAGCCGGCCGCCCAAACAAGGCATGATATGGACTTCGGATTTTTACTACTTCAAAAGTTAGCTTTTCAGAACGGGAATCATGCTCGTCTCCAAAAGCCACATCCAGGGCTATCTTACCAACAGGATAAGCATATTTTCCTGGTACTACGCCATGGAACACCGTATTGGACGGTCTGAGATCCTTGTCTGTTAGACCCATGCGACGGAAAGTTTCATAGTATAATATATTAATACTGCTTCCTCCATCCATGAGTACCTTAGTGAACTTATAGCCCCCCACCTGAGGGTCTACCTCCAATGCCAGCTGACCCGGATTATCAACCCGGGGGGGATGGTCCTCTCTGCTCCACACGATAGGCTGCTCCGACCAGCGTAAATAACGCGGCAAGGCGGTTCAATAGAGTTTATCGCTTGCCAGAAGCTTCCGATCTCGCTTGTCCAAACTAGTTGTGAAAACATGATATCGCCCACTATTCAACTGCTTTGGTTGGCTCGATAACCCGATCATTGTTGCTACTGCTGCCACCCCGATTATTCGACTATTGTGACTGCCTTGATTAAGACTGAACCGAAGCTCCATCGTGACCCGGCCCGTGGAAACCGGATCTGAATCGCCACGACCCCGGTCATACCGAAAGCATTGGAGTTTTGAACTCCTGCATAATATAACAGTCTTTCCAGAGATGGTTCGATGGGGACTCCTTCATCCGTGCTTGGGGCAAGGTTAATTCAATAAGTAATTCAAGCGGCTCGTATAGGATTTTGGCCCGATTCGCCTTGCCTCTGCGCGCTGCCCTCTCATCTCTGCGCATTAGTGTTGGCTACGAAATCCGGGTTGCCATCGCCTAGCGCTTGCCTCCGTTTCCATGACCGCCGGTTTGTCTGCTGCCCTTGGAGTTGCCGTTCTTCTTTCCCTTCCTGCTTCATCATCATCAGCCTCGGGATCCTTGGTACTGTCCGAATCAGCATACTTCACCAAAGCGGCCATGAGGGTTCCCATGTCATTACAGAACCGCTTCATGCGCCCCAATTTTAATTTTAAAGGCTCAAACCGGCAGCTTGCCTTCTAATGTTAAGATCGCAGAGTCGGCGTTGATCTGTCGGAGAGTGCAAAATATCGGAAACACGGCGTACCCAACGGGTTGTTGACTCCCTTCCTCCCGGACACAAGCCGCCAGTCTACTATGGACTTGGGCTGCTTACACGTATCCTTGAAGTTACGAATAAACCGGCCCGTGAATCGGCCCATGAGCTGATAGAATTGGGCGGTAAGCTCTTCAACCAAATGCACGGCCGTGCCTTCCAAAGATCATGGTGAAGTACTTTGCGCGCGGCCTCATCAACATCTAGCATCTCCATGGCCATCTCATAACTTTCAACCCACGCTTGAGGGACGGATCAGCGGTGTAATTCGGCACCTTGCGTGGACCCTTGAAGTCTTTAGGCGACGCACATTGCGTAAAGCGGGATTAAACAGGCACCCCTAAAGCGGATCGACTCCTGGTCCGGCGAGGTAGTAGGGCGAACCGGTGTATGTTGACCAGCGTCATCTGTCGCTAACTCGGCCTCCTGCGTGCGGGCCGATCCACCACCTCCCGAGCATCACGAATGCCACCCATCGGTGATTGCCTCGGGCTGCTTCACGGTCCCGCGTTGCTTGATATTGCGGTTCATCCATCGCTGCTGTAGCTCCGGCTTGGGCGGGCATAGAGTGAATCCGATCACGGCTGTATGAATCGCCTCTGCTAGATCAGCGCAGTCCGGAGAAGCTCCTTAACCCGGCGTGTCTCAACTGCTTGTGGGGAATCTCCTTCGACTGGGATAGCCTCCAATCGTGCGGCGGCCGCAACAAGGTTGTCCATAGGATTAGAATAATGACCTGGGGGTGTCTGTACCGGTGGAGGAACCACCATGTTCTGCTAGGGAGGCTCCATCAGGCGTGGTTGGACCGTCGCTCCTGCTCCTGGTGCCTCAATCCGGTTTACCTCCTGTCTTTGGGGCGGGTTACTGGGTCCGGCTCCCGGGGTCTGAAAGAGATTTCTAGGATCAAATCCTAATGGCAGGCGTGATCTATACTTCCGCTTCAACACCTCCTGCGACGCACTCTGGTCAAGGATGAGTTTGTAAGCCCGTGCGTCCAGCGCGGCCCGCTCTGCGGCCATACGCTCCTTCTCTGACGCTAGATCCGCTTTGGCTTGCGTGATCTGCTCTCTCACCTTTGCAATTTCTGCATTATGAGCCTCCTGATCCGCCGGGTTGTCCTCTGCCATAAGCGCAGCTAGTGCATCAAATAGATCTGACAGAACTTGAACCGGCGGGCGCACCGGGCCTCCTGCCCCTGCTGCCGTTGCCGTTGCTGAACCGGAAAGCATCGCTGCTGCGGTTGAAGAGTGGTTCGCTGCCTGCGTACCGGCCATGAATACTCCAACCCGGTTGAACTGGCTTGGGGGTCCGGAATACTGTCACCGTCGGAACAGCCCCTGATCATATCGCCCTGCAGCTGGTACAATGACTCGGTCTCTCCTGTTGAAGATTCATCGCCGGAATAAACGACGGTCTCACTACCGTGTTCTGAACCGGCGTCGTGCTCTCCTCCGTGGATGACTCCAACGAAGACATGCTTCACGGCCGGTTTAACCTGTGCAGGTCGCGCACGCTGAGCCGTCTCGACGAGTTCGGCGCAGATGTCCGGCTCAGGCCCAGGCTCCCCGATCTTGCCGATGAAAACGTGTATGCCACCGAAGGGGACCCGGTATCCGTACTCGATTGAATCGGCCTCGGGACCCCATCCGGCGTCGTCGATGTAGATCCGGCCGCGACACCTCTTGGTCATCCGGCCCACGATGTAGCCTTCGAGTCCTTTGAGCTTACCCTCCAAGATCGTCAAACCATCGTGCGATAGCCCCACGGTGGGCACTAGCTGTTGTGGATTTGTCACGGCAGATGTCCTAGCGTGAGGACTTAGTCGTGGAGCCATCGCTACGGGTTTACCTGAAGGGGTTAAAGCAGACACAAAAACACAAGGGTTTTATACTAGTTCGGCCCCTTCGATGAAGGTAAAAGCCTACGTCTAGTTGTGATGGAATTGATGTAGTCTCGATGGCTAGGGAGCAAGCAAGCTTCGCCTAGGCTCGAGTTGTGGTTGTCTGTCTTTGAACCGTCGCCGGGTCGTCCCCTTATATACACGAGTGACGCCCGTCGGTTCATGGAGTCCCAACCGGTTCATACTCGTATCCCGGTTGGTATCTCTCTATTCCTAACTTACAATACAAGTTATACATCAGGCCGGTTTACGGCTACAAGTTCTAAACCGACTATAGGCCTTGGGCCTTTCTCTGCTGATACCACTAACGGAGTTAACTCGGCCCAAGCTGGCCGGTTTACACCTAGTGGTAATATCCCCAACACCTCCCTCCGGAGATGAGGCAAGCCTCGACGATGACGAATTCGCCGTGCCCGAGGATCCCGTCGAACAAGAGCGTTTCAAACGTAGGCTAATGGCCACAACAAACAGCCTAAAGAAAAAGCAGCAGCAGCCTCAAGCTGATCAAGACCTGCTGGCCGACAGATGGACCGAGGTCCTCGCGGCCGAAGAGTATGAACTCTAACGTCCCTCCAAGAGTTACCCAAAACGCAAGTTGCTCCCTCGATTAGAGGAGGAAGCATACATACCTTCATCACCAGCGCACAATACGGCCGACCGACCACCTCGTGGTCGCGACAGAGAGGCATCCAGGCCCTCCACCAAGACCATACCCCGGCATCGCTCCAAAAGTACGAATCCACGAGGGAACGCGCCGGACTTGCGAGATATATTGGAGGACAAAGCAAGGCAATCTAGATCCATCTATGGATCACGTGGGCGCCCCACGACCCACGACGAATACCGTCACGCCGGATACAACAACTTCGGCCGGGCCGAACACAGCAGACAACGCTCCCTTGAGCTACATCGTGATATTGCTCAATACAAAGGCGCCGCACACCCGCTATGCTTCACTGACGAAGTAATGGATCATCAAATCCCTGAAGGATTTAAACCCGTAAACATTGAATCCTACGATGGCACAACAGACCCTGCGGTTTGGATCGAAGATTATCTCCTTCATATCCATATGGCCCGCGGAGACGATCTCCATGCCATCAAATACCTCCAACTCAAGCTTAAAGGACCAGCTCGGCATTGGCTTAACAGCTTGCCCGCAGAGTCAATTGGGTGTTGGGAGGACCTGGAAGCCGCATTCCTCGACAACTTCCAGGGCACATATGTGCGACCACCAGACGCCGATGACCAAAGCCACATAATTCAACAGCCAGACGAATCGGCCTGGCAATTCCGGACACGGTTCTTAACAAAGAAAAATCAAATCGTCGACTGTTCGGACGCAGAGGCCCTCGCAGCCTTCAAACATAACATCTGTGACGAGTGGCTAGCCCGGCACCTAGGACAGGAAAAGCCGAAATCCATGGCAGCCCTCACATCACTAATGACCCGCTTCTGTGCGGGAGAGGATAGCTGGCTAGCTCGCAGCAACAACCTCAGTAAAAACGCTGGTAGTCCGGATACTAAGGACCACAATGGCAGGTCGCGTCGAAGCAAAAATAAACGCCGCGTTAACGGCAACGACAAGGAGGATACGGTAGTCAACGCCGGATTCCGAGGCTCTAAACCCGTCGTGCGGAAGAAGCCATTCAAAAGAACCACCCCGGTCCGTCAATTTGGACCGAATACTCGACCGCTCTTGCGGATACATGGCACCCCCGAAAAACCAGCTAACCACACCAACAGAGATTGTTGGGTATTTAAGCAGGCAGGTAAGTTAATTGCAGAAAACAACGACAAGGGGCTGCACAAATGACGACGAGGAGGAGACACGGCCGCCCGACGATAGAGGACGAAGGTTTCCCCCACAAGTGCGGACGGTCAACATGATATCGCAACCCATATACCCAAGAGGGAGCGGAAGCGTGCACTAAGGGACGTATATGCGATGGAGCGATCGCCCAAGTTCAATCCATGGTCCTCTTGCCCGATCACTTTTGATCGAAGAGACCATCCGACCGATATCCGTCATGGCGGATTCGCGCGTGGTTTTAGACCCGATCGTCGATGGATTTCACCTCACGAGAGTCCCGATGGGCGGCGGCAGAGCTGAACCTGCTTTATCGGGATACGATGTGCTAGATGGGCATAGACCCTCAAGGATTACACCTACAAAGGCGACCTTCAAAGCGTCATACCAGGTGTTGAGGCCAATTGTACGTGCTCGATCCACACTGAAGTGGTCTTCGGATCCCGGATAATTTCGAAGCAAGGAGTTAATCTTCGACATAGTCCCGTTCATGGCGGCTATCACGCTCTGCTTCGGACGAACCGCGTTGCAAAGTTCAGCGCGTGCCGCATTATGCATACCTCAAGCTCAAGATGCCAGGCCCTCGTGGAGTCATCACGGTAAACGGAAATACGTAACGCTCCCTCGAGCGGAGGAACATACAATGGCTCTCTCGCGGCGAAATCTGAGCAGCCTTTTAAGGCAATTTTAGAGTCCGGCCGTTAAACGACCGGACATGGCCAAACGCGCCCGGAGCAACATCAATCAAGACCACCTGGCATGTTCCGAGCACGCGTAGCAATGCGGCCCCAACCCCAGCCCTCGCATGATTGCAAGACCAGCCCTCCGCGTACATAATTATGCTCTGGAGATACCATGGGCATAGGGGGAGGGGTACGACCACAACAGACACAGAGTGCGGCTCGACCACACCAGGGGCTCCCAAGTGTGTCGCTCTTTTTATTTTTATTCATTCTTTTTATACACAGGACTCCGTTCACTAGAGGCCCTGTCCGGCGGCGAACCCGCCGAACTCACGATGCAACAGCCAGGGAGGGGAAAAGGCTGCGACGAACAGTCAGGTGGTCTCCATTACGAGCATTAAATTTGATTATACACACCAGTCCGCAGCCCATCCCTGGAGGGGGACATGTTTAATTAGTCAATCCTGGCTTATCAAGACTATTTGTATCATTCCGCACTCATAGCGAAATTCCTTAAATAAATAATGCAGCATTTTTGCCTATAATTGCATCACTTTACATATATGTTCATTAATGACATCTTGCACTGTATATTCTGATGCGGCCGAATACACCAGGGCTTATGTTCCCGCATTTTGGTGCGATAAGTCCGAACACTTTCACAAGTGCGGCACCCGAACTTATAGCATTATATGAATCGGCTCGAATCATGTCTTGGGTCAATAGTTGGGTTTGCCGGCTCCCATGTTTTGGTACCTTACGTTCCGTTCCGTCGGCTAAGGTAGCACTGGGAGAACCATCGCGATTGCGCCCGGTTGAGCTGGCGGCGCCTCGATGAAAAAGCTAAAACTGATCGGCATGATAAGGCGAGAGACTGGTCGCTGTTCGAGAGGTCTTTTCGAGTCCCTAAAGACTTATGCCGCTTGAGCGAAGAACGGATCATGTCCGGCCAAATGCGTGGATAGCGCCCCGAACTCGGTCTTCCGAATACTAGGGGCTTCGCTGAAATTTAAAATTATAGAATTCTATGGCTAAGTGAGAGTGTTCAAGCATTATAAGTCCGGTTGCCTTGTTCGTTGTGTTGAGCGCCTCCCTAGATGGACCCAAAAATGGGAACAAGAGTGCTCAAGTTTATCCCGAACACCCCAGCACTAGTGGCATGGGGGCTGAAGCCGACGACTTGCCATCTCTCAGATTTTATAAACGGCCACACAGAAGGTAATATTTTAAATTAAACAAGCGTTGCTTAGCGCATATGAACAAAGTTTTCAGCGCACAGGATAATACATAGCGAGTTTACTCAATAATTACATCTCTGGGGCACTCATCCGCAATCTTGCGGCACCCTTGAGACAGTCTTATAGTACATCTCGGCGTCGATACTCCTTGCCATTGGCGGCGCGTCAGTGATAAGCCTTTCCTCATCCAGCTTGCCCCAGTGCACCTTTGCGCGGCCAAGAGCCCGACGAGCACCTTCAATACAGGCGGAGCGCTTGATGACCTCCACCCAGAGGCACGCATCCACCAGCTGCCGCACGAGGCTGAAGTAGCTCCCAGGCATGGCCTCTCCAGGCCACAGCCGGACTATGAGGCCCTTCATGGCCTGCTCAGCTAACTTGTGGAGCTCGACCAGCTACTTCAGCTGGTCGCTAGGGGGCACCAGATGGCCGGCCTCAGCGTACTGAGACCAGAAGACCTTCTCCATTGAGCTCCCCTCCTCGCCACGGTAGAACACGGCGGCATTGGATACACTGCGAGGCAGATCTACAAACGCCCCTGGAGAGCTCCGAATTCGGGCAAGTGTCAGGTAGTTTACATTAACATGCTTGCTTTGCATGAAAAATGCCTTACCCGCCGCTATTTTCTTCACATCTTCAACCTCCTGAAGGGCCTTATGGGCCTCGGCCTTGGCGGCTTTGGAACTTTCGAGAGCCGAGGCAAGCTCGGAGTCCCGAGTCTTCGAGTCACGCTCCAAACTCTCATGCTTTTCCATGAGAGCCTGGAGCTCTTGCCGCACCTCCGCCACCCGCGCCTCCCGCTTCTCTCGCTCTGCCCGTTCCGCGGCCGCATTGCGTTCGGCCGTGGACACAACCTCCTTCAGGGTTGCCACCTCGTTCGTGGCCCCTGCAGTACCCACGTTATCCTTTTCTGTAAGGTAACTATTCGAAGTGGTGTTACTCACCGTCTTTGTCCTCGAGCTGCTTCTTGGCACGGCCGAGCTCTTGCTCGGACCGCTCGAGGTCCTGCTTCAAAGCACCGACCTCCGCAGCCAGTGCGGCAGAGGTCAGTAGTGCAGCCTGCAAACCCATATTGACATAATTTTTAGCAGCCCTCGTATATCTTTTTAGATCCTCAGTCCGGCTTTTATTTCCGAACACCGAACCGAGCATCAGGGGCTACTGTCTATGCGGTATTACATTACATAATTCTAACTTCTTACCTCAAAGCCTGTTAGAAGGCTACTGCAGGCTTTGGTCAGCCCGCTCTTGGCGAGCTGAACCTTCTGAATCACCGCACTCATAATAGTGCGGTGTTCTTCCTCGATGGAAGCGCCTTTGAGCGCCTCCAGCAAGTTGTCCGGCGCCTTCGGTTGGATGGGGGCCGCCGGTGTCACAGTCTTTCCCTTCCTGCGAAGGGGCCGCCTGCCGGACTCCGGAACCACTACGGGTTCCGGCAAGGAGTCCGGCACAAAGTCCGGGAGGCTGCCTTGCGGCGCCTCCGGAGCCTCCTCCTGATGAGTCCCTTCCAGGATCCCACCTCGGCGTCCTCAGCGGCGCGAGGGGTGGAGGCAGTCGGGATGGAATCTACATCCGACGGAGCCAACGACCCGCTCGACGAAGCGGGGAGATCATCATCGGCCGGACTGCAGGCAGTGTGCGGCGTTAGAAGGACACTATGTGACACATAAGAAATTATAAATCATTCAGGAATCCGGATACTTACGATCTTGCCGGAGGCCTGGCCCTTGAAGGCCACTCTTCGCCGCCAACGTTGGCATTGGCGGAGCTGTCCGGGAATAGTTCTTCCCTCTTGGACCCTTGGCCTCCCCTGTTGGGAAGCCTTCCTCTTCCTCTCTCCTCCTCCGGGAGAGTCTTCTTCCTCCTCCTCACCTTGGGAGGAGTCCGCCTCAGTCGTCGGACACTGGCGCGGCACTCTTTCGAGTACCGTGGCCACCTTCTTGGCCTTCTTCTCCGGCACCACATGCGGTGCCGGAACCAGCAGCCCTGCTAGACGGGCGTCTACTAGGTTTTCTGGCATGGGAGCCGGGCAGATGATCTGCTCGGCCTTCTTCATCCAGTCCTGTCAAAGGAAAGGGAGATTGAAACCCGCTTATAGTCAAACTATTAACAACAAGTGTCCCGTAAAGGGGTAGAATCACTTTCCTCGTCAGAGGACGCTGCGAGTGAAATCCGCGATCTTCAGTCGCGGATGCGGGAGCTTCGGCGCCCTTGAACAGCACCCTCCAGGTGCCTTCGCACGTCATGTCGAAGAGCCCGCTCAACGCCTGGTGCTGTGCCGGATCGAACTCCCACAAATTAAACGCCCGTTGTTGGCAAGGGAGAATCCGGCAGACGAGCATGACTTGGACCACAATAACAAGCCTGAGCTTCTTGCTCACCAGCTTCTGGATACAGGCTTGGAGTCCCGTCAGCTCCTCCGAACTACCCCATAGCAAGCCCTTCTCTTTCCAGGAGGTGAGCTGCATAGGGATACCAGATCTGAACTCGGGGGCTGCTGCCCACTTAGGGTCGCGCGGCTCGGTGATGTAGAACCACCCCGATTGCCATCCCTTGACGGACTCCACAAAGGCCCCTTCAAACCAGAGGACGTTGGGCATCTTGCCCAACATGGCACCTCCGCACTCCGCTTGAGTGCCCTTCACTACCTTCAGCTTGACGTTGAAGGTCTTGAGCCACAAGACGAAGTGGGGCTGGATGCAGAGGAAGGCCTCGCACACGACGATAAACGCCGAGATGTTGAGGATGAAGTTCGGCGCGAGATCGTGGAAATCCAGGCCGTAGTAGAACATGAGCCCCCGGACAAAGGGGTGAAGTGGAAAACCCAGTCCGCGGAGGAAGTGGGGAAGGAAAACGACCCTCTCATGGGGCCTGGGGGTGTGGATGAGCTGCCCCTTGTCGGGTAGCCGGTGCGCGATGTCGCCGGAAAGGTATTCGGCGCTGTGCAGCTTTGTGATGTGCTCCTCCGTAATGGAGGAAGCCAACCATTTGCCTCCCGCTCTGGACATGGTCGGAGAAGGTCGAGGCGAGATGCGCGGACTTGGGCACTGGAGCTCGAGAGTGCGCGGAGATGGATAAGCAAAGGAGGAAGAAGGCGTAGGTAAAAAGGGTGGATCCTTATCCCTTATATATGGGCGGACCGAAGACTATGCGTCCCCACCGCCCGGTAAAACTCGCTTATCTCCCAAGCGCCACCATCAATGGCGCGGTTGGGTTACCCACGTCCGTATTGATGAGAATCCGGAATAAGGGAACACGATCTCTGCTCGACAAGGCGTGCCAAGGAAACTGCCGCTAAGCGCTACCGAGGTGGTATAATAAAAACAATTCAAGTAAAGGCTTGGTGGTGGTGTGACGTCATGCCACAAAATACGTCATCAGATTGAACTGGTGTACATGTTATTCTCTCTACGGTGGAATGTGGAAATTATTTTGCAGAGCCGGACACTATCCTGGTGTTCACAATCTTCTATGGATAATTCGGAGGAGGAACCCGCCTTGCAATGCCGAACATTATGCGCGCCGGACTCATCGTCATTGAAGCCAGGTTCAGGGGCTACTGAGGGAGTCCTAGACTAGGGGGTGTCCGGACAGCCAGACTATCATCGTCCGCCGGACTCCAAGACTACGAAGATACAAGATTGAAGACTCCGTCCCGTGTCCGGATGGGACTTTCCTTGGCGTGGAAGGCAAGCTTGGCGATACGTATATGTAGATCACCTACCATTGTAACCGACTCTGTGTAACCCTAGCCCTCTCCGGTGTCTATATAAACCGGAGGGCTTTAGTCCGTAGGACAACAACCATTACAACAATCATACCATAGGCTAGCTTCTAGGGTTGAGCCTCCTTGATCTCGTGGTAGATCCACTCTTGTACTACCCATATCATCAATATAAATCAAGCAGGAGTAGGGTTTTACCTCCATCGAGAGGGCCCGGACCTAGGTAAAAACACCATGTCCCTTGTCTCCTGTTACCATCCGCCTAGACGCATAGTTCGGGAACCCCTACCCGAGATCCGCCGGTTTTGACACCGACAGTTATCCTTTCTGTTCTATCTATTCAAGAGTCCATAATAAAATAACATGAAGCTATTCTTTCCATCCAATCTATCATAGAGTTCGTACTAGAATAACACCTTAAGACACAAATCAACCAAAACCCTAATGTCACCTAGATACTCCATTGTCACCTCAAGTATCCGTGGGCATGATTATACGATATGCATCACACAATCTCAAATTCATCTATTCAACCAACACAAAGAACTTCAAAGAGTGCCCCAAAGTTTCTATCGGAGAGTCAAGACGAAAACGTGTGCCAACCCCTATGCAAAGGTTCATGGGCAAAACCCGCAAGTTGATCACCGAAACATACATCAAGTGGATCAATAGAATACCCCATTGTCACCACGGGTATCCCACGCAAGACATACATCAAGTGTTCTCAAATCCTTAAAGACTCAATCCGATAAGATAACTTCAAAGGGAAAACTCAATCCATTACAAGAGAGTAGAGGGGGAGAAACATCATAAGATCCAATTATAATAGTAAAGCTCGCGATACATCAAGATTGTGCCATAGAGAGAACACGAGAGAGAGAGAGAGATCAAACACATAGTTACTGGTACATACCCTCAGCCCCGAGGGTGAACTACTCCCTCCTCGTCATGGAGAGCACTGGGATGATGAAGATGGCCACGGTGATGGATCCCCCAAGGGTGAGTCTTGAACAGGCTCGAGAGGTTTTGGTGGCTCTGAGGCTTGCGGCGGAACTCCCGATCTATTGTTCGCTTCGATGTTTGTAGGGTATATGGGAATATATATAGGTGAAAGAAGTCGGTCGGGGGAGCCACGAGGGGCCCACGAGAGTGGAGGGCGCGTCCAGGGGGTGGGCGCGCCTAGGGGGTGGGCGCGCTCCCCTATCTCGTGGCCTCCTCTAAGCTTCCCTGGCTTGTACTCCAAGTTCCCTGGATTGCTTTTGTTCCAAAAATAACTTTTTCGAAGGTTTCATTCCGTTTGGACTCCTTGATATTCCTTTTCTTCGAAACACTGAAATTGGCAAGAAAACAACAATATGGGCTGGGCCTCCGGTTAGTAGGTTAGTCCCAAAAATGATATAAATGTGTAAAGTAAAGCCCATAAACATCCAAAACGGGTAATATAATAGCATGTAACAATCAAAAATTATAGATACGTTGGAGACGTATAAGGAAGCATGGTAAAGATTGAGAACCATGGGTCAGAAACCCATGCCTTTTCCTCCTAAGCCATCCAAGAAAAAGGATGATGAGGATTTTGAGCGCTTTGCTGAAATGATTAGACCTATCTTTTTGCGTATGCATTTGACTGATATGCTTAAAATGAATCCTTATGCTAAATACATGAAAGATATTATTAGAAACAAAATAAAGATACAGAAGCTGAAATTTCCACTATGCTTGCTAATTATACTTTTAAGGGTGGAATACCTAAGAAACTTGGAGATCCAGGAGTACCAACTATACCATGCTCCATTAAAAGAAACTATGTTAAAACTACTTTATGTGATCTTGGAGCCGGTGTTAGTGTTATGGTTCTCTCTTTATACCGTAGACTTGAATTGAATAAGTTGACACCTACTGAAATATCTTTGCAAATGGCTGATAAATCAACTGCTATACCTGTCGTATTTGTTAGGATGTGCATGTTGTGGTTGCAAGCGTTACTATCTTAACGGACTTTGTTATTCTTGATATTCCCGAGGACTATAGTATGTCGATTATCCTTGGTAGACCCTTTTTGAATACTGTAGGGGCTGCTATTGATTGCAACAAAGGCAATGTCACTTTTCATGTTAATGGTAATGAGCATACGGTACACTTTCCGTGGAAACAACCTCAAGTTCATAGCATCAATTCTATTGGAAAAATTCCAACTATTATTATTGGAGGTTTTGGATTTCCTCTTCCCACTTTCAAGAAGAAATATGATATTCTTATTATTGGGGATGTGCATATCCCCATTGAGGTAATCTAGTGTTATTCGAAATTTCTCCGGTTCCATGTTATTCGGAATGAGTTTGTTAACAAGACTTGATCAACCTTGTTAGTGGATTCCTTTTGATGAGCACGAGATGGATGAAGTTAGAAGGCACAACTTTCTGTACCCTCTTTTTACTTTCTGTTATTTAGATTAAATAAAGTAAAAATAGTAATTTCTGTTTGTTTTCTGAATTATCCATACAATAAAAAATACCCCAAAAATAAAAGTTCTCCAAATGCCCTGCAAATTTAATATGATTTTTATGGAATATTTGAGGATTTTAGGCACAGAGAACACATCAGGGGGAGATGGCACCTGGCCACGAAGGTCCAGGGTGTGCCCTACCCCCTGGGCACGCCCCCTGCCTCGTGGGCCCATGGTGGCCCCCCTCCACTTATTCCTGCACGCATGCTCTTCTTCTTCCTCCCAAAAAAATCACTATCCATCTCAAGCACGATATCTCCTTGCTCAAAGCTCCATTCACAAAACTGCTTTGGGGGATTGTTCTTTGGTATGTGACTCCTCCAGTGGTCCAATTAGTTTTTTGTTCTAGTGCTTTATTCATTGCAATTTTTTGCTGCCTAGGTGACCCTGTTCTTGAGCTTGCATGTCAAATTTATATGGTCCCAAGTAATTTTAATGCATGATATAGCCTCTAGGCACTTGTGGCAGTAGTTGCTATCAATTTTGTTGAGTTTGATTCACTTTTAGTTTGAGTTACTAAAAATTTCAAAAAAAATCAGATGAAGAAATATGTCTAGGAAAATGTACCAAGGTGGTTCTTCAAGGAAGCAAGGACCCAAGCTCGCAATACATGAGCAGGACGATGAACCGCCGAGGGAAGCTTATGTCCGGCCTTGTGAATGGCTGTCAGAAGAGTTTATGGTCAAAGCAGGCATCAAGGATGAATTTGATGCATATGTGCGTAATGCTGATCTTGAGGAATTCATGCAAGATAAGTGCCCTCAATACTACCATTTAACTGATTCCTTTGTGAAAAGGTTTAAATTTACATCTTTGCGTAATTCTCGCAATGTCCTGTTTGATCTTTATGATAAATTAATCATATACCGTGGACCTAGATGATTTTACTACTGCTTGTAAACTCCCGCAGTGGGGCAGTGTTAATGAACCTCGTAAATATGAATATAAAGGCTTTCTTGCTAGTATCACTGTGGGAGAATCTATAGGAATAGCACAAGCTACCATAGGGAGCATTCATTTTCCTGCTATACATTATTTTGCTCTCTTCGTTGTTAGATGCATTAACGATAAAGATGAAGCTTGTCACATGTGTGCTCTGGATCTTTGTGTTCTCAAGAGTGTTGTATTAGGTTATAAACAATACAACTTGGGGGCAATTGTTGCACGTAGGTTGCATAATGATGGTTTAGATGGAGACTTGTTTGGAGGTATTTATGCGACCTGTGTGGCTAATTATCTTGGTATACCCGCACATGAAAATTATAGGGAGTTGCCTCCCGCTTATTTAGATTATAATGCCATGGTTAATCATCAGTTTCTTGAGAGGGATGAACAATCCCTCCAGTATCGACTAATCTTTCACAGACGTCGCACTGTCCATATTACTCTCCCTGCTCCTGCCTTCTTTGACCATCAGGCAAAATGAAGATATGTTATCACCAGGGAGGAGGCGAACGAGTACGAGAGGAGGACAGAGGCAACTCGCCGCCATGCTGCAGCTCATGAGGCAATGGCTGTTACATCTCAGTACGACCCCAGTTACAACTTCGGATATCCGCCAGGCTACCCATGGCCATAGACCAACTTAGGCCAAAAGCCTAAGCTTGGGGGAGTACGTATTTCTCATCGACATTACATTCATATTCACACACTCATGCTAGTTGTCGGTGCTCATACTTTTTCATTGTACTATCCATGCTAGTTTATTTTATTTTTCTAACTTTCTTCTTGTGTGTTTGATAACCCTTAAGAAAAACCAAAAAAATAGTTAGCTTACTTTCCATGCTTGTAGTAGTAATTAAAAGAAAACCCAAAAAGATTTCTCGTTCTTCTTTTGCTTGTTGGGAGCTTTCCCGTCTAAATAGTTTTATTTCTTTTCTTTTCTTTGGGGGTCGAGAGGAAAAGACCATAATGAAAATGTTGAGTGGCTCTCATATGCATTATTGTTGATTTAACCAAGAGCCCATATTACCTTGTCTTCTCCCTTGAATTGAATGCTTGCAGATTCCAGCTTAGTCCAATGCACGTGCACTATTATTATTATCCACACCGTTCGATCGTGCAAGTGAAAGGCAATAATGACGATATATGATGAAATGATTGAGATGAGAGAAGCTGGTATGAACTCGACCTCTCTTGTTTTTGTAAATATGATTAGTTCATCGTTCCTGATTCAGCATATTATGAATAAACATGTTTACAATGACAATTAGAGATTATAAATGCTTATGCCATGCTTAATTAGCTAGGAGTTTATAATCATTTACCTTGCTTGCCAACATGCTATTAAAATGGTTGTGATGTGGTATGATAGGGTGGTATCCTCCTTTGAATGATACGCGCGACTTGACTTGGGACATGTTCACACATGTAGTTGAAACAAAATCAACATAGCCTTCATGATATTTATGTTCATGGTGGATTATATCCTACTCATGCTTGCACCCGGTGTTGATTAATTTTAATCCATGTTCATGACTGTTGTCGCTCTCTAGTTGGTCACTTCCCAATCTCTTGCTAGCCTTCACTTGTACTAAGCGGAAATACTGCTTGTGCATCCAAACTCCATAAACCCCAAAGTTATTTCATATGAGTCCACCATACCTTCCTATATGCGGTATCTACTTGCTGTTCCAAGTAAATTTGTATGTGCCAAACTCCAAACCTTCAAATGAAATTCTATTTTGTATGCTCGAACAGCTCATGTATCAACTAGGGCTGTCTGTATCTTCCATGTTAGGCGGGTTATTCTCAAGAGGAGTGGACTCCGCTCCTCATTCACGAGAAAATGGCTGGTCACCGGGATGCCCAGTCCCATTGTCGGTGTCAAAACTGGCGGATCTCGGGTAGGGGGTCCCGAACTGTGCGTCTAGGAGGATGGTAACAGGATACAAGGGACACGATGTCTTACCCAGGTTCGGGCCCTCTCGATGGAGGTAAAACCCTACGTCCTGCTTGATTAATATTGATGATATGGGTAGTACAAGAGTAGATCTACCACGAGATCAAGGAGGCTAAACCCTAGAAGCTAGCCTATGGTATGATTGTTGTAATGTATGTTGTCCTACGGACTAAAAGCCCTCCGGTTTATATAGACACCGGAGGGGCTAGGGTTACAGTCGGTTACAATGGTAGGAGATCTACATATCCGTATTGCCAAGCTTGCCTTCCACGCCAAGGAAAGTACCTTCCGGACACGAGCGAGTCTTCAATCTTCTATCTTCGTAGTCTTGGAGTCCGGCGGATAATGATAGTCCGGCTGTCCGGACACCCCTAGTCGAGGACTCCTCGGTAGCCCTGAACCAGTCTTCAATGGCGATAAGTCCGGCGTGCATAATGTTCGGCATTGCAAGGCGGGTTCCTCCCTTGAATAATCCAGAGAAGATTATAAACACTCAGGATAGTGTCCGGCTCTGCAAAAATAAATTCCACATTCCACCGTAGAGAGAATAAAATATATACACTAGCTCAATATGCTGACGTATTATGCGGCGTGACATCACACCGCAGCCAAGCCTTTGTTTGAATCGTTTTTTACCATACCACCTCGGCACGTTTTAGCGAAGCGGTTTCCTTGGCACGTCTTGTCGAAGCAGAGATCGTGTTCCCCTTATTCCGGGATTCTCATCAATACGGACGTGGGTAACCCAACCGCGCCATTGATGGTGGCACTTGGGAGATAAGCGAGTTTTACCAGGCTGGTGGGGGATGCATAGTTTAGTCCGCCTATATATACGGGATAAGGATTCACATTCTCAACTACGCCTTCTTCCTCCTTTGCTTATCCATCTCCGCGCACTCCAGCTCCAATGCCCAAGCTTGCGCATTCTCGCCTCGACCTTCTCCGAACATGTCCGGAGCGGGAGGTAAATGGTTAGCCTCCACCGCCAAGGAGGAGGACATCACCAAGCTGCGCGACGCCGGATACCTTTCCAGCAATATCACGCATCGGCTGCCCGACGAGGGGCAGCTCATCCCTACCCTTGAGCCTCATGAGAGGGTCGTCTTTCTTCCCCACTTCCTCCGTGGACTGGGCTTTCCGCTCCATCCATTTGTCCGGGGGCTCATGTTTTACTACGGCCTGGATTTCCACGATCTGGCGCCGAACTTCATCCTCAACATCTCGGCGTTTATCATCGTGTGTGAGGCCTTCCTCTGCATCCAGCCCCACTTCGGCCTGTGGCTCAAGACCTTCAATGTCAAGCCGAAGGTTGTGAAGGGCATGCAAGCGGAATGCGGAGGCGCCATGTTGGGCAAATTGCCCAACGTCCCTTGGCTAGAAGGGACCTTCGTGGACTCCGTCAAGGGGTGGCAATCGGGGTGGTTCTACATCACCGAGCAGCAAGCCCACATGGTGGCGGCCCCGAGTTTAGATCTGGAATCCCCATGCAGCTCACCTCACGGAAAGAAGGGCTTGCGGTGGGGCAATCGATGGAGGTGGCGGGACTCGAGCCTGCATCAAGAAGATGGTGAGCAATAGGCTCCGGCTTGTCGGCGTGGTCCAAGTCATGCTCCTCCGTGATTCTCCCATGCCAAGACGGGCATTCAATTTGTGGGAGTTCAATCGAGAACAGCACCGAGCGCTAAGCGGGCTCTTGATACAACATCTGGGCGCTGGAGGTGCTGTTCAAGGCGCCAAAGCCCGCATCCGCGATGGAAGATCGCGGTTTAGCTCGCCTTGTCCAAGCGGCGCGTAAGTGATTCAACCCCATTACGGGACACTTGTGATAATTAAATTAACTTTTAGTGGGATTTCATTCTGCCACTTCCTTTGTCGAGAATGGATGGAGAAGGCCAAGCTGCTTATCAGCCCGGCTCCCATGCGAAGACCTAGTGAATGCCCGCTTAAGGGCTCTGGTTCCGGCACCGCGTGGTGCGGGAGAAGAAAACCAGAAGGTGGCCACGGGGACTCGAAAGAGTTCCGTGTCAGCGTCTGACGGCGGCGAGGACTACTCCCGAAGGCGAGGAGGAGGTATTCTCTCGGGAGGAGAGAAGAAGAGGAAGGCTTCCCCAATCGGGGAGGCGAAGGGTCAGAGGGGAGAACTATCCCCGGACAGTTTCTGAACATCAGCGTTGGCGAGATGAGTGGCCTCCAAGGGCGAGCGTCCGGCAGGATCGTAAGTATTCGGATCATTTATATGCCGTATATTTTATGTCGTGCGGTGTCCTTCTAACGCCGCATTCTGCCCGTAGTCCGGCGGTGGCGATCTCCCGACTCGATGGCGGGTCGTTGGCCTCGTCGGAGTAAATTCCGTCCGACTGCCTCTACCCCATGCAAGCGAGGGCGCCGAGGTGGGATCCCAAAGAGGACCCATCCGGAGGAGGCTCCAGAGGCGCCGTCGAGCGACCTCCGGACTTTGCGCGGACTCTACATCGGAACCGCAGTGGTTCGAGTCCGCAAGCGGTCCTCGAAAGAAAGGCAGGACCGTGGCGCGGCGACCTCCGTCAAGCTGGGCGCGGATAACCTGTTGGGCGCTTAAAGGCGCTTCCATCGAGGAAGAACACCGCACTATCATGAGTGCGGTGATTGAAAAGTTCAGCTCGCTAAGCGGGCTGACCGAAGCTTCGCAGCAGCCTTCTAACAGGCTTTGAGGTAAGAAGTTAAAATTATGTAATGTAATCGGCATAGACGGTAGCCCACGATGCTTAGTTCGGTGTTGGAAAGAAAAGCGGACCGAGGATCTAACAAGATATCTGCAGGGGTTGCCTAAAATATGTCAATATGGGTTTGCGGGCTCTTGCTGCTGACCTCTGCCGCACTAACGGCGGAGGTCGAGTGCTGAAGAAGGATCTCGGCGGTCAGAGCAAGAGCTCGGCCATGCCAAGAGGCAGCTCGAGGAAAAAGAAGGTGAATAACACCACTTTAAATAAGTACCTTCTGAAAAAGGGTTTTGGTTGCAAATAAAATTAACAAGGATAATATGTGTATTGCAGGGGCCACTAACGAGGTGGCAGCCACGAAGGATCTTGTGTCATGACGAGCATAATCTGCGGCCGCGAGCAGAACTGGCGAGAAAAACAAGAGGCACGGGTGGCGGAAGTTCGGCAAGAGCTCCGGGCTCTCATGGAAAAGCATGAGAGTTTGGAGCATGACTCAAGACTCGAGTCGAGCTTGCCTCGGCTCTCGAAAGTGCCAAGTCCGCCAAGGTCGAGGCCCATAAGGCCCTTGAAAGTTGAGGACATAAAGAAGATAGCGGCGGGTAAGGCATTTTTCATACAAAGCGAGGCATGTTGATGTGAATTACGGATACTTACCCGGTCGGGGCTCTCGAGGCGTTTGCGGATCTGCAGCGTAGTGCATCTGATGCCGCCGCATACTATCGTGGCAAGGAGGGGAGCTCGACGGAGATGGTCTTCTGGTCTCAGTACTCTGAGGCCAGCCATCTGGTGCCCCCAAGCGACCAGCTAAAGCAGCTGGTCAAACTCCACAAGGTAGCTGAGGAGGCCATGAAGGGTCTCATAGTCCGGTGTGGCTGGGCAGCCCTGCTGGGAGCTACTTTGGCCTCGTGCGGCGGCTGGTGGATGCATGCCCCAGGCTGGATGTAGTCAAGCGCTCCCCCTGTATTGAAGGCGCTCGTCGGGCCCTTGCCCGCATAAAAGTGCAATGGGGCAAACTGGATGCGGGCTTCTCACGGATCCGCCACCGCCCGAACAAGGAGCATCGCCGCGGGCGGTATTATAAAGTTGTCTGAAGGGAGCCTGCGATATTGCGGATGAGAGCTCCGAGATGTAATCTTTAGTGAACTTGCTGTGTATTTATCACATGCGCTGAAAACTTCGTTCATATGCGCCATGAGCAACGCTTGTCTAATTTAAAATATTACCTTACATGCGGCCGTTTGTAAAATCGAGAGATGGCAAGTCGTTGGCTTGATCCCCAAGCCACAAGTCTTTGGGGTGTTGGGATAAACTTGAGCACTCTTGTTCCCATTTGTGGGTCCATCTAGGGGGCGCTCAACACGACGAACAAGGCAACGGACTTATAATGCTTGAACACTCTCACTTAGCCATAGAATTCTATAATTTTAAATTTAGTGAAGCCCCTGGTTGGAAGACCGAATCCGGGCGTTATCCACGCCATCATCGGACATTGTCGGAACTTCCGCTTCAAGCGGCGTGAGTCTTTAAGGACCGAAAAAACCTCTCGAACAGCGACCGGTCTCTCGCCTTATCATGCCGGTCGGTTTTAGCTTTGTCCTTGAGGCGTTAACCCGGCTCAACAAGGCGCAATTGCAGATGGTTCTCCGGTGCCACCTTAGCCGACGAGCGGGCGTAAGGCACCAAAACGTGGGGCAGGCAAACCCAACTATTGACCCAAGACATGATTGGAGCCGATTCATATAATGCTATAAGTTAAGGTGCCGCACTTGTGAAAGTGTTTGGACTTTATCACACCATAATCTGGGAGCGAAGCCCTGGCGTGTTGGCCGTACCAACATATCGGGTGCAAGATGTCATGTAATGAACATATATATAAAAGGTAATGCAATTGCAATAAAGAGATGCTGCATTATTTATAAAAGAAAGTCGCTAGTAGAGCGGACTGATACAAATAGTCTTGGTAGGCAAGGATTTGGACTAAATAAACATGTCCCCCTCGAGGATAAGCTGCAGACTTGGTGTATATAATGAATTTAATGCTCGTAATTGAGACCACACGAGTGTTTGTCGCGCCTTTTAGTCCTATTTGTTGCATCTGAGTTGGCGGGTTAGCCATCAGACGGAGGCTTCGGTTTAACGAGTCTGTGTACACAAAGTAGTAAAGTAAAAAAAAAAAGAAGGGGCACACTTGCGAGCCCTGGTGTGGTCGAGCCGCACTCTGGGTCCATTGTGGTCGTGCCCTTTCCCTGCGCCCATGGTATCTCAAAAGCGTAATGATGTCTGCGAGTGTTATTCTTGTGATCATCTTGCTGAGGCGAGGTTGGGGCCGCATTACTCTGCGTGCTCTAATCGCGCCAGTGGTCTTAGTTGGCCTTGCTCGGGCGCTTTCTGTGTCCGGCCTTTTAAGCTGCGGACTTGAGAATTGCCTTAGAAGGCTGCTCAGTATTTCGCCGAGCAGCTGTATGTTCCTCTGTTGAAGGGCGTTCGTATTCCCATTGACCGTGATGACTCCACGAGGGCTGGCATCTTGAGCTTTAGGTATGCATAATGCGGCACCGTGTCGAATTTTGCAAGCGCGTTCGTCCGAAGCGAGCGTGATAGCCGCTGCGAAAGCGGGACTATGTCGAAGATTAACTCTTCGCTCTGAAATTATCCGGGATCAAAGACTACTTCGGTGTGGTGAGCACATGCGGTTGGCCTCCACTCTGGGATGACACCTTTAAAGGTTGTCTTTGTAGGTTTGATCCTTGATGGGTCTATGCCCATTTTGCGCCTTTGTATCTGATAAAGCAGGTTCAGGCTACTACCGCCGTCCATTAGGACTCTTGTGAGGTGAAATCCATCGGCGATTGGGTCTAAAACCAATGCGGCGAATCCGCCATAACGTATGCTGGTCGGATGGTCTCTTGATCGAAAGTGATCGGACGGGAGGACCATGGATTGAACTTGGCGGCTAGCTCCATCACATACCGTCCACGAGTCGCGTTTCCTCTCCCTCTTGGGTATGTGGGTCGCGTATATCATATTCACCGTCCGCACTTGTGGGGGGAAACCCTTCTGTCCTCTGTTGTTCGGCGGTCGAGTCTCTTCCTCGTCGTCGTTGTTTAGCCCCTTGTCATTGTTTTCGGCAATTAACGTGCCGGCCTGCTTGAACACCCAGCAATCTCTATTGGTGTGGTTAGCTGGCTTTTCAGAGGTGCCATGTATCTGGCATAAGCGGTCGAGTATTCGGTCCAGATTGGACGGACCCGGAGTGGTTCTTTTGAATGGCTTCTTCCGCTGGCCGGGTTTAGAGCCTCGGAATCCGGCGTTGACCGCCGTATCCTCCTTATCGTCGTTGTTAATGCGGCGCTTGTTTTTGTTTCGACGTGACCTGCCGTTGTTGTCCTTGGTATCCGGACTGCCAAAATTTTTGCGGAGGTTGTTGCTACGGGCTAGCCAGCTGTCCTCTCCCGCGCAAAAGCGGGTCATTAACAATGTGAGGGCTGCCATGGATTTCGGCTTTTCCTGCCCCTGTGCGGGCTAGCCATTCGTCCCGGATGTTATGTTTGAAGGCTGCAAAGGCCTCTGCATCCGGACGGTCGGCGATTTGGTTTTCTTTGTCAAGAACCGTGTCGAAATTATGCGGCGATTAAATGCAGCTGCGGTGTCGGTGAGTCGCACATATGTGCCTGGAAGTTGTCAAGGAATGCGGCTTCGGGTCCTCCCAACACCAATTGACTCTGCGGGCAAGCTGTTTAGCCAATGCCGAGCTGGTCCTTTAAGCTTGAGTGGGAGATACTTGATGGCATGTAGATCGTCGCCGCGGGCCATGTGAATGTGGAGAAGATAGTCTTGATCCAAACCGCGAAGTCTGTTGTGCCATCGTAAGATTGAATGTTCTGGGTTTAAACCCTTGGAGATCGATGATCCATTACTTCGTCGATGAAGCATAGAGGTGTCGGCGCCCTGTATTGAGCAATATCGCGGCGCAGCTCGAGAGGCGCTATCTGCTGTGTTCGGCCCGGCGGTGTTATTATATCCGTAGCGACGGTATTAAATGCGTGGGTCGTAGGGCGCCCACGTGATCCGTAGATGGATCTGGATTGTCTTGCCTTGTCCTCAATATGTCTCGCAAGTCGGTGCGTTCCCTCTTGGCCGTACTTTTGGAGCGATGCGAGTGCGGTCTTGGCTGGGGCACTGGATGCCTCTCATCCACGACCACGGGGTGGTCGGTCAGCCATATCGTGTCTGGTGATGAAGGTATGTATGCTTCCTCCTCTAATCGGGGAGCAGCTTGCGTCTTAGGTAACTTTTGGAGGCGTTGAGTTTATACTCTTTGGCGCGAGGACCTCGGTCCATCGATTGGCGATAGATCTTGATCAGCTTGGAGCTGTTGCTGCTTTTCTTTAGGCTGTTTCTTTGTGGCTATAAGCTGCGCTTGAAGCGCTCTTATGCGACAGGATCCTCGGTATGGCGAATTCATCATCGTTGAGGCTTGCCGTCTTGGAGGGAGGCATATAGTTATCGTCCTCAACCCCTTAAATGCGCCGCCCTCTCGTGAGGGCTTGCTACGCATCCTCTGCGCTGAGTCTTCTTTGGAGGGATTGTCTTCGGCACTCTCCGGAGTATTATTATCTCCGTGCGGAATCTCCATTCTTCTTTGTGGCGGGATTTAGGCGGCGCCACGCTGGCGTCGGCGTTTGGGCTGCTTCTTTAGAGAATCTGCCTCCGCTGCTTCTTCGCCATCCCGTCTTTGGGTGTCCACCATATATATGTCGTATGGCGAGGTGGTCTTCAAGTGCCACTGTGGCGCTGGCTCTGTTAAATCTCCGGCATCGTCGTCCATGGCGTCGATGTCGTCGGAGTCGAAGTCTAGCATGTCGGTTAAATCATCGACAGTGGCTACAAAGTGGGTGGTGGGTGGGCTCTGAATTTCTTCCTCGTCCGTATCCCAACCATCCTGGCCATAGTCCGGCCAGGATTCTCCTGATAGCGAAAGATGATTCAGTGAATTCAGGATATCACCAAAAGGCGAGTGTTGGAAAATGTCCGCGGCGGTGAATTCCATAACGGCGCCAATCCGGATCGATTGGTAGGGCGCGGGAGGTTGGTCGGCGCCTCGGAATCACGGGTTTCGCGAGGACACGATCGGTGTTCGGCTCCATCGCCGTGGATGTTGAAGCCCGGGCGGCGTCTATCCACCGGCCCTCGATCTGAAGCAATCGGCTCGGGCTAATGGCTGAAGCGGATCCGTGTCGCGGCCACCAAAACCTTGTCCGTGGCGAGCTAGATCGTGCCCATCGTCCGCGATGTGGCGGCGCTTAGCTGCGGCTCGAGTCCGTCGAAGATCAAGTCTCCGCGGACATCGGCCGTGAAGTTTAAACTTCGAATCGACTGACGGCCAGGGCGTAGCTTCGATATGCTCGGATGGCCAAGTGAATTGGCCCGCAGATGCGAAACCGCCGAATCTGAAGATCTGTCCGGGAGAAAAGTCTCACCACGGACAGCGTTGTTGGTTGAAGATGACATCAAACCTATCGGTGGCGACACGAGGAACTCTCAATGAAAGCACCAATGTCGGTGTCAAAACCGGCGGATCTCGGTAGGGGTCCCGAGCTGTGCGTCTAGGCGGATGGTAACAGGAGACAAGGGACACGATGTTTTACCCAGGTTGGGCCCTCTCGATGGAGGTAAAACCCTCGTCCCCGCTTGATTAATATTGATGATATGGGTAGTACAAGAGTAGATCTACCACGAGATCAAGGAGGCTAAACCCTAGAAGCTAGCCTATGGTATGATTGTTGTAATGTATGTTGTCCTATGGACTAAAAGCCCTCCGGTTTATATAGACACCGGAGGGGCTAGGGTTACACAGAGTCGGTTACAATGGTAGGAGATCTACATATCCGTATTGCCAAGCTTGCCTTCCACGCCAAGGAAAGTACCTTCCGGACACGAGCCGGAGTCTTCAATCTTCTATCTTCGTAGTCTTGGAGTCCGGCGGATAATGATAGTCCGGCTGTCCGGACACCCCCTAGTCCAGGACTCCCTCACCCATGCTCAAATTAAATCAAAATAATTGCAAACAAAACTCCCCTAGGATTATTGTTAGTTGGAGGCACCCGTTGTTTCGGGCAAGCCATGGATTGATGTTTGTTGGTGGTGGGGGAGTATAAACTTTACCATTCTGTTTGGGAACAGCCTATAATGTGTGTAGCATGGAAGATATCAAGATCTCTAAGTTGTTATGTTGACAATGAAAGTATACCGCTCAAAATGTTATTTATCTCTATTTCAAAATCGAGCTCTGGCACCTCTACAAATCCCTACTTCCCTATGCGAAGGGCCTATCTATTTACTTTTATGTTGAGCCATCACCCTCTTATTAAAAAGCACCCGTTGGGGAGCACTGCTGTCATTTGCATGCATTACTATTAATTTATATTGGGTATGACTATGACTGGATCTCTTTTACCATGAATTACAATGTTTAGTCAGTCCTTGATCTTCAAAGGTGCTCTGCATTTATGTTTTGCAGTCTCAGAAAGGGCTAGCGAGATACCATCTTATTATATCATATTATGATTGTTTTGAGGAAGTGTTGTCATCTGAGTTTTATTATTATTGCTCGCTAGATGATTATGCCATTGATATGAGTAAATATGAGACCTAAGTGTTATTGTGAATATGGTTAGTTCATAATCTTTGCTGAAAACTTGAATGCTGGCTTTACATATTTGCAACAACAAGAGCAAACAGAGTTTGTAAAAGTTTTTCTTTATCACTTTCAGTTTGTCAACTGAATTGCTTGAGGACAAGCAAAGGTTTAAGCTTGGGGGAGTTGATATGTCTCCAACGTATCTACTTTTCAAACACTTTTGCCCTTGTTTTGGACTCTAACTTGCATGATTTGAATGAAACTAACCCGGACTGACGCTGTTTTCAGTAGAACTACCACGGTGTTGTTTATTATGCAGAAAACAAAAGTTCTCGGAATGACCTGAAAATCCATGGAGATAACTTTTGGAAAATATAAAAATACTGGCGAAAGAATCAAGGCCAGGGGGCCACACCCTGTCCACGAGGGTGGGGGTGCACCCCCTCCCCCTGGGCGTGTCCCCTGTCTTGTGGGCCCCTTAGTGCTCCACCGACCTCAAGTCCAACTCTATATATTCCGTTTCGCGGAGAAAAAATCAGAGAGAAAGTTTCATCGCGTTTTACGATACGAAGCCGCCGCCAAGCCCTAATATCTCACGGGAGGGCTGATCTGGAGTCCGTTCGGGGCTCCGGAGAGGGGGATTCGTCGCCGTCATCATCATCAACCATCCTCCATCACGAATTTCATGATGCTCACTGCCGTGCGTGAGTAATTCCATCGTAGGCTTGCTGGACGGTGATGGGTTGGATGAGATTTACCATGTAATCACGTTCGTTTTGTTAGGGTTCGATCCCTAGTATCCACTATGTTCTGAGATTGACGTTGCTATGACTTTGCTATGCTTAATGCTTGTCTAGGGCCCAAGTGCCATGATTTCAGATCTGAACCTATTATGTTTTCATGAATATATGTGAGTTCTTGATCCTATCTTGCAAGTCTATAGTCACCTATTATGTGTTATGATCCGACAACCTCGAAGTGATAATAATCGGGATACTTCTTGGTGATGACCGTAGTTTGAGGAGTTCATGTATTCACTAAGTGCTAATGCTTTGGTCCGGTTCTCTATTAAAAGGAGGCCTTAATATCCCTTAGTTTCCATTAGGACCCCGCTGCCACGGGAGGGTAGGACAAAAGATGTCATGCAAGTTCTTTTCCATAAGCACGTATGACTATATTCGGAATACATGCCTACATTACATTGATGAATTGGAGCTAGCTCTGTGTCACCCTATGTTATAACTATTACATGAGGAATCACATCCGACATAATTATCCATCATTGATCCAATGCCTACGAGCTTTTCACATATTGTGCTTTCCTTATTTACTTTTCCGTTGCTACTGTTACAATTACTACAAAACTCCTATTGTTACTTTTGCTACTATTACCATTACTATCATACTACTTTGCTACTAAACTCTTTGTTGCAGATACTAAGTTATCCAAGTGTGGTTGAATTGACAACTCAACTGCTAATACTTGAGAATAATTTTTGGCTCCCCTTGTGTCGAATCAATAAATTTGGGTTGAATACTCTACCCTTGAAAACTGTTATGATCCCCTATACTCGTGGGTTATCAGCCGACACTCTGGGCTAGCCGCCCTTGCAGACACTCACGCTTACAAGGCCCACGGCCGAGCTCACCACACAAGGCGTTGCAGGTTCAGTTCAAGTGCAAACCTGCACTTCTTCAGTCCGCTGCATATGCAGGTTACTGTCATCTGCACGAGCAACATGCTGGAGTCCAGGAACACCGCTCACAAACTTGAGAGACTCGCTGGCCGCGTTGCCTCCTCTGCCACCCGCTCGAGCGCGCGCTGTAGGCTGTCGTTCTCGTGGGCGACTGCCCGGTGCTGCTCGGCGAGCTCCACATTCTCACGTCGGGCGCCGAAGGCGTCCTCCTTGGCGGCACATTTGAGGAGCGCCTTTGTCCTCGCTCATACCTTGTAGAAGACGTGTCAGAGCATGCCGCAGCAGTGGCACCCGAGCACGGCAGCCTTGTCCTTGCTCATCTCGAGCCCATACAACAGTCCAACAATCCAACAATGTAAAGCTGGTAATGGATGAGTACTAGTACCCCTTGACTGCAATGGAAGTTTGAGGTTCATCATCAGGAGCATGGATTGCATGGACGCTAGTATTGCCATAGTAGAGAGCACGACCATCGGATTGCGCGTCAGGGCCTGGCTGCACAGGCGCTGGTGAAACCTATTGACACTACAAAAAAAATACACTTCCGTGATGATGCGTGTTTGTCACAGTAGGTCGCGTTTTTTGTCATGCATGTACATCCATGACAAATTTATGACAGAATCAAGAAAGTCATACTTGTGCTGTCGTAGAAGTGTTCCATGACATTACCAAAATTATCATCACGGAAGTGTCCACTTCCATGACGATAAATCGCGGCGTCCGAAGTGCGTTCGTCAAGGGTGACCGACACGTGGCCTCCACCATAGCGAACGCCGTTAAGCTATCGGGTCGGGTTTTGGATCCGATAACCCATTAACAGCCCGACCAATGGGGATTTTCCACGTGTAAAATCATCATTGGCTAGAAAACTGCGTGTCGGCTCATTGTTGGGACGGATGTCATCCACTCATTGGATGAAGGCGCCTATGATCGTCGACCGTGGCATGGGCCAACAGAGGCCCATTCTGTGAAAAGGCCGGCCCGTTTGACTTGGTCAGGTGGCGGGCGGCCCATGGAAACTTGTTAACGGCCTGTTAGCATATAGCCCATTTACAGGCCGCTAACCCAAGGCCCGTTACGCCCTATCTGAATTAGGCCTAGTAGCGTCATCTGGGCCATCCAATATGATTCCAGCCCATTCTCACTTCTGGCCCATGTATGGCCCATGACGTCTTTCGGCCCATATGAGGCCCTATGTAACTCTTGGCCTATTAACGGCTCGTGGTGGCGGCCCGCAATGAGCAGTGTATCACTTTACACCCATTAACGGCCCGTGGTGAAACTGGCCCATAATGAATAGTGTATCACTTTATACCCATTAAGGGCCCGTTATTCAGTTGGGCCGTTTCCAGCCCATGTTATCTTTCGGCCTTCTCAGAGCCCATTTATTCTTGGGCTCATTTCAAGCATTCGTTTACTTACGGCCCGTTACTGTCATTTTCTGCTTGTGGGCCAAATCCCGTGGTTACAGTTGGCCCGTTTGTGGTCCGTTAATACATTGGGCCATTTTCATAGCGTCGTCAAGTACAGCCTATTAACGATGGCCTGTTATGGTCGGCCCATGAACGGACGATTCCAACTCTAGCCCGTTTACGGCCATAATGCGGACTGTTATTGGCCCATGTTTGTGTCGATCATCTGACCCGTATAAGGCCCATTGATGATACGGCCCGTAGAAGGCTCATTGTTTCTACGGCCCGTAGAAGGCCCAATGTTTCTACGGCCCGTAGAAGGCCCACTTTTTCTACGGCCCGTAGGAGGCCCACTGTCACTACAGTAAATATTAGCCCGTGGTTATTATGGCCTAATTTTAGAAAATAGGTTATTGCAGCCACTAGCAAACCGCAGAAAAATAACTGCACTGACTACAAGCAAACAAATAAACAAGACAACAAGGAAATAAATAAGCAAACAACTTATGCTAGGCTATCACGGCTATTACACATATTACACCCACTAGGCATCAAAGTTCACCACCAGTGCAAATAGGGAACACATCAGAATATAAGCGCATGACAAAACAAGTCGAGGCTGAAACCACTTGAAGAGTTCAAGAAACAATATCACAGGTATCCATAATCTGGCAAGATGCTTAGCAAGCTTATTAACTTTATCTTGTTTGGCGCTTAAATCCTCCAGTAACTTGCTGTTGCACAAGAAAATACGCATCTGAATTCTGCAGGGACTTCCTCAGTCCTTCGGCTTCTTGTCGCAACACAGCTGACTGATGCCTTTCAGCTTGTAGCTGAGATTGAAGAAGCCGAAGTGATTCAGGCAGCGAGTTCGAAGAGCTTGTGCCGGTGATCTTGGCGATAACTTCGAACACTTGCATCAGCGCAGGGTGGGGGGTTTCTCCTTGTCTACAAGATCGTTTTTATCACCTTTCTTGGAGACCAACAGGGTTGTCTCACTATCTTGAACCTTATCTGCATTACTTTCTCTACCATTGCATAGTGGGGTGCTCTTCTCCAATATTCTGTTTGCATACTATAAGAGAAACAAGTAGACACATCACAGTTTTAGCTTGTAGTATACCAAACTCATTTTGGTAAACCGGTTCAGTAGTAAGGTGGACAGGATAACAACATGGAACAAACATATATCTATGTACTATGGTCACTGTATTGTCCATATCATTCTAGTTCATGTTCCCTAATCAAGATAGAGACACAATTCAACTCATATATTTTTAAGACACAACAGCATAGACAGAATATAAGTGTGAGAAACTACACAACATTGGCAGCACTTGTAATGTGCATCATATGAGAACATAACTATTTATACAACTTAAACTGAAATCAACATAGAGCAAGAAGTTAGAACATCAATCTAGTTAAAGAAATAGGTTTTAAACATACCTGTTGCGCCATTGGAGTTTCAATTGGATCCTTCAAATTCGAAAGTAGTTGGTATGAGTAAATACAGTGATGCAATAGCAAAGGAGTATGGACCATAGCTACGGAATCTGACCTGAGAACAGTTGCTCTTCTGCTTTAAACGTGGAGTTTGGGTTAACTGTGGTGGTCTTCGTGCTTTGGGCATTGCAGTAGCTTTACAAACTGCTCGTGTGGGGGTACTCTGTGGTGGACATGGTGCTTTGTCAACTATAAGTGGGTTACTATCCGCTGGGGTTGCAGTTAGATGGGTTGTAGCTGGTTCTCTGCCCAACGGTGTAAGTGTGCAATCTGGAAGAGTCTCAATTATGTGTGGTGGGGCTAGTTTGTGGGCCAGTACAACCATGGTTCTATCTGCATTGACGGGTAGCACTGTCTTTTGTGAAGAACGGGTTTTTGCTCCCTTAGATACTGCCATCACCCCCTCCAATTCAAATGGATGATAAACAAGAAAAGAAATTGAACGTACAGACATTGTATGATAGACAAATGTGGTAATTCACATATATGTTGTCTAACCAAACAGGACAGCATGACACGATTTCACATATATGATGCCTAACTAAACAGGATAGCATGACATAGTTTCAGATATATGATGGATAACTTAACAAGATATAATGGCATAATTCGACATATGATGAGTACCTAAACAGGATTACATGACAAAACTATATGATGTCTTTCTAAAATAGGTTGGGATGAAATAATTCACATACATGTTGTCTAAGTATACATGATGGCATGATATAATTGACATAATTGACTCATATACTAAGCAGCTGGCACTCACATGTACGATCTCTAAAATAAGCAGATAGAATTCAATATTGTGCATATGATGTCTAAACTAAGCAATGCAAGACACCATATGCATCA
Organism: Aegilops speltoides; assembly: GCA_021437245.1. Lineage (NCBI taxonomy): Eukaryota > Viridiplantae > Streptophyta > Magnoliopsida > Poales > Poaceae > Aegilops > Aegilops speltoides. The sequence continues at coordinate 54,185,324 of CM038141.1, read as the reverse complement.
TATGAGAAATATAAACATTGCAACTTAGAGCATACACCTTAGGTGGGATATAGGACTTGTCATCTGTCTCTGAATCCTCCTCTTAGGAGCTCCCTGTAACCATCGAGATATATGCTTCAACAGGTACCATTGCCTGCTTTGAAGACCTTGTTTTCACTCTAGATTTTTCCATAACTGGCTCAAATGGCTGATACACATGAAGAGTAGTTCAATATACATAGATTGTCGACAAATGGAATACATAATGAAAAAAAAGATGGCATGAGATAATTCACATATATGATGCCTGGCTCCATGGCGGTGCATAATTCACATATATGATAACTGGCTGAAAAACATGGCATTGCATAATTCACACATCTTATAGAAAGCAAACAGGAGGCATTCACACAAAGCATGTCTAATCTAAGCAGATGGCATGGCAATGTAAGACACCATATGCATGATATGAGCAATATAACCAAGCCAAGTTAGAGCATGCACCTCGGGGGATACGACTAGTCATATCTCTCTGAATCATCCTCTGAGGAGCTATCTGTAAGCAGCAAGAAATCTGCATCGACAGGTAGCACTGACTGCTCAAAGACCTTGTTTTCACTCCAGATTTTCCCATGACCGACTCAAATGGCTGATGCACAGGAAGAGTAGATGAATGTATAAACATTGTTCACAAATGGAATCAGAATGGAAAAAATATGTACGATACAATTCACATATCGATGGTGGCTAAACAGGATGGCATTGCGTGATTCACGTATATGATGCCTGGCTAAAGAAGATGGCATTGCATAATTCCCATATACTCCCTCCGTTCCTAAATATTTGTCTTTTTAGAGAAAATGGACTACCACATACGGATGTATATAAACATATTTTAGAGTGTAGATTCACTCATTTTGTTCCGTATGTAGTCACTTGTTGAAATCTCTAAAATGACAAATATTTAGGAATAATGAAGTATGATATAAAACCAAACAGTGGCATTCACACAAAGCAAATCTAAACTAAGTTGATGACATATAAGATGTATAATGTAAGCAATGCAAGGCGCCATATGCATGATATAACCAACATCAGCAAGCCAGGTTAGAGGAAACACCTCAGGTGGTAAACAGGCATGGTCAGCTCCTTCCGAATCTCCATCTGAACAGTTATCTTCCTCTGGAATACAATCTGGAAATGCAGGAGAGGGGGGGGGGCACTTCGCCCACCATGGAGCAGCGTCTGCATGACATTATATTCGCCGCATAGCGGTCTTCTCTTTTTCTCTACATGTTGATGCGATTGTATACAATATCGACATGCATAATAAAAAAATAGTTAGATTTTGTAAGGCCTAAGGGGTGCATGCAAAAATTAAGACTGATGGTAGCAAAAGAGTGGATGGATCCAAAACTAATGATAGCAGGTAGATTATAGCTTCAGTTTAAAAAGATAGACAATGGATCATCTATTGTTTGTTGCCCACCCAACATGAACCACATAGAAGACCCCGGATGAACGGATAGTAGACAGATACTATTCGTTCTTTGGCTCGATATGAGACCCATGGGCAATTCAACACTCAAGATTGAATGATAAAGTAGCGGTAATAATAACCGATGTATAACGTAAGCAAACACGAAAATGCGACCTCTCTTAGGAACTGAGTAGTCCTCGGGTTCATCTGCTTTCGATCGATGATGGTAATGCAGTTGGCGTGGCTGCCGGCAACGGGGAAGATGATCTGAGGCGGCGAAAGAAAGTCTGCAGGGGGATCTCTGCTGCAGTGAACACTTCTGTCGATGGTGCACCTCAGGTGGTGTGGATGACGGCACGGCAGGAGCAGGACATAACACACAGAGTTTTCTTTGACGCCAATCTGAAAATGAAGTAAATCTATAAGGGCTCCTTAGAATTGGAGGATTCTATAAACGCAGGGACAAGAAAAACACATTAATAGGATAGGAATGCACGTGCAAAACAGAGCATTTGGAAACATAGAATTTCAGTCAACCTGGGTGTTTGGCTCACATGAATTGGAAGAATAGAGCAATGGAGAAACAAAGTGATGCGACGAGTGTACAACCTCTTTGGCATAGCCTTGTGGACCTCAACATCATTGGGTTGGACGTGGAGGATGGTGATGATGCTGGTGTGACTGTCGGAGGCGGGGAAGAAGATCCGAGGCCTCTGGAAATGGCGCCGAGGGTGCTGCTCCGCTGTGATGGACAGTTCCGTCATTGGAGCAGCTTCGCTAAGGTGTACGGCGACGAGGCTGAAGCATGACAAGACAGACAACTTTAATCTGAAGTGGGATTCTAATATCATCTGCAATAGATGATGTAAAATACATCACCAAAAAGTGCTAGATGTAAAACGCATCAGCCGCGCCACGGCCGCTCCGACAGATGCTGTAAGTACTATTCAATCTGAACTTAACTGAAGAAAATGAACTTCACAGTCGAAACTGAATTTTACTGTCGAAACTGATTGAACTAGTAACAGAGCAATGCAATAGATGTTTAGGGCATTCGAGCACTAGTAGCAGAGAAGCAGTGATCTAAATCAGCAGACAGTCGAACAGGGAACGCACTAGCAGAGAGCAAGTCGTGCAGTAGTACTGCGAGCGAGTGCTAAAGAAGCAACTCCTCTAGCTGCCGGAGGTCGTGCAACAGCAGCAGCAGCGCAAGCGAGAGCAAGAGCGAGCAGCAAAGACACGAGCAAAGCGAGGCGGTGCAGCGGCGTGACCGGCGGCAGAACGAGCCGCAGACGAAGCGAGAGCTGGAGCAGCTGCAGCTAGTGCCGTTGTGGAAGTTGCCGCCAAGGAAGCAACAACATGGGGGAGAGACGCCGTGGATGATGTGGCCGGTGACGGCACCGTTGATGGAGATGCCATGTCTGCTCGGTATCGAGCACCGGCAGCCCCATGAGATCGAATAAAAGATAAAATGCAGCAGTGAGTGCAGAACCTCCTTGGTGGCGCCGAGTTGGCCTCGGCTTCATCGGAGGAATTGGTGAGGGTGCTCCGGTTCCGGTGGGGCAGGTCAAGACGGCGCTATGGGGATTGAGGTGGCGCGATAGACGAGGCGAACATCAGGGCAGCTCCTTGGAGGTGGAGGATGGGGCGGCTGATCCGGCGGGACGACGAGATTGACAATGGATCCTCATCCAGTGCGGTGGATGAGGGACGGCGAGCTGTTGCGGTGGACGACATAGTCGGGGAAGAGTCTCCGGCTGGGCGGCGGTCGGGAGGCCGACGGAGGAGCGTGGGGTTTCGCGGGTTTTGGCGGCCTTGATGTACGAATGGGGGGCAAAGGCGGGGAGCCAAGCTTAGGGATGCGCTTGTCCGAAATGTAGGGTAAGTTACCAGCGTACCCCACCAGTTCACACAGTGACGTGGAGCTTCATTTCGGTGAGGGTAGAAGGGGATTTCATGTGTCCGGGCTGCGGGAGCGATTTCGGATGAGGAGGGAGTTCTCGGCGTCCCAAATTTTGGGATAACAAAGGCGCGAAGCGGGTTGAAGAAGCGGGAGTTTCAAAGCAGGTGAGACAAAAGATACTCGAGCTTGAAAATTTCGGGATAACAAGGTGCGGATTCCTTGTTCGGCAGAACAAACTTAACATGTAAAAAAATCCATACAAGACACAAGAGAGTCATGTCCCCTTCTACTATATTGCTATAGATGCCATTGAAAAAACTATAAGAAAAATGTAAAAAAAATCGAGAGAACAAGATTACCCTGCACAGTACCAAATCGATTGGCACTTCCCTCAACAACAACAAAAAACAAATCAATTCCCACCAAAGAAAGAGTAATGTCCCTTTTTATATGATTACATATGCCATGATCTCGAATTTCAATTTTTGAATCCATGTTATGTTGAATTCGAATATATCATTAGGTGACCTTGCGGTTTATAATTGATGTAGTCGTACATTTTGATCTTCCATCATATGTGAACATTTTACTCCACCATGTGAACATATATATTGTCGTCTACCATATGGACTAAATTTGAATCAATTTTCCTTATTTGAATACGATTGTTGTCAAGTTATACAATAATTTAAATATTATCTTGATAACAAAAAGACATGCATATAGCAGTAATCATATTTCACTATGAACTACATGTACCATACGCTCTCCAATTCAAATATTTGTATCCATTTTATGTTGAATTCAAATCATAGTACATTATTGGTCTAGGTAGCAAGATGTTCGGGATAATCTAAACCCTGTTTTCATACGTATAATTTTTGGCTGAATTGGGACAAGTTTTGGTATAAGCCGCTTGCAAAACCGGAGATTCTCTCAACAAGCCTCGTGGTTCCGAGAGGGAACGTGTCGCCTTTGTGTGCGAAATGATATACGCTGCCTCCCCCTTGATTTTATTTACAGAGGCAACATAGAACTATATGAGTGCCCTGTTAAATTTTGGAATTATTACGGGTTTATTTGGCCTTTTTATACATTAATTGAGTTTTTGGACTTTTAATGTGCATAATCTAAATATGAATTGCATGCACATGCTCCGGTGCTCCAAAGTGGGTTGAAAAATCACATGTGTATCCTTGGTTGAATTTCTAGGTCCCATGGAAGAAATGAGAATGAAATTCAAACATCTGGGCGTCATGACTCTGCCGAGAACATCGAGAAACTTAGATTTTAAATTCATGTAAATCCAAAACTCGGCTGGAAATCATGAAACTTGGCATGGTGTCATGTCATGGCACTAACATGTTGTGTTAAAAAATTAGGCCGATTTGGAAGCTCGTGGTTCTAAGAGGGAACGTGCCACCTTTGAGTGTGAAATGATATACGCTGCCCCCCCGAAGGAAATATGCCCTAGAGGCAATAATAAAGTTATTATTTATTTCCTCATATCATGATAAATGTTTATTATTCATGCTAGAATTGTATTAACCGGAAACATGATACATGTGTGAATACATAGACAAACATATAGTCACTAGTATGCCTCTACTTGACTAGCTCATTAATCAAAGATGGTTATGTTTCCTAACCATAGACATGTGTTGTCATTTGATTAATGGGAACACATCATTAGGAGAATGATGTGATTGACATGACCCATTCCGTTAGCCTAGCACTTGATCGTTTAGTATATTGCTATTGCTTTCTTCATGACTTATACATGTTCCTGAAACTATGAGATTATGCAACTCCCGTTTACCGGAGGAACACTTTGGGTGCTACCAAACATCACAACGTAACTGGGTGATTATAAAGGAGTACTACAGGTGTCTCCAAAGGAAGATGTTGGGTTGGCGTATTTCGAGATTAGGTTTTGTCATTCCGATTGTCGGAGAGGTATCTCTGGGCCCTCTCGGTAATGCACATCACTATAAGCCTTGCAAGCAATGTAACTAATGAGTTAGTTATGGAATGATGCATTATGTAACGAGTAAAGAGACTTGCCGGTAACGAGATTGAACTAGGTATTGGATACTGACTATCGAATCTCGGGCAAGTAACATACCGATGACAAAGGGAACAATGTATGTTGTTATGCGGTTTGATCGATAAAGATCTTCGTAGAATATGTAGGAACCAATATGGGCATCCAGGTTCCGCTAATGGTTATTGACCGAGAATAGTTCTAGGTCATGTCTACATAATTCTCAAACCCGTAGGGTCCGCATGCTTAACGTTACGATGATAGTTTTATTATGAGTTTGTAAGTTTTGATGTACCGAAGTTTGTTCGTAGTCCCGGATGTGATCACGGACATGACGAGGAGTCTCGAAATGGTCGAGACATAAAGATTGATATATTGGACGACTATATTCGGACAGCGGAAGTGTTCCGGACATTTTCGGAGAAAACCGGAGTGCAGGAGGGTTACCGGAACCCCCCCGGGAGAGTTAATGGGCCACATGGGCCTTAGTGGAAAGAGAGAGGCGGCCGGGGGTGGGCGCCCCTCTCCCTCCGGGTCCGAATGGACTAGGAGGCGGCGCCCCCCTCTTTCCTTCCCCCTCTTCCCCCTTCCTTCCCCTCCTAGTAGGAGTAGGAAAGGAGGAGTCATACACCTACTAGGAGGAGGAGGACTCCTCCTTGGCGCGCCCACAAGGGCCGGCCGGCCTCCCCCCTTGCTCCTTTATATATGGGGGCAGGGGGGCACCCCATAGACACACAAGTTGATCTACGGGTCGTTCCTTAGCCGTGTGCGGTGCCCCCCTCCACCATATTCCACCTCGGTCATATCGTCGCGGAGTTTAGGCGAAGCCTGCTTGATAGAACATCATCATCATCACCATGCCGTCGTCTTGTGGAACTCATCCCGAGCTTTGCTGGATTGGAGCCCGGGGATCGTCATCGAGCTGAACGTGTGCTGAACTCGGAGGTGCCGTACGTTCGGTGCTTGGATCGGTCGAATCGTGAAGACATACGACTACATCAACCGCACTGTGATAACGCTTCCGCTTTTGGTCTACGAGGGTACGTGGACAACACTCCCCTCTCGTTGCTATGCCATCACCATGATCTTGCGTGTGCGTAGGAATTTTTTTGAAATTACTACGTTCCCCAACAGTGGCATCCGAGCCTAGGTTTTATGCGTTGATGTTATATGCACGAGTAGAACACAAGTGAGTTGTGGGCGATACAAGTCATACTGCTTACCAGCATGTCATACATTGGTTCGGCGGTATTGTGAGATGAAGCGGCCCGGACCGACATTACGCGTACGCTTACGTGAGACTGGTTTCACCGTTACGAGCACTCGTGCTTAAAGGTGACTGGCGGGTGTCTGTCTCTCTCACTTTAGCTGAATCGAGTGTGGCTACGCCCGGTCCTTGTGAAGGTTAAAACAACACTAACTTGATGAACTATCACTTTAGTTTTGATGCGTAGGTAAGAACGGTTCTTGCTAAGCCCGTAGCAGCCACGTAAAACTTGCAACAACAAAGTAGAGGACGTCTAACTTGTTTTTGCAAGGCTTGTTGTGATGTGATATGGTCAAGACGTGATGCTATATTTTATTGTATGAGATGATCATGTTTTGTAACTGAAGTTATCGGCAACTGGTAGGAGCCATATGGTTGTCGCTTTATTGTATGAAATGCAAGCATACATATTTGCTTTACTTTATCACTAAGCGGTAGCGATAGTTGTAGAAGCAATAGATGGCGTAACGACAACGATGCTACAATGGAGATCAAGGTGTCGCGCGGTGGCGATGGTGATCACGACGGTGCTTGAAGATGGAGATCACAAGCACAAGATGATGATGGCCATATCATATCACTTATATTGATTGCATGTGATGTTTATCCTTTATGCATCTTATCTTGCTTTGTTTGACGGTAGCATTTTAAGATGATCTCTCACTAAAATTATCAAGAAGTGTTCTCCCGAGTATGCACCGTTGCCAAAGTTCGTCGTGCTAGACACCACGTGATGATCGGGTGTGATAAGCTCTCGTCCATCTACAACGGGTGCAAGCCAGTTTTGCACACGCAGAATACTCAGGTTAAACTTGACGAGCCTAGCATATGCAGATACGGCCTCGGAACACGGAGACCAAAAGGTCGGCGTGAATCATATAGTAGATATGATCAACATAGTGATGTTCACCATTGAAAACTACTCCATCTCACGTGATGATCGGTTATGGTTTAGTTGATTTGGATCACGTGATCACTTAGATGACTAGAGAGATGTCTGTCTAAGTGGGAGTTCTTAAGTAATATGATTAATTGAACTTAAATTTATCATGAACTTAGTACTGATAGTATTTTGCTTGTCTATGTTTGTTGTAGATAGATGGCTCGTCTTTGTTGTTCCGTTGAATTTTAATGCGTTCCTTGAGAAAGCAAAGTTGAAAGATGATGGTAGCAATTACGGACTAGGTCCGTAACGAGGATTATCCTCATTGCTGCACAGAAAAATTACGCTGGAAGCACCGCTGGGTGCCGAACCTGCTGCGATCAACCGAGCGATGTTAAGAACGTCTGGCAGAGCAAAGCTGATGACTACTCAATAGTTCAATGTGCCATGCTTTACGGCTTAGAACCGGGTCTTCAACGACGTTTTGAATGTCATGGAGCATATGAGATGTTCCAGGAGTTGAAGTTAATATTTCAAGCAAATGCCTGGATTGAGAGATATGAAGTCTCCAATAAGTTCTACAGCTACAAGATGGAGGAGAATAGTTCTGTCAGTGAGCATATACTCAAAACGTCTGGGTATAATAATCACTTGATTCAACTGGGAGTTAATCTTCCGGATGATAGCGTCATTGACAGAATTCTCCAATCACAGCCACCAAGCTACAAGAGCTTCGTGATGAACTATAATATGCAAGGGATGAACAAGACAATTCCCGAGCTCTTCGCAATGCTATAAGCTGCGGAGGTAGAAATCAAGAAGGAGCATCAAGTGTTGATGGTCAACAAGACCACTAGTTTCAAGAAAAAGGGCAAAGGAAAGAAGAAGGGAACTTCAAGAAGAGCGACAAGCAAGTTGCTGCTCAAGAGAAGAAACCCAAGTCTGGACCTAAGCACAAATCGAGTGCTTCTCTTGCAAGGCATCGACATCGAAGCGGAACTGCCCCAAGTATTTGGCGGATAAGAAGGATGGCAAGGTGAACAAAGGTATATGTGATATACATGTTATTGATGTGAACCTTACTAGAGCTTGTAGTAGCACCTGGGTATTTGATACTGGTTCTGTTCCTAATATTTGCAACTCGAAACAGGGACTACGGAATAAGCGAGCACTGGCGAAGGACGAGGTTACAATGCGCGTGGGAAATGGTTCCAAAGTCGATGTAATCGCGGTTGGCACGCTACCTCTACATCTACCTTCGGGATTAGTTTTAGACCTGAATAATTGTTATTTGGTGCCAGCGTTGAGCATGAACATTATATCCGGATCTTGTTTGATGCGAGACGGTTATTCATTTAAATCAGAGAATAATGGTTGTTCTATTTATATGAGTAATATCTTTTATGGTCATGCACCCTTGAAAAGTGGTCTATTTTTATTGAATCTCGAAAGTAGTGATACACATATTCATAATGTCGAAGCCAAAAGATGCAGAGTTGATAATGAGAGTGCAACTTATTTGTGGCACTGCCGTTTAGGTCATATCGGTGTAAAGCGCATGAAGAAACTCCATAATGATGGACTTTTGGAATCACTTGATTATGAATCACTTGGTACTTGCAAACCATGCCTCATGGGCAAGATGACTAAAACACCGTTCTCCGGTACTATGGAGAGAGCAACAGATTTGTTGGAAATCATACATACAGATGTATGTGGTCCGATGAATGTTGAAGCTCGTGGCGGATATCGTTATTTTCTCACCTTCGCGGATGATTTGAGCAGATATGGGTATATCTACTTAATGAAACACAAGTCTGAAACATTTGAAAAGTTCAAAGAATTTCAGAGTGAAGTGGAAAATCATCGTAACAAGAAAATAAAGTTTCTACAATCTGATCGTGGAGGAGAATATATGAGTTACGAGTTTGGTTTACATTTGAAACAATGTGGAATAGTTTCACAACTCACGCCACCTGGAACACCACAAAGAAATGGTGTGTCCGAACGTCGTAATCGTAATTTACTAGATATGGTGCGATCTATGATGTCTCTTACTGATTTACCGCTATCGTTCTGGGGTTATGCTTTAGAGACGGCCGCATTCACGTTAAATAGGGCACCATCAAATTCCGTTGAGACGACGCCTTATGAACTGTGGTTTGGCAAGACACCAAAATTGTCGTTTCTTAAAGTTTGGGGCTGCGATGCTTATGTGAAGAAACTTCAACCAGATAAGCTCGAACCTAAATCGGAGAAATGTGTCTTCAAAGGATACCCAAAAGAGACTGTTGGGTACACCTTCTATCACAGATCCGAAGGCAAAACATTCGTTCCTAAGAATGGATCCTTTCTAGAGAAGGAGTTTCTCTCGAAAGAAGTGAGTGGGAGGAAAGTAGAACTTGATGAGGTAACTGTACCTGCTCCCTTATTGGAAAGTAGTTCATCACAGAAATCAGTTCATGTGACACCTACACCAATTAGTGAGGAAGTTAATGATATTGATCATGAAACTTCAGATCAAGTTTCTACTGAACCTCGTGGGTCTACGAGTAAGATCCGCACCAGAGTGGTTTGGTAATCCTATTCTGGAAGTCATGTTACTTGACCATGATGAACCTACGAACTATGAGGAAGCGATGATGAGCCCAGATTCCGCAAAATGGCTAGAGGCCATGAAATCTGAGATGGGATCCATGTATGAAAACAAAGTATGGACTTTGGTTGACTTGCCCGATGATCGGCAAGCCATTGAGAATAAATGGATCTTTAAGAAGAAGACTGGCGCTGATGGTAATATAACTGTCTATAAAGCTTGACTTGTTATGAAAGGTTTTCGACAAGTTCAAGGGGTTGACTACGATGAGACTTTCTCACCCGTAGCGATGCTTAAGTTTGTCCGAATCATGTTAGCTATTGTTGCATTTCATGATTATGAAATTTGGCAAATGGATGTCAAAACTGCATTCTTGAATGGATTTCTGGAAGAAGAGTTGTATATAATGCAGCCAGAAGGTTTTGTTGATCCAAAAGGTGCTAACAAAGTGTGCAAGCTTCAGCGATCCATTTATGGACTAGTGCAAGCATCTCGGAGTTGGAATAAACGCTTTGATAGTGTAATCAAGGCATATGGTTTTATACAGACTTTTGGAGAAGCCTGTATTTACAAGAAAGTGAGTGGGAGCTCTGTAGCATTTCTAGTTTTATATGTAGATGACATATTATTAATTGGAAATGATATAGAATTTCTGGATAGCATAAAGGGATACTTGAATAAAAAAATTTCAATGAAAGACCTCGGTGAAGCTCCTTACATATTGGGCATCAAGATTTATAGAGATAGATCAAGACGCTTAATAGGACTTTCACAAAGCACATACCTTGATAAAATTTTGAAAAAGTTCAAAATGGATCGAGCAAAGAAAGGGTTCTTGCCCGTGCTACAAGGTGTGAAGTTGAGTCAAACTCAATGCCCGACCACAATGAGAAGATAGAGAAAATGAAAGATGTTCCTATGCTTCAGCCATAGGCTCTATCATGTATGCAATGTTGTGTACCAGACTGACGTATGCTTAGCAATAAGCTTGGCGGAAGGTACCAAAGTAATCCAGAGTGGATCATCGACAGCGGTCAAGAACATCTGAAATACACGAAAAGGACTAAGGATATGTTTCTCGTATATGGAGGTGACAAAGAGCTAGTCGTAAATGGTTACGTCGATGCAAGCTTTGACACCGATCCGGACGATTCTAAATCGCAAACCGGATCGTGTTTTTATTAAGCGGTGGAGCTGTAAGTTGGTGCAGTTCTAAACAAAGCATCGTGGCGGGATCTACATGTGAAGCGGAGTACATAGCTGCTTCGGAAGCAACGAATGAAGGAGTCTGGATGAAGGAGTTCATTTCCGATCTAGGTGTCATACCTAGTGCATCGGGACCAATGAAGATCTTCTGTGACAATACTGGTGCAATTGCCTTGGCAAAGGAATCCAGATTTCACAAGAGGACCAAGCACATCAAGAGACGCTTCAATTCCATCCGGGACCAAGTCCAAGTGGGAGACATAGAGACTTGCAAGATACATACGGATCTGAATGTTGCAGATCCGTTGACTAAGCCTCTCTCACGAGCAAAACATGATCAGCACCAAGACTCCATGGGTGTTAGAATCATTACTATGTAATCTAGATTATTGACTCTAGTGCAAGTGGGAGACTGAAGGAAATATGCCTTATAGGCAATAATAAAGTTATTATTTATTTCCTCATATCATGATAAATGTTTATTATTCATGCTAGAATTGTATTAACCGGAAACATGATACATGTGTGAATACATAGACAAACATATAGTCACTAGTATGCCTCTACTTGACTAGCTCATTAATCAAAGATGGTTATGTTTCCTAACCATAGACATGTGTTGTCATTTGATTAATGGGATCACATCATTAGGAGAATGATGTGATTGAGATGACCCATTCCGTAGCCTAGCACTAGATCGTTTAGTATATTGCTATTGCTTTCTTCATGACTTATACATGTTCCTGAAACTATGAGATTATGCAACTCCCGTTTACCGGAGGAACACTTTGGGTGCTACCAAACGTCACAACATAACTGGGTGATTATAAAGGAGTACTACAAGTGTCTCCAAAGGTAGATGTTGGGTTGGCGTATTTCGAGATTAGGTTTTGTCACTCCGATTGTTGGAGAGGTATCTCTGGGCCCTCTCGGTAATGCACATCACTATAAGCCTTGCAAGCAATGTAACTAATGAGTTAGTTATGGAATGATGCATTACATAACGAGTAAAGAGACTTGTCGGTAACGAGATTGAACTAGGTATTGGATACCGACGATCGAATCTCGGGCAAGTAACATACCGATGACAAAGGGAATAACGTATGTTGTTATGCGGTTTGACCGATAAAGATCTTCGTAGAATATGTAGGAGCCAATATGTGCATCCAGGTTCCGCTATTGGTTATTGACCGAGAATAGCTCTAGGTCATGTCTACATAGTTCTCGAACCCGTAGGGTCCGCACGCTTAATGTTACGATGACAGTTTTATTATGAGTTTGTAAGTTTTGATGTACCGAAGTTTGTTCGGAGTCCCGGATGTGATCACGGACATGACGAGGAGTCTCGAAATGGTCGAGACATAAAGATTGATATATTGGACGACTATATTCGGACACCGGAAGTGTTCGAGACGTTTTGGAGAAAAGCGGAGTGCCGGAGGTTACGGAACCCCCGGAGAGTTAATGGGCCACATGGGCCTTAGTGGAAAGAGAGAGGGTGGCCAGGTGGGCGTGTGCCCCTCTCCTCTGGTCCGAATTGACTAGGAGGCGGCGCCCCCTCTTTCCTTCCCCCTCTTCCCCCTTCCTTCCCCTCCTAGTAGGAGTAGGAAAGGAGGAGTCCTACTCCCACTAGGAGGAGGAGTCCTCCTCCTTGGCGCGCCCACAAGGGCCGGCCGCCCTCCCCCTTGCTCCTTTATATATACGGGGGCAGGGGGCACCCCATAGACACACAAGTTGATCTACGGATCGTTCCTTAGCTAGTGCGGTGCCCCCCTCCACCATATTCCACCTCGGTCATATCGTCGCGGAGTTTAGGCGAAGCCCTGCGCCGGTAGAACATCATCATCGTCACCATGCTGTCGTGCTGACGGAACTCATCCCCGAAGCTTTGCTAGATTAGAGCCCGGGGATCGTCATCGAGCTGAACATGTGCTGAAGTCGGAGGTGCCGTACGTTCGGTGCTTGGATCGGTCGGATCGTGAAGACGTACGACTACATCAACCATGTTGTGCTAACGCTTCCGCTTTCGGTCTACGAGGGTATGTGGACAACACTCTCCCCTGTCGTTGCTATGCCATCACCATGATCTTGCGTGTGCGTAGGAATTTTTGAAATTACTCGTCCCCCCCCCGCCCTTGAGTTTCTTAACAAAGGCAACATAGAACTACATTAGTGCCATGTTAAATTTTGGAATTATTCCGGGTTCGTTTGTCGTTTTTTATACACTAATTGAGTTTCTGGTCATTTAATGTGCATAAGTCAAATTTGAACTACAAGCACATGCTCTCGTGCACCAAAGTTGGTTGAAAAATCACATTTGTGTCCTCGGGTGAATTTCTAGGTCCCATGCAAGAAATGAGAATAAAATTAAAACATCTGGGCATCGTGGCTCGGCCGAGAACATTGAGAAACTTGGTTTTAAAATTCTTGTAAATCCAAAACACGTCTGAAAATCATGAAACTTGGCATGGATGTCATGTCATGGTACTACCATGTTGTGGTAAAAAAATGGCCGAATAGGAACATATTTTGGTATAAGCTTCTTGCAAACCGAAGCTTCTCTCGAGAAGGCTCGTGGTTCTGAGAGGGAACATGTCACCTTTGTGTGCATACTTCAAATTTGAAATACAAGCACATGTTCTAGTGCACCAAAGTTGGTTGAAAAATCACATGTGTGTCCTCGGGTAAATTTCTAGGTTCCATGCAAGAAATGGGAATGAAATTCAAAATTCTGGGCGTTGTGGCTGGGTTGGAAACATTGAGAAACTTAGTTTTTTAATTCCTGTAAATCCAAAACACGCATGAAAATAATGATACTTGGCTTGGTGCCATGACATGGCACCAATATGCTGTGGTAAATTTGCAGTCTGTTTTGCGATGGCGCACACATTAACCATCAACAAAGTCATTTTGGAACAAGTGCTATCACGTTACAATCGGAAACACAAGTATTATTGAAACCATGGGCGTTCTACTTACTAGTACCATTTACGTGCTGCCACGCGTCCCCATTTTTATTAGCCTGGAGGCGCCGTGCAGGGTAGCTATTTGAGTATGAGAGGCGTGCAATCAGACCCCTGCGCGTGCTTATCGGGAGGAGAGCCCTTTGACCTCCATCTGCCGTCCACCTCTCTCCCAAGGTCTCCATTAATGGCACCCGAGCCTCTGTTTAATGGCGTGGCTATGTCTCACTCGACTGAGATTTAAGAGAGAAAAAAGAAAATCTGAAAGCACGGATCTCGATGTAAGATCCGACGGACCTATATAGCATCTACTGCGACTTATAGCAAGACTGATGAATATATAAGGACGATTTTTTTTATCAAAGAAGGGCTTGCCCCTTCCGATTTTCATTACTAAAAACCACCACAATTCACAAGAAGTTCAGCACAACTCCAGCCTAACACGAAGGACTAAAAGCTACTCCCTCCGTCCCATAATATAAGACGCTTTTTGACACTAGTGTCAAAAAGCGTCTTACATTATGGGACGGAGGGAGTACCAGATTGAAATCGCAACATCCCAAGAGGCCAACAAAGGCCAAACATCCGCGCTAGAACCCAACATTTCACAACCGACGACATAATCCACATCCTAAACCGATTATTACATCAAAAGAAACCAGGAAACTGAAGGAAGCCCAGCAACAACTAGAAGAACAGCAACGCCAGGGTCGCCACAGCAAGAGTTTTCTTCATTCCAGCCTCGCAACATTGATCTTCCACAGAAAGATAAGGACGATTAATTGTCTTACATAATTAGAAAGATAATTAAAAAAGCCACATGCGGCTACGCCCGAAATACACAAGGGCAAAAGAAGAAGGAAGACAAGGATCTGGCTCGCTGATCTCTACTTTCTTGATGCGTTGCTGCAGGCCGCGGGAACTAGTCTCCGCGGCGAGCGGCGATGAGCTCTTTCGTGTCCTCAAGACGCTGCTTGAGAACATCCAGGATTCCTCCACCAGCCTTTGGCGCTCGTTGCGGAGCATGTCATTCTCGTCCATAAGTTTCTTGACGATGACGCCGGTCCTCTTCAACAAGGCATTGGTCTCCTCCTGCTGGTCTGCACTTCGGACTATCTTCTCCCTCAGCAGGTTGCACTCGGCCCGGAGCCTCTCATTTCCCTCCCTTAGTTGCCGGATGACGCTGGTAGCCTGTTCAAACAAGGCTTTCACGTCATCCTGCAACCTCGCCAAGCCGGAGATCTGATCCATCTGGCTATGGACGATCGCATGCATGCGCCTATAACAGTCGTCGCCTGCCCGCGAGAAATTTTCCCAGGCTGCCGCGACACGGCAGGACATCTGTGCTGCATTCATGGCGCGGCGGGACATCTCTGCTGCTTCCGCGGCGCGGCCGGACCAGTCTGCTGCATCGACGATGCGGCGGGACCTCCGTGCTACTTCAGCGGTGCGGCGGGACCTCTGTGTTGCTACTTCCGTGCGGCGGGATATGTCGGCTGCTCTCGCAGCGAGGCGTTACATCTCTCGTGCTTCCGCTTCCATGCTCGCCTCTCCCTGGTGACAATCTCTCGACCCAGAACTCACGTTGGCCATGGTAGACGCAAGGGAAGGATGTTGAATGACTTGTTTGTTTTTGTGGATGAGGAGTTGAGGAGGAATGTGCAGTCATCTTGGCATACTAGTATTTATAACCGAGTACTAATGCGCTCCTAAGTGGGAAACCGTTTAGGTTGTGATCGGTGTGAACAGGTTTGGAATTCAATATAGCGTGGTACTAATATGCTCCTAAGTGGGAAACCGTTTAGGTTGTGATCGGTGTGAACAGGTTTGCAATTCATGTACTTTATGCATGCATGCATTGCAATTAATGCATTGATAAACATATTTTTTTGAGAAAAACAAGAGCATTAATTAGGTGCTTTTGCAAACTACAAAAAATATTCCACCACTCACCATAAACCGGAAAGGAGGGAGTACTGTTGTGTACGTGCAATAACTGGCACCGTCGTATACATATCTTACGGTTAATGGGGCGTTCGACAGGAATAGCCGTGTGGTGAGCTCTAGGCTAGTCCTTTTTTCAGACGCATTAAACCTATCTCTCGGGACTTCTCGCACGCACCATCATGTCACCCACAAAAACTTGTACTCTGAGTTTATTAGTACGTTATATAGGAAGAGAAGAGGTGCACGCACGCACTCGTCCTCTCACACACGCGTCTGTTTTTTCTCGGAAAGGAGGATGATGACCCCCGGCCTCTGCATCTGGGAGTGACACACGCATCTGTAGCTACGAATTGTAGTGTTCTCAACCATCCGATTGGCTCTATCATGGATGTACCTATATACTAAAACATGTCTAGATACATCTATATTTTGACAAATGGAAGGCATGTATTGTGGAACAGAGGGAGTGCTTGTCATCAAAATGGATAAAAAGGGACGTATCTAGAACTAAAATACGTCTACATACATCTCCTTTTATCCATTTTGATGACAAGTAGTACTTCTTACCCAAAGGAACTTTATATCCAACAGACACGAAATATCCGTTCGACTGTTGGAAATTACTGATCTGATGTTGAAATAATTGCTGCATCGCCACCAAAACCCACCATTTCTTAAGCTAAAGTAGACCAAGGTAATCCCTATATTAGCATATTACTAAGATAAACAGAAGGCATTGTCGAAACATTTAGGACGTGAGCATGTCAATCTGAATGTGGAGGGACACAAGCTTAGCCCCGGCTAGCAGCTTGGGCAGAACTGTCAAGAAGGTCAGCTCCTGCACGTCGACGTCGCCGGGATCCTTTCTGCTTGTCACCTTCATTTCCACCTTGATGGCGTCGGTCGTGCCTTTGGGCTCCCCCGGCAGGCCGTTCGCCCACAGCTTGGCCAAGTAGTGCGGCAGTGGGGACGCCCCCGCTCTGATGCAGACGAGTGACACGGCGATAGGCGCGCCGATGTCGAGCACGCCGCCGACCAAGAAAAACGTGTGGCGGTCCTCCACTGCGAACAGCAAGAGTCGTGGCTCCGACAGTGGCACTTGCAGCTGGAGCACCTTGCCGTACTGAATCCTGTGCACGGGCATGGGATGCGCAGTGCTGATGTGGTGGTAGAGCGCCGGCGGCGGGCCTTCGTAGCCATAGACGGGCACGGGGCATTTGCAGGGCGCGAGCGGACACACGCTCTGGTAATCGTCGAGCTTGTGGTAAGTCACGTAGAGCCCACAGCCTTCGTGCGGGCACTCCACCCTCACAGATGAAAGGATGGAGTCCACCGCCGTGTTCCGCCCGTTGAAGCCACCGCCGCACTCGCACTTCTGGAACTGCCGCTGGTTCCTGGGGCGCTCGACACGGCAGTCCGCGCAGGCCAGGTGCCCTCCCTTGCACTACAGAAATCAATCCAACAACACATCAATCAAGAAACCTGCACCTTGCTCAATCAGCCGAACGGACGAGGTGTATTCGAGCCTCATACACTGGAGGCGTCAAGGGGCGGAGGCACAAGGGACAGTGGAGCACGGTGAGGTCCATCGAGACCTTAGAGAGCTCCATCGTCGGGTCATGTTCCTGTTCGGTCTGCATGATCTCGCCCTCCTTGTGCACAACCATCTCTCGACTTGGGCCAGGGTATTACAAAGCTTACCATCACATATTTTATACTCCCTCCGTTCCTAAATGTACTCCCTCCGTTCGGAATTACTTGTCTAGGAAATGGATGTATCTAGAACTAAAATACGTCTAGATACATCCATTTTGGCGACAAGTAAGGCTGGCCATAGTGGGCGTAACATAAGTAGTATCATGCACTTGGGACTCGCAAACATGCTTATGTGGCAGGCAATTAAAGAAGAGAGAGATGGTTATAGTAACATAGGTAGATACATTAACATAATAAATATGGTGCTACTATGTGTCATGCATGGCAATAAATGGGACCATCTATGATACTAATCTATGATACTATGCACTATAGAGGTAGTAACATAGACTAGTAACATATGCATGTTACTAGTCTAAGTTACTCCCCACTATGACCAGCCTAATTCCGAACAGAGGGAGTAAGTCTTTATAGAGATTTCACTAGATGGACTACATACGGAGCAAAATGAATGAATCCACACTTAAAATGCATCTATATACATCCGCATGTAATTCATAATGGAATCCCTACAAAGAATTATAATTTAGGAACGGAGGGAGTACTACTTCAAGGTGCATTAAATCAACACATGCAAGTACTCACTCCGTCCGGGTTTATTGGGCCCTTAACCAAACTATCTGTGTACCATTTTTGTAAGGCCCCTAAACAAGACGTACTTAATTTCCCTCGATTAACTCCACTGCATGCGAGCACGATAGGTTACACATCCGCGTTATTAGCTGCATGCACCATGCAATAATTATCCCCTGGCACTAGACGTGGGTGTCATTGGCCACATGAAAAGGCCAAGCGTGCCACCGGCTGCATGCCTTAACTATGCGCTGCACTGGTTGGCCATTGCATTCTCCGAACAATGTGTTGTTAGTGTTAAATCACACGCCATCGACATTAATTGTTTTCCTTGGTACCTGAGTTTCTACTGGCAGGGCCAATAAACCCGGACGGAGGAAGTATCAAAAGAAGAGTCACGGCATGCATGCATGCGTTGTAACTAATGCATCGGTAAACGCAAATTATTGAAATATATTGAGTGCAGTGCTTTGATGTGTCGCGTCAACTCGTACATCAACGAGAAGTTTGATTATCCTCTCCCTCGCGGACTTAACTGCACCTGCCTTTGGCTATATGACAGGTTGGCCACACACCTGTCAGGCCCACCTGTCATACCCACAAAAGCAGAAGCGTCCCTCCATCGCCCATGAGCGTGGTGGCTGGCAAGACTAGGAGAAGCTTTCGCTACACGCTCTCCCTCACGCACGCGGTGGACATGCAGCAGTTCAATCGGTGTCAGATGGCCAGAAGCGTACTGTAGTACTCCTCCAGTGCAGTAGTACACCATCATTGTTTGACTTCCCGAAGAGGCGAAGAGCCAAGCGCAGCCCAGACGCTCGTGTGGCAGTTTCATGTTTAGAGTAGTCTAGATAGCGTGTATCGTGCCTATAAGCTTAAAATAGTTGGGGTCGGCTCCATGCTATGTGGTCGTCTCGAAGTTTTTAAAAAAAATTAAAATAGTCTTCTGGCCCTACCTGTCACCCTGGTGATTGTAGTTTGCATGCTCATCTGGTCAAGACAGGAATATATATTTTAATTGTTTTTTTAAAGGGGGGACTCCCCGGCCTCTGCATCAGAATGATGCATACGGCCACATATATTTTAATTTGTGGTGGGTAAATGTTAGAGGTTGCAGCAAATATATTGTACACTGCGGGTCTTTCAGCCAAGTTTAGAGGCAAGCATGTGGGGCCAGTGCTATGAAGTGTCGCGTCAACTCGTACAACGAGAAGAAGCTTGATTTTACTACACGCCTTCTCCCTCGCCCATGCGCGCTGTTGCTCGCAAACGAGGACAGGCTTTTGCTTAGTAGTACTTCTACAACAAGCTATCCATCCCGCTCGTGGTGGACGGACATGCAGCGATGGATTCGACCTTTGTAGAAGCGATAGTAGTAACATCATTGTTCGTCTTCTCGAAGAAGCGAAGAGCCAAGCGCAAACCGAACGTTGCGATTCGCGAACATTGAGCACGCATATAGCCGAGCTCTTGCATGAGACAAAATTGCTATGTGAGCCCACTATTGTACTAGTACGTACAACTACTTGCTAGTATAGCCCTGTAAACCAGAAAGGAGTATTTGCCCTTCTAGAGATTTCAACAAGTGACTAGACTACACCGAGACGGAGTATATATGGAGCAAAATGAGTGAATCTGCACCGTAAATAAATACATACTAGTTCTATCATTTTCCTCTCCGAGGTGCACAATATCGAGTATACTGACTAGTCTCTTTTTGACATGCATTTACGTTGTTTTCTTTTTGACATAGTACAGACGCAAGCGCTCATATACACGCGCATACACTCACCCCTATGAACGCACACACGCACAGCACTATCATCTTGAAATTTACGAACTCACCATAGGCACCTCATCGTCGACGGGTCCATAGGTGCTTGAATGCCAAGGAGGAAGAGGGTAGCGGTTCCCGAGACGTTGAACGGTCAATGATGCATCCTCAATTACATGCAGAGGGAATTAATTGGAGAAGCAGACTAGAGCCAGCACGATGTGAATGCAACAGAGTTTGGCCTCTCATATAATAAAGGCACCCCACCACTCCAATCCATCTACTCCCAAGTCTCTGCGCAACACTGCTCACTCCAATCCAAGACCAAGTGACCAGAAGCCACAAGCACCTATGGAGGCGATGGAAGCGAGCGGCAGTCGGCTGTGCCAAATCATCCAAGGTGCCGGCCTGCGGCCCCGCACCATGCAGCGTTTCCAGACAGTGCTGACGACCGCAGGCATCGTAGCCCTCGCCGACGCCGGCTTCGACTCTTGCATGGACGACATGATGGTCAACTCCATCCACAAGTTCACCGCCATCAAGAAGCGCGCGAACGACCTTGCCGTACTACTCCAGCCCGCGCGCCCAGGCTCCTCATTGCCTGCCACTCTCATCGGCCTACATGGTGACGAACTCTTTCAAGCCCTGGTGGCCCTGCAGGTGCTGGAGGTCGCGACGAAGAATGTGCACCTCGAGGCCGCGCTCGCCGCGCAGTGCCTCGCCATGCAAGAAACCGTCGACCTGCACATCCACGTCTACGAGGAGATCGTCTACATAGGCCACTACAAGGCAAGCGAGGACAGAAAGACATTGGCCTTCTTCCAGCGGCTGCAATCTTTGGACGCCATTGTTCAGAAGCACGTCGACCTGGCCACGAAAGCTGCTACTACTTAGGCGCCATTCGGTGGGCCGGCGCCTTGAGTCGAGGAGGTGGACGTCGTCAATGGATGCATCTCTTCTTCTTGCCTCCTGTAACCAACACTGCATCGCCTCATGGCCTTAATGTTCTATTAGTATAGTACTCCCTTCGTTCCCAAATATAAGTCTTTCTAAAGATTCCAGCAAGTGACTACTACATACGGAGCAAAATGAGTGAATCTACACTCTAAACTATGTCTACATACATCTGTATGCTGTATTCCATTTGAACTAGTAGTATCTAAAAAGGCTTATATTATGAACGGAGGGAGTATATGGCATTTTTATTCCAGTCATAACGTTTTCACTATGAGGTGGGGCCGCAGTTGAGCAAACCCACCCCGCCACCGGGCGTCGGCCGAGTTTAGAATTAGAAGAGAGAAACGAGGGAGGAGAGCTAGCTGTAGCACGGACGTTGTTGTCAGATGGGACTCGTGTTTATAGAATAGGAGTACTGAGCACTCGTGCCTCTATTTTTTTGAGGGAAAAATTAGTCGTATGTCTAGTACCACTAGTTGGGTGCGTGCGACCTATAGTTGTCATCACTTTAGGTCTCCTTTTTGAACCGCGGCTACGCTTCACAGTACATATTTTTTTCATGCATTTATCCTCCTATATGTACTCCTAGGCTATTTCCACGTGCTCCCATTCGCCAACATGTGGGACATAGAGCATCTGGGTTGTAGTGCATGCACGACTCGGAGCATATGTCGGGGTACTTTACATTTCAGACCTCACGAATTACATGCAAACCCCCCGCAGAAGAATAAATAAATGAATGAATTACTACATGAAACCGGATTATTTTCATGGAAACCGGAGCACGTTCATTAAATTTTGGACATAACACGTTTATAAAAAATGTGAAAGTACATGTAGTCCCCATGTGTGGTTTTGGTAATTAAATGACAATCCTAATGAACTAATGTTTGCACTGAGATATACATTTGAAGGAAAGTTCCATTTGCAATGCATGAAGAATATTGGATGAATTGGTGGATGAAATCCATGAACATCTATATATGCATTGAGACTTGATAATGAATGACAATTCCTATGAAGAAACAATGACATCAAGTTATATAGGAAGGTTTGTTCCATGGGTGATGCAAGAAGGATATTGAATGGATTCCGAATGAATGCCATATACATGTAGTTGTGCATCAAGATTAATCATGGAGCAAAGATTAAGGTTGACCAAGATGAAGATCGATGATTGAAATCAAAGATGGTCAACACACAAGCGCAAATCATGTGCCACGTGAGATCTTGTGGTATGGTAAGAATTTGTCAATTGCGCTTTGTGTTCTAACCCATACTATGTGTTGCCTATGTTTTTGAGAGGAGATTCTCATGGGCTCGCATCGAGAGAGGGATTTCAAGTGTCTATGAGAGGATGACATCAAGTGTTGATGATCATGGTTGACAAGGGCAAGTTCAAGATAACTATCCCGAAGGATTACATGCTTGAAGCTTGTGGATGATCACATGATGGACACATGAAGATAAATACAAAGCAAAGTGTCGGTGTACTAAAGTAGGGGTACCTTAGTATCCCGAACTTGTGCACGGGCAGTCGCAGCGCCCCGCGGCAGGGCTTGCCGGGTGACCGCCAAGGTCCTCCGTGGTTTCTTTGGAGCCATTCAAGAACAAAGTGTTCAAGACGAGAAGACAAGACCCCGGCAAGAGGAGCTTGCCGGGAAGGCCAACCAAGGCATCTCAAGGAACTTGCCGCGACGCGCCGAGCGTCCCGGCAAGAAGAGCTTGCCGGGAAGGCCAACCAAGGCATCTCAAGGAACTTGCCGCGATGCGCCGCGCGTCCCAGCAAGGACCGGTGAGCGACAAGCTTCCGGACGCGACAAGACAATGACCACGGCAAGGCGCTTGCCGCGGCAAAGCTACCACTCTGCACCCACGCTCCAGCACATCCACCGACGTGTCGCCCTGGGACCGTCCAGGCGCACGTGGCAAGAGGCTGTGCAGCCAGCGGTGCGAGGTGGCAAGCGGGGATGACAAGATGGCCATCGTGGCGAGCAGTGGCGCCCCTAACGGTCACTTTTCTGCACTGTTTGGGCGATGCAGACGGGCATTTAATGCTTTTGTCCCTTGCCGTCAGGGTTAGGTATGATACACTGTACAAGTAGTTGTACCAACCACCCTCTTTTTACATTTTTGCCCTTGTCTACGTTGCCACCTGTCGGTGACCCCTTGAACATATAAAAGGAGGCCCATGTGCAACGTAGAAGGGGTTCGAAGCATTCAAAACCAGAAAACACTCACGCTCCCGAGCAAGAACAGAATACAAATTAGACAAGCAGCAGTAGGAGTATTATCTCTCCGGAGAGCTCCGAAGCTGGGTAAAACCGCTCGTGTGCTTCGCCTCGATCCGCTCTTCGTGCGATCTCCGCCCCCCGCCGGACCGAAAGGGGCTCCGGTCCCATAGGTGTCCGTTCCCACGACATCTTTGGCGCGCCAGGTAGGGGCGTCGAGGTTGTGTGAACCCGATCCGGCGTTCACGCGAGCTAGATCTTCATCATCTTCATCGACATGCCACCGAAGAAGAAGGCTTAGGAGGTGGCTGCTCCGTCCACGTCAATCCCACCGCCACCGGAGCAAACGGGTGGTGGGGTAGATGCCGGCGGAGGAACAGGCGTTGACGAGGGAGCTCACGCTGCTGCCAGGTCCAAGGACAAGGCTGCGCAGACCTTGGCGTCCGTGCATGCACCGCGCCCATCCCAGGAGGTGCGGGACCGACAGCGTCATGGTACTCGCAGTACCATACATTCGTTGGATCAAGATCGAGTTGGTGGATCTCGAGGCGCTCAAGACCAGCATGTGCGCCAACATGCTGGCACGAGCAAGACACGGTCGCCTGGACAGGATACTGCTCCTTCCAACCCAGTTGGGAGTCCGAGCATATCCCGCTCCTCGCACCGTTCGCCGCCGCCACCGAAGACTCCAGAAGAAGCGTTGGCCCGAGCCCAACTGCTCCTGGATTACCCTCCAATGGCGGACAAGATCGACGATTGGAGGGCCACCATTCAGAGTCTCATCGGCTTCACCAACGGCGACACTCCACGGCAACCGAGTACATCGAAGCCGCGGCAAGATTGCCAGGCACGAGCCGATGGCGACAAGACCGGTGGGGGTGCAACCACCGTGCACTCTCCACCCCGAAGGCCAAGATCGCTGACTCGCCGGGTCAACCTTGACACTGACTCCACTTCGTCATCAGACCCACGAGCTCGTCGCGATCAGCGCCAAGTTCTTCAAGAGCGACAGCAAGAAGACGCTCGTACCCGCATCGAGCGCCGAAGAGAAGCGCGGCGTCAATAAGACCAGCGCGCTGGGCCCACTGTCGACATGCATGCGCCAGGGGAACCAGGCGACTTGCCATACACGGTAGGTTGCCCTGCGTTCACTCGTGAGCTGCGGCAAGTCCAGTGGCCCAGCACAAAGAATTTCAAGCCAGACGTACCAGAGAAGTACGACGGCAGGTTGCATCCGTCGGAGTTCCTCAGCATCTACACCATCGCGGTGCAAGCTGCCGGGGGACGAGACGACAAGATCCTTGCCAACTACTTCCCACTGGTGCTCAAGCCCAATGTCAGGTCCTGGCTCATGCACTTGCCGGACAACTCCATATCCTCCTGGGCAGATCTGTGCCATCAGTTTGTCGGCGCCTTTACAGGCGTCCACAAGCCTCATGGCCAAGAGAGCGATCTTCATCTGCTCGCCCAGAAGGAAGGAGAGCCCTTGCGCAAGTATATTCAGAGATTCAGCCAAGTGCAGCGCAACATCCCAGATGTCCACCCTGCCGCGGTCATCAGCGCGTTCCATCAGAACGTGCGTAACCGCAGGATGCGGGAGGAGATGGCGATGTGCAAGATTAGAGACGTCAGTGAGCTATATGCCCTGGCCGACAAGTGTGCACGTGCTGAGGAAGGGAGGAGACTCCCCGGAGAGAATGCAGAAGCAGGAGGATCTGACAGCAAGGATGCTGCCCCGGCAAAGAGAAACCGGCGGCGGAACAACAGGAAGAGGAAAGGCAAAGACGTGCTAGTTGTCGAGCAGTCCGGCAATGGAGGTGGCACCGAGAAAGCCAAAGCTGGTACCCCCGGCGAGGCTGTGGCGGCCGCCGACAAGCAGGGCAGCACCGACAAGCAGTACTGCAAGATCCACCGCACCAAGGGCCATGATCTCCAGAGCTGCAAGAAGGTCGGGCAGCTTGTCGAGCAGCAGAAGGCTGAGTACGAGCGGCGCGACAAGGAGAAGGCCCAAGAAGGTACTGGGGGATCCGGCAAGAAACGTCCCGGCCGGGGAGGACGCCGTGGCAAGGCCAAGCAGCGGCAAGGAGACAGACCTCCCCGCGGCCGCGACAAGGACGAAGATGATGACGATGAAGAGATGGATGATGACGAGGCCGATGAGCAGGAGTTCCAGAAAGCCACAGAGGTCTTGTGCGTTGACGGCGGTGCTTCTCTGCATACTTCACACCGCCAACTCAAGCAGTGGGTGCGGGAAGTCAATGCAGCAGAACCACCCGTTGAGTCACGCAAGCCTTTGAAGTGGTCCAGCACGCCTATCATCTTTGATATTGAGGACCACCCTGATCGCATAACTGCGGTCGGGTGCTTGCCGATGTTGGTTTCACCAACTATCCGCAACCTCAAGGTCACAAAGATGCTAGTTGACGGCGGGGCCGGCTTGAACCTGATCTCCTCCGCGGTACTCCAGAAACTCCAGATCCCTGACAACGAGCTCGAAGAGACCGGCACATTCCAAGGAATCAATCCGGGAAGGAGCAAGCCGAAGAGAAAGATCACGTTGCCAGTGACATTTGGCAGCGAGCTGAACTTCAGGACTGAGAGGGTCACTTTTGACGTTGCTGATTTTCCATTGCCTTACAATGGGATACTCGGCCGTCCAGTATTTGCCAAGTTCATGGCAGCCTCTCACTATGCATACAACATGCTGAAGATGCCAGGCCCGATAAGTGTCATCTCTGTCCCTGGCGACAAGAAGGATGCTCTTATCTGCACCGACAAGATTTACCGGGAAGCAGCAGCCGCAGCAGATCGCAAATCACTTGCCGCTGAAGCTCCCGGGGGGAAGAAGAAGACCAAGTCCGGCAAGAGCTCTAATGCCTACTCCGGCAAGCGCACCTCTTCGGAGTGCTGCGCTACCGTCGAGGGTGCACCATCGAGCTCCACCGGCAAGTGTAAGAAGGCAAAGGCAGCTCCGCCAGAGACCAAGAAGGTGTCCGCCAAGGAGGACGGCACTGGTGGTACCTTCACCATCAGTGCCACTCTCGACCCTAAATAGGAAAGCGCACTCGTTGCTTTCCTGCGGGCGAAGGTCGACGTGTTTGCATGGCAACCGTCTGACATCCCCGGTGTGCCCAGCAAAGTAATTGAGCACCACCTTGCCATATGTTCTCACGCGCGGCCTGTCATGCAGAAGGTCAGGAAACAAGCAGTGGAGCGCCAAGAATTTATCACAGAAGAAATCAAGAAGTTGGAAGCAGCAGGCCTTGTCAGAGGAGTGCTCCATCCCACGTGGTTGGCCAATCCTGTAGTTGTGCGCAAGGCAAATGGGAAATGGATGCTTTGTATCGACTTTACCAATGTTAATAAAGCTTGTCCCAAAGACCCATTTCCCTTGTCGCGCATTGACCAGATTGTTGACTCCACGGCCGGATGTGACTTGCTTTCATTTCTTGATGCATACTCAGGATACCATCAGATCTTCATGGCAGAAGAGGATGAGGAGAAGACCGCATTCATCACTCCATGTGGCACATACTGTTTTATATGGATGCCTTTCGGATTAAAGAATGCTGGTTCAACATTTGCAAGAGTAGTCCATGATGCTTTTGAGCCACAGTTGCACAGAAATATGGAAGCCTACATGGATGACATAGTGGTCAAGAGCAAGGACAAGGCAACTCTGATTCAGGATTTGGACGAAACCTTTGCAAATCTGTGCAAGATCAACCTCAAGCTTAACCCCGAGAAGTGTGTGTTTGGAGTCCCCTCCGGCAAGCTTCTCGGGTTCTTCGTGTCTCAGCGGGGAATTCAAGCCAATCCCGACAAGATCAAGGCCATTGAGCAGATTGAAGCACCAAAGCGCGTCAAGGATGTACGAAGACTTGCCGGTTGCGTGGCTGCTCTCAGCAGGTTTATCTCTAAGTCTGCTGAGCGCGCCTTGCCATTTTTCAAAATTTTGAAAAAGTCAGGTCCAATGAAATGGACTCCGGAAGCGGAGGCTGCGCTGCAGGACTTAAAGAGATACATGTCCTCCACTCCAATACTTGTCGCACATAAACCACAAGAAAAGTTGATGCTGTACTTAGCGGCAACCAATCAAGTGGTTAGTGTTGCGTTAGTAGCGGAGAGGGAGGCGGATGATGAGCCAGCGACCGCGACAGATGCATCCAGCGACAAGCAGGGGGCTTCCTCGACAAGCTCTGGTCCCGACAAGGATGGATCTGCGCAGGCACAGGAGGAGAAACAGAAGAAAATGGTGCAGCGCCCAGTTTACTTTGTCAGTTCCCTTATGCATGGGGCTAGGTCAAGGTACTATGGTGTGCAGAAATTGCTTTTCGGCCTTCTCATGGCCTCGAGAAAGCTGTGCCATTACTTCCAAGCACATGAGATCACAGTTGTCACTCGCTTTCCGCTGAAGAGGATACTGCAGAATCCAGAAGCAACAGCAGGATTGTCGAGTGGGCCTTTGAACTGCAAGCTTTGGCCTCAAGTTTGAGAGCACTTCAACTATCCAGAGCCGAGTATTGGCAGAGTTCATAGCAGAGTGGACGCCAACACCAGATGAAGAAATTTCAGAAACGAGCATCCCCGTCAAGGAAGCAAGCAAAGAGTGGCTCATGTACTTTGATGGTGCCTTCTCGCTGCAAGGCGCCGGTGCGGGCGTGCTACTTGTCGTACCCACCGGAGAGCACCTCAAGTACGTAGTCCAGATGCACTTTCCCAAGGAGCAAGCAACGAATAATACTGCGGAGTAGGAAGGTTTGCTTGCCGGTCTCAGGATCGCAGCAGACCTTGGGATCAAGAAGCTTATTGTCAGGGGTGACTCGCAGCTTGTCGTCCGCCAAGTGAACAAGAATTATCAGAGTCTGTTGATGGAAGCTTACGTTGATGAGGTGAGAAAGTTAGAAGAGCACTTTGACGGCCTGCAGATGGAACATGTTCCGAGAGCTCAGAATGACATTGCCGATGGCCTGTCGAAGTGCGCCGCACTTAAGTTACCTGTGGAACCAGGGATCTTTGGGCTCAAACTGACTCAACCGTCTGTGACACCATCAACTGGACAGAGCAAGAAGAGGAAGTTGATTTCTGGTGACTATTTTCTGGCAGAGCTCCCCGAAGCCGCTGCCAAGAAGGTCCCCAAGATCAACACCAAAGGTGTTGAGGAGCAGTCTGCTTCGGCAAGCCTTAGGGTTTGTTCCGTTGAAGCAGACACTCCCGACAAGTTTTGCACCGGCAAGCTTGCCGGGGAACGTCAAGCTCCGGCTGAGCCGCAGGTTCTTGCCGTAGAAGCGGATGTTCCCGCAACAGCATATGCGCCTTTCATCCTTGTTGTCGAGCCGCAAGCTCCAACATGGGCACAGCAGATTGTCCGTTTCCTTCAGACAGGAGAACTTCCCGAAGAGCAAGAAGAAGCGTAAAGAGTAGCCTGGCAGTCAAGTATGTACCAGTTTGTCGACGACACACTGTACAGAAGAAGACTCAACGGTGTGAAATTGAAGTGTATTCCCCGGGAAGACGGACAGAAGCTGTTGGCGGAGATACATGGAGGCATATGTGGTCACCACATTGGCGCAAGGGCACTTGTCGGCAAAGCATTCCGGCAAGGTTTCTTTTGGCCGACAGCCCTCCAGGATGCAACTGCACAAGTAACCAAGTGTGAAGCGTGCCAGTTCCATTCCAAACAGATACACCATCCAACTCAAGCTCTCCAGACGATCCCTTTATCCTGGCCATTTTCGGTCTGGGGGCTCGACATGCTCGGCCCTTTTCCCCGAGCTATCGGGGGCTTTGAGTACTTGTACGTTGCAATCAACAAGTTCACAACGTGGCCAGAAGTGGAGGCAGTGAGGAAGGTGACAGCACAGTCAGCAGTCAAGTTCTTCAGGTCGATTGTTTGCCGTTTCGGGGTACCTAACAAGATCATCACCGACAACGGCACGCAATTCACGAACTGCACCTTCATGTAGTACGTCCAAGATCTTGGCGCCAAGGTCTGCTTCGCTTCTGTTGCTCATCCGAGAAGCAACGGTCAAGCGGAGAGGGCAAACGCTGAAGTGCTGCGCGGGCTCAAGACCAGGACTTTCGACAGGCTGCACAAGTGCGGAAAGAACTGGATTGAGGAGCTGCCGGTGGTTCTTTGGTCGATCAGGACGACGCCAAATCGAGCCACTGGCCAGACACCTTTTGCTCTAGTCTATGGAGCAGAGGCAGTTCTCCCCACGGAACTCGTATACAGGTCACGTCGAGTGCTCGCTTATGATGAGCTTGAGCAAGAGCAGCTGCGACAAGATGACGCGCTGCTCCTTGAGGAAGACCGTCTTTAGGCTGCTGTACGAGCTGCTCGATACTAGCAAGCTTTGCATCGCTACCACAGCCGCAAAGTTAATGCCAGAAGTCTCGAGGAAGGCGACCTTGTTCTATGGTGCGTTCAGTCCGCCAAGAATTCCAACAAGTTGACGCCGAAGTGGGAAGGCCCTTACCGGGTGAAACGAGTCACTAGGCCTGGCGCTGTCCGCCTTGAGACCAAAGATGGCTTTCCGGTGAGCAACTCCTGGAACATTGAGCATCTTCGTAAGTTTTACCCGTAAGGCGCGGTTGCCGGAACTTGTTCCGGCAACCACCTTTTGTACGAGTCTTGCAGCTGTTGCATGTAATCCTTTGTACAAAGCCGGGCGCAGACCCCGTGCATAAATAAAGCTCATGTGCTCCGCACATCTTGTCAATTTCATGCTTTCTATTTTATTGCATGTGTTGTCTGACACTTTGTGCAGCACTTACCCCGGTAAGCAGTAACGAGCTGTAAGGCTCCATATCTTTATTTTCTCTTCTTTCTTTTCCTCAAAGAAAGGGAAGATTCCCTCGCCCACAAGTTTGCCGGGGGGAGGAGAAGATAATGGTGTGGACCAGGCGTTGTTCAAGAAAGTTTTGCCTTACTGGGAAGCAAACGACAGAAAAGCTAAGTTGCCAAAGTTTGTGCAATCAGTTTTTAAATTTTTTTAAGTTATATTCCTTGAACAACCGTGCTTCGTATGGAAAACTTGTGCGCAAAGGAACCAACTCGTAGCTAGTTGCGCCCTTACTTTGTTTCGAGTCCGCTCAACAACTTAAGTGAGCCGCGACTAGCTGCGACAAGGTTTCTTGTCGGTGACAGCACCGCCAACAGGCTACTGATGTCCCACACTTAGTGCTCGCGGCTAAGGTGCCTGCGCCGGCAAGTTCCCTAAAAGCGTGGGGTAAAAACATACAAAGGAAGGAATCAAGTAAAGGAAATAACATAGCAATTGATACCCAAAATAAAGTTATATTACAAGATAACTTGTCGCAGCTCTAACACACTGTTCTCGTAACATGACTAGCAGCGGCAAGAAAAGAAGAAAACGGGCGGCCTAATCTACGCGGTCGCCATCAACCCTCTTGACCTCGTTCACCTTGTCCACGATGGGTGCGACAAGGGCCTTGAGCGCTTCCAGATCAGCATCCGCCGGCAGCTTCTTGAGGACGTTGGTGAGGTTGAGGCCTGGGTTGTGGAAGGCCACCTTCAACAACACCTTCTGCAGAACCCTCGCGCAGATCATGTGCGACTCGTCGGCCAGCTGCTTTGGGATCCTTTCCCGGAGTCGCTGGAGGGCCGTTGTCACGCCCTTGAAGAACAAAGTGAGCTTGGCGCTGGGTTGGAGGTTCTCGTCGGAGGAGTACCCGAAATCCTCCATCCCCAGTTGCGCCAGCTCCTCGTCAATGACTGCGACGATATTCACGAGACCCTCTGTCCAGAGCTCCACAGTCTCCCTAAGGGTGTTCTGGGTGACAGCAGCACTCGCCAGCAGCTCCTCGTTGGCCTTGATCTCCTCCTTCAAGGCCACCTCCCGCTCTTTGGCGTCGTCCAGCGTCCTGGTCAAAGTGGCCAACTTAAACTCAAGATCTGCGTTGGAGTCATTGGCGGCACTCAGCTCCTTGCCCTTCTCGGCGAGACGACCCTGCAGCTCACCGTGGGCGTGGGCGTCCTTCTCGCGCTCACGGTGGAGCGCGGCAAGCTCTTCATCCCTCGCCTTGAGATCGGCCTCTAGCTGCGCCACCTTCGTCTCCTGCTCCTTCTTGGCGGCCTCAGCAGCTGCGGCAGCATCTTTTGCCTCCCTGAGAGCCCCGCCAAATGTCTACTCTCGCGCGGCAAGCTCCTCCTCGTGGCTGTCCAGATTGACCTTCCGCTGCGCCAACTCGCCTTCCCGCGCAAACAGCTCCTCGGCAACAAGCCGCTGTTGCTCTTCAGCTTCGGCCTTCTCGAGGAGGAAAGCTTTCCGCACCTCGACGAGCTGCGCCCGCTCCTCTGCAATGGACCGGAGGGCTTCTTGATTGCGGCTCCGGAGCTCCTCCGCATGCTTCTCAATATCCACTCCGGCCTGCGCGACAAGCGCTTCGGGATTCCACCTTGGCTTGTCGGCGCGTAGAGTGACACCAGCTTCGCAGCAGCTTGCTCTTCCTCGGACTCGCCGCTGCTTGCTGCTTGGCGCGTCAACCTGTCAGCCAAAGGAGGCGAGCACCTCTCCATCGAAAGTTTCTCCTTCCACCGGGCGCCACGAGCTTGACGCCCAGGGGAGCTTGATGAAGACGCCATCGCCGGCCTTCAAATAGGCGCTGGGATGGGGCTCCTCGGAGCCCGGCGCTGCGGTAGCGGCGGAGGGATCGGCGATCGGCGTAGCGCCTGACGCTCCTACGGCCTCAGGGCCGTTAGTGCGATCGCCAGATCCCTCGCCGGCTCCTGCGGCGGCATCTTTGGCGGCCTCTTCGCCGGCGGGCTCATCAGCACCAGCTGCTTCTTCAGTGGCGGCGGCGTTGTTAGTGTTGCCGCGCGTGTTCTCCTCGCCGGTGGCCTCGGTCTCCATCGGCTCCGTAGAAGATGGATCTGATGACCGGGAAAAGAGAGAAAAAGTCAAGCAAAAATCCAAAAAGAAGATCATAAGAAGAAAAACACAAGGGAAGTTTTCAAGCAAGAAGGGTTACCTGTGCTGGGATCTGCAGTCATGGGCTCCACCACTGGGGGGTCGCTGGTGCTGTCCCTTGCCGGAGAAGGCTCCCTTGTCGGAGACCTATCCCTTGCCGGAGAGCGCTCCCTTGCCGAGGAATCCTCCCTTGGCGGTATAGTTGAAGCAGATAGCATCTCGGGGGCAGCTTCCGGTTGCTCCTGGTGAGGCTGTTCTGCTCCTACACAAACCAAAGACAGATGTCAGCAAATAAAGAGCACCCATGCGCGCCTAACAGCAAAAAGTAAACCATCTACTTACGTTGGGGGCTGCGCTGGGGGCTGCTTTGGGAAAGGATTGCCGGGTCTGGCAAGGTAGTCTCGGGCGCGCCCCCTGCCGTCACGGTGGGCTCATCCTCGATGACAATCACCGGAGCCTTGGCTCTCTTCGCCGCTCTCTGGGCCAGGGTCCTGAAAAGGAATAAGTTCAGAGTAAAGCAAGTTAGATACAAGACAAAAACAGCAAGAACTGAAGAAGTACAAGTACAGCAAAGAATCTTACTCTTCTTCTTCCTCGTCGGAGCTGAGCGCGGAGAGGTCAAAGTCCGGCTCTCTTTCGGCGCGACGAGGCGAAGGAGTAGGCTCCCTCGACCGCTTGGCGGGGCAGTGGCAGTGGTCCGGGAAGACCCCGCTCCAGTTGCCGCGGCAATGTGAGGCGCTCCCGCGGCAACGTCGCTTGTCACGGTGGAGCGTGTCGCGCGGCGCGATGGCTGTTGACCCGTTTGCCGCCCTGCTACGTCCCCGACCCTGCGGAGACGCCTTCTTGGTGGAGCTGGGGGCTGCGCTAGGGGCTCTGCCTGCGGCAAGCCGCTTGAAGATGGCGGGCCGCTCGCACCCTCGGCGGGCTCGCTCGACTCCGCTTTAGGCTCGGCAAGCTCTCCGGCAAGCTCATCTCGATCGGCAAGGCTTGCCGCCTCTGCTGCCTCTGCCTCCTCCACGGTGAACCCAAACTCACCCACGGCAGCGGCTGCCGCCGCCTCTTCCGCCCTAGTGGCGATGCGCCGCATCTCCTCATCGGTGGTGTCGCGGGTGAGGCTCTTCTGTTCATCGGCATGGACCGCCACCTCCACCAAGCCGTCGAAGAACTGTTGTACAACATCGTCCGCAGGCTCTTGCCAGGTTGGGACAAGTCCATGCGAGTCACACAGCGGCATCATGGCGCGGATGCGATCGAGCAAGGAATTGTTGCACAGCGGAACGACACCCGCCGGCAACCTGAACCATTCGGGATGCTGAGGGTCGTGCTTGAACAACTCCTTGAGCATCGCATCCAGTTCCAGCACAGTAAAATTGAAGTTGAGGCCCGGGTGCAGCCTCATGATATCCGCCGGACCCCCGAACTCCCAGGCGGGTCTCCTCCTCTCTTGCAGGGGGGCGATGCGGCGGCGGAGAAAATCTGCGCCTACGGCGCCTACAGTGAGCCCGGCAAGCCTGAGGCACAAGATCCGGGTGATGGCGATCTTCAGCTTATCGTCGTCCCGCGCCGTGGCGCTTCCAATCGTTGCAGACCATCGGGCTTGGCGCTGGGCGGTGAACGGCTGCGGGTTCTCTTCAACAATCCAGACCATTCTCGCTCTCCACCTCCCACTTGTGCGGAGCTCTCCTTCCAACACGACTCCATCTTGCCAGCTCGAGATCCAGCGATCCCGCCGGCTAAGGGCTTCCCTCTCTCGACCCAGGGCATAAAGAAGTGGCAGAAGAGGGCTACGTTTGGGTGGACTCCGACAAAGTTTTCGCAGAGATGTGCGAAAACCGCCATGGTCAGGACAGCATTGGGGGTGAACTCAAGGAGGTGGAAGCCGTAGGTGTTCATGATATCACAGAAGAATTCAGAGAAAGGCGGG
Organism: Aegilops speltoides; assembly: GCA_021437245.1. Classification (NCBI taxonomy): domain Eukaryota; kingdom Viridiplantae; phylum Streptophyta; class Magnoliopsida; order Poales; family Poaceae; genus Aegilops; species Aegilops speltoides. The sequence goes on along the minus strand of CM038141.1, from coordinate 54,150,948 downwards.
CAGAGCCCGTAGTAGAAGAACAGCGCGAAGAAGGGATACCCATTCGGGCCCGCTCAAGCGGCGGCGAGAGTACCTTGCGGCGCTGGATGCGCCGATCTCCGCTGACCAAGAGGTAGTACCACTCCCTCGGCTCCTTCAAGGGCGAGCCTGGGGAAAGTGGCCCGCTCCTTCGCGGCCGAGCGAGCATAGCGCCGACCGACTTCACGCCCTTCCTGGCTTTCGGAGCCATGGCGGAGGTAGTGGGGGAGGTTGAAGGCGTTGGTAGCGCCGGCGGCGATGGGGGGCAGAGCGCTGCTCTCTTTCGGCTATGGAAGAAGGGGGGAGCGGCGGAGATTTCTAAGATTGGGACAACAACTGGCGAAGATGGGGGAACTGCCCCTGTTTCCCCTGCTTATAAAGAGGGAGGGGGCGGATGTTCCGCTTTTCCGAATAAAGAACCACCCACGATCTCTCCCACGACGCCGCATTCGACGCGTGCCGATAGGGGTGGGCGCAGTGGATACGGAGTAAGATACGGCGTAACCAAGGCCGCGCGTGCCCGTGCCCTGTTTTGGGCCTGGCCCAACAGCGCTCGGCACCGTGTGTGGCCCAGGCCCGGGGGCTCCTGTCGGTGTACTAAAGTAGGGGTACCTTAGTATCCCGAACTTGTGCACGGGCAGTCGCAGCGCCCCGCGGCAGGGCTTGTCGGGTGACCGCCAAGGTCCTCCGTGGTTTCTTTGGAGCCATTCAAGAACAAAGTGTTCAAGACGAGAAGACAAGACCCCGGCAAGAGGAGCTTGCCGGGAAGGCCAACCAAGGCATCTCAAGGAACTTGCCGCGACGCGCCGAGCGTCCCGGGAAGACAAGGCCTCGGCAAGAGGAGCTTGCCTGGAAGGCCAACCAAGGCATCTCAAGGAACTTGCCGCGACGCGCCGCGCGTCCCGGCAAGGACCGGTGAGCGACAAGCTTCCGGACGCGACAAGACAACGACCGCGGCAAGGCGCTTGCCGCGACAAAGCTACCACTCTGCACCCACGCTCCAGCACATCCACCGACGTGTCGCCCTGGGACCGTCCCAGGCGCGCGTGGCAAGAGGCTGTGCAGCCAGCGGTGCGAGGTGGCAAGCGGGGATGACAAGATGGCCATCGTGGCGAGCGGTGGCGCCCCTAACGGTCACTTTTCTGCACTGTTTGGGCGACGCAGACAGGCATTTAATGCTTTTGTCCCCTGCCATCAGGGTCAGGTATGATACACTGTACAAGTAGTTGTACCAACCACCCTCTTTTTACATTTTTGCCCTTGTCTACGTTGCCACCTGTCGGTGACCCCTTGAACATATAAAAGGAGGCCCATGCGCAACGTAGAAGGGGTTCAAAGCATTCGAAACCATAAAACACTCATGCTCTCGAGCAAGAACAGAATACAAATCAGACAAGCAGCAATAGGAGTATTATCTCTCCGGAGAGCTCCGAAGCTGGGTAAAACCGCTCGTGTGCTTCGCCTCGATCTGCTCTTCGTGCGATCTCCGCCCCCCGCCGGACCGAAAGGGGCTCCGGTCCCATAGGTGTTCGTTCCCACGACACAAAGCTTCCCACATTGTGTATGGGGGAGCTACTTGAAGACTTCACCAATGTCTTGCCATTCAACTTGATCCAAGAAGAAACTTCAACTTCAAGCTCAAGTGAAAGGCTCGAGTCAAAGGTATTAGTTCCTTCGACGTTAGTGTTGTGGAGTGATGAACACCGAAGGAACACATACACTCAAGAATGGATTCTTGATAGCTATGTAGTGTAGACCTTTTATGATTCTTGAGTTATAGGGATCCCGCACTATTAAGAGGGATCAAAGGGGTTCGTGATAGATTTGCTCAAGTCAACATCTTCTACACAATTCCACTCATATCCTATATACCAAAGAAAATCCAAAGCCAAATAGGTTACCCAAATACATGATAAAATCTTTGCATATTTTGCATCCTCCATTTTGGTTCATCTTGGGTGGTTCTCTATGTGAGGACCTGGGTTTTTTTCATAGCTTCAAAACGAGCCCAAGATCATCAAAATCGGAGTCCGGATGTAAAAGTTGTGCCTGTTTCAGTTTCTAGGCTGCAGCAGTTTGGTTTGGCCGGATCATCCGGGTCCTCTCCCATATCATCCGGGCTTTGCCCGGATCATCCGGGTTCCTGCCCAGATCATCCGGGTTATTCGTAAAATTCATCACAGTAGCTTATTCCGCTAGCCGGATCATCCGGCTACCCACCCGGATCATCCGGGAATTGCCCGGATCATCCGGCTATGTCCCCGGACATCCGGGTATCTACTTCACCACATTGTATATTGACCTTCCCGGATCATCCGGGTATGCGTCCAGATCATCCGGGCAGGTCAACAACTGCGGGAAACAGCTCTATTTTCTTTGGGGGTATAAATATCCCTCTCCCACTCCGGGGGAGGGTTGAGCACTTCATCCCAAATCGTCCCAAGAACACAAGTGGCTCCCTCTCACTTCTCCTACACCAAATCTTAGATCCCGAGAGATTCGTGAGAGTTCTTGAGAGATTTTCCAATCAAGTGATAGATCCACTCCCTCTCCCTCTCTTGACCAAAGGAATTCGTGATTTGAGCAAGTCTTGAGCATTTCCCCTTTGTTCTTGTTACTCTTGGAGGTTGGAGACTCCTAGGCGGTAGGAGTGCTCCGGTGAGGAATCAACTTGTGATTTGTCCCCCGGAAAGTTTGTGAAGGTTTGGAGGCCGCCTCAAGGTCTACCACTAGAGGTTGAGAATCGCTTCGTGGTGATATCTCAAGGAGAATAGGGTGAGCCTTCGTATGCTGGTGTGCCTTCGTGGTAACATCCACCTCTAACGGTGACTAGCTTCCTCCAAGGAAGTGAACATCGGATACATCCTCGTCTCCGTGACTTTGGTTATCCCTAACCCTAACTCCTTACTTGTGGTTTACTTTGGTCATTTGACTATGCATTCACTATATCTTGTTGTCCTCATTATATTGTGGTGGTTGATTATATTGTGTCGGCCATTTCCTTGTAGAGATTATTTAGGCCTACACTTCATATTCCGCAATTCATACTTGCTACTATTGATATACATTGTGATTAGTGTGAATTGCTAACTTGTGTTATAAACTTCCATATTGTGATATTGCTCAAGTAAGTTTGTGTAACTTACTTGAGTTTGCTTGTATCATTCAATTCCATATATTGTGATACAATTTGTGTAAGCTTGTATTGCTTACTTGTGGTTGTGTGTATTATTCATTTCCATACCTCGTGATATACACTGAGTAAGTTTGTGTGACTTACTTGTGCTTACTCATATCCTCGTTGTTCTCATCTTGTTTATACTAAGTTGTTGGTGCACTTAGTGAGCCTAGTATATTTAGGATTTGTGCTTGAAAAGTATCCGCTTAGTTTATTTCCGCATTAGGATATAGCCAAATCCATAAAAGATTTTAAAACGCCTATTCACCCCCCTCTCTAGGCGACATCGTGGTCCTTTCAAAATGACCGGACCTAAACCAGTCTAAGGGCCTCTTTGATTCGCAGGATACTGAAAACACAGGAATGGGGAAAGTATGATGGAGATGAACAGAGACGAGGAGAACTCTAACTCAGTTAGAGGTTAGAGTTAGATTATAACCCTGAACTAACTCTAAACCAAAGAGGTGTATGGATGGCAGGGTTAGATTGACAATAAATTCTCTATCTCAATCATTTGACTACTTTGGACCCTATTTTTAGTCAGACTAAAATAAGTCCCTTGGAATAGATCACCCTCTTGGTGTGGTCGGCTCTTTTGTGGCCTCCTCCGCTCACAGTTGACATAAACGAACCATCTATACAAATCAAGCATGCAAAACAAGATAATTTTTACTTTGTCCATACAAATGAGATATCCCACTTAAACATACAAGTGGTCAATCAAGCTTCGCAAAATAAAAAAACACTTCATGAAACAAAGAATGAGCTAACTCATCACGGAAGTCATTCACGATAGGGAGGGAGCTCGGAGCCCCTCACGCACCAAGGGAGGAGCTCGCCATCGTCGCTCTGGAGGAAGGCTTTGTAGAGCCCAAGCCCCGGGAACCCCTCCGACGCTGGCCCTTGCGAGTTGAGGTCGACACCGGCATGGGTAGCAGGGCCGCTTGCCGCTGACTGGGAACTTAATCTTTGGGCCTCTAGAAATAAATGCAAGCCTATAACTAAAATACCTAAAAAGGTGAACTGAATCTTTGGGCCTCTAGAAATAATGCAAGCCTGAAACTGAAATACCTAGAAAGGTGAACTGAATCTTTGGGCCTCTAGAAATAATGCAAGCCTGAAACTGAAATACCTAGAAAGGTGAACTGAATCTTTGGGCCTCTAGAAATAATGCAAGCTCAAAACTGAAATACCTAGAAAGGTGAACTGAATCTTTGGGCCTCTAGAAATAATGCAAGCCTGAAACTGAAATACCTAGAAAGGTGAACTGAATCTTTGGGCCTCTAGAAATAATGCAAGGCTGAAACTAAAATACCTAGAAAGGTGAACTGAATCTTTGGGCCTCTAGAAACAATGCAAGCCTGAAATTGAAATACCTAGAAAAGTGAACTGAATCTTTGGGCCTCTACAAATAATGCAAGCCTGAAATTGAGATACCTAGAAAGGCGACCTGAATCTTTGGGCCTCTAGAAAGATTTATTACCTCCTCAAGCAGCATCAAACAATTCCATGCGTGCACCACAAATCTATAGCAAGTTTGATCAGGATCTACTTTTCCAAATCAGAATTAGCGCTAGAGCAAGCAAGATCAATGATATGGCCGTGAGACAGAGAAGAAACGAACAAACTCACCCCTCTCGCGACCTCCCTGGTAGATGCACCGCCGCCGCGCACGATAGAGGGAGAAAAACAACTGGTGAAGGGGGAGCGGGGTGACCTTCAAAGGTCGGAGGGAGAGGGCGGCCGGAAGAGAAAGAGGGCGAGCGGCGCTTGGGCGGGCGGCCCTATGGGGAACAGAGAGGAGTCGTGCGAGAGGGGGGAGCGATCTGGTGCGGGCAGGTGAGATTTTTTAAGGGAGCGATCTGGTGCGGGCAGGTGAGATTTTTTAGTTCTCTTTTAGTGGGCCCGAGGATAACTAACCCAATTAGAACCTCTCCACCGGGCTAGTTTTTTTAGCTGGGTTAGAGCAAACTAGCTCAAACTAACCCCTCTTGTTTCGATAATTTGAGGCTATTTCAACCCAAACTAGCTCTAACTCAGGGATCCAAACAAAGAGGAGTGTTACTGTACATGCTACAGTGTGGACCGTAGCACATTGTTTTTATAGCCATATCACCACATTGTTTTCTACTGCTGGTTCACTGGGCTACCATGGTTCGCACGGCTGGTTCACTGGGCTGTCGTGGTTCGCACTCCTCCGACCTGAGTAGTACTTCCTCCGTTCCTAAATATAAGTCTTCATAGATATTTCACTATGGACCACATACGGATGTATATAGATGGATTTTATGGTAGATTCACTCATTTTTCTCCGTATGTGGTCCATAGTGAAATCTCTCCAAAGACTTATATTTAGGAACGGAGAGAGTAGTATAGTACTAGTATATACTGCATCATTCTTTGCTCCTTCTTACTACTCCGACATGTGGGAGAGCCAGCATCCGGGTCGACGTGTCATGCACCAGATTAGAGCGTGGAACGGAAGGGGGGCATCACCCCGGTCGGAGCGCCAGTAATTCATGACTATAGTGAGTGGTCATATCACAAGTCTTTCCAGCAATAACGCGCCGTCAAATCGCACAGCCCCACTCGCTCACCCTCCTCGCCTCTTTGTCAAACCGCCTACCCAAAAACTGCCGCACGTACTGCCCGGGAAAAGCCCCGCCCTCAACTTTTAACTACGCGAAAATAGTTCGAGCTTGTTCGTTCTATATAAATACAGTACTTATCAGTGTTTATTCACCCGTGGGGTTGTTCAATGAATGGAGGGGCGGGGAGCACAAGTGAACAATACTACCTCTGTCCAGGTTTATTGGTCCCCATTGTATTTCGTGCCAAATTTTGACCATAGATTAAACTAACAAAATGTTTACGCATGTCACCAAACATTATATTTTTCAAAACTATGTTCAAATACGAATCCAATGAGATAATTTTTCTTGACATGCATTTACATTTTGTTAGTTAAATCTTTAGTTTGGCACAAACTATAAAAGGGACCTATAAACCAGGACGGAGGTAGTACTGTAGTAGTAAGTAGGAGTCGTAGAGTAGTCACCTTAAATAGAGAGTTTCTTTTCTTTAATGCCACGTACACAAATTGAAACGCATGTTGTGGAGAGAAAAAAGATAATCACTCCACTATATATGGATGCAGGGGCCTGAGCGCTTGCTTTACTAGGGTTGCTCTCTTCATTCTCTTATCCTCTCCAGATATAAACAAGACAGCGGTAGCGACATTTTCTCTCTGCTCACCGCTGGTCACAGATCCGGCCGGATACCTTCGGCCGGTATGTGTAGAGGACTAAAAGGTGCATCGTTCACGCGGTCATCGCCACCGAGGGAGGAAACCCACAGCTGCCGGAGGGGCTCGATCCTCTGCCCGTGCCGTTCTCTCCGACACAGCACCGACTCGGGAGGTCCTCTGACCCTTCTTCCTCCCTGCCGTATTGTCCACAGATCCAACCTGCCGCCGCCGACATCTCGGCGACCCTCAGTTATAAGTTCTCCGAAAGCGGCCTTGCTCTACTGCCCCAGCTCCCCATGTGTCTGCATGTGCATCTTTTTCTACTCCCATCAGCTCTTCCAAAGCCACCTAAATTTTTAGTATTATTAGAGGTAAATCTACTTCATGCATTCGAATCTAGGGCTTTGTTCAAACAACAAATAAAGGGGGGAAAGTTGTAGCATGAATCTAGGACTTGATTCAAAGAGGAAATAATATGGTGAAAGTAGTAGAGACCGGATACCCAATCGGTCTCTTGGTTGAAAAGGGAAATAATGGGAAAACGCAGTACAAACTGGATAAGGAACAAATCTATTATTGGTTTAAAAAGGATAGAAAGTGGCGGCTGGTGGACAAGTCAACAGAGTATGTCCAGGATTAGATTTGCTGCCATCACATAGTAAAAGGTCTCCAGGATTAGATTTGCTGCCCTCACATAGTAAAAGGTCTCAAGATTAGATTTGCTGCCCTCACATAATAAAAGGTCTCAGGATTAGATTTGCTGCCCTCACATAGTAAAAGGTCTCAGGATTAGATTTGCTGCCCTCACATAGTAAAAGGTCTCCAGGATTAGATTTGCTGCCCTCACATAGTAAAAGGTCTCCAGGATTAGGTTTGCTGCCCTCACATAGCGTGAACAAGCTCGACATCACCACTTTATGCCTCCTTGTAGGTACATTGTGGTGATGCGTCCACTGTCGCATGTCCTTATACCAAACTTTTGTTGTTGTTAATGTAAGGGCGCATGTAAAATGAAGCGATCACACTGTTACCTTAGGGACATGTCTAACCAGTGTTATTGTTAATCTAATGCCTCCAAAGGATAAGATGCAATTAAACTGTTACAAATGGCACTCCCGCTGCTTTCCCCAAGATGATAAGTAAGTTGCTCCTTTACGCCGAAAGTATCCTGGTGTCCCCACGGTCTCATGCCCTTAAACCAACTCTTTAGCTCTCATTGATTTATCGTGTCCGTAAACAAGCAATGCCACCATTAAAGTAATCCCATATCTGAGGAATCTCATTGTTGATCGTAATGCTTCTAGTAACATGAAGCATTGTTGACGTTTTAAAATTTCTACTATCCTTGCGTGATTGCCATGAACATAATTAAGATGCTTCTTTTCATTCTCAGATATGTTCAGATATTCTTATTGACCAAAGAATGCTTACTTTCTATCATTTTGTGTAGATAGGGATATCCATTTCACCTTGTTGCTATTGTGACCTTTTGGTGAACTGCACAAAACACTATTTTTTGGAATGAGTGTCTTGTGCAGTTAAACTAAAATGTCACGTGGGCAACATCTCTCAATTTTGGTGGAACTGGACAAAATGGTGATTGGAGTTTCCAAAATCTCCGTCAAGTTATGCTGGTAATCTCGTGCAAAATTTTATTAGCCTTTGCAAGATGGAGCCGTCACTGTCACCACAATGGAACTTTATTTTAGTGGAACTGCACAAACGGATAAGAAAATTATAGTTGCACCTTACATGAGCCGGACAGCCAACCTTAATGTTCCTCAATTTTAGTGCAACTACTAAAGAAGAACCTACCAGCTCACAAGAGCAAGTACTTGCTAGCTGAATGATGCAATCTTTGCTTCATTTCAGGTGAACCGCAGAAAAAGGCGCATGAATTGAATCATGGAACTCCAGGCAGACCTCATCCTAGTGGAGCTGGAGGTTGAGTTCAAGGAGGCCGCTATTAAAGTGAAATCATGCTCTCCTATCTCCTTGTTTGTGCTGTGCAAACATGCTGTGCAAACGGGAATACTCAACTACAGATGTTGTGACGGTCAAGAGCATTCGCCAAGTTCTTCGATTGTATGACATGGCTAGCCAAGATGGATTTAATCTCGATATTCACTTTATCAAAAGGCTCTAATGGGTTGGTTCTGAATCTTGCAAGCTGGGAATCAATGAGATGTGTAGGCATCTTTGTTGTACTTATTATTTGAATCTTATTTGTTGGTTCTGAATCTTGCAAGCTGGTAATCAATGAGATGTGTAGGCATCTTTGTTGTACTTATTATTTGGATCTTATTTGTTGGTTCTGAATCTTGCAAGCTAGGAATCAATGAGATGTGTAGGCATCTTTGTTGTACTTATTATTTGGATCTTATTTGTTGGTTCTGAATCTTGCAAGCTGGGAAACACGGCATGATGATGCAGAGGACAGCAACCATAACAAACAGTTCAAACTTGGTAGTATTATCTTTGTGAAAGTGCAACAAATGTGTTGACCGTGTGCGTCCTGAGAATAATAATTCTAATTGTTGTGCATGTTGATCCCGTGGCACTGATAGAACGAGCCAATGCATTGCTTGTTTTAAGTATAAATTTCTATTAAAGCTAATTAAATTTAAGTAAAGTGACCACTAACTCATGTTATTACAAGACCAATGCAGACCGCCGTGAACCGGCGTGTGGCGGAGTAGGTTTCTTAATGGAGGCGTTTGAATGCGCCGAGGGTGCATCTTCTGCCGGGCGTGCAGCGGACGAGGGAGGGGTAGTAACTGTTGTCGCGCTGTACACACTCAGCCATCGTTGAATCCAGTTCCCCAAGAGCTGAAAAACGAACTGCTGCCGCCGCCTACACACTCGTTCACTCGAAGAGACTCCAATGGCGATCCGAGGGGTGAGCTTGCTGGATATGGACTTCAGCAAGGAGTTAGTTCGCCGTTCAGTCCTATGGCTGCACCAAGTTGAATGTGATGTACACCAACGATACGGACTCGGTGAAGCTCTGCCTCGCCTCAGTCCTATGGTTGCACCAGGTTCTGGAGCATTCGCCCGTTTCATCGGCAGCGCCGACTGCACCTTTGCTACGGTGGAGAGAAGGAAGAATGTGATGATTCGGCCATCTGGTGCAACAAGCTTGTCGACATCCAGAAGCAATACAAGATCATCAGCAACGGGCAGGAGAAGGACTTCGTGGTTCACCTTGCTGAGACCATCATCGACCCCTGATACGCCAACATGAAAGAAGACGACCTCACGTGGGAGGTATCTCTGAATCTAGCCTACATAACCTACGCCGCCAAGGACGCATACGCATGCTACGACATGTACAGGAAGATCTTGGACATGAGTGTGTGTCTGCTTCCCGTAACCGACAAGTACACAGACAGCCGCACCGTCATGGTCAAGCATGCCAGGAAGGTCTAGATGTTGTACTTTATCTGTTTATAAGCACCTTTATCATCTGACTGTTTCACGCATTAGCCTATGTGTCATAATTATCTGTTTTGTCCAAAATATTTCTTTTAAGAACCCATTAACCTGATTGCTTTTTTAGTGGCTATTTGCTTATGTATGTAAACTAGTTCACTTGTCCGTAAAAAAAACTAGTTCACTTGGCTTCCGGGCTTTGAATCTCCTTCCTCCCAACATATTCCTCTCCTCAGGTGGACCCAGCAGGTCTCTGAATTTTCTCCCGCTTTCTTTTTCGATGTAAACTGAGTTTTCTCCCAGTACTTTCCCCTAGAACCAACTCAACTGTCCCACGTCTAGCCTAACAAATAATAATACCCCACGTACTATTAACTCATCAAATTAAAATGATATTTTATTTCGTAAGTTGAAAGTTGTTACAAAATAATAATAATAATTGTTTATATATAACTTGCCAAGTTAACTCCTAGTGATTGCGTGCATAAGCTTGCAAAGATTTTACTGACGTGCAATAATGTGTTTATGTTTTTATAACATTTCTCCGTCTAGCCCAACATGATATTTTCACCCAGCCCAGCAAGTCCACGGATTTCGAGAAAATGCAAATGGGATTTAAATGGGCTGCATAGATGCTACATCATTGTTTCACCCAGCCCACCAAATGGACTAAAAAACAAATGGACTGGCTGACATGTGGGCCAGTGGTCGAAGCCTAAGAAGGCGTTGGATTTACATCCAACGACCAGCATTCTTCTTCAATCTCTCGTCTTCTTCCCCCAGCGCTGCCGGAACCGCCTGCTCTAGCCTTCGGCGTCCAGCTGTGTTGTTTTGTGCTCCTCAGCGAAACGCTACCCCGCCGACGGCCAGGCCATCCCTCCACTCCGCACCTCCTGTTATTCTCTGCCAAGTGTAGGCCCACCCCGCACCCGAACCAGTCAAGTTTCCCACTCCTCCCCGTCTGCGACTCCACTACCACGTCTTCCCCATCTCCGGGTCGTTCCAGTCTGGGGCCTTGCCGTCGTCCATCGCCTCGGTGTGCTCGGCGCGGTGTGGTCAACATACGAGAGTTATCAGAAGAGGACTGTACGTGGAGAGCCTGGCGGCTTGGACCCACAAGGTCCATGGTCACACGCAAGGAAAGTTCCTCCTTATTACGCACTGTACGTGCACTGTACGTGGGAAGGGCTTCTGTAGTTCGCAAAAAAAATGTTCCCCCCGCTGACAGGTCGGACCCACCAGCTATATCTTCGCATGCAAGGAAGTGCCTCCTTATTACGCACCAAAAAATGAATACCCCCTGCTAGCTGGGACCCACCATAGTGGGTGGCTGACTTGTGGGCCTACTAAGTTGACGAGGACGGAGGGCTTTGTCAACTTAGTCAATATGAACGATTCTAGCTCTAGTGACCATACGATGTCCATCCAACGGCCATAGTGCTTCTTCAACCTCTGGTCTTCTTGCTCCAAATTACCAAAGCAGCGCCCGGTCGTGCCGCGTGCTCCTGCCTCTCGTGGCTGGCTGTGATGCCTGATGTCTACTACACAACCTTCTTCTTGTAGACGTTGTTGGGCCTGCAAGTGCACAGGTTTATAGGACAGTAGCAAATTTCCCTCAAGTGGATGACCTAAGGTTTATCAATCCGTAGGAGGCGTAGGATGAAGATGGTCTCTCTCAAGCAACCCTACAACCAAATAACAAAGAGTCTCTTGTGTCCCCAACACACCCAATACAATGGCAAATTGTATAGGTGCACTAGTTTGGTGAAGAGATGGTGATACAAGTGCAAAATAGATAGTAGATAAAGGTTTTTGTAATCTGAAATAATAAAAACAGCAAGGTAACTAGTGATAAAAGTGAGCGCAAACAGTATTGCAATGATAGGAAACAAGGCCTAGGGTTCATACTTTCACTAGTGCAAGTTCTCTCAACAATAATAACATAGGAAGATAATATAACAAGCCCTCAACATGCAACAAAGAGTCACTCTGAAGCCACTAATAGCGGAGAACAAACGTAGAGATTATGGTAGGGTACGAAACCACCTCAAAGTTATTCTTTCGGATCAATCTATAAAAGAGTTCGTACTAGAATAACACCTTAAGATACAAATCAACAAAAACCCTAATGTCACCTAGATACTCCATTGTCACCTCAAGTATTCGTGGGCATGATTATACGATATGCATCACACAATCTCAGATTCATCCAACCAACATAAAAGTACTTCAAAGAGTGCCCCAAAGTTTCTACCGGAGAGTCAAGAACGTGTGCCAATCCCTATGCATAGGTTCCCAATGTCACGAAACCCGCAAGTTGATCACCAGAACATACATCAAGTGGCACATGATATCCCTTTGTCACCACAGATAATCACGGCAAGACATACATCAAGTGTTCATAAAAGACTCAATCCGATAAGATAACTTCAAAGGGAAACTCAATTCATCACAAGAGAGTAGAGGGGAGAAACATCATAAGATTCAACTACAATAGCAAAGCTCGATACATCAAGATCGTGCCATAGATGGAACACGAGAGAGAACACGAGAGAGAGAGAGATCAAACACATAGCTACTTTGGTACATACCCTCAGCCCCGAGGGTGAACTACTCCCTCCTCGCCATGGATAGCGCCGGATGATGAAGATGGCCACGGTGATGGGATCCTCCGCAGGTGCCTAACAGGTCCCGATTGGTTTTGGTGGCTCAGAGGCTTGCGGCGAGAACTCCCGATCTATCTTCTGCTCGGAAGTTTTAGGCACGCGTGGGTATATATGGGTAGGGGTACGTCGGTGGACCTCCGGGTGCTCACGAGGTAGGGAACACGCTGGGGTGGGCACGCCCACCCTCGTGGGCAGACCGGGACTCCCCTGACATGCACTCCAAGTCTATCAGGTTGCTTTACTTCCAGCTTGATTTCGCTCCATTTTGACTCCGTCGATATTCCTTTTCCTCAAAACACTTGAAATAGGCATAAAACAAAGAAATGGGATGGGCCTCCGGTTAATAGGTTAGTCCCAAAATAATATAAAAGTGGATAATAAAGCCCAATATTGCCTAAAACAAGAGATAAAGTAGCATGGAGCAATCAAAAATTATAGATATGTTGGAGACGATTAATGCCGCGGAGGCCTCACCGCCCCTACTACTCCCACCGCAGGCCTGTGGTATCCCTCTACTCACCCACACCCCTCGTTATTCTGCGGCGACGAAGCCTCACGTCAGAGTCAACCAGAACCTCGTATTCTCTCCGCTGGGCATCCACTGCCACGTCTTCCCCGGCTCCGCGTCGTCCCCTTCCTAGGCCTCGCCGTCGTCCACCGCCTTGGTGCTCTCAGCGCGGCGTGGTCAATGTGGTTAACGACCGATTTCCATCGGAAGAGTACTGTACGTGGAGAGGCTGACAGCTGGGTCCAAGGCCATAGCCCAGTTTTTTTGTGATTTTCCAAGTAAGTCGCTTTGTCAGGCCTGTTGGGCTGCAAATCTTTCAAGACAAGGAGAGCTTCATTCGGCTGGCCGAGAAAATGGCCTATCAGTAATGAGAAATGGGCTGTACATTTTTAAAACACATCAAACCGGCAATTAGTTTCAAATATCTTTTTTTTCATTTCGAGATTTTAATTACATTAATTTTTATGCGTGGAGAATTTGTTGAATTTTATATTGATATATATTTATTTTTAAAATCAGTTTGAATGTGAGTCGAAATTTCGGGATTAAAAACAATTCGGACCGCACCGAAATATGCAAAATTTCGTATAATTTTTTAACCGTGGCCACAATATGGGCTGTAATGCTAACAAAAAGAATATGGGCTCCAAAAAAAACCTTAAGAATTAGCAAATGGGCTGTAAATTATTAGAAATAATGGCAGATGGGTTGTATGTTGTTTTCCACATATTTGAGGCTTTCCTAAAAAGGTTGACGACAGCAAAGGATCGTTGGATGTCCATCCAACAGCCATCGTCTTCTTCAATCTCTGCTCTTCTGCTCGGCCGCTCAAACAAGCGTCGGCGGGACTGCTCGCTCCTCCTCCTCGCTGGTCGGCTGTGTGCCGCCGCAGAGCCTCACCACCCCACCGTATTCCCATCATCGCCTAGCCATCCTCTACTCACCCACACTGCTGTTATTCTCTGGCGACGGCAGACGAACCAAGAAACCTCAGACATCATACTCCCCTCCGCGGGGAAACAACCGCCGAAGTCTTCCCAGTTCGTGTCGCCTCCCTTCCTAGGCCTCGCCGTCGCCCACCACCCTCGTGCTCTCGGCGCTGCCTGGTCAACGTGGTCAACGACCGACATGCATCCGAAGTGGATCATACATGGAGAGGCCGACAATTTGGGTCCACGGCCGCACAAGGAAATGCCTCCTTATTACGCCGCAAAATATTGATTCCTCCACTTGACATCGAGGACCCACCGAAGGGCCTCTGTATTTTGGCGAAAAAACGTTATCGCCATCGACAACTCGGACCCACCAGCTATATCTTCGCACGCAAGGAAGTGCCTCCTTATTACGCACAAAAAATGAATACTCCCCACATTAGCTGGGACCCAAAGATGGTGGCAAGCTGACTTAGGGCCTACTAAGTTGACGGGACGGAGGGCTTTGTCAACTTAGTCAATATGCACGATTCTAGCTCTCATCGACCGCACGATGTCCATCCAACGGCCGTGAGTGCTTCTTCAACCTCTGGTCTTCTTGCTCCAGCCGCCCAAACCAGCGTCGGTCGTGCCTCGTGCTCCTGCCTCCCGTGGCCGGCTGCGATGCGGCGGAGGCCTCACCACCCCCTACTACACCCATCGCTGGCCAGGCCATCCCTCTACTCACCCACACCCCCTGTTATTCTGTAGCGACGGCAGCCTCACACCGCAGCGAACCAGTGAACCCCCGTACTCCTCTATGCGTGGGCATCCACTGCCGCCTCTTCCCCGGCTCCGCGTCATCCCCTTCGTAGGCCTCGCCGTCGTCCACCACCCTGGTGCTCTTGGCGCGGCGTGGTCAACATGGTCAAGGAATGGCTTCCATCGGACATGGACTGTATGTGGAGAGGCTGACAGCTAGGTCCATGGCCGCAGCAAGGAAGTGCCTCCTTATTATGCGCAAAATAATTATTCCTCCACCTGACAGTGGGGACCCACCGGATGGGCCACCGTACTTCGCGAAAAAAAGTTTCCCCCTAACTGCTGGGACCCACCAGCTACATCTTTGCACGCAAGGAAGTGTGCCCGGGCAAAAAAAATGATTCGTCCCCCTGACTGCTGGGACCCACCAGCTACATCTTCGCAGCGTGGAAGTGCTCGACGATCGGACCCACCTGGTCGAAGCGTCGTGGGGTTGTCATTCGGTCGCGAACGTACGCATATATCCGGTCGTTGTAGAGGCGTGCACGATGTCGAGTAGAGGCGCCGCACGTAGCATGTACACGTACGTAAAGCGGCGAGGGTGCAAGAAAGAAAATACGGCCACGTACGTACATACGGGCAGGGTCTCGAACGCCTACTCGCGCATATGTACATGGCTGGGTCAAAACGGAGAAACAGCGTCGTCGTCGTGTTCATGGGGAGCCAACCGGCTGGGTCAGAATGGAATGCGTGGTCGTGTTCATCGGGAGGGCTTAGACGGAACAGGCGATGGAAACGAGGCCTGGCGTACCGCACAACGGAGGAAACGGACCTCCTACGTTCGGAACAGGGTCATGTTGATTGGGAGGGGTGTGGTGTACCGCAAAACGGAGGAAACGGACCTCCTATGGTCGAAACGGGGGTCCTGTTGATCGGGAGGGGTGTGGCGTACCGCAAAACGGACGAAACGGACCTCCTACGGTCGAAACGGGGGTCCTGTTGATTGGGAGGGGTGTGGAGTACCGCAAAACCGACGAAACAGACTTGTGTTGGAGCGCTACGGTCGAAATGGGTGTCCTGTTCATCGGGAGGGGTGTGGCGTACCGCAAAACGGGACTCCACGGGATACTGTTTCATCTCCACCGCCGACCTCCTCCGGCCTCCACGGGCTACCGTCGACCTCCTCCACCTCCACGGCTCCTGCTCATCCAGCCTCCACCGCTACTCCATCTCATCGCTCAACCACCCCTCCACGGGCACCCCTCCACCGTCTCTGCTCATCCACCCTCCACACCACGGGTCCTGTTCAACCACCCCTCCACGGCCGCCCTCCACCGTCTCTTGCTCATCCAGCCCTCCACACCACGGGTTCTGCTCATCCAGAGGCAACGCCACCACTCACTGCTCATTCAACCCCCCCAACACTCACTGCTCATCCTGCAGGCAGATCGATCGGCTTCATTAGCGGCGAGTAGCAGGAATCGCTCCATCGGGTTCAGTTAATAGCCATCGATCGATCGCTCGGGTTCAGTAACGCGTAGCCTGCAGTGCAATCGCTCGGGTTCAGTTAGAGCCCAACGCCTCTCTCGGGTTTAGTTAGAGCCAACACCTCGCACGTGTACGAGAGAAGTGCGCATCGCTCGGCCCTCGACCTCCCACCGTAACCGGCAACTCACCGAAATTTTCCTCCCCTCGCTTCTACCATGGTTTTTTCCGTCATGGACGGGCCAAAGAATGTCATGCAGCTGCGTCTCCGGCCCGCCCAGGACAAAAAGCCCATTTTCTGTCATGATTTTTGTCATAGAAGTAGGAGCCCACCACATCTATGATGATACCGGGTTTTGTCACAATTATTGTCATAGAAGTGTCATATGTATGACAGAAAAAAATTTCGTTCGCCCAAAATGTCACAGATGTGTCTTTTTTTTGTAGTGTGATGTTCGGCGGCGGCGGCTGCCAGGGCCCTGCTGAGCTAATGCCTGAAGAAGAAGAAGAAGAAACGACACCTTCAGTTAACGGACCCCCAAACAAATCAGGGACAAATTCGCCCCAAAGTTCCCCAACGCCTCGATCCTTACGCACCTGCGTGTCAGCCGGCTGTTGCTTCCTCTGTTCACTGGCGGCAACGTTCAATCCGATACTGGTGAGCACCGTGCTCAAGAGCGGCGGCGCTCATGACCTAGCCGCCTTGCCCGCGCGCTGGTAGGTCAGGTACTGCTCGAATTTTGTCTATTTTGGGCCAGCCTAATAACAGTTTCAGAAATTCCTAATAAATCTTAGAGGCCCATGCAGGCCATTCGTGCAAGGCAAGAGGTGGAATTAAAGTTTAGTCCCACATTGCTAGTTTGGTGGGAGTTGGACATCCTTATAAGGGAGGATGTTTCCCCACATGTATGAGCATGAGAACAAGAGGGGCATTCACGCGCGCTCCTCCTCCGCCGCCCGCCCAACCCCGGGTTGCGGGAATGAGCCGAGAGGCACACCAGAAGGGGATCCGCTAACAAGAGGTGTAATTAAAGTTTACTCTTTCTACCACAACTTCTTCCTGACTTGGTATATTTCCCACTATTCTTTCAGTATGTCATTCTCCTGATTGGTTCCATGTTTTCATCTTATCAAACCGCAGGGACTTCCACTGTGCTAACAAGAGGTGGAATTATATGCCATTCTCCTGATTGGTTCCATGTTTTCGTCTTATTAGACCACAGTGACTTCCACTGTGCTGATGGGCAATGGTTCAAGTGCTTATGTTCGTGGTGCTGACACGGTCGATCTGAAGTTTACTTCGGGGAAGATCGTGCGGCTGAAGAACGTGCCCTCCGTCAATAAAAATCTTGTTAGAGGATCTCTTCTGTGTAGAGATGGCTACAAGCTTGTCTTTGATTCGAATAAATTTGTAATATCTAAGTATGGAACCTTTGTTGGTAAAGGCTATGAAGCATGAGGCCTGTTTTGTTTATCCTTGTCAGACTTTTGCAATAAAGTTGTTAATCATGTTTGAAACAATAGTAAATCAAATGTGTGGCATTCACGTCTTTGTTATGTTAACTTTGGTTGCATGTTGGGACTAGCCAAGTTAAACTTAATCCCAAGTTTCACCACTGTTAAGGGATCTAAGTGTGAAGTGTGTGTGCAAGCTAAGAAACCTCGTAAGTCTCATACAACTGCGGAAACAAGAAATCTTGCACCAGTAGAGCTCATACATTCAAATCTCTATGAAATGAATGGTGTGTTAACAAAAGGTGGAAAGAAGTATTTTATGACGTTAATTGATGACTCCACTAGATACTGCCATGTGTATCTTCTGAAATCTAAGGATGAGGCTTTGAACTATTTCAAGATCTATAAAGCTGAAACAGAAAACCAACTTGATCGAAAGATCAAGAGGCTTAGGTCTGATCGTGGTGGAGAGTATTTCTCAAATTTGATTCCTTTTGTGTGAAACATGGTATATTCCATGAGAGGATGCCTCCCTATTCACCTCAGTCAAATGGAGTGGCCGAAAGAAAGAGCCATACTCTAACTGACTTGGCTCTAACTGACTTGGTTAACGCCATGTTAGACACATCGGGTCTCTCCAAGGCATGGTGGGGGAGGCGATATTGACGGCATGTCATGTCCTAAATCGAGTTCCCACAAAGAACAAAGAGATAACTCCATTTGAGGAATGGGAGAAGAAAAGGTTAAAGCTCTCTTATCTACGAACCTGGGGTTGTTTGGCGAAAGTCAATGTGCCAATTCCAAAGAAGCGGAAGCTGGGACCAAAAACTGTGGACTGTGTTTTCCTGGGATATACTTTTCATAGCATTGGTTATAGATTCTTGGTTGTAAATCTGAGGTACCTGACATGCATGTCGGTACGATTATGGAGTCAAATTATGCGACTTTCTTTGAAGATATCTTTCCCATGAAGGATATGGCTACCACATCTAATCAGGAGATACCTAGTTCATCGAATCAGGAAACAGTTACAATTACTGAACCTGCCATTTCGATGGAACACTTTGAAAATCTTGTGGAGTAGAACAATGAAGTTCCTACTATAAGCAAGAGACAGAGGACTGCAAAGTCCTTTGGTGATGATTTTCTTGTGTATCTCATAGATGACACTCCCATTTCTATTTCAGAGGCCTATGCATCTAAAGATGCTGACTACTGGAAGGAAGCGGTCCGTAGTGAGATGGATTCCATCATGGCAAATGAAACTTGGGAGATAATAGATCGTCCTTATGGGTGCAAACCTATAGGGTGCAAATGGGTATTCAAAAAGAAACTTAGGCCTGATGGTACTATTGAGAAATACAAGGCACGACTCGTGGCCAAGGGTTATGCCTAAAAGGAAGGTGAAGAGTTCTTTGATACTTACTCACATGTGGCTCTACTGACCATTATTCGAGTACTACTTTCTCTAGCAGCCTCACATGGTCTTCTCATTCATCAAATGGATGTTAAGACTGCTTTCCTAAATGGAGAGTTGTATGAGGAAATTTACATGGAACAACTAGATGGATTTGTAGTAGATGGTCAGGAAGGAAAAGTGTGCAAGTTGCTAAAGTCTTTGTATGGACTTAAGCAAGCACCCAAGCAGTGGCACGAGAAGTTTGAAAGAACTTTAACAGCTGCATGCTTTGTTGTAAATGAAGCTGATAAATGTGTGTATTATCGCCATGGTGGGGGCGAGGGAGTTATCCTTTGCTTGTATGTTGATGACATACTGATTTTTGGAACAAATCTGATTGTTATTAAGGGGGTCAAGAATTTCCTATCTCATTGTTTTGAGATGAAGGATTTAGGAGTGGCTAATTTCATTCTGAACATCAAGTTGTTGAGAGATGATGATGGTGGGATTACATTGCTTCAATCTCACTATGTGGAAAAGATCTTGAGTCGCTTTAGCTATAGTGACTGCAAGCCCTCTCCAAGACCGTATGATGCCAGTGTGTTGCTTTGAAAGAATCGAAGAATTTCTAGAGATCAATTGAAATATTCTCATATTATTGGCTCATTTATGTACTTAACCAGTGCTAAAAGACCTGACATCTCTTTTGATGCTAGCAAACTGAGTCGGTTTGTCTCAAAACTAGGAGATGTGCATTGGAAAGCTCTAGAGAGAGTTTTGCGTTATTTGAAAGGCACTGCGAATTATGAAATTCACTACATTGGGCACCCAAAGGTGCTTGAAGGGTATAGTGACTCAAACTGGATCTCAGATGCTGATGAGATAAAGGCCACGAGCGGATATGTATGCACTCATGGAGGTGGCGCTGTTTCTTAGAGGTCTTGCAAGCAGACCATCTTAACGAGGTCAACAATGGAAGCAGAACTCACAACACTAGATACAGCTACCGTCGAAGCGGATTGGCTTCGTCGGCTCTTGAAGGACTTGCCGGTAGTTGAGAAACCTGTACCGGGTATCCTTATGAACTGCGAAAATCAAACTGTGATCACGAAAGTGACTAGCTCAAAGGATAACATGAATTCATCAAGACACGTTCAGAGAAGGTTAAAGTCTGACAGAAAAATGAGAAACTCTGAAGTTATTGCATTGGATTATATCCAAATGTCTAAAAATCTGGCAGATCCTTTTACTAAGGGTCTATCACGTAATATGATAGATAATGCATCGAGGGAGATGGGTATGAGACCCACAACATGAGTTCTTCACGGTGGTAACCTAGTCTATGTGATCGGAGATCCCGTGAATTAGATGTGGAAGACAAGTTGTTGTTCAACTCAGAGGAGAGCATCCTTACTATTAACAATTCCACTCCATTAAGATGCAATACTCTCCTAAATCTGCATGGCAGGTTGATGTATATTTTAATGTGTTTTAAGTGGCTCATTGAAGCAGAGATGTTGTCCTGCAGAACTTTGTTTGAAGAACGCACCTATATGAGCCTGATTGTTAAACGTCGCAATCTATGAGAGTAGGGTTCTCTCTAGTAAACTCATGAAAGTTCTCGGAGTATGATGCATAAGCTCCACCCGCAGGGAAGACCCACTGTCGGTGTCAAACCGGCGGATCTCGGGTAGGGGGTCCCGAACTGTGCGTCTAGGCGGATGGTAACAGGAGACAAGGGACATGATGTTTTTACCTGTGTTGGGCCCTCTCGATGGAGGTAAAACCCTACTCTCGCTTGATTGATATTGATGATATGGGTAGTACAAGAGTGGATCTACCACGAGATCAAGGAGGCTAAAGCCTAGAAGCTAGCCTATGGTATGATTGTTGTTCGTCCTATGGACTAAAACCCTCCGGTTTATATAGACACCGGAGAGGGCTAGGGTTACACAGAGTCGGTTACAATGGTAGGAGATCTACATATCTGTATTGCCAAGCTTGCCTTCCACGCCAAGGAAAGTCCCATCCGGACACGGGACGAAGTCTTCAATCTTGTATCTTCATAGTCTTGGAGTCCGGCCAATGATGATAGTTCGGCTATCCAGACACCCCTAGTCCAGACTCCTCGGTAGCCCTCGAACTGGCTTCAATGATGACGAGTCCGTAGCGATATTGTCTTCGGCATTGCAAGGCGGGTTCCTCCTCCGAATAATTCATAGAAGATTGTGAACACCAGGATAGTGTCCGGCTCTGCAAAATAAATTCCACATACCTCCGTAGAGAATAATATTTACACAATTTCAATCTGCTGACGTATTTCATGGCGTGACGTCACACCACGGCCAAGCCTTTACTCGAATCGTTTTTATTATTCCACCTCAGCGCGTTTAGCGAAGCGGTTTCCTTGGCACGTCTTGTCGAAGCAGAGATCATGTTCCCCTTATTCCGGGATTCCCATCAATATGGACGTGGGTAACCCAACCGCGCCATTGATTGCGGTGCTTGGGAGATAAGCGAGTTTTACTAGGCTGGTGGGGATGCATAGTTTCGTCCACCCATATATAAGGGGATAAGGATCCATCCTTTTACCTACGCCTTCTTCCTCCTTTGCTTATCCATCTCCGCGCACTCGAGCTCCAGCGCCCAAGCCCGCACATCTCACCTCAACCTTCTCCAACCATGTTCGGAGCGGGAGGCAAGTGCATGGCCTCCTCCATTACGGATGGGCACATCAAGAAGCTGCGCAGCGCCGGATATTTGTCCAGCGATATCGCGCACCGGCTCCTCGACGAGGGGTAGCTCATCCCCACCCCCGGGCCCCATGAGAGGGTGGTATTCCTTCCCCATTTCCTCCGTGGACTGGGCTTCCCACTCCACCCCTTTGTCCGGGGGCTCATGTTCTACTACGGCCTGGATTTCCATGATCCGCCCCAATTTAATCCTCAACATCTCGGCGCTTATCGTCGTGCGAGGCCTTCCTCAGCATCCAGCCCCACTTCGCTTGTGGCTAAAGACCTTCAATGTCAAGTCAAGTTTGTGAAGGGCAGCTGCGGAGTGCGGAGGCGCCATGGTGGGCAAGATGCCCAACGCCACTTGGTTCGAGGGCGCCTTCATGGAAACCATCAAAGGGTGGCAATCGGGGTGGTTCTACATCACCGAGCCGCAGGACTCGAATGGGCAGCGCCCCAATTCAGATCTGCATCCCCATGTGGCTCACTTCGGAAAGAGAAGGGCTGCGTGTGGGGTAATTCGGAAGAGCCGACCGGACTCCAATCCTGTCTCCAAACCCTGGTGAACAAGAAGCTCAAGCTTGTCAACGTAATCCAGGTCATGCTCATCCGCCGGATCCTCCCCTGCCAACAGCGGGACTTCAACTTGTGGGAGTTCAATCCGGCACAGCACCAGACCTTGAGCGGACTCTTCGACACTACGTACGAAGAGGCCTGGAGGGTGCTGTTCAAGGGCGCCGAGGCTCCCGCATCCGCTACCGAAGATCGCGGATTCAGCTCGCAGCGTCCGGCTGGCGAGGTAAGCCATGTTATCCTTTATGGGACACTTGCTTTTCATAGTTTGACTCTATGTCGGATCTAAACTCCCAATACCTTTAACAGGTCTGGCAGGAGACGTCCGAACAGGTTAACTGTCCGGCTCTCCTTCCATAAGACCCAGCGGATGCCCGTTTGACAGGGCTGCTGGTCCCGGCGCCCTACGTGGTGCCGGAGAATAAGGCCAAGAAGAAGGCCGCGGGAACCCGGAGGAGTTCCCGGCGCCAGGTGTTATCGGATTCATCGTCCGATGACTTCGAGGCGGACTCCTCCCACGAAGGCGAGGAGGAGAAGAAAGAGGCCTCTCCCCCAGCGGGGGAAAGAAGAAGAGGAAGGCCTCCCCAACGAGGGAGGCCGAAGGGTCTAAGAAGGGAAGGACCCTTCCCCCGGACTGCTCCACCAACGCCGGTGACGGCGACGAGGAGTGGCCCTCAAGGGCCAAGCCCCTGGCGAGATCGTAAGTATCCGGACTCCTGAATAACTCATAATTTTTCTTTTTGTTGCATGGTGTCTTTCTAACGCCGCATACAACCCTGTAGTCCGCCCAAGGACGATCTTCCCGCTTCGTCGAGCAGGTCCTTGGGTACGTTGGATGTGAATAGCACTTCACTTCCGACCGCCTCCTCCCCCCGTGACGCCGACGACGCCGAGGTGGGATCCTGGAAAGGGACCCACCAGGAGGGGGAGGCCCCGGAGGTGCCGCAGGGCAACCTCCCGGACTTTGGACCGGACTCCGCACCGGAACCTGCAGTGGTCCCAGAGTCCGGCGGGCGGCCCCTTCGTAAGAAGGGCAAGACTATGACGCCAGCGGCCTCCGTCCAACCAGAGGCGCCGGATAACTTGCTGGAGACGCTCAACGGCGCTTCCATCGACGAGGAACACTGCACTGTCATGAGTGCGGTGATTCAGAAGGTTTAGCTCGCCAAAAGCGGGCTGACCGAAGCCTGCAGCAGCCTTCTAACAGGCTTTGAGGTAAGAATTTTAAGATATGTAAAATAGTACCGCCTGCAGAAGAGCCCCGATGCTCGGGTCGGTGTTCGGAAAGAAAAGCCGGACTGAGGATCTAAAAAGATATACGCAGGAGTCTTAAAAAATATGTCAATATGGGAATGCAGGCTGCGCTGCTGACCTCTGCCGCACTGACTACGGAGGTCAATGCTTTGAAGCAGAGCCTCGAGCGGTCCAAGAGCAAGCTCGGCCATGCCAAGAAGCAGCTCGAGGACAAGGAAGGTGAGTAACACCTTATTAGAGTTGTACCTTACAGAAAAGGATTTGGTTGCAAGAGTAATGACAAGGATAACATGGGTACTCCAGGGGCTACGAACGAGGTGGTGACCCTGAAGGAGGCAGTGTCCGCGGCGGAACGCGATACAGCCACGAAACGGGCCGAGCGAGAGAAGCAGGAGGCGCGGGTGGCGGAGGTACGGCAAGAGCTCCAGGCTCTCGTGGAAAAACACGAGAGCTTGGAGCGTGACTCAAAGACTCGAGAGTCCGAGCTTGCGTCGGCTCTTGAGAGTGCCAAAGCCACTAAGGCCGAAGCCCACAAGGCCCTCCAGGAAATCGAGGCATTAAAGAAGATAGCGGCGGGTAAGGCATTCTTCATGCAAAGCAAGCATGTAAAAGTGAATTACCTGTTACTTACCCGAATTCGGAGCTCTCCAGGAGTGTTCGTAGATCTGTCCCGTAGCGTGTCCGATGCTGCCGCTTTCTACAGAGCCGAGGAGGGGAGCTCGACGGAGAAGGTGTTTTGGTCTCAAGATGTTTGAGGCGGACATCCGGTGCCCTTTAGCGACCAGTGAAGCAGCTGGTCGAGCTCCACAGGTGGCGAACAGGCCATGAAGGGCCTCATAGTTTGGTCGTGGCCCAAAGAGGCCATGCACAGGGAGTTACTTCGCCTGGTCGGCGGCTGGTGGATGCTTGTCCATGGGTTGAAGTCATCAAGCACTCCGCTTTGCATTGAAGGTGCCTGTCGGGCTCTTGCACATGCTAAAGTGCCTGGGCAAGATGGACGCCGAGAAGCTTGTGACGGACGCGCCACCGCGGGCAAGGAGTATCGCACGCCGAGATGTATTATAAGGGTGTCTGAAGGGTGCCCGCATTATTGTGGGTGAGTGCTCCAAAGATGTAATATTTGAGTAGACTCAGATTTTGTTATCCTGCGCGCTGAAAAACTTTGTTCATATGCGCTAAGCAATGCTGTTAATTTAAAATATTACCTTCATGCGGCCGCTTATCAAATCTGAGAGATGGCAAGTTGTCGGCTTTAGCCCCCATGCCACGAAAGTGGGGTGTTCGGATAAACTTGAGCGCTTGTTCCCATTTTGGGTCCATCTAGGAGGCGCCAACACAACGAACGAGGCAACCGGACTTATAATGCTTGAACACTCTCACTTAGCCATAGAATTCTATAATTTTAAATTTTGGCGAAGCCCCTAGTGTTCGGAAGGCCGAATTTGGGGCGCTATCTACGCCTGGGATGGACAAAGCCGGTTCCTCGCTCTAAGCGGCATAAGTCTTTAGGGACTCGAAAAAACCTCTCAAACAGCAACCGGCTCTCACCTCATCATGACGGTCGTTTTAGCTTTCTCCATCGAGGTGCTCGCCCAGCTCAAGCTGGGCACAATCGCAGATGGTTCTCCCAGCTACCTTAGCTGATATAACGGAACGTAAGGTACCAAAACATGGGAGCCGCAAACCCAACTATTGACCCAAGACATGATTCGAGCCGATGCATATAATGTTATAAGTTCGGGTGCCGCACTTGTGAAAGTGTTCAGACTTATCACACCATAATGTGGGGAACTTAAGCCCTGGTGTATTTAGCCGCACTAAAGTGTAATGGATGCAACATGTCATAAATGAACATATGTATAAGAAAGGAATGCAATTATAGGCAAGAAGTGATGCATTATTTATTCAAAAAATACTGCCATGAATGCAGAACGATACAAATAGTGCGATAAGCAAGGGGTGTAGCATGTCCCCTTCCGGGGGTAGGCTGCGGAATGGTGTATAAAACAGGTATAATGCTCGTAACGGAGACCACCTGGATGTTCGTCGTGGCCTTTCTTCTTCCCTGGCTGTTGTATCGTGAGTCCGGCGGGTCAACTGCCGGACAAGACCACTGGTAAGCGGAGTCCTGAGGAAAAAAGGAAAAAGGAAAAATGATGACCTATTTGGAAGCCCCTGGTGTGGTTGAGCCGCACTCTGGGCCTGCCGTGGTCGTGCCCCTCCCCCTATGCCCATGGTATCTCCAGAGCGTAGTGATGTACGCGGAGTGCTGGTTTTGCAATTTTGCAAGGGCTTGGGTTGGGGCCGCATTGCTACGCGTGCTCGGAACGTGCCAAGTGGTCTTGTTGTAGGTTACTCCAGGCACGCTTGGCGGTATCCGGTCGCTTAACGGCCGGACTCGAGACTTGCCTTAAGAGGCTGCTCTGCACTTCGCAAGAGCAGGCCAGTATGCTCCTCCGTTCGGAGAGAGCGTTGATGTTCCGTTGACCGTGATGACTCCTCGAGGGCTGGCATCTTGAGCTTGAGGTATGCGTAAAGCGGCACCGCATTGAATTTTGCAAACGCGTTCGTTAAATGCGGCGGTGCATGATAGCCGCCGCGAACGGAAGTATGTCGAAGATTAACTCTCGCCCGGAAGTTATCCGGGATCCAAGACCACTTCGAAGGTCACCGAGCCTATACAATTGGCCTCTACACCTGGTATGACGCCTTTGAAGGTCGTCTTTGTGGGTTTAATCCTTGAGGGTCTATGCCCATCTTGCGCCTTGTATCCCGTAAAGCAGGTTCAAGGCTTTGCCGCAGATCCATCGAGGACTCTAGTGAGGTGAAACCCGTCGGCGATTGGGACTAGAACCAATGCGGAGAACCGCCATGGCGGATGTTGGTGGGGTGGTCCCTTCGATCAAAAGTGATTGGGCGAGGAGGACCATGGATTGAACTTTGGAGCGGCTCGCTCCATCGCATATCGTCCACGAGTGCATGCTTCCGCTCCCTTTTGGGTATGTGGGTTGCGTATATCATGTTCACCGTCCGCACTTGTGGGGGAAACCTTACGCTCGGAACGTGCCAAGTGGTCTTGTTGTAGGTTACTCCAGGCACGCTTGGCGGTATCCGGTCGCTTAACGGCCGGACTCGAGACTTGCCTTAAGAGGCTGCTCTGCACTTCTGCCGCGAAGAGCAGCGCCAGTATGCTCCTCCGTTCGGAGAGAGCGTTCAGTGTTTCCGTTGACCGTGATGACTCCTCGAGGGCCTGGCATCTTGAGCTTGAGGTATGCGTAGTGCGGCACCGCATTGAATTTTGCAAACGCGGTTCGTCGGCGGTGGCATGATAGCCGCCATGCGAACGGAAGTATGTCGAAGATTAACTCCTCGCTTCGGAAGTTATCCGGGGATCCGAAGACCACTTCCAGTGTCACTGAGCCTATACAATTGGCCTCTACACCTGGTATGACGCCTTTGAAGGTCGTCTTTGTGGGTTTAATCCTTGAGGGGTCTATGCCCATCTTGCGCACTGTATCCTGGTAAAGCAGGTTCAGGCTGCTGCCGCAGTCCATCAGGACTCTAGTGAGGTGAAACCCGTCGACGATTGGGACTAGAACCAATGCGGAGAACCCGCCATGGCGGATGTTGGTGGGGTGGTCCCTTCGATCAAAAGTGATTGGGCAGGAGGACCATGGATTGAACTTTGGAGCGACTGGCTCCATCGCATATACGTCCCTGAGTGCATGCTTCCGCTCCCTTTTGGGTATGTGGGTTGCGTATATCATGTTCACCGTCCGCACTTGTGGGGGGAAACCCTTCTGTCCTCTATTGTTCGGTGGCCGGGTCTCTTCCTCGTCATCACTATGCAGCCCCTTGTCATTGTTTCCGGCAATTAACTTGCCTGCCTGCTTGAATACCCAACAATCCCTGTTGGTGTGATTAGCTGGCTTTTCGGGGGTGCCGTGTATCTGGCACGAGCGGTCGAGTATTCGGTCCAAATTGGACGGACCCAGAGTAGTTCTTTTGAATGGCTTTTTCCGCTGACCGGGTTTGGAGCCTCTGAATCCGGCGTTAATCGTCGTATTCTCGGATATCGCCGTTAATCGGCATTTGTGCTTGTTGCAACGCGACCTGCCATTGCGGTCCTTGGTATCTGGACTGCCAGAATTTTTGCTGAGGTTGTTACTGCGGGCTAGCCAGTTGTCCTCTCCCGCGCAGAAGCGGGTCATGAGTGATGTGAGGGCTGCCATGGATTTCGGCTTTTCCTGTCCTAGGTGCCGGGCAAGCCACTCGTCGCGGATGTTATGCTTGAACGCTGCAAGGGCCTCTGCATCCGGACAGTCGACGATTTGATTTTTCTTGGTTAAGAACCGTGTCCAGAATTGTCTGGCCGATTCGTCCATGTCCAGAATTGTCTGGCCGATTCGTCTGGCTGCTGAATTATGTGGCTTAGGTCATCAGCATCTGGTGGTCGCACATATGTGCCCTGAAAGTTATCAAGGAATGCGGCTTCCAGGTCCTCCCAACACCCAATTGATTCTGTAGGCAAGCTGTTAAGCCAATGCCGAGCTGGTCCTTTAAGCTTGAGTGGGAGGTATTTGATGGCGTGAAGATCATCACCGCGGGCCATGTGGATATGAAGGAGATAGTCTTCGATCCAAACCGCGGGGTCTGTTGTGCCATCGTAGGATTCAATGTTCACGGGTTTGAACCCTTCGGGGATTTGATGATCCATTACTTCATCTGTGAAGCATAGTGGGTGTGTGGCGCCTCTATATTGGGCTATATCACGACGTAGCTCAAGCAAGCTTTGTCTACTGTGTTCGGCCCGGCCGGAGTTGCTGTATCTGGCGCGACGGTCATCGTCGCGTATCGTGGGGCGCCCACGCGATCCGTAGATCAATCTTGATTGTCTTGCCTTATCCTCCAATATGTCTGGTAAGTCCGGCGCATTCCCCCGTGGCTTTGTGCTTTTCGAGCGATGCTGGGGTACGGCTTTAGTGGAAGGCCTAAAGGCCTCTCTGTCACGGCCACGAGGTGGCCGGTCGGCCGTATTGTGCGCTGATGATGTGGGTTTATAAGCTTCCTCCTCTAATCGGGGCAGCAGCTTGCGTTTAGGGTAGCTTTTGGAGGGGCGTTCGAGCTCGTACTCTTCGGCCGCAAGGACTTCAGTCCATCTGTCGGCTAGCAAATCTTGATTAGCTCTAAGCTGTTGCTGCTTTTTCTTGAGGCTGCTTGCCATGGCCATAAGCCTGCGTTTAAAGCGCTCTTGTTCGACAGGATCCTCAGGCACGACGAATTCATCGTCGTCGAGGCTTGCCTCGTCTCCGGAGGGAGGCATGTAATTGTCATCCTCTACCTCTTTGTCTGCCGCTCTCTCATGAGGGCTGGCTTCTTCATCCTCCTGTGATGAATCTTGCTGGAGGGGGTTGTCTTCGACAATGTCAGGGGTGTTATTGTCTCCGGTGCCGGAATCTCCATTCTTACTGTGGCGGGATTTAGAGCGGCGCCGCTGACGTCGGCGCTTAGGCTGTTTCTTGGAGGGGTCTTCCTCCATTGTTCCATCGCCATTCCCATCCTTTGGGATGTCCACCATGTATATGTCGTATGACGAGGTGGCTTTCCAGTGCCCCGTAGGCGCTGGTTCTTGGTCGTCTCCGGCATCGTCGTCCATAACGTTGATGTCTTCGGAGTCGAAGTCTAGCATGTCGGTTAGATCGTCGACAGTGGCTACCAAGTGGGTGGTGGGTGGGCTTTGAATTTCTTCGTCGTCCACATCCCAACCGTCCTGACCGTGGTCCGGCCAGGGCTCTCCTGATAACGAGAGATACTTTAGCGAATTCAGGATGTCGCCAAAAGGCGAGTGCTAAAAGATGTCCGCAGCAGTGAACTCCATGATCGGCGCCCAATCGGATTCAATTGGTAGGGGCGCGGGAGGTTCGGAGTCCGGCGAGGAATCCGGTACCTCGGAGTCTCGAGCTTCACAAGGGACAGGGTCGGTATTCGGCTCCATCACCGTAGAGGTAGCAGCCCCCGAGGCGGTGTCTAGCCACCCATCCTCGATCGGCGCAGTCGGCTCCGAGTTAAGGGTCGGAGCGGACTCTTATCTTGACCTCGAGGCCTTGTCCGTGCGAGAGCTAGATCATACCCATCGTGACAGTGCGGCGCGCTCGGCTGTGGCTCGAATCCGTCGAAGATCAAGTCTCCGCGGATGTCGGCCGTATAGTTCAAACTTCCAAATCTGACCTAATGGCCAGGGGCGTAACTTTCGATCTGCTCCAGATGGCCAAGCGAATTGGCCCGCAGCGCAAAGCCGCCGACTACGAAGATTTGTCCGAGGAGAAAAGTCTCACCCTGGACCGCATCGTTGTTGATGATCGAAGGAGCCATCGGGCCTATGAGCGACGACACAGAGGAACTCTCAATGAAAGCACCAATGTCGGTGTCAAAACCGGTGAATCTCAGGTAGGGGGTCCCGAACTGTGCGTCTAGGCGGATGGTAACAGGAGACAAGGGACACGATGTTTTTACCGAGTTCGGCCCTCTCGATGGAGGTAAAACCCTACTCCTGCTTGATTGATATTGATGATATGGGTAGTACAAGATTGGATCTACCACGAGATCAAGGAGGCTAAACCCTAGAAGCTAGCCTATGGTATGATTGTTGTTCGTCCTATGGACTAAAACCCTTCGGTTTATATAAACACCGGAGAGGGCTAGGGTTACACAGAGTCGGTTACAATGGTAGGAGATCTACATATCCGTATTGCCAAGCTTGCCTTCCATGCCAAGGAAAGTCCCATCTGGACACGGGACGAAGTCTTCAATCTTGTATCTTCATAGTCTTGGAGTCCGGCCAATGATGATAGTTCGGCTATCCAGACACCCCCTAATCCAGGACTCCCTCACCCACGGTAGCCACGTATCGTTCAAGGCTCTGTGTGAAGCTAGATTCGCAGAAAACTTGCAGTTCAAGGCCCAGTCCACTGTTCAAGTTGCTTGCTAGTGTAGCATAGAGTTCTAGGTGGAAGTTTAACTTAACAGTCTCCACTGCAGTACCGGTATATAAAACAGTGTTTTGGAACCAAAGGCAAATTTTGTGTGCCTCTGGGATCTGGTGGGGGATTGCTGGAATTTTGTCTATTTTGGGCCAGCCCAATAGCAGTTTCAGAAATTCCTAATAAATCCTAGAGGTCCACGCAACCCATTCGTGCAAGGCAAGAGGTAGAACTAAAGTTTAGTCCCACATTGCTAGTTTGGTGGGAGTTGGACCTCCTTATAAGGGAGGATGTTTCCCCCCACATGTATGAGCATGAGAACAAGACGGACATTCACGCGCGCTCCTCCTCCGCCCCGCCACGCCACGCCTCGTCACGACGCGCCGCAGGTTGTGGGAGTGAGCCAAGATGATGTCTAAATTTTTGCCACGCACGACTGGTATATGAAAGGTCACACGGAAGTTGAAAATATTTTTGCTATAGTGGAGACTGAGTGCGAATGGCGCATCCCTTCGGTTGCTGGTTGTTCAGTTCGTCTCCCTCTCTTCATTTCACCTCCCGTTGTTGCCCTCTCGCCTCCTTCTCTTGCGCCTATAAAAGGGAGGTCGCTCCTCTCAGAGAGGCACACCAGAAGATCCTCTTCCTCTCGCCACAAAGTTCCTGAGCACTATGTTGCTGCTACGATCTTCCCATCCCGGCTTGCGGCGTGCACCGTAGGTCGGGATAGTAGGCCTCTGAAACTCCACCTCTTTGAGTCTTGTACGGGAGAAGGGTGATAAGGTTTTTGGGGAGCGCTCAGCGTGACTACTGACTTCTTCATCACGGATGCCCCGGACTCCGACGACTACTTCCCCGACAACGACTTCTTCCCCGATGTCGACAACCACATCGATGACATGGCTGGCGAGGACACTGACCCCACGATCAGTGCTTCTGCTCCCGTTCCGTACGTTCTCATACTCTAACTATTAGAGGTTCTACCACAACTTCTTCCTCTAGTGTTTGTTCTAGATGTGTTCTGTTCTAGTTCATATATGTAGATGCTATTTACCTTCTCTCTGTCAGTTTGCATGACTTACTTTATCTTTGCTATATTAGTCATGCGTTATCTGTATTTTCATTAATAAAATTATTTAATAAATTGCTCATATTTCCAATAGGTACCATGACGGTGGCCCCTGCGACGCGTCGCCGTTCCCCGGCTCGTCCCCCTCCTCCCGTTCTCCTCTCCCTTCTCCCCTTCTCTTGTGTGCTCATAGCCACAAGACGCCATGGCCGCCCCGGAAGGTTACCTCGCCTCTATGGTTGACGAAACTGCAAACCGATTGCATTAATGGAATCATGACATCAATTTGCATCTTTTTTGTATAGACCTTGTCACGAATCGAACTACCGTTGTGTAGATCGGAAGAACGGAGAAAAATGGATTAGGGAGGAGTTTAGTGGAGGTAGGAGAAGAAATCACTACACATCTGGCATCCCTCCTATGTGCGCTCGTGAAACAGGTCCCACCGCGTGCGCTTGAGGTGGCTCTACCCAGACTAGCTCGCAAAAAATGGACGATTCAGTCGTTCCTCCATAAACAGGCTCAGTCCTGCTTTGAGGTTCGTGCGGGCCAGGTTTTGGAGGCAGCCCAGGCAACCAAACGGGCCAGATTCTTTCAGCGCGGGCCTGGTTGCGGTGGATGCAGGCAACCAAACGCGCCCTTCGTAACGGATGTTTCCACCAACTTAAAAGTACTAGCATGTAACTTAACACAACTTCAATGCGGATCATCAAATTGTCTCAAATATCCAGACCAAACAGTTCGTATGGTTATCCAGTGACGGCACCAAATGTCCGCATACGGTAGACCAGGCGGTCCGACGTCCGAATTTTCTCAAACCGGCACCTAACCTAGAGAAGCTTTGGGATTATCCGGACACGCCAACTCGGTCTCGAACCCCACCACAAACCCACTTTTGCATCCCATCTCTTTCCTCTTTTCATTGGATGAGGCGGCAGACATTTTAGTGCAGAGCACCCCATGGACTCTACCCAACACCTACACCTCTGAGTGGACCTTTGACAAGAGCCCGCACACGTGCCATTGAAAACGAGCTGAACTCACTCCTCTTCAAACTCCATATGCATTTAGATGAGACTTAGCTACTACTCCCTCCGTAAGAAATATAAAAACATTCAGATCATTACTTTAGTGATCTAAATGCTTTTATATTTCTTTACGGAGGGAGTACCTCACAAAGAGACTAATGTCCTTAGGTACATCGACGAACATCACGAAGAAGCGAGGAAGGAGCGGCAAGTCCATAAAAAGGAGCAAGAAGAATGCATGGAACAAGGTGCCCAACAGCTAAAAGCAGGAAGCAACTCTCTGGACACCCCGTGCCCATGGGCTCTAGGACCCCATGCACACGGGCCCCGCTGAAACTACTGACCAGCACGTGCGCACGAGCCTTGTACCGTGCCCATGGAACCCTCATGCGCACGACCACTTTACCCCATGCACACGGGCCTGACCGTGTGCAATGTTGAGAAATGGCCCATGTGCCCCTCATTTCGTCCCCTACCTCCAGCCACCTACATATTTTGTACCTTTCTCATTTGTTAGGGCACCAAAACATATTAGACTAAAGTGTACCTCCTCCTAGAGGATCAAGACCTCCTTCCTAGGAGAACAATCTCTCAAAGATTGCAATACCTCCCATGCGGAGAAGGATTTCATCATAGATCATCAAGCCCTCATCTCTCTTTGAAATTTGGGAAGTACTCTACCTAGTTATTTGTTTCCCTTGTCGATTATGTATCTTGTAGAGCTTATATGTGTTTGCCTTAAGGGTGGATGTGTGATTGAGATCTTGTCTTGAATGTTCCTTTGTTTCCTTTTGTGTTCCTGAGCTCCTCTTGAACCCCTCCAAGATTGTGAAAGATTGGGAACCCTAGGGCATTTCCCTCCATCATCTTGGTGTCCTGAGTAAGATTAATTACATCATCAAACCCTCCCCTCATCCTTCTAGCCTATCTTTGTTTTTCTTTTACCCAATTAAAAAAATTCCCACAAAAGCAGTCATACGAAAATTCTTCCAGTTTGATGTTCCTTGTGAGTTTTAGTTGGTTTCAGTCAATGCATCCGACTTCATCTGCGTTGCTTTGCTGAAAATTTTCTTTCTCCATCTCGATTTTGTGCAGCCGCCATCCCCAGGACCATGGAGCCTTGAAACCCATGCGCATGAACCCCTCCCCCCGCCCATGGGCCCTTCTTACCCCATGTGCACACGGCCTGATCGGAGAGCATGCGGCCTTTCCCTATTAGGTGGTATCTTCGCCAACGTACTGGTCGCGGTGGCAGTGGCTCCTCGTCGTCACAGAGCATCGTGGCGGCCGAGGAAAGGAGGCGGACCCGTGACAGGAGCGGTGTGCCGCTCGGCATTTGCGAGTTACGACAAGGCGCCAACATGGGTCCTTGTGGAGGGTTGGGCCCGCGACTGGTCACTGACCACCACGGAGATGTCCGCGTGGCGACTGCACCGCCTCGACGAAGATCTTGCTAAGATCGGCGAGGTGTAGTCACTCGGCGAGACCACTCACGTCGATAGGGGAAAGGGTAGGGCTCCCCCGCAAGGGGCGGCGTTGGCCACGGTGGCTCTCCGCACGACGCAGGAGGAAGTGTAGCGTCTCCTCCGCGAGCGCTAGTCGGCAGCTAGGCAAGGTTGCCATGCCTCCGCACCCTTCCGCCGCCGGAAGGACCACCCCGACACGACTACACGAGCAGCGATGGAGGTGCCGCCTTCCAGCCCGGCCAGGCATACGAGGTTACTACCCGCTACAAATTAGTTTTTTAGGAGTTGAACGGACAAAATATCGCATGGTTTATGTAAAGTATGTCTGAACTTATGTCCATTTGAATGAATTTCTTCATGTTTGCATGAATTCTGTTTGAATTAATTTTTATTGCGGATGGAGGTTTTCGACAAGCATTGGATGATCGGCTCCCGTATGCGGACAAGTCCGCAAATAAATAGTATGTCCATTCTTTGGGCCAGCGTTGGAGATGCCGCTAGATATTATTCGCAAAAAGAAAAATATGTGTATGAGTTGGTCTACACTTGAACTTGTCATTGGTAGAGGATTAGGTCTTTGGAAACACGTGTAAAAAAGAATCTTTTTTTTGTGAGGATAAAGATCAAAAATTGACTAGCAGTTTCTTTCCCTGAAATCACCATAAATGCATATTTTTCATGAAAGTCTGGAAGGCATTTGGAAGACACGAACATGTTCATGTTCATCCGTAAAAGAAAAGAAAATTCGATCGTACGAGAAATTGTGTTTCACTTTATATAGAAAATAGAGAGAAGAAAAAAGTAAATTATGTCTGAACTTATGTCCATTTGAATGAATTCCGTCGTGTTTGGAAGAATTATGTCTGAATTAGTTTGTATTGTGGGCGAAGGTTTTCGGCAAGCATTGGATGCTCCTTTATCATTATCTGTCGGATGAGTCCGGACAAGTACGCGCATAAATAGTGTGTGCATTTTTCAGATCGGCGTTGGAGAAGCCGCTAGATATGCATTGGATATGTGTATGAGTTGGGCTACACTTGAACTTGTCATTGGTAGAGGGTTAGGTGTTTGAAAACACGTGTAATTTTTTTTTTTGTAAGGATAAAGATCAAAATATTGACTAGCACTTTCTTCCCCTCAAACACTCGCGGAGCTACTCAGCTCCGCTAGTGCCCTCAAATCACCATGAATGCATATTTTTCATGAAAGTCTGGACGCATTTGGAAGACACGAACATGTTCATCGTACAAGAAATTGTGTTTCGTTGTATAGAGAGAAAAAAAGAAGGAAATTGACCAGAGTGGGATTTGAACCCACGCCCTTTCGGACCAGAGCCTTAATCTGGCGCCTTAGACCAACTCGGCCATCTGATCTGTTGTACTGTCGTGCGATATTTAAATTTACATCAAGGTAAGCTCGAGCTGTTTTGCTCCTTAAGACATTTTTTTTTTTTTGAAATAATGCTCCTTAAGACATGCCTGCAAGAAAATTTTCAAACATGACTGCTCTCCCTATGACCCTATTCCCAGTTTTTGTAAAAGGTCTTCCCTATTCCACGGCCCGAGCCAAAAATGTTGAATATCTTGCTATTTCCCACTACTTAAAAATCCAGGGCAAATACATAGATTAGAACAACATATTTGCTCCTTTAGCAAGTTTCTTTTCGGTGTGTAAAATAATCCTGGATCATGTACAATAGGATGTCGATGTTATTATTCTAGCATATCCTGCAAAAAAAAATGTTAATATTCTAGCATAAGAACTGATGGGGGATGCAACATGATAAGGCCCCTATGGCCAAGTTACATGAAGATAGTACGGTTATTCAATCTACATTCTATAATCATTTTGTTTTGTCAAAAAAATTGCAGTAATAGTCTTACTCGCTTGCTGGCGTCGGGGGGATTGCACATAAAGCGATAAAAGAATCTCTGAAGCCAACTCTGCCTAACAAAATAGCTGGCTAACACAAAAACTTACAAAATCAATAAGCATTTTATCCACTCTTTTGTGGTGACGAGAGTTCGGCCAACATTAGTTGAATTCAGGAAAAATTAGGGGACGAGAAATTCTCTTAAAGAACCACTTCTCTCCCATTAATTAAAACTTACTTACTCGTAGTTGTTATTACAAAAGGGGGACAGATAAATGTGTCCTCTTATAACAAAAAACTCTAGTCTAGCACAACACTCCTTGATGCTCTATTGTGGATTTGTGCAAGTCTTTTAGACCTAAATTAGACTTCACTACCCTTTAAAAGACCGTGAGGTTCGAAAAAATTGATGTACTCCTACAGTATGATGAATCTGTACAATGGCTCACTGCTTTGATATATACTTGCATGAGAAAAAGCTTTCGCCAACCCACGGCATGCCATTCCCACGGGATGTTTCTAGAGCGTGAATGTGTATCCCTCTGGACACATCCTCTGTTTCCCTTTATTGAGGGTGGTTGGGTCGTCGTTGTCCTCCGTTGCTTCCCACCGTGCCAGATAGCCGTCCCACGAAGAACTAACGAGCGTCGGGAGGTGCGGGTGCCAGGAACAATCTCTGACGATCGATTCATGCCATTTGAGTGTTTCAACAACGTTTCCAGTGGCCTGCAAGCCAAGCAGGGACATGGCTTCTTTAAGATGGCAATTACAAATTTGAACTATACATATAAGACCCTTTGAAATACTGAGGTTAACCTGGCTATACCAAGGCATCGAACAGCACAGATTATACTATAATCTACAAAATCATGATATTATTCAGGTTCGTCATTTGTTCCTTCAGGGCCATACTTATAGATAGTCAGAATGCCATAATTACATTTAAAACCTGCAGCATATGGTCTATTCACCGACATGGACATAATACATAACTCTTTTACCTAAAATTTCCTTGAGTAGCTTATTATCCCAATTAACACAACATTTCACTCATTCTAAAAAATATTCATAAGTTGATCAATGTTGGCTGAGCACCAACAGTATTATAGAACCCCAAATTTCGAATTTCCTAATAGAACGGAAGAGTTTTTTATGAAGTTTGTATATGGAAAGCTTTTATGATTTAAAAACAATGTGAGGATTTTTTTTAATCCTCGGTTTTATGTTCAAGTTTTGCTGACGCAGTTGTGTACAAGTGTACATGATTCCATCTACTACAACTATGATATGTACTTTTCATAGTATGTCATCCATTTTCTATCAAATGGGAATGCTCACCCATGTGGACACAAAACCACCAGGATTTGCAAATAGTAGAACCATATTTAAAAAGGGCAGTTTAAGGAAGCATCTAAGGCTCATACCACATCATAAATATAGACACATTGGTCACTGGATCCTGTGTATATGTACCTCTGACCTGTGCTGCAACAAATAACAAGGTGACAAACAATATTACTGGATAAAACAAAACAACCATAACTCGTAGCAGTATAAACCGTTGCATGATATGACGAATTGATGATAGTATTCTATTATGCCACTCCTACTACCACAAGCTTTTACCTATGTGAAAACGAAAAGCAGCATTTTGCGCCATACATTTAAAAAAAGGACAGACCCAGTGCTACAAGCTCCCACACCAGGTGGGATCTGGGAGAGGATTCAGGTGTTTGTAGAAAGATGATTTACATGCTTTTGCCCCTATTGCAGTAAAAAGCCAATTTAGACAGCCTACAGCAGGAAAGATTTTCAGGTGTTTGTAGAAAGATTTATGTGATGCAGCAGCGAGTGAAAGAAAACACTCAAATTGGGTTGAAGTAAAACAATCACAAGTTCACAACTAACCTGTGCATTGGGGAAAAGTGACAACGGATAAGTGTGCGCAACACCGAATGGCCTCTGAATGTGGCTAGCGATTGATCATATGGGTGCTTCAAAAATCGGGCTTCTGATGGATAGGTCATCCATCTGTAATCCCATTCGTATGCTTTTGGTGTGCAGCTGAAAAAACAGTTGTACGGAAAATTAGAATAAAACGGGAAAATAGATCTTGGGATTATAAATAACCTTATGAGTTCACATAGGGTAAACATAAAGCCATGGAACATACTAAA
Source organism: Aegilops speltoides (assembly GCA_021437245.1). NCBI lineage: Eukaryota > Viridiplantae > Streptophyta > Magnoliopsida > Poales > Poaceae > Aegilops > Aegilops speltoides. The sequence goes on along the minus strand of CM038141.1, from coordinate 54,112,738 downwards.
ATGCCAGAGAAAATGTAAAAAAAAAAAATTGTTCCATAATGTTGAAAATATTAATTACCAACATAGTCCATAAACCCTAGAAATCCTGAATTAATATTATCAACAGCCCAGCAAGTGGGCCACTAAAGTTAATTATGGCTCCTCTGCAAGTATTTCTGGTATGGAAAAACATGTTCATAGAAGACAGGAAAAACTCGATATATTCTATTAGCTCCACTCAATACATATAATTCGGCACAGTTCACTTTGCCAGAGTTGATCATCTGAATGAACATTCTGAGTTTGCCTTCCTACTTACCTACAACGTAATAATCATTTTCAAGTATAAACAAATCTCAATACTTCTAGAAATGACCATATAAAACAAGTTTTGGTAGTTACTCCTTCGTAGCCGAGGACAATTTTCTGATATCCCATAGTTTAATAGTCTGATCCTTGCAGTTGGAGATGAAATAATGCCCGTCTCCACGGCTATCAATAAATGTAACTCCATCTAAATGACCTGCCAAAACACCTACTGGTTCCGCCCTCTTGTGGCAGCGCCTATCCCACACCTGAAGATTGTAAAACATTGTTTAACAAGTCAATCCTCCGTGAAAAATGATTGAATGAGAACGTTATTAGATACTCTAAAGGGTCTTCAGGTTTTCATTGATTTCACATTTCCTAGGCACGTAAAAAAAGCAATCATGTGTTCAGATAAATCATGTTGGAGTTTGCACTCAGCAAAGAAAATTACATTAGATATCACATGCAGTAATCACTGATATACACTGCTACATTGCTGATAAGTTTTTGAACTCATTAATGTTTCAGATTGTTGGTATAATTGGCCAGCTACATGTGCCAGATAATTTCTTCTCTACTCAACCAGTGAGATGTATCTTTTGAAATGGGATTTGAATAATATATAATCAGGTTCAAAGAAATTAGCTCACCTTACAGACGCTATCATCACTTCCGGAGTACAAGACATCACTAGATTCATCAGCGAACGTGACCGCATTAACATCAGCCTTTAAAAACCAATGGAATTGAAAATAAGATTTCCAGAAACCCTAACTCTTTTGTATAGAACATTGGGTACTCAAGAAAATAAATACATATTGTTCATTCCGAAACTATGTTAGATCCGGCAACATTAGATATGCACATGGGCAACATTGTACTGCACAACTTGCGAATAGACCCAACCACTGTGTCACGTCCCGTAACCACTGTTCCAGTAGTGAGTCAGCTGCTTTAAACTGGAACTGCATAAACATCTATTCATGTATCCGTAGGCCAAATACTGCAGGCCCAAAGGAGACAACTTCCAGCCTGCACTGGACTACCAACACAGCTGCTGCTTCAGCTGACGTAGTGATTGGTTTTACTGAGATTTACACATTTACTTGCCATCTAATCTATCAGACTTGGCGGTTCTAACATTTACAGTGTTTTCTTTCACCATATACCATCACCCTGCAGTTCTGCAGAAAGCCAAACACCTTGAATAGTGATGGCACGCCACAAACTGTTGACATTTTCCTTTTGGCTTCTGGTTTGGAAATACCTCTTAGAGGCATTAGGTGTTTATGTGATGGTACACTACAAACACAAATTTTATTTCAGTTCAGTACTCTACAAGGCATAGCTTCTAGCATGCTATCAGTATCTATCCAAACTGCTATGCTTAAAGCACCACCAAAAACTATTGCTTGCTGTGGTTCATTACTTCAATCTGCTATGCCTAAAGCAATGCTTCATGTGGATGATTACTTCAGTCATAACGAACCATTAGAGGATGCAGTACAAAAGCATGTAGAATATGCAATGTAAGTGTTTTTTACTAATAATGTTAGTGCATTTCTATTGGCAGCAGACTAAAATCATACAAACAAACTCCTTTCTTTATTTTCTTTGCATGCAAACAGTAACAATGCTCACATTAGATACTTGAAATGATTTAAAAAGTACATACGAATATGACCTAAGCAGATATGTCTATCACCAAACACTGTTGTGTACATTGTAAGGACATGTTATGGAAGGAACAAAAGAAAGAGTGCATTTGACTTTCATACCACATGAGCATGAATTCGCTCTGTCACTTTGTTTGCTCCAAGATCATAAATACATATTGACTCATTGCTGTTTCCAACAACAAGTTCACGGCCATCTTTTGAAAACTTTATTGAAAATATTCCAAAGGAGGATTCATCGTCAGCAGCAGAAAAATTCAAACCCTCATGAATGTCCTGCATTATGATAAATAAAATAAATGCTTGTAAAGAAAACAGCATATTGTGGAAAAAAACTGGTCAAAATACATGTTATAAGCATTTTTTTTCCAAGATAAAGCACATTCATTTGGCAATCATGCAAATGGCAGGCAGGATGTGTTGAGTTTCTTCTTCATTTATATTGGTACAATGATACCAGAAATGCCAGGCTTGATGTCCTCGGAGTACTATTTTGTAGGAGAACTAAAAGATAGACAGACATCCAATAGCGCTTGAATTTCCTGACAGGGAGGGTCAGTGGCACCATACAAGATAATCCTCCATCTCCTTATGTTAGGATTTGATGAGTTTCCTTGTAGAGATCTTTTCAAGTTGTTAGTGTGCTTAGGCTTCAAATTGATGCTGCTATCTAGAGTTAGGGCTATATAACGTATTAATGCCTGCCCTAGTTTATTACCAGTTAAGCAAGAAATAACGTATTACTCCCTCTGTAACTTAATACAAGACGTTTTTTTGACACTTATCTCCCAGCCTATTCTTTTACCTATCCTACTAATGCAGCTCTGCGGAGCTATCAGCCCTGGACTGCCATCGAGCACAGCACAGTTAACTTATGCTCCGGATTCAGGGTTTATACCAGGAATACAACTATTTTATCCAAAAATTAATTCTCAAAGAGGAAAACTTGGATGTTTAATCCAAAAGATATATTTTCATGAACATGCTGATGACAATTGTTGAACAGGAATTATCATAGAACAAACAGTATGCGATTCAGTTATCTAGAGGTAGACTTGACCATATTGTAATTTAGAGAAGAGGACATACTGTAATATTAGCATGTGACTGCCTCACAGCATTCTGAACATTTACTATGTGAACAGTAGGGGACAGACTGGAATATGCCTGCAAAACAGATCAATAGCACTTTAGGGTATAAAACAAATATGTGAATGAACTTAAACTATCATCAAGTCTAGTTCATAAAGTCAATGACAGAGCTAAGAATTATTTGCCAGAAATGATGGATGGAATTTTTACAAGTATTTCTACAATGGTGAAAAAGAATTGAAAATATATTATTAGTGAAGTTGCCAAGAAAAGCAACTCTACCTGCTTTTTACTCAGGTCTAAAAGTTTCCGTATATTATAGAATGTATAGAAACAGACAGGGAAGTATCTAAAATATCGACAAGATAAGCGACAATTTTCTCTGATGAAATACATGATTGGCAAGAAATAATCAACTCCCTCCGATCCATACTAATTGTCTCAGCTTTAGTACAATTTTAGTACAAAGTTGTACTAAAGCAGTGACAATTAATTTGGATAGGAGTTCAAAACTTTGAACACTAATATGCTAACATACGGAACTATTAGGATTTCTCAACTGTAAGCACTATTACTGGATTTGTCAGAATAAAATAATTTCATCTCGTCATATGTTAAAAGTATTTTCTAATAACGTTTCGATAAAATAATAATAGCCAAAGTTGTATATTGGAGACAAATAACAAGCAAGATATGAGGGAGGTGGTAACATTTGTTTTGGAGAAAATAAGCCTATGATTGGTAACTGTTATTGATCTGACTGATAAAATAACAACTGGGTCAAATGATCTAATAACTTATTATTGCACATAGGGTGCACAAAGTGTAGCTCATGAGGCTGAAAGGCTAATGCAACTGCAAATTATATGGCACTGAACATATGAAACACTACCATTTTATTACAAACTATTTGATGGCTATAAACTCAACATTGAATTTGAGAGAACAAATAAACAAAGGGTCAATCTCTTGATATGAGGAAGGAGAAAGGAGCGCTAGCTCAGTGGCTGGAGTTCAAGGTGCTGAACCCGCTCACCCGCGTTCAAGTCCGCTATGCGGACTCCGCTGGGGTGCTATCCGTTTGCGGAGAGGCCTCACTTCTATCTAACAGCGGACAGTTAAATGGAGGGATCCTTCTACCTTTACCTAACATTTTTTATATGAGGAAACAAAGAACAAAATAGATGCTGAAAAAATCATCCGACCAGTTTGATGTAAAATTCATCGAAGTAACTTGAAATCTGACACAATGCACAGAGTATTTTGTATGGCAATGGGCATATACATCCAGGCAAGCAAGTAAACATGTTTATGGGTTCTCCAGGAGAAAAACAAGTTAAACAGAAGCTAAAATAGAGTAAAAACATGCGCAGGGTTACAACGAAACCAAATGAGCAATGCATAAGAGGTTTACTAGGTATTGTTGATCAGGTGAGAGAGCAATATCTGATACTGTCCACCGCAGACTTTTGCAGGTTATATCCTTGTGGATCTTCCATTTTTTGTCAGCGTTATAGATTCTGATACGGCCTCCCTGATTACATTTTCGCATCGAAGATTGTTAAACAGCAAAGAAGCAGTAAACATATATAACCATATGAAGTAAATTCTTCTGCATAATATCATAATAATCACATACCCGAAACCCAGCAATTAGTAGAGAACCATCCGAAGAGAATTGTGAGATGTATGCTGCGCAGTCCATGCTATCAACACACCACGGGCCTCTTACTGGTAGGTGTTTGCGAATAGCATAAGAGCAATCAGCTGAAGAGAATCTACCAAATCCGGAGCGATTGGATTCTCTTGATGACAACAGCTTGAATGTAGAGATATGGCTCTTGCCAGCATGAAGGCATGCACGAGTTCTCTCACTTGGCTCTGATTTAAGCCTAGTAAGATGGGAAACCTCCTCATCAATGACAAACACTTCATTAGCAACTGCAGGACTGTGTTGCTCTTGTTGAGATGGTCCTCCATGACACGTCTTCCGTTTGGAGCACATGTTTGGCCACTGACTTAGTCAATACTATTTAAGAAACCATTGATCAGTTCTCAAGCATAACCAATGATCCTTCCATTGCTAGATATCCACAGAATACCTATGCTTAAATAACGTAATTGATATATCAAAAAAACAGTCTGTATGTGAAAGATAATAACTAGTGACTATTCTTAATTAATCCAGTTTGTATGCAAAAGACATAGATATTTTTTATTCCTAATTATCCATAGATAAAATTCCAAAAAGGTGTCATACGCAGAAGTTGATAACAGTAGAGCTTTATAGAGGATTGGCAGCGAAGGTAGAGTTTGGAGGCAAACCGGCCTACTCAGAGGGGATCTTGACGGTTTCTTTGTGGGAATAGCAATGTGGGTAGTGCATGAGTAGTATGTGTTAGATGTGGAGTGGATGTGGATGGAGGAATCCATGTAACTAAATTTGTAACTGTGTGGAGTTTTGGGATGTCTTTCCCCTCCTCCTTTAATGAATGATATGCATAGTCGTGCGTATTCAAGAAAAAAATGATCATATAGTTTATTCTAGATACATAACTTTTTAAAGGGGAAGCATAAAGTGCCAATTAGCTCAGTAACACCTAATGTGGTCATGATAATAACACAGCAAATGAGAAACAGTGCTAAAAGATAACCCCTAACCCGTCTCAACTGATGATAGAGGGTGGGTGATAAATGAGCTTAAAGCATTTTTTTTCTTGAACATGCATCAAAATGTGTCGTTTTTTTTCCTAGGAGGAAAATGCCAAGAAAGCGGAAATAACGAAGCTTAAACAACAGCCAACTAGCTAAGCGCAAGGCTAGGACAAAACTGAGGCAAAGGCAGCTGCCGTCACCACCATGGCTGAAGCCACAGCACCTGACTTGTCAGGCGGCATTGTAGCACTACACTGGCAAAGATGGCCTGTGGAAGAAATATGTATCATACATTTCCTAAGAGATTGAATAAGGGCATTGTGGCCATCTTTCAAATTCCCAAGGACCTAGCGTTGTAAATTGGTGTTACTGGGCTGATTTCCCCAAAAGAAATCAAATCTGGTGTCCGAGTAACAGGACGACTATCACTGTGTCTGTTTAAACGGAATCTCATTATATGACAAAAGAATTAAATTCTAGCATTCACCTTCAAATGATGATTTTAACGTGGACACAGGGTTGTAATCCAGCTTTCCAGGCAATTCAAACAAGGCCAGTATAGCTGATCTCCACAGGCTTGGACACTTCTACAGCCAGTCATTCCCTACAAAATTTACAAACAATTTAGTCATCGACAGAAAAAGGAGAGATGTGCCTGTACTTATTCTTCTTATGGTTGTGAGAGTGGCATTAGGTTCTCAAGTTGATGAAGAGGCAACAGTTACCACTATTCCAGTGATGCGTAATAACAGCCTAATTTGTAAGGGAAACATTAGAAGCATAATAACCACTGTAAACTAGTGGAATCAAAACTAAACAATTGGGAAGACAGCCTCAGTGATGAGAACCGCTGTTTTATAAGTGTAACTAACCAACAGGAGTGACAGCCACCGAGTCAATGAATGGGCAAATGCCTTAAAGCTACTAAACTAAGCTGACAGAGAATATTCTCTGAAATTCCAGTTCAATAGATACTCATGGGAGAAGAAAAGAATTTCCCGAGGTGGGCGTGGGTCAGAACGTAACTCTTTTTTTGCGCATAAGAACGTAACTCTTTGCTCGTTTAGAAACAGCTGGTCATAAAGGCCTACTAAAAAAACCATCCTCGAAAGCAACAGTTTTGTTAGACGAAACGAGCAACATTTTTCAGGACAACAAGTTCCTGAATCACAGAACAGGATAAAACAAGTGCATGCCCAGGCCACCCAGGCTTGCCTTGCCCCAGTGGGGTGTTTTCATGGCAGTTTTTTTTCAATTGAAAACGCCATGGGTATGGGTGCCCATTGGTCGGGTTTTTAGGATGGTACAGAACACGAAATGGTCTGGACCTGAGTATACAGTTTGTAGCATCAAGCGTGCCGCACTTGCACCAGAACATCCGACGCCACGAAAAACTGGTCCCGATATGTAGTCGCAAACATAAACATACATCAAGCACAAGGGCACCGGGATCACCGAACGCGCCAGCGGCCATGAGCTGCCTAACAAACAGTCAAAGCGAACAAATCCCCTTCTCGACGTTTTCCTCCATAAGAAAATTGCCGCAAGCAAGCAAGAAACCTAAACGCTCGGTTATAGCATCCAAGAAACAGCTCACGTGGGGGTGCCTGGAAGAAACCCCGCTTCATAGGCAAAACAACAAACACATGATGCTCACCCCAATAAAAACCGACCCCGAGATGAAACCAGACCCATCAACCACTCCAAAATTACCAGAAAAAACGTCTTTTAATCCGTATTCATCCAGCAACAGATTTCAGGCGCATGCGCTTCTCTGATGAATCGCCTGCCCTCTACACAGCAAAGCCCAACATATCAACCGAAAGTACAAGAGAGATAACGTAGCAAGGCCACTCGATTCGCCACGATCCATTCGTACCTAGCAGCAAGCAGAGGAGAAATCGGGATGGGAGAGGAAATTCGTACCAGATGTCAGAGGAGGCGCGCAGCTCGTGTCTCCTGCGGCGGCCAGCGGAAATGCGGGGAAGGGGAGAAGAAGAAGAAGAAGAAGAAGAAGGGAAGGAAGGAAGGTTTTAAAAGAATAAAATACTGCAACGTGAAGGGGGTGCGCGCAAAACATAAACTAGGACTATACCTGGCAGGTCAATGACGCGTGGGGCCACGGAACGGCCACGAGCGGGGAGGCGTGTGATCGGGGAGGCTGGTTGGTGAGCGCCGAGCCTGCCAGGAGCCAGGCCAGTAGGTGGGCTGGACACGTGGCCGAAGGTGAGTGGACCGCCGCGTGCGCCGAGGGAGGGGATCGGTGCGGTCGGCTCGGCTCGCAACGGTCGCCGTTGCGTACTGGATTGCGTCAGCTTGGCCGGTGACGTCATAACGAATCCGCCTTGGGTCAGCATCGCGTAAAGCCGCGCTGCCTCTCCAAGGACGAGCTAGTGCTTTCTATTGACCTCACAAGAGTAGTCCATCTATTTTTCATAGAGCGAATAATTCAAAGAGTACTTCATCACAAGCAGCGAAAGCACGCTCAGTCAATCCTCACACGATGATTCCATTATTGCTTACGGAGATGTCGAACCATCGGAATTGTGCATTTTTAAACCTCTTTTTATAAACAAAGTGGAAGGCAAGTAGGTCGTGCTAAATGCGTTTCAACATGACCAACGGGAAATTAGCTGGAAATAAATCTACCCCTAATCTAAAATACATAATATGTTATGTCTACGATATGGGTCTCCTCCCCTTGAGTTAGTTATTTTCCAAACAACATAGCAAGCAATTATCATATTATGTTAACAAGTTAAGTACATTGCCACAGGTCGTGACTTTTACCATCATTAATTGATCACTATATTGCACATCAGTATGATGTAACTGGCACCTACTAAGCACCATTGTACTTGGGCAACTTCTAACCAAACTGTAAGTAAAATACATTATTGACATGTTGGTGGGTTCTTTATATAGAATGAGTGACATTATCAAGTTAGCAATGTCTATGATGTAGGGCATCTCCGTGTGTAATTTAGTGCTTACACATGTAAGTTCTGAAAGGTCACCGGTGACGCAGCTAGGATAAATTAAATGCACCTTGGTATTCTCATTTAACAAGATAAGTACATTGAATCATGGTACACTTGATAGCTTGGTAGCAATATAGTGACAACCTTATACATTGAATCATGGTAGTAGCTTGGTAGCAATATAGTGACAACCTTATACATCATTGGATGGTACTCCCTCCGTCCCATAATATAAGAGCGTTTCTGAGAGTTTTATATTAAGTAGGAGCAAAATGTTGTAGAACATATCAACATACGGCTTAACATTGAGATAAAGTTAAGAGTAAAGGGGAATTGAAAAATTAGTTCGTGATTTAAGAGTTTTAGTATTTTAAAGTTATAAATTTGCAAACATTTCCCATGCGGTGTTATTCACTTTGTCTTCTTTTGTGTGTAAATGTGAACTTTGGAATCGTGTACATTTATTATGTAGACACATTGTATCCATTTTTTTGAGGTGTTGCAGCGGGTAGGACAATAAGCCCTCCAAGCGTTCGTTGATTCGTTTCCCCTATGCCTGCGCTTAGGCGGCCGATGGTGGGAAGGAGGGTCCTGATCCTTCGGTTCCGGCTATTAGTTTAGGTCAGGTTGGGGTGGATGGCGACACTTCGTCTTCAAGTTGATCTTCCGGGTTCCGATCCTCCTCGAGTTCTTCCACCAGGACGAACAGGATCACGAAGCTCTGGCGTAGATTCTTGACGTCTTCTTGGCGAGGCGAGATTATAGTTTCTTGTTGTAGTGATAGCGAGGTTTGGTGTCCAATGCTTTAGATTGATTCAAGGGCTCAATGGTGACGAGTATGGTTTTGGTCCCTCGAGAGCGCATGCACGAGGATTTTCTAATTGTCATCGGCAAGGTTAAGCCGGAGTGGCGACATCGGCAATAGTTGTCGTTTTGATGGTGTAAAGTCCTCGATGTGATTTTTATTATGTTTGAGTCCGAATGAACCTCTGTACTAATAGATTGAGTCATTTTTCAAGAAAATGAAATAAACGGAGGGGCGATTATGCTGTGCTGACCCCTTGCATAATTGCCGGAACCAAGACGAGCTTCCTACCAATTACACTAAACTCGGAGGGAACTTGGAAGACGGAGATATAACTCCCGTGTGGTGTCGCTGTGGGAGGCCGGCCGTACGCCGTCACGAAAAATGGGACAGCGACGTCGGGGATGGGTTGGCCATGACGAACGCGGTGACGGTGGTTGAGCCCCGCCGGACCTCCCGCACCGGCTAACTGGCTGACCGACCGGCCCGTCGGTCTCCGCTTTTGTTCTCGTCAAGACTGGGAACTGGAAGCGGCCGGCCGGCAGTCAGTCATTCCTTGTTCTTTCACGTGAGAAGACAACGTCACTTCTTCTAGTACAAGGATTAATTAATTAGCGGTGGAACGCACGAGTGATCTGACCATGGACCGTCTCATTTGTTCTCAAAAGCCATTAGGGCATGTACATCGGCAGAGACGCCTGGTGTGTGTAACATATGCACACACATCAGCTCTATAGACTACCCAAAACATAACGCACAGCAGGGGCGTCTGTTAGGCAGTCTGTAACACTCCAACTGTCCGTAAATATCAGTCCGTCCCGTAGGGTGACGGTTGGTTTGTCCGGGATCTCCGGAGGCGATTGCGTTGGCGATCGCGATCGCGCTTCCGCCGAGGCTTTCCGCCGTGTGCTTTCTGGCGCCGGCATCCAGTCGCCGCTTGCGTGCGTGGGGTTTCGATCGTCCTCCTCCCCCATCCTCTCCACCAGAGGCCTCCTACGCGCTCCCCTAGGGCGCGTGGTTGCCAATAACCACCTAAATCCTAGGAGGTGAAAGGGGGCCAGCGGAGGGGAGGCGGCATGGCGTTGGATGGTGTGGCCGGGATGTTGAAAGGGCTGAAGCTTTCGGAGGAAGAGAGGAAGGGAGTTAGGGTTAGATTGTCATCCAAGGAGAAGGGGAAGGAGGCGGCGATGCAGGCCGTGGGTAAGATCTTGTCGGAAAGAGTGGCTCACCGCGATGCGATCTGTTTGTCTCTCGGCAAGGTTTGGTGCCCGATCAGAGGGATCGAATGCAGAGAGATCGGTGTAAACCAATTCCTTTTCACTTTTCTTCAGGAGTCGGGTAAGCGCAAGGCTTTAGAGGATGGGCCATGGATGTTTGACAAGGATTTGGTGGTAGTCGAGGATTATGTCCCTAGTAAGAGGCCGGAGGATTATGCCCATAATAATATCCCAATATGGGTTAGGGTTTATAACCTTCCCCTTGGCATGATGAACGAGGAAGCTGCGGAAGATATTGGCAATATCATTGGAGATTTTGTTGAAGCGGATACTGGGCCAGATGGAAAGGCGTTTGGGAGGTTCCTTCGTGTTAAAGTGAGAATGCAAATTGATAAACCTTTGATGAGAGGCTTTACTCTTGAGGAGGAGCGGGTAGAAGCTGGATCTGAGGGGTCGGAGAGGACAACCATGGTGCGTGGGGAGGAGGATGAAGGTAGGGAGTGGTGCAGATTGGAATATGAGTACTTGCCGGACTTTTGCTATTCCTGCGGGATCATCGGGCACGGAGAGAAGGACTGCGTTACCAAACTGAAGAAGGGGGAACAGGCACAGTTTGGCCGCTGGCTGAGGGCTGATGTTGGACAGCGCAGAGGAGGAATGGTGGAGCGATCCGGGAGGTTTGGTGGCCGGAGCTATAATGGAACCCGCAACATGGGATTCAGCCGTTCGAGTGGTAGAGCCAGTGGGGGTAGTGACAGCTTGTCTTGGAGGAAGAGTGACTCGAGATCATCGGGAGGTGAGGAGCAGAAGACAGGTAGGGAGGAAGAAGTCACTAGCCCTATCAAGAAAAACAAGGAGCTACTTGATAAAGGCACCGCGAGGAAGCTTGACCTTGGGCAGGGAGCATTGACTGTGCAGAAAGGGGCGTCGGAGAAGAGGGTTATGGGCACGCCAGAGCCAGCAGCGGGTGTCAAAGTGATGGGTGGAAGGAAGTATAGGAAGAAAGGGAGAGACAGGTTAGTGGGGGAAGATGGTAAGGAGGTTGCTACGGTCTTGGGAGAGAAGAGGGGTAGGTTGGGAGAGGAGGAGGAGAAGGAAGGTAAGAAGGGTAAGGTTGATGTGGTGAGTCAGGAAGTCACTATGGGAATGGATGGGGCTGCTGCACCAGTGGTAAACGAGGATATATCGGCCGGGCTGTCAGAGCAGCCCCGCCGGTCGCCATGAAACTTATTGGTTGGAACTGCCGGGGGCTCGGGAACGGCCCGGCAGTTCGTAGCCTCCTCGACTTGGGGAAGGCGGAGGAGCCCGACATTTTGTTTCTAGCGGAGACGAAGCTAACGGAGAGTGAATTGGACGGTTTTCGGTGGTCGCTTGGCATGGCTAACATGGTGGCGTGGAACCCAGTTGGGAGGAGCCGTGGTGTGGCTATGTTTTGGCGTCGGGGGGTGGAGGTGGCACTTAGATCCTACGGTAGAAGACACGTTGATGTGGATGTGACGGAGGAAGACGGGCGGATCTGGAGATTGACTGGTATATATGGAGAGTCAGAAATGGACCGCAAGGTAGAAACTTGGAAGCTAATGCGCATTCTGGGCCAGCAACACCAGCAAGGGCGCCCGTGGTTGTGTTTGGGCGATTTCAATGAAATCTTGTGCAACGATGAGAAGGTGGGAGGGGTGTTACGGCACCAGCGATACATGGACAATTTCAGGGAAGCGCTTGTGGCTTGTGATCTGTCGGATCTGGGGTTTGAAGGAGACAAATACACGTGGAGGAACCACAGCAAAATGGTGGACACTTATATCTGCGAAAGATTAGACAGAGCAACCGCAAATGCAAGATGGTGTGAATGGTTCCCGGAGTTCTCAGTTTTAAATGGTTTTCCTCGTCACTCTGACCATCGGCCCATCATTGTCTGTACTAAGGGAACCGCGCGAAGGACGGGGGGAGGAGATCGGGGATTTCGGTTCGAGGCATGGTGGCTCCAGGAAGAAGGATGCAGTGCTGAGGTGCAGGGAGCATGGGAGGAAGGATGCTTGATGGATAGAGGGGATGTAGCGTCGGCAATGAAAAACGTGGCCGGGAGGATGAGAAAATGGGGCAAGGAGGTGGCGGGTGAGCTCAAATGTAGGTTGAGAGATACTCGGAGGGAGTTGGAGAGGTGTATGAGGGCGCCGGTCTCGGCTGCTAAAGTGAGGGAGGAAGGGAGGTTGCGTTGCCTTCTGGAGGAGCTTGAAGGGAAGAAAAACACCAAAGCAAAGCAGCACTCTCATGTTACTTGGCTGCGTGATGGGAATAGAAGCACGAAGTACTTCATGGCGGTGGCTTCGGCCAGGAGGAGGGCTAATAAGATTACTAAGCTGGTGAAGGAGGATGGAGGGGAGGTGAAGGAAGGAGACGAGCTTAACACTTACGTTTGTTCTTTTTTTCAGGATCTTTTCACTTCTTCCGGAGTCAACCGTCTGCCTGAGCTTATTGACAAAGTTCAGGCACGAGTCACTCCTGCTATGCGGGCTGTCCTAGAAGCGGAAGTCACTCGAGAGGAAGTGAAAGCCGCTCTTGATCACATTGGAGATCTGAAGGCGCTTGGACCGGATGGCATGCCCTCGGTGGTTTACAAACAACACTGGCATTTTATGGGCGATAAGATTGTTGAAGAAGTCATTGCAGTTCTCAACGGGGGTGCCATGCCGGACGGATGGAATGATACTACGGTTGTGCTTATTCCAAAGGTCAAAAACCCTAGTAGAATTAAGGATCTCCGGCCGATCAGCTTATGCAATGTCATATACAAGTTGGTTTCGAAAGTTATTGCAAATCGCCTTAAACTCATACTTCCAGAGATTATATCCCCAAACCAAAGTGCTTTCGTACCTGGGAGGATGATAACTGACAACGTCCTTGTGGCGTATGAGGTGTCGCACTACCTTCTGAACAAAAAGAGAGGCAAGGAAGGAATTGCAGCAGTCAAGGCGGATATGAGCAAAGCGTACGATCGGGTGGAGTGGGACTTCCTCAGAGCTATGCTGACCAAGATGGGCTTTGGATCGCGTTGGATCGATCTGGTCATGAACTGCGTCAGTACGGTTAGGTACCAGATCAAGATCAATGGGGTTTTGACCGATCAGTTCTCACCTACTCGAGGCCTTCGCCAGGGGGATCCAGCTTCACCTTACCTGTTTGTCATCTGTGCGGAGGGACTTTCGGCCCTGCTACATGATGCGGAGGCGACGGGGAGGATCAGTGGTGTTCGTATTTGTCAGGGGGCACCGGTGCTGTCACATTTGTTGTTCGCGGATGACTCTCTGCTGTTGTTGAAAGCGAAGCAAGAGGAGGCCCTGGAGCTTAGGCGGCTGCTGGATCTCTATGAGGCGTGTTCAGGGCAATGCATAAACCTCGAGAAGTCGGCCGTCATGTTCAGCCCGAACACGGATGGGGGCCTTAAAGCCATTGTAAAGAACGCCTTGCAAATTCACAGTGAACAATGGAATGAGAAGTATTTCGGACTGCCGGTTCATGTTGGCAAGTCGAGGAAAAAAGCTTTCGGTTTTGTCAAGGGAGCTATGGTAGGTCGGGTGTACGGGTGGAAAGAACGTCTCATTGCAAAAGCTGGAAAGGAGACCCTAGTCACTATGGTTGCCCAGGCGATTCCTACCTTCGCCATGTCATGCTTTTACTTAACAAAAACTTTCTGTGAAGAGCTCAGTTCATTAGTCGGAAACTACTGGTGGAGCCAGCAAGATAAGGAAAACCCTATTCACTGGATTGGATGGAAAACTCTCACGCTTCCGAAGGCGAAGGGGGGGCTTGGTTTCCGGGACATGCACGGGTTCAACATTGCTATGCTGTCAAGGCAGATTTGGAGACTGCTCCAGAACCCGGATTCCCTTTGTGCACAAGTGTTACGAGCTCGATACTATCCTAGCGATCATTTGCTGGAGAGTGCCCCGCGCGATGGCATTTCTTACTCCTGGCGCAGCTTGCTGCATGGTTTGCAACTCTTTCAGGAAGGCTACATCTGGAGAATAGGGGATGGCACCCAAGTCAATATCTGGAACGACCCGTGGATACCGCGGCCCTGGTCACGGCGTGTCACAACGGCTCGAGGGCAGCACCTTCTGGACAAAGTGTGCGAGCTGATTGATCCTGCCACTGGCCACTGGGATGAACAACTGGTTTGTGATACTTTTTGGGAGGACGATGCCAAATATATACTGCAAATCCCTTTGAGAGAGGGAGCCCAGGACTTTATTGCTTGGCACTACGACAGCAAGGGCATTCACTCTGTCAAATCAGCCTATAAACTCTACTGTCAACTGGAGAACACAAGGTCGAACGGGGATGTGGGTGCAAGCACGATGAACCCAGGATCCCTGAACAGTTCGGAGGATGACTCGTGGAAGAGGATATGGAAACTACCTTGCCCGAAAACAGTCCAGATGTTCACTTGGAGAGTCAAGCATGAGTCCCTTGCCCTGCGGATGAATGTGGCGCGGAAAGGTATCCCTATAGCTGACACGAAATGCCTGTTCTGCGGCAGAGCTGACGAGGACGGGGCACATCTTTTCATCAAGTGCAAAAATGTCAAAGGTGTTTGGAGGGAGCTGTTGGGGAACGTAGTAATTTCAAAAATTTTCCTACGCACACGCAAGATCATGGTGATGAATAGCAACGAGAGGGGAGAGTGTTGTCTACATACCCTTGTAGACCCGAAGCGGAAGCGATCACAACGTAGAGGAAGTAGTCGTACGTTCTCCTCGCGATCCGACCGATCCGGCGCCGTTACTCCGACGCCCCGAGTTCTTGACACACGTACAGCTCGATGGCGTCCCTCGTACTCGATCCAGCCGAGTGTCGAGGGAGAGTTCCACAAGACGACGGCGTGGTGACGATCTTGATGTTTCACCGGCGCAGGGCTTCGCTTAAGCTTCATGACGGTGCGACCGAGGTGGAATATGGTGGAGGGGGCACCGCACGGCTAAGGAACGATCTCACGATCAAACTTGTGTGTCTCAAGGTGCCCCCGACCCCGTATATATAAAGGAGGGAGGGGGAGGCCGGCCGGCCCTAGAGGAGGCGCGCCGGGAGGAGTCCTACTCCTACCGGGAGTAGGACTCCCCCCCTTTTCCTAGTTGGACTAGGTTTGGGGAGGGGGAAGAGGAAAGGGCGCCGCCTCCTTGTCCTATTCGGATTGGGGGGAGGCGCTGCCACCTCCTGGCCGGCCCCTCCTCTTCTCCCTCAAGGCCCACCGAGGCCCATTTACCTCCCGGGGGGTTCCGGTAACCTCCCGGTTTTCCGGTAAATTCCCGTTTTCGTCCGGAACCATTCCGAACTCCAAACATAGGCTTCCAATATATCAATCTTTATGTCTCGACTATTCCGAGACTCCTCGTCATGTCCGTGATCTCATCCGGGACTCCGAACTTCTTCGGTACATCAAAATACATAAACTCATAATAACTGTCATCGAAACCTTAAGCGTGCGGACCCTACGGTTCGAGAACAATGTAGACATGACCTAGAACTATTCACGGTCAATAACCAACAGCGGGACCTGGATGCCCATATTGGTTCCTACATATTCTACGAAGATCTTTATCGGTCAGACCGCATAACTACATACGTTGTTGTTGGGGAACGTAGTAATTTCAAAAATTTTCCTACGCACACGCAAGATCATGGTGATGTATAGCAACGAGAGGGGAGAGTGTTGTCTACGCACTCTCGTGAGACCCGGCGAAGCGATCACAACGTAGAGGAAGTAGTCGACGTTCTCCTCGCGATCCGACCGATCCGGCGCCGTTACTCGGCGCCCGAGTTCTTGACACACGTACAGCTCGATGGCGTCCCTCGTACTCGATCCAGCCGAGTGTCGAGGAGAGATCCACAAGACGACGGCGTGGTGACGATCTTGATGTTTCACCGGCGCAGGCTTCGCCTAAGCTTCATGACGGTATAACCGAGGTGGAATATGGTGGAGGGGGCACCGACACGGCTAAGGAACGATCTCACGATCAACTTGTGTGTTCAAGGTGCCCCCTGCCCCAGATATAAAGGAGCCAGGGGAGGGGCCGCCGCCAAGCTAGGCGCGCCAAGGAGTCCTACTCCCTCAGGAGTAGGATTCCCCAAATCCTAGTTGGACTAGGATTCCTGAGGGGAAAGAGAGAGGGGGCGGCCCCTTCTCCTAGTCCTAGTAGGACTAGGGAAGGGGGGGCGCGACCAGCCTTGGGCTGCCCTCCTCCTTTCCACTAAGGCCCATTGAGGCCCATTTACCTCCCGGGGTTCCGTAACCTCCGGTACTCGATAAATTCCGTTTTACCCGAACCATTCGAACTCCAAACATAGGCTTCCAATATATCAATCTTTATGTCTCGACCATTCCGAGACTCCTCGTCATGTCCGTGATCACATCCGGACTCGAACTCCTTGGTACATCAAAATACATAAACTCATAATAACATCCATCGAAACCTTAAGCGCATGGACCCTACGGTTCGAGAACAATGTAGACATGACCTAGAACCATTCACGGTCAATAACCAACAGCGGACCTGGATGCCCATATTGGTTCCTACATATTCTACGAAGATCTTTATCGGTCGGACCGCATAACAACATACGTTGTTCCTTTGTCATCGGTATGTTACTTGCCCGAGATTCGATCGTCGGTATCCAATACCTAGTTCAATCTCGTTACGCAAGTCTCTTTACTCGTTCCGTAATACATCATCTCACAACTAACTCATTAGTTGTAGTGCTTGCAAGGCTTCGTGATGTGTATTACCGAGAGGGCCAGAGATACCTCTCCGACTATCGGAGTGACAAAACCTAATCTCAAATACGCCAACCCAACATCTCGCCTTTGGAGACACCTGTAGTACTCCTTTATAATCACCCGATTCGCTGTGACGTTTGGTAGCACCAAAGTGTTCCTCCGTAAACGGAGTTGCATAATCTCATAGTTACAGAACATGTATAAGTCATGGATAAAAGCAGTAGCAACATACTAAACGATCGTGTGCTAAGCTAAGGAATGGGTCATGTCAATCGATCATTCTACTAATGATGTGACCTCGTTAATCAAATAACAACTCCTTTGTTCATGGTCGGAAACATAACCATCTTTGATTAACAAGCTAGTCTAGTAGAGGCATACTAGTGACATGTTGTTTGTTTATGCATTCACACATGTATCATGTTTCCGGTTAATACAATTCTAGCATGAATGATAAACATTTATCATGAAATAAGGAAATAAATAATAACTTTATTATTGCCTCTAGGGCATATTTCCTTGATCTCCCACTTGCACTAGAGTCAATAATCTAGATTACATAGTAATGATTCTAACACCCATGGAGTCTTGGTGCTGATCATGTTTTGCTCGTGGAAGAGGCTTAGTCAACGGGTCTCAAACATTCAGATCCGTATGTATCTTGCAAATCTCTATGTCTCCATCGACTAAGTCCGGATGGAATTGAAGCGTCTCTTGATGTGCTTGGTCCTCTTGTGAAATCTGGATTCCTTCGCTAAGGCAATAGCTCCATATTGTCACGAAGATTTTCATTGGACCCGATGCACTAGGTATGACACCTAGATCGGATATGAACTCCTTCATCCGCTCCTTCATTAGCTGCTTCGAAGCTGCTATGTATTCCGCTTCACATGTAGATCCCGCCACGACGCTTTGTTTAGAACTGCACCAACCGACAGCTCCTCCGCTTAGTGTAAATACGTATCCGGTCTGCGATTTAGAATCGTCGGGTCGGTGTCAAAGCTTGCATCAACGTAACTGCCACGATGAGCTCTTTGTCACCTCCATATACGAAAACATATCCTTAGTCCTTTTCGTATTTCAGATGTTCTTGACCGCTGTCCAAATGATCCACTCTGGATTACTTTGGTACCTCCTGCTAGGCTTATAGCAAGGCACACATCAGTCTGGTACACAGATTGCATACATGATAGAGCCTATGGCTGAAGCATAGGAACATCTTTCATTTTCTCTCTATCTTCTGCGGTGGTCGGGCATTGAGTCGACTCAACTTCACACCTTGTAACACGGCAAGAACCCTTTCTTTGCTTGATCCATTTTGAACTTCTTCAAAACTTTGTCAAGGTATGTGCTTTGTGAAAGTCCAATTAAGCGTCTTGATCTATCTCTATAGATCTTAATGCCCAATATGTAAGCAGCTTCACCGAGGTCTTTCATTGAAAAACTCTTATTCAAGTATCCCTTTATGCTATCCGAAATTCTATATCATTTCCGATCAGCAATATGTCATCCACATATAAGATCGAAATGCTACTGAGCTCCCACTCACTTTCTTGTAAATACAAGCTTCTCCAAAAGTCTGATAAACCCAAATGCTTTGATCACACTATCAAAGCGTTTATTCCAACTCCGAGATGCTTGCACCAGTCCATATATGGATCATTGGAGCTTGCATACTTTGTTAGCTCCTTTGGATCGATAAAACCTTCGGTTGCATCATATACAACTCTTCTTCCAGAAATCCATTCAGGAATGCAGTCTTTACATCCATTTGCCAAATTTCATAATCATAAAATGCGGCAATCGCTAACATGATTCGGACGGACTTAAGCATCGCTACGGGTGAGAAGGTCTCATCGTAGTCAACCCCTTGAACTTGTCGAAAACCTTTTGCGACAAGTCGAGCTTTATAGACAGTAATATTACCGTCAGCGTCAGTCTTCTTCTTGAAGATCCACTTGTTTTCTATTGCTTGCCTACCCTCGGGCAAGTCAACCAAAGTCCACACTTTGTTTTCATACATGGATCCCATCTCAGATTTCATGGCCTCAAGCCATTTTATGAATCTGGGCTCACCATCGCTTCTTCATAGTTCGTGAGGTTCATCATGATCTAGTAGCATGACTTCGAACAGGATTACCGTACCACTCAGTGCGGATCTTACTCGGTTGATCTACGAGGTTCTGCGGTAACTTGATCTCAAGTTTCATGATCAACATCATCAACTTCCTCACTACTTGGTGTAGGTGTCTCGAAACCGATTTCGCAACGAACTACTTTCAAGTAAGGAGAAGGTACTATAACCTCATCAAGTTCCACTTTCCTCCCACTCACTTCTTTCGAGAGAAACTCCTTCTCTAGAAAGGATCCATTCTTAGCAATGAATGTCTTGCCTTCGGATCTGTGATAGAAGGTGTACCCAACTGTTTCCTTTGGGTATCCTATGAAGACACATTTCTCCGATTTGGGTTCGAGCTTATCAGTTGAAGCTTTTTCACATAAGCATCGCATCCCCAAACTTTAAGAAACGACAACTTTGGTTTCTTGCCAAACCATAGTTCATAAGGTGTCGTCTCAACGGATTTTGACGGTGTTCTATTCAGTGTGAATGCGGCTGTCTCTAGAGCATAACCCCAAAACGATAGCGGTAAATCTGTAAGAGACATCATAGATCGCACCATATCTAGTAAAGTACGATTACGACGTTCGGACACACCATTACGTTGTGGTGTTCCGGTGGCGTGAGTTGCTAAACTATTCCGCATTGTTTCAAATGTAGACCAAACTCGTAACTCAAATATTCACCTCCACGATCGATCGTAGAAACTTAATTTTCTTGTTACGATGATTTTCAACTTCACTCTGAAATTCTTTGAACTTTTCAAACGTTTCAGACTTATGTTTCATTAAGTAGATATACCCATATCTGCTTAAGTCATCTGTGAAGGTGAGAAAATAACGATATCCGCCACGAGCCTCAACATTCATCGGACCACATACATCAGTATGTATGATTTCCAACAAATCTGTTGCTCTCTCCATAGTACCGAGAACGGTGTTCTAGTCATCTTGCCCATGAGGCACGGTTCGAAGTGCCAAGTGATTCATAATCAAGTGACTCCAAAAGTCCATCAAGATGGAGTTTCTTCATGCGCTTTACACCGATATGACCTAAACGGCAAGTACACAAATAAGTTGCACTATCATTATCAACTCTGCATCTTTTGGTTTCAACATTATGAATATGTGTATCACTACTATCGAGATTCATCAAAATAGACCATTCCTTAAGGGTGCATGACCATAAAAGATATTACTCATATAAATAGAACAACCATTATTCTCTGATTTAAATGAATAACCGTCTCGCATCAAACAAGATCCAGATATAATGTTCATGCTCAACGCAGCACCAAATAACAATTATTTAGGTCTAAAACTAATCCGAAGGTAGATGTAGAGGTAGCGTGCCGACCGCGATCACATCGACTTTGGAACCATTTCCCACGCAGATCGTCACCTCGTCCTTTGCCGAGTTCGCAATCAGTAGTCCTGTTTGAGTTGCAAATATTAGCAATGTAACCAGATCAAATACCAGTGCTACTACGAGCTCTAGTAAGGTACACATCAATAACATGTATATCACATATACCTTTGTTCACCTTGCCATCCTTCTTATCCGCCAAATACTTGGGGTAGTTCCGCTTCGAAGGACCAGTCGCTTGCGAGAAGCACTCGATTTCAGGTTTAGGGCCGACTTGGGTTTCTTCTCTGAGCAGAAACTTGCTTGCTGTTCTTCTTGAGACTCCCTTCTTCTTCCTTTGCCTTTCTTCTTGAAACTAGTGGTCTTGTTGACCATCAACACTTGATGCTCCTTCTTGATTTCTACCTCCGCAGCCTTTAGCATTGCGAAGAGCTCGTATAGTTTTAACTAACCCTTGCATATTATAGTTCATCACGAAGCCTTTGTAGCTTGGTGGCGTGATTAGAGAATTCATCAATGACACAATCATCCGGAAGATTAACTCCCAATTGTGTCAAGTGATTGTAGTACCCGGACATTCCGAGTATATGCTCACTAATGTAACTATTCTCCTCCATCTTGCAGCTATAGAACTTATTGGAGACTTCATATCTCTCAATCCGGGCATTCTTTGGAATATCAACTTCAACTCTGGAACATCTCATATGCTCCATGACGCTTCAAAACGTCGTTGAAGTCCCGGTTCTAAGCCGTAAAGCATGGCACATCGAACTATAGAGTAGTCATCACTTTGCTCGCCAGACGCTTCATAACATCTAGCGTTGCTCCAAGAAGAAGTTCGTCACCTAGCGGTGCATCCAGACGTAGCTCTTACGGCAGCAATGAGGATGATCCTCAAATTACGGACCCAATCCGTGTAATTGCTACCATCATCTTTCAACTTTGCTTTCTCAAGGAACGCATTAAAATTCAACGGAACAACAAAGACGAGCCATCTATCTACAATCAAACATAAACAAGCAAGATACTATCAGTACTAAGTTCATGATAAATTTAAGTTCAATTAATCATATTACTTAAGAACTCCCACTTAGAAAAACATCTCTCTAGTCATCTAAGTGATCACGTGATCCAAATCAACTAAACCATAACCGATCATCACGTGAAATGGAGTAGTTTTCAATGGTGAACATCTTATGTTGATCATATCTACTATATGATTCACGCCGACCTTTCGGTCTCCGTGTTCCGAGGCCATATCTGCATATGCTAGGCTCGTCAAGTATAACCCGAGTATTCTCGTGTGCAAAACTGGCTTGCACCCGTTGTAGATGGACGTGAGCTTATCACACCCGATCATCACGTGGTGTCCGGGCACGATTTAACTTTGGCAACGGTGCATACTCGGGAGAACACTTCTTGATAATTTAGTGAGAGATCATCTTATAATGCTACCGTCAATCAAAGCAAGATAAGATGCATAAAAGGATAAACATCACATGCAAATCAATATAAGTGATATGATATGGTCATCATCATCTTGTGCTTCACGATCTCCATCTTGCAAAGACCACCATGATCACCATCGCCACCGGCGTGACACCTTGATCTCCATCGCAGCATCGTTGTCGTCTCGCCAAACTTATGCTACTACGACTATCGCTACCGCTTAGTGATAAAGTAAAGCATTACAGTATGATTGCATTGCATACAATAAAGCGACAACCATATGGCTCCTGCCATTGCCGATAACTTCGTTACAAAACATGATCATCTCATACAATAAAATATAGCATCACGTCTTGACCATATCACATCACAACATGCCCCGCAAAAACAAGTTAGACGTCCTCTACTTTGTTGTTGCAAATTTTACGTGGCTGCTACGGGCTTAAGCAAGAACCAGTCTCACCTCGCATCAAAACCACAACGATATTTCGTCAAATAGACTCCGTTTTAACCTTCTCAAGGACCGGGCGTAGCACTTTTCAGTTCAACTAAAGTGAGAGAGACAGCACCCACCAGTCACCTTTAAGCAACGAGTGCTCGCAGCGGTGAAACCAGTCTCGCGTAAGCGTCTGCGTAATGTCGGTCCGGGCCGCTTCATCTCACAATACCGCTGAACCAAAGTATGACATGCTGGTAGGTAGTATGACTTGTATCGCCCACAACTCACTTGTGTTCTACTCGTGCAAAACATCAAACCATAGAAAAACCTAGGCTCGGATGCCACCGTTGGGGAACGAGTAATTTCAAAATTTTCCTACGCACACGCAAGATCATGGTGATGTATAGCAACGAGAGGGAGAGTGTTGTCTACGTACCCTCGTAGACCCGGCGGAAGCGATCACAACGTAGAGGAAGTAGTCGACGTTCTCCTCGCGATCCGACCGATCCGGCGCCACATTCGGCGCCCAGTTCTTGACACACGTACAGCTCGATGACGTCCCTCAGACTCGATCCAGCCGAGTGTCGAGGAGAGATCCGTCAAGACGACGGCGTGGTGACGATCTTGATGTTTCACCGGCGCAGGCTTCGCCTAAGCTTCATGACGGTATAACCGAGGTGGAATATGGTGGAGGGGGCACCGACACGGCTAAGGAACGATCTCACGATCAACTTGTGTGTTCCAAGGTGCCCCCTGCCCCGTATATAAAGGAGCCAGGGGGGGGGCCGGCCGCCAAGCTAGGCGCCAAGGAGTCCTACTCCCTCGGGAGTAGGATTCCCAAATCCTAGTTGGACTAGGATTCCTGGAGGAAAGAGAGAGAGGGGCGGCCCCTTCTCCTAGTCCTAGTAGGACTAGGGAAGGGGGCGCGCCAGCCTTGGGCTGCCCTCCTCCTTTCCACTAAGGCCCATTGAGGCCCATTTACCTCCGGGGGTTCCGGTAACCTCCGGTACTCCGAGAAATTCCGTTTTACCGGAACCATTCGAACTCCAAACATAGGCTTCCAATATATCAATCTTTATGTCTCGACCATTCCGAGACTCCTCGTCATGTCCGTGATCACATCCGGACTCGAACTCCTTCGGTACATCAAAATACATAAACTCATAATAACCGCCATCGAAACCTTAAGCGTGCGGACCCTACGGTTCGAGAACAATGTAGACATGACCTAGAACCATTCACGGTCAATAACCAACAGCGGGACCTGGATGCCCATATTGGTTCCTACATATTCTCTGAAGATCTTTATCGGTCGACCGCATAACAACATACGTTGTTCCTTTGTCATCGGTATGTTACTTGCCCGAGATTCGATCGTCGGTATCCAATACCTAGTTCAATCTCGTTACGGCAAGTCTCTTTACTCGTTCCGTAATACATCATCTCACAACTAACTCATTAGTTGTAGTGCTTGCAAGGCTTCAATGATGTGTATTACCGAGAGGGCCAGAGATACCTCTCCGACTATCGGAGTGACAAAACCTAATCTCAAATACGCCAACCCAACATCTGCCTTTGGAGACACCTGTAGTACTCCTTTATAATCACCCGATTCGTTGTGACGTTTGGTAGCACCAAAGTGTTCCTCCGTAAACGGAGTTGCATAATCTCATAGTTACAGAACATGTATAAGTCATGGATAAAAGCAGTAGCAACATACTAAACGATCGTGTGCTAAGCTAAGGAATGGGTCATGTCAATCAGATCATTCTACTAATGATGTGACCTCGTTAATCAAATAACAACTCCTTTGTTCATGGTCAGGAAACATAACCATCTTTGATTAACAAGCTAGTCTAGTAGGGGCATACTAGTGACATGTTGTTTGTTTATGCATTCACACATGTATCATGTTTCCGGTTAATACAATTCTAGCATGAATGATAAACATTTATCATGAAATAAGGAAATAAATAATAACTTTATTATTGCCTCTAGGGCATATTTCCTTCAGTTGTTCCTTTGTCATCGGTATGTTACTTGCAGAGATTCGATCGTCGGTATCCAATACCTAGTTCAATCTCGTTACGCAAAGTCTCTTTACTCGTTCCGTAATACATCATCTCACAACTAACTCATTAGTTGTAGTGCTTGCAAGGCTTCATGATGTGCATTACCGAGAGGGCCCAGAGATACCTCTCCGACAATCGGAGTGACAAAACCTAATCTCAAAATCGCCAACCCAACATCTGCCTTTGGAGACACTGTAGTACTCCTTTATAATCACCCGATTACGTTGTGACGTTTGGTAGCACCCAAAGTGTTCCTCCGGTAAACGGGAGTTGCATAATCTCATAGTTATAGGAACATGCATAAGTCATGGATAAAAGCAGTAGCAACATACTAAACGATCGTGTGCTAAGCTAAGGGAATGGGTCATGTCAATCAGATCATTCTACTAATGATGTGACCTTGTTAATCAAATAACAACTCCTTGTTCATGGTTAGGAAACATAACCATCTTTGATTAACAAGCTAGTCTAGTAGAGGCATACTAGTGACATGTTGTTTTGTCTATGCATTCACACATGTATCATGTTTCCGGTTAATACAATTCTAGCATGAATGATAAACATTTATCATGAAATAAGGAAATAAATAATAACTTTATTATTGCCTCTAGGGCATATTTCCTTGATCTCCCACTTGCACTAGAGTCAATAATCTAGATTACATAGTAATGATTCTAACACCCATGGAGTCTTGGTGCTGATCATGTTTTGCTCGTGGAAGAGGCTTAGTCAACGGTCTGCGCAACATTCAGATCCGTGTGTATCTTGCAAATCTCTATGTCTCTGTCTCGGACTAAGTCCCGATGGAATTGAAGCGTCTCTTGATGTGCTTGGTCCTCTTGTGAAATCTGGATTCCTTTGCTAAGGCAATTGCTCCAAGATTGTCACGAAGATTTTCATTGGACCCGATGCACTAGGTATGACACCTAGATCGGATATGAACTCCTTCATCCGACTCCTTCATTAGCTGCTTCCGGCTGCTATGTATTCCGCTTCACATGTAGATCCCGCCACGACGCTTTGTTTAGAACTGCACCAACCGACAGCTCCTCCGTTTAGTGTAAATCGTATCCGGTCTGCGATTTAGAATCGTCTGGATCGTTGTCAAAGCTTGCATCAACGTAACTGCCACGATGAGCTCTTTGTCACCTCCATATCTGAGAAACATATCCTTAGTCCTTTTCGTATTTCAGATGTTCTTGACCGCTGTCCAATGATCCACTCTGGATTACTTTGGTACCTTCCTGCTAGGCTTATAGCAAGGCACACATCAGTCTGGTACACAAGATTGCATACATGATAGAGCCTATGGCTGAAGCATAGGAACATCTTTCATTTTCTCTCTATCTTCTGCGGTGGTGGGCATTGAGTCGACTCAACTTCACACCTTGTAACACGTGCAAGAACCCTTTCTTTGCTTGATCCATTTTGAACTTCTTCAAAACTTTGTCAAGGTATGTGCTTTGTGAAAGTCCAATTAGGCGTCTTGATCTATCTCTATAGATCTTAATGCCCAATATGTAAGCAGCTTCACCGAGTTCTTTCATTGAAAAACTTTTATTCAAGTATCCCTTTATGCTATCCAGAATTCTATATCATTTCCGATCAGCAATATGTCATCCACATATAATATCGTAAATGCTACTGAGCTCCCACTCACTTTCTTGTAAATACAAGGCTTCTCCAAAGTCTCAGTACAAACCCAAATGCTTTGATCACACTATCAAAGCGCTTATTCCAACTCCGAGATGCTTGCACCAGTCCATATATGGATCGCTGGAGCTTGCACACTTTGTTAGCTCCTTTGGATCGATAAAACCTTCTCGTTGCATCATATACAACTCTTCTTCCGTAAATCCATTCAGAATGCAGTCTTTACATCCATTTGCCAAATTTCATAATCATAAAATGCGGCAATTGCTAACATGATTCGGACGGACTTAAGCATCGCTTCGGGTGAGAAGGTCTCATCGTAGTCAATCCCTTGAACTTGTCGAAAACCTTTTGCGACAAGTCGAGCTTTATAGACGATAACATTACCGTCGTCGTCGGTCTTCTTCTTGAAGATCCACTTGTTTTCTATTGCTTGCCTACCCTCGGGCAAGTCAACCAAAGTCCACACTTTGTTTTCATACATGGATCCCATTTCAGATTTCATGGCCTCAAGCCATTTTATGGAATCTGGGCTCACCATCGCTTCTTCATAGTTCGTAGGTTCATCATGATCTAGTAGCATGACTTCCGAACAGGATTACCGTACCACTCAGTGCGGATCTTACTCTGGTTGATCTACGAGGTTCTGCGGAACTTGATCTCAAGTTTCATGATCAACATCATCAACTTCCTCACTACTTGGTGTAGGTGTCTCAGAAACTGTTTTCTGCGACGAGCTACTTTCAAGTAAGGGAGAAGGTACTATCACCTCATCAAGTTCCACTTTCCTCCCACTCACTTCTTTCGAGAGAAACTCCTTCTCTAGAAAGGATCCATTCTTAGCAACGAATGTCTTGCCTTCGGATCTGTGATAGAAGGTGTACCCAACTGTCTCCTTTGGGTATCCTATGAAGACACATTTCTCCGATTTGGGTTCGAGCTTATCAGGTTGAAGCTTTTTCACATAAGCATCGCATCCCCAAACTTTAAGAAACGACAACTTTGGTTTCTTGCCAAACCACAGTTCATAAGGTGTCGTCTCAACGGATTTCGACGGTGTTCTATTCAGTGTGAATGCGGCCGTCTCTAGAGCATAACCCCAAAACGATAGCGGTAAATCTGTAAGAGACATCATAGATCGTACCATATCTAGTAAAGTACGATTCTGACGTTCGGACACACCATTACGTTGTGGTGTTCCGGGTGGCGTGAGTTGCGAAACTATTCCGCATTGTTTCAAATGTAGACCAAACTCGTAACTCAAATATTCACCTCCACGATCAAATCGTAGAAATTTAATTTTCTTGTTACGATGATTTTCAACTTCACTCCGAAATTCTTTGAACTTTTCAAACGTTTCTGACTTATGTTTCATTAAGTAGATATACCCATATCTGCTTAAGTCATCTGTGAAGGTGAGAAAATAACGATATCCGCCACAAGCCTCAACATTCATTGGACCACATACATCTGTATGTATGATTTCCAACAAATCCGTTGCTCTCTCCATAGTACCGGAGAACGGTGTTCTAGTCATCTTGCCCATGAGGCACGGTTCGCAAGTGCCAAGTGATTCATAATCAAGTGACTCCAAAAGTCCATCAAGATGGAGTTTCTTCATGCGCTTTATACCGATATGACCTAAACGGCGATTGCCACAAATAAGTTGCACTTTCATTATCAACTCTGCATCTTTTGGCTTCAACATTATGAATATGTGTATCACTACTATCGAGATTCATCGAAAATAGACCACTCTTCAAGGGTGCATGACCATAAAAGATATTACTCATATAAATAGAACAACCATTATTCTCTGATTTAAATGAATAACCGTCTCGCATCAAACAAGATCCAGATATAATGTTCATGCTCAACGCAGCACCAAATAACAATTATTTAGGTCTAAAACTAATCCGAAGGTAGATGTAGAGGTAGCGTGCCGACCGCGATCACATCGACTTTGGAACCATTTCCACGCCAGATCGTCACCTCGTCCTTTGCGAGTTCGCAATCCGTAGTCCTGTTTGAGTTGCAAATATTAGCAATGAACCGATATCAAATACCAGTGCTACTACGAGCTCTAGTAAGGTACACATCAATAACATGTATATCACATATACCTTTGTTCACCTTGCCATCCTTCTTATCCGCCAAATACTTGGGGCAGTTTAAGCTTCGAAAGGCGATCGCTTGCGGTAGAAGCACTCGGCTTCAGTTTAGGGCCAGACTTGGGTTTCTTCTCCGAGCAAAGAACTTGCTTGCTGTTCTTCTTGAGATTCCTTTCTTCTTCCCTTTGCCTTTCTTCTTGAAACTAGTGGTCTTATTGACCATCAACACTTGATGCTCCTTCTTGATTTCTACCTCCGCAGCTTTTAGCATTGCGAAGAGCTCGGTATAGTCTTTACTAACCCTTGCATATTATAGTTCATCACGAAGCCTTTGTAGCTTGGTGGCGTGATTGGAGAATTACATCAATAACACAATCATCCGGAAGATTAACTCCCAATTGTGTCAAGTGATTATAGTACCTGGACATTACGAGTATATGCTCACTAATGTAACTATTCTCCTCCATCTTGCAGCTATAGAACTTATTGGAGACTTCATATCTCTCAATCCGGGCATTCTTTGAATATCAACTTCAACTCTGGAACATCTCATATGCTCCATGACGTTCAAAACGTCGTTGAAGTCCCGGTTCTAAGCCGTAAAGCATGGCACACTGAACTATAGAGTAGTCATCAGTTTTGCTCGCCAGACGCTCATAACATCCGGTGTTGCTCCAAAGAAGAGTTCGTCACCTAGCGGTGCATCCAGACGTAGCTCTTACAGGCAGCAATGAGGATGATCCTCAAATTACGGACCCAGTCCGTGTAATTGCTACCATCATCTTTCAACTTTGCTTTCTCAAGGAACGCATTAAAATTCAACGGAACAACAAAGACGAGCCATCTATCTACAATCAAACATAAAAAGCAAGATACTATCGGTACTAAGTTCATGATAAATTTAAGTTCAATTAATCATATTACTTAAGAACTCCCACTTAGAAAAACATCTCTCTAGTCATCTAAGTGATCACGTGATCCAAATCAACTAAACCATAACCGATCATCACGTGAAATGGAGTAGTTTTCAATGGTGAACATCTTATGTTGATCATATCTACTATATGATTCACGCCGACCTTTCGGTCTCCGTGTTCGAGGCCATATCTGCATATGCTAGGCTCGTCAAGTATAACCCGAGTATTCTGCGTGTGCAAAACTGGCTTGCACCCGTTGTAGATGGACGTAGAGCTTATCACACCCGATCATCACGTGGTGTCTGGGCACGACGAACTTTGGCAACGGTGCATACTTGGGGAGAACACTTCTTGATAATTTAGTGAGAGATCATCTTATAATGCTACCGTCAATCAAAGCAAGATAAGATGCATAAAGGATAAACATCACATGCAAATCAATATAAGTGATATGATATGGTCATCATCATCTTGTGCTTCATGATCTCCATCTTGCAGCACCACCATGATCACCATCGTCACCGGCGCGACACCTTGATCTCCATCGCAGCATCGTTGTCGTCTCGCCAAACTTATGCTACTATGACTATCGCTACCGCTTAGTGATAAAGTAAAGCATTACAGGGCGATTGCATTGCATACAATAAAGCGACAACCATATGGCTCCTGCCAGTTGCCGATAACTTCGGTTACAAAACATGATCATCTCATACAATAAAATATAGCATCACGTCTTGACCATATCACATCACAACATGCCCTGCAAAAACAAGTTAGACGTCCTCTACTTTGTTGTTGCAAATTTTACGTGGCTGCTACGGGCTTAAGCAAGAACCAGTCTCACCTACGCATCAAAACCACAACGATACTTCGTCAAATAGACTCCATTTTAACCTTCTCAAGGACCGGGCGTAGCCACACTCAGTTCAACTAAAGTGAGAGAGACAGCACCCACCAGTCACCTTTAAGCAACGAGTGCTCGTGGCGGTGAAACCAGTCTCGCGTAAGCGTCTGGCGTAATGTCGGTCCGGGCCGCTTCATCTCACAATACCGCTGAACCAAAGTATGACATGCTGGTAGGTAGTATGACTTGTATCGCCCACAACTCACTTGTGTTCTACTCGTGCAAAACATCAAACCATAGAAAAACCTGGCTCGGATGCCATTTGTTGGGGAACGAGTAATTTCAAAAATTTCCTACGCACACGCAAGATCATGGTGATGAATAGCAACGAGAGGGAGAGTGTTGTCTACATACCCTTGTAGACCCGGCGCGAAGCGATCACAACGTAGAGGAAGTAGTCGACGTTCTCCTCGCGATCCGACCGATCCGGCGCCGTTACTCCGACGCCCCGAGTTCTTGACACACGTACAGCTCGATGGCGTCCCTCGTACTCGATCCAGCCGAGTGTCGAGGAGAGTTCCACAAGACGACGGCGTGGTGACGATCTTGATGTTTCACCGGCGCAGGGCTTCGCCTAAGCTTCGCGACGGTATAACCGAGGTGGAATATGGTGGAGGGGGGCACCGCACACGGCTAAGGAACGATCTCACGATCAAACTTGTGTGTCTCAAGGTGCCCCCCTGCCCCCGT
The DNA here is from genome assembly GCA_021437245.1 of Aegilops speltoides. Lineage (NCBI taxonomy): Eukaryota > Viridiplantae > Streptophyta > Magnoliopsida > Poales > Poaceae > Aegilops > Aegilops speltoides. Next base: position 54,081,530 of record CM038141.1, on the reverse strand, counting down.
ATATAAAGGAGGGAGGGGGGAGGCCGGCCGGCCCTAGAGGAGGCGCGCCGGGAGGAGTCCTACTCCTACCGGGAGTAGGACTCCCCCCCTTTTCCTAGTTGGACTAGGTTTGGGGGAGGGGGAAGAGGAAAGGGGGCGCCCCCTCCTTGTCCTATTCGGACTGGGGGGGGAGAGGGCGCGCGGCCACCTCCTGGCCGGCCCCTCCTCTTCTCCCTCAAGGCCCACCGAGGCCCATTTACCTCCCGGGGGGTTCCGGTAACCTCCCGGTTTTCCGGTAAATTCCCGTTTTCGTCCGGAACCATTCCGAACTCCAAACATAGGCTTCCAATATATCAATCTTTATGTCTCGACTATTCGAGACTCCTCGTCATGTCCGTGATCTCATCCGGACTCAACTTCTTCGGTACATCAAAATACATAAACTCATAATAACCGCCATCGAAACCTTGCGTGGGACCCTACGGTTCGAGAACAATGTAGACATGACCTAGAACTATTCACGGTCAATAACCAACAGCGGGACCTGGATGCCCATATTGGTTCCTACATATTCTACGAAGATCTTTATCGGTCGATCCGCATAACTACATACGTTGTTCCTTTGTCATCGGTATGTTACTTGCCCGAGATTCGATCGTCGGTATCCAATACCTAGTTCAATCTCGTTACGCAAGTCTCTTTACTCGTTCCGTAATACATCATCTCACAACTAACTCATTAGTTGTAGTGCTTGCAAGGCTTCATGATGTGCATTACCGAGAGGGCCCAGAGATACCTCTCCGACAATCGGAGTGACAAAACCTAATCTCGAAATATGCCAACCCAACATCCGCCTTTGGAGACACCAGAGTACTCCTTTATAATCACCCGATTCGTTGTGACGTTTGGTAGCACCCAAAGTGTTCCTCCGGTAAACGGGAGTTGCATAATCTCATAGTTATAGGAACATGCATAAGTCATGGATAAAAGCAGTAGCAACATACTAAACGATCGTGTGCTAAGCTAAGGGAATGGGTCATGTCAATCAGATCATTCTACTAATGATGTGACCTTGTTAATCAAATAACAACTCCTTGTTCATGGTTAGGAAACATAACCATCTTTGATTAACAAGCTAGTCTAGTAGAGGCATACTAGTGACATGTTGTTTTGTCTATGCATTCACACATGTATCATGTTTCCGGTTAATACAATTCTAGCATGAATGATAAACATTTATCATGAAATAAGGAAATAAATAATAACTTTATTATTGCCTCTAGGGCATATTTCCTTCAGGAGCTAGGAATGGAACTTGAACGTCAAGCCTTGGAGCGGATCCCGTCCGTGCATGCAATGATAGACTTCTTGTGGGGGCTGGATGTGAAAAAGCGCCTGCTTGTTCTTACTTCCTGGTGGTTATGGTGGTCCAATCGCAACAAGCTTCGGTCAGGAGAATTGCCGCTAACTGCCGAGGCGGTGGCCAGAAGAGCCCAGAGCAGCGTTCTGGAATTCATGCACATTTATTCTCCCACTGTTCCTAAGCAGACGCCGGAGAGATGGCGGCCTCCTGACGACGGTGAGTACAAGATAAACGCCGACGGTTCCTACGTCCCTGGGCAGCAGATGGCGGGTTGGGGCGTCGCCGTCCGAGACGCGGAAGGGCATCTCCTGTGCGCGCGGGCGGGCTCGGATGAACATGTGGCCGATGCGTTCGCCGCGGAAGCTAGTGCTATGGCCCAAGCGATAACTGCTGCAGCTGATCTGGGAATGGTCCGAGTCGTATTCGAAACGGACTCCCAGCTCCTTGCTGATGCTCTGGATCTGCGCAAGGTGGACTCCTCCGCGTACTCTGCTGTGATTGAGGACATGAAACTTCAACTCAAGCTATGGTTCTCCAAATTTACAATTTCTGTTTGTAGAAGGAGCGCAAACTTGGTGGCACATGAACTTGCCAACCTTGGTAGAATGTGTGAGATTAACCACTACATTCAGTGGGACTCTGATGTACCGGCCCAGGTGGGCGCTTCTGTCTCGGGCGATATGCCCAACCACCGTTAAGTAATAAAGCATTGCTTGCTTTCAAAAAAAAACTGTCCGTAAATATCTGGCCACGAACATGAGATCTAAACAGCCCACCACAGGCAACAGACTCGTACAATGGAATTGCGGTCAAAAAAAAAACAGACTCATACAATGGAAAATAAGCTATCTGTAAGCAGCGAATTGGGCTCCAAGGAAAAAACGCGTCCGCCCCCGAGTCGCTCCCGCGGGCGACTCCGGGCGGCTTCCCTAGCGTCGCCGCCCCAGCCCCTCGCCTCGGCCTCTCCTCCCGCCGCCGCAACGCCATCGCCAAAGGCCGCACTTTGCGCAGCGGCGGCGGGCGCCTCCTCCTCGCAGCAGTGGCCGGCATCGCGGGGCGCCCCCTCCTGCCTGTCGGCGTCGGGCGACGGCTCTCCTCTGCTCCGTCTCCCCTCTCCCTCTCTGGCGTCGTGGTGGCCCGCAGGAGTGCCCCCCTCTCCTCCCTCCCCCCCTCCAGCGGCGGCTTGTGGGGATCCGAGGAGGCGGGTTGCTCTGGCGGCAGATCTGGGTGGCTCTGCCCAGATCTGGTTGGCGTTGGTGGTTGGTGGCGGCGGGGACGGCCGGCGGCCCTGCTAAGGTGGTGGTGGTGCTGCTGGTGGTTGTGCTTCTCCGGTGGGGTGTGGAGCTTCCGGTGGTGTTGGCCAGGGCGTGGATGCGCATGCTCTGTGGTGGTGGCTGGCGCTCCGACGTGTGGCTTCGGTGGTGTGTTCCCGGCTGCTCCGACGCTTGGAGCTTGCCGGACGACGCGGGTGGGCACCGGCCGGGCGTGGCCGTTGCTCTAGCCATGGGCGGCGGCGTGGGGAGGTCCAGCGTTGGTGGTGACCTCTCGTTGTCGTGGCGGCTTCATGGTTGCTCGGCGGCTCTGACTGCGACGATGGCCGACTTCTCCGGCGTCGGCTCGTCCGCGTTCGGATCGTCTTGACCTTCACCCCATCTCCTCGTCGTCCGGGCCTACTTCCATCGAAGGGCTGGCCCTCTCCCAGCCGCGGTCCATCGCTCGTCTCGCGTCCGGTGCGGCAGGACCGAGCTCGTCTCGCGCACAGTGTAGCAGGACCGAGCTCGTCTCGCGCACGGTGCAGCAGGACTGACCTCGTCCCCCTCACGGTGCTGCAGGATCGAGTTCGTCTCGCGCTCGGGGCTACAGGACGGGCTGATGGATGCCAGTTCTAGCCGGCCTATCGGGTCTCGACGATGGGGTCGCCCATGGGTGCGAAAGGTGGGACCTTTCCACTCGTCTCTTTGGTTGGGGTAGCGGGGGATCTCGGGTGAGGTGGTGTCACGGTCTTGGATGCTGGGGCGGCCACCCTGGTGGTGGTAGCGCGGTGCTCTTGGGCAGAACCCGTTGCTTGGTGATGCCCGCTCGCCATGGCCGTGTGGGCGGCGTGGTAGCGGGGATGTGGCATTCGGTGGCGGTGAGTGTTGGCCGAGGTGAAAACCTGTTCTATCTTCAGACAGACCGGGGGTGGCGAAGATCGTCCCTTCTTAAAGGCATCGTCGCGGCTCTCATTGCCCATCATGCAGCCCCAGGGGAAACTCTGATCCTTGGATCGGGCGGCGGCGGCACACCGGTGTCGTACCCTTCCTGAAGCGCCGCCTTGGAGCTCATGGATCGTCAAATGTAGCTTCATCTCTTCGTGGTGGTAGTGCTAGGGATGGTGTTGCTGCGCTCAGCGCCTTTGTATCCTGCCTTGGGTGTGTGCGTGTGTAATGGCGGCGTGTGTTTGTACTGGATGCTTGTTGATCGGTGCTTTATTTATAAAGCGGGGCGAAAGCCTTTTTCGGTAAGCAACGATTTATTCAGAAACAGACCGTCGGTATTTGGGCAGACAGACTCGATTGTTTTTACGTTTCTCTCTCCCCACGTCATCTATTTTCCTACATGGCCTTTGTTACAGACAGCTGATTAGATATCATTATACATGCCCTTATGTCCGTCTCATTTGTTCTCATCTTCTCAAAAGCCAACATAACCTGACCATGCATGGACATGGTCTGGAATCGTGGTTACTTTGGTATCAATATAGTGACAACCTTATACATCATCGGACGATACTTTTAAGGAGGAGCAAAATATTATAGAACATACCAACATACAGCTTAACTTTGAAACTCTTGTCGAGACAAAGTTGAGAGTAAAGGTAAGTTGTAAAATGACTCCGTGAGTTAAGAGTTTTAGTATTTTAAAGTTATAAATTTACAAACATTTCCCATGTGGCATTATTGATTTCATCTTCTTTATGTGTACATGTGAATTTTGGAATCATGTACATTTATTAGGTAGACACATTGTATCCTAAATTTTATTTCAAGGTACTATAGCGGCTAGGGCCCTCGAAGCATCGCTGGCGGATATGTTGATTTGCCTCCCCTCTGCCCGCCGCTCAGACGACCGATGGCGGGAAGGAGGATCCCGACGCCTCGGTTCCTGCTAGTACTTTAGGTTATGATCTTTTTTTGCAACGGCGGTGTTCGGGCAGATGGCGACACTTCATCTTAAACTAGTCTTCTGGGCTCCGATGCTCCTCGGGTTCGTCCACCATGACGGAGTCTCGACGGAGCTCTGCGCAGATTCTTGTTGTTTCCGTGAGGTGGTAAGGTTAGAGTTTCTCGCCGTAAGTAACAGTGAGGTTCCATGTACAACACTTTCAAGGGCTCAATGGCGACGACTACAGCTATGGGGCGCTGGTCCTTGGAGATCGTGCATGAAGACTTTACCGCTGTCATCAATAGTCGGCTCTGATGGAGGAGTGGCGACATCGCCGATAGTTGTTGTTTTGGTGGTGTAAGGTCCTTAATGTGATTTTTATTATGTTTGGATTCATATGAGCATTTATACTACTCACTTGATCCATATTACTTGGTCTAGCCTGTTGGGGAACGTAGTAATTTCAAAAAAATTCCTACGCACACGCAAGATCATGGTGATGCATAGCAACGAGAGGGGAGAGTGTTGTCTCGCACCTCGTAGACCCGGCGAAGCGATCACAACGTAGAGGAAGTAGTCGACGTTCTCCTCGCGATCCGACCGATCCCGACGCCGTTACTCGGCGCCCCGAGTTCTTGACACACGTACAGCTCGATGGCGTCCCTCGTACTCGATCCAGCCGAGTGTCGAGGAGAGTTCCACAAGACGACGGGCGTGGTGGCGATCTTGATGTTTCACCGGCGCAGGGCTTCGCCTAAGCTTCGTGACGGTATGACCGAGGTGGAATATGGTGGAGGGGGGCACCGCACACGGCTAAGGAACGATCCGTAGATCAAACTTGTGTGTTCTAGGGTGCCCCCTGCCCCCGTATATAAAGGAGGGAGGGGGGAGGTGCGGCCGGCCTAGAGGGGGCGCGCCGGAGGAGTCCTACTCCCACCGGGAGTAGGACTCCCCCCCTTTCCTAGTTGGAGTAGGATTGGGGGAGGGGGAAGAGGGAAAGGGGGGCGCCGCCCCCCCTCCTTGTCCTATTCGGACTGGGGGGGGAGAGGGCGCGCGGCCACCCCTGGCCGGCCCCTCCTCTTCTCCCTCGAGGCCCACTAAGGCCCATGTAGTACCCGGGGGGTTCCGGTAACCTCCGGTACTCGATAAATTCTGTTTTCACCGAACCATTCGAACTCCAAATATAGGCTTCCAATATATCAATCTTTATGTCTCGACCATTTCGAGACTCCTCGTCATGTCCGTGATCACATCCGGGACTCCGAACTTCTTCGGTACATCAAAATACATAAACTCATAATAACTGTCATCTAAACCTTAAGCGTGCGGACCCTACGGTTCGAGAACAATGTAGACATGACCTAGAACTATTCTCGGTCAATAACCAATAGCGGGACCTGGATGCCCATATTGGTTCCTACATATTCTACGAAGATCTTTGTCGGTCAGACCGCATAACAACATACGTTGTTCCCTTTGTCATCGAATGTTACTTGCCCGAGATTCGATCGTCGGTATCCAATACCTAGTTCAATCTCGTTACCGGCAAGTCTCTTTACTCGTTCCGTAATACATCATCTCACAACCAACTCATTAGTTGTAGTGCTTGCAAGGCTTCAGTGATGTGTATTACCGAGAGGGCCCAGAGATACCTCTCCATCAATCGGAGTGACAAAACCTAATCTCGAAATACGCCAACCCAACATCTGCCTTTGGAAACACCTGTAGTACTCCTTTATAATCACCCAGGTACGTTGTGACGTTTGGTAGCACCCAAAGTGTTCCTCCGGTAAACGGGAGTTGCATAATCTCATAGTTACAGGAACATGTATAAGTTATGGATAAAAGCAGTAGCAACATACTAAACGATCGTGTGCTAAGCTTAATGGAATGGGTCATGTCAATCAGATCATTCTACTAATGATGTGACCTCGTTAATCAAATAACAACTCTTTGTTCATGGTCAGGAAACATAACCATCTTTGATTAACAAGCTAGTCAAGTAGAGGCATACTAGTGACACTCTGTTTGTCTATATATTCACACATGTATTATGTTTCCGGTTAATACAATTCTAGCATGAATAATAAACATTTATCATGATATGAGGAAATATATAATAACTTTATTATTGCCTCTAGGGCATATTTCCTTCAGTCTCCCACTTGCACTAGAGTCAATAATCTAGATCACATCACCATGTGATTAACATCGATAGTTCACATCATCATGTGATTAACACCCATAGTTCATATCGCCATGTAACCAACACCCAAAGGGTTTACTAGATTCATAATCTAGTTCACATCGCTATGTGATTAACACCCAAAGAGTACTAAGGTGTGATCATGTTTTGCTTGTGAGAGAGTCTTAGTCAACGGGTCTTTCACATTCAGATCCGTTATGTATTTTGCAATTTTTCTATGTCTACAATGCTCGCATTTAAGCTACTCTAGCTAATTGCTCCCACTTTCAATATGTATCTAGATCGAGACTTAGAGTCATCCAGATCGGTGTCAAAACTTGCATCGACGTAACCCTTTACTTACGAACCTTTTTCCACTTCCATAATCGAGAAACATATCCTTATTCCACTAAGGATAATTTTGACCGCTGTCGATGATCTACTCTAGATCACTATTGTACTCCTTGCCAAACTCGGTCAGGGGTATACAATAGATCCGGTATACAGATGGCATACTTTATAGAACCTATGGCCAAGGTATAGGGAATGACTTTCATTCTCTTTCTATCTTCTGCCGTGGTCGGGTTTTGAGTCTTACTCAATTTCACACCTTGTAACACAGACAAGAACTCTTTCTTTGACTGTTCCATTTTGAACTACTTCAAAATCTTGTCAAAGTATGTACTCATTGAAAAAAAACTTATCAAGCATCTTGATCTATCTCTATAGATCTTGATGCTCAATATGTAAGCAGCTTCACCGAGGTCTTTCTTTGAAAAACTTCTTTCAAACACTCCTTTATGCTTTGCAGAATAATTCTACATTATTTCCGATCTACAATATGTCATTCACATATACTTATCGAAATGTTGTAGTGCTCCCACTCACTTTCTAGTAAATACAGAGCTTCACCATAAGTCTCAGATAAAACTATATGCTTTGATCAACTCATCAAAGCGTATATTCCAACTCCGAGATGCTTGCACCAGTCCATAGATGGATCGCTGGAGCTTGCACACTTTGTTAGCTCCTTTGGATCGAAAAAACCTTCTCGTTGCATCATATACAACTCTTCCTCCGAAAACCATTCAGAATGCAGTTTTTACATCCATTTGCCAAATTTCATAAATTGTGGCAATTGCTAACATGATTCGGACAGACTTAAGCATCGCTACAATTGAGAAAATCTCATTGTAGTCAACATCTTGAACTTTGTCGAAAACCTTTTTGCAACAAGTCGAGCTTTGTAGATGGTAACACTACTATCAACGTCCGTCTTCCTCTTGAAGATCCATTTATTTTCTATGGCTTGCCTACCCTCGGGCAAGTCAACCAAAGTCCATACTTTGTTTTCATACATGGATCCCATCTCAGATTTCATGGCCTCAAGCCATTTTGCGAATCTGGGCTCACCATCGCTTCTTCATAGTTCGTAGGTTCATCATGATCTAGTAGCATGATTTCGAGAACAGGATTACCGTACCACTCAGTGCGGATCTTACTCTGTTGATCTACGAGGTTCAGTAGCAACTTGATCTGAAGTTTCATGATCAACATCATCAACTTCCTCACTACTTGGTGTAGATGTCTCGAAACCGGTTTCGCGACAAACTACTTTCAAGTAAGGGAGAAGGTACAATTACCTCATCAAGTTCTACTTTCCTCCCACTCACTTCTTTCGAGAGAAACTCCTTCTCTAGAAAGGATCCATTCTTAGCAACGAATGTCTTGCCTTCGGATCTGTGATAGAAGGTGTACCCAACAATTTCCTTCGGGTATTCTATGAAGACGCACTTCTCCGATCTGGGTTTGAGCTTATCAGGATGAAACTTTTCACATAAGCATCGCAACTCCAAACTTTAAGAAACGACAACTTGGGTTTCTTGCTAAACCACAGTTCATATAGTGTCGTCTCAACGGATTTAGATGGTGCCCAATTTAACGTGAATGCAGCTGTCTCTAATGCATGATCCCAAAACGATATTGGTAAATCAAGAAGAAACATCATAGATTGCACTTTATCCAATAAAGTGCGGTTACGATGTTTGGACACACCATAACATTGTGGTGTTCGGTGGCGTGAGCTGTGAAACTATTCCACATTGTTTTAATTGAAGACCAAACTCGTAACTCAAATATTCGTCTCATGATCAAATCGTAGAAACCTTATTTTCTTGTCACGATGATTTTCCACTTCACTCTGAAATTCTTTGAACCTTTCAACTATTTCAGACTTATGTTTCATCAAGTAGATATACCCATATCTGCTCAAATCATCTGTGAAGGTCGAAAATAACGATACCTTGCCATGAGCCTTAACACTCATTGGATCGCATACATCAAGTATGTATTATTTCCAATAAGTCGGTTGCTCGCTCCATTGTTCGGAGAACGGAGTCTTAGTCATCTTGCCCATGAGGCATGGTTCGCAAGCATCAAGTGATTCATAATCAAGTGTTTCAAAAATCCCATCAAGATGGAGTTTCTTCATGCGCTTTACACCAATATGACATAAACGGCGATTACCACAAATAAGTTGCACTATCATTATTAACTTTGCATCTTTTGGTTTCAATATTATGAATATGTGTATCACTATGATCGAGATCCAATGAACCATTTTCATTGGGTGTGTAACCATATAAGGTTTTATTCATGTAAATGAACAACAGTTTATTCTCTTACTTAAATGAATAACCGTATTGCAATAAACACGATCAAATCATATTCATGCTCAACGCAAACACCAAATAACATTTATTTAGGTTCAGCACTAATCCCGAAAGTATAGGGAGTGTGCGATGATGATCATATCAATCTTGAAACTACTTTCAACACACATCGTCACTTCACCCTTAACTAGTTTACATTTATTCGCAACTCCTGTTTGAGTTACTACTCTTAGCAACCGAACCAGTACCAAATACCGAGGGGTTGCTATAAACACTAGTAAAGTACACATCAATAACATGTATATCAAATATACTTTGTTTACTTTGCCATCCTTCTTATCCACCAAATATTCAGGCTAGTTCGCTTCCAAAGAACTGTCCCTTTGCAGTGTAAGCACTTAGTTTCGTGCTTTGGTTCAGCTTTGGGCTTCTTCGTGGGAGTGACAACTTGCTTGTCAATCTACTTGAAGTTCCCTTTCTTTCCTTTGCCCTTTTCTTGAAACTAGTGATCTTGTCAACCATCAACACTTGATGCTCTTTCTTGATTTCTACCTTCGTCGATTTCAACATCACGAAGAACTCGGGAATCATTTTTGTCATCCCTTGCATACTATAGTTCATCACGAAGTTCTACTAACTTGGTGATGGTGACTAGAGAATTCTGTCAATCACTATCTTATCTGGAAGATTAACTCCCACTTGATTCAAGCGATTGAAGTACCTGCACAATCTGAGCACATGCTCACTAGTTGAGCTATTCTCCTCCATCTTTTAGCTATAGAACTTGTTGGAGACTTCATATCTCTCAACTCGGTATTTGCTTGAAATATTAACTTCAACTCTGGAACATCTCATATGGTCCATGACGTTCAAAACGCCTTTGAAGTCCCGATTCTAAGCCGTTAAGCATGGTGCACTTAAACTATCAAGTAGTCATCATATTGAGCTAGCCAAACGCTCATAACGTCGCATCTCGCTCCTCGCAATAGGTCTGCACCTAGCGGTGCATCAAGGACATAATTCTTCAGGCAGCAATGAGGATAAACCTCGATCACGGATCAAATCCGCATCATTGCTACTAACATTTTTCAACACAATTTTCTCTAGGAACATATCAAAATAAACATATGAAAGCAACAACGCAAGCTATTGATCTTACAACATAATTTGCAAAATACTACCAGACTAAGTTCATGATAAATTTAAGTTCAATTAATCATATTACTTAAGAACTCCCACTTAGAAAGACATCTCTAGTCATCTAAGTGATCACGTGATCCAAATCAACTAAACCATAACCGATCATCACGTGAAATGGAGTAGTTTTCAATGGTGAACATCTTATGTTGATCATATCTACTATATGATTCACGCTCGACCTTTCGGTCTCCGTGTTCCGAGGCCATATCTGCATATGCTAGGCTCGTCAAGTATAACCCGAGTATTCTGCGTGTGCAAAACTGGCTTGCACCCGTTGTAGATGGACGTAGAGCTTATCACACCCGATCATCACGTGGTGTCTGGGCACGACGAACTTTGGCAACGGTGCATACTCGGGGAGAACACTTCTTGATAATTTAGTGAGAGATCATCTTATAATGCTACCGTCAATCAAAGCAAGATAAGATGTATAAAGGATAAACATCACATGCAAATCAATATAAGTGATATGATATGGTCATCATCATCTTGTGCTTCGTGATCTTCATCTCTGCAGCACCATCATGATCACCATCGTCACCGGCGCGACACCTTGATCTCCATCGTAGCATCGTTGTCGTCTCGCCAATCTTATGCTTCTACGACTATCGCTACCGCTTAGTGATAAAGTAAAGCATTAGAGGGCGTTTGCATTGCATACAATAAAGCGACAACCATATGGCTCCAGCCAGTTGCCGATAACTTCGGTTACAAAACATGATCATCTCATACAATAAAATATAGCATCACGTCTTGACCATATCACATCACAACATGCCCTGCAAAAACAAGTTAGACGTCCTCTACTTTGTTGTTGCAAATTTTACGTAGCTGCTACGGGCTTAAGCAAGATCCAGTCTCACCTACGCATCAAAACCACAACGATATTTCGTCAAATAGACTCGTTTAACCTTCTCAAGGACCGGGCGTAGCCACACTCAGTTCAACTAAAGTGAGAGAGACAGACACCCACCAGTCACCTTTAAGCAACGAGTGCTCGTGGCGGTGAAACCAGTCTTGCGTAAGCGTCTGCGTAATGTCGGTCCGGGCCGCTTCATCTCACAATACCGCTGAACCAAAGTATGACATGCTGGTAGGTAGTATGACTTGTATCGCCCACAACTCACTTGTGTTCTACTCGTGCAAAACATCAAACCATAAAACCTAGGCTCGGATGCCACCGTTGGGGAACGAGTAATTTCAAAAATTTCCTACGCACACGCAAGATCATGGTGATGCATAGCAACGAGAGGGGAGAGTGTTGTCTACGCACCCTCGTGACCCGAGCGAAGCGATCACAACGTAGAGGAAGTAGTCGACGTTCTCCTCGCGATCCGACCGATCCCGACGCCAAGTTACTCGGCGCCCGAGTTCTTGACACACGTACAGCTCGATGACGTCCCTCGTACTCGATCCAGCCGAGTGTCGAGGAGAGTTCCACAAGACGACGGCGTGGTGACGATCTTGATGTTTCACGGCGCAGGGCTTCGCCTAAGCTTCGCGACGGTATGACCGAGGTGGAATATGGTGGAGGGGGCACCGCACACGGCTAAGGAACGATCCGTAGATCAAACTTGTGTGTTCTAGGGTGCCCCCTGCCCCGTATATAAAGGAGGAGGGGGAGTGCGGCCGGCCCAGAGGGGCGCTGCGGAGGAGTCCTACTCCCACCGAGTAGGACTCCCCCTTCCTAGTTGGAGTAGGATTGGGGGAGGGGAAGAGGAAAGGGGGCGCCAGACCCTCCTTGTCCTATTCGGACTGGGGAGAGGGCGCGCCACCCCCTGGCCGCCCCTCCTCTTCTCCCTCGAGGCCCACTAAGGCCCATGTAGTACCCGGGGTTCCAGAACCTCCGGTACTCAGAATTCTGCTTTCACCCTAACCATTCCAACTCCAAATATAGGCTTCCAATATATCAATCTTTATGTCTCGACCATTTCGAGACTCCTCGTCATGTCCGTGATCACATCCGGGACCCCGAACTTCTTCGGTACATCAAAATACATAAACTCATAATAACTGTCATCTAAACCTTAAGCGTGCGGACCCTACGGTTCGAGAACAATGTAGACATGACCTAGAACTATTCTCGGTCAATAACCAATAGCTGGACCTGGATGCCCATATTGGTTCCTACATATTCTATGAAGATCTTTGTCGGTCAGACCGCATAACAACATACGTTGTTCCCTTTGTCATCGGTATGTTACTTGCCCGAGATTCGATCGTCGGTATCCAATACCTAGTTCAATCTCGTTACCGGCAAGTCTCTTTACTCGTTCCGTAATACATCATCTCACAACCAACTCATTAGTTGTAGTGCTTGCAAGGCTTCATGATGTGTATTACCGAGAGGGCCAGAGATACCTCTCCAGAAATCGGAGTGACAAAACCTAATCTCAAATACGCCAACCCAACATCTGCCTTTGGAAACACCGTAGTACTCCTTTATAATCACCCGATTCGTTGTGACGTTTGGTAGCACCAAAGTGTTCCTCCGTAAACGGAGTTGCATAATCTCATAGTTACAGGAACATGTATAAGTTATGGATAAAAGCGGTAGCAACATACTAAACGATCGTGTGCTAAGCTTAATGGAATGGGTCATGTCAATCGATCATTCTACTAATGATGTGACCTCGTTAATCAAATAACAACTCTTTGTTCATGGTCGGAAACATAACCATCTTTGATTAACAAGCTAGTCAAGTAGAGGCATACTAGTGACACTCTGTTTGTCTATATATTCACACATGTATTATGTTTCCGGTTAATACAATTCTAGCATGAATAATAAACATTTATCATGATATGAGGAAATATATAATAACTTTATTATTGCCTCTAGGGCATATTTCCTTCATAGCCTTACTATAATTGTGCAAAAACACGCAACTGCCTCTCCCAAAAAAGCCTAGGGTTTCCTCTGTCTCCCGCTGGCGCCGCCGCCAGTCCGCTTCGTCTCTGGTGGCCTTAGAGCCATGGCGGCATGGTGGATCCCGGCCCTTGCCAGCGGGAGTGCTTTGTCTTTAGATGTTCTTTCGAATTTTGTTACGGTTTGTGTCTTGCTCAGGAACACGAGACGGGGGAGCCTCCCTGAAGATGGAATAAGCTTCTCCCCGGCTAGTCCCCGTCCCGGTGGTGCGTCTAGCATTGTCGGTGTGTGTGTGTGGAGATGTGTCTCCGGCAGATCTGTCCTTGTTGGATTTGCTCGGATTTGATCGTAGTTCGTCTACGTTCGTGCGTCTTCAAGTTGGATTCTTCCGTTGTACGCTACTCTTCAACGGCGGCTGTTGTTGTTCTGGTGCGCTAGTCCTATGTGGCCTTAGCACAACGATTTCCCGACTGTCTACTAGAACAAGTTTTGCCCGGATTCGGAGGGGCGATGACGACGGCGCGGCTTCGGCTCGCTTCAGTGCTTGTAATCGTCGCTAGGTGGTCTATGGATCTGAATATAATTTTTATTATTTTTGGTGTTTGTTGTACTACGATGATTAAGGAATAAATCAAAAGTTTTCTTCCAAAAAAACTGTACAAATAATACGGATTGGAGAGAGTAATAGATTGAGTCACTTTTTTGAGAATATAAAAAAATGGTGGGTCGATCGTGCTGTCCGGGTCCCTTGCAAAATAGCCAGAACCAAGGAGAGTTTCCTACAAATTAAAACTCGGAGGGAACTTGGAAGACGAGGAGTCGAGAAGACGGGCCCTGTGGTGTGGCTGTCGGAGGTCGTCCGTACGCCCTCACGAAAATGCGACAGCGACGTCGGGGCTGGGTTGGCCATGACGAACGCGGTGACGGTGGTTGAGCCCCGCCGGGCCGGGCCGGACCTCCCGCGCCGGCTAACTGGCTGACCGACCGGTCCGTCGGTCTCCGCTTTTGTTCTCATCAAGATTGGGAACTGGAAGCGACCGGCCGGCAGTCAGTCAGTCCTTGTTCTTTCACGTGAGAATGTAACCTCACTTCTTCTAGAAGGATAAATTAGCGGTGGAACGCACGGGCAACCTGACCATGGACCGTCTCATTTGTTCTCACAAGCCAACATATCCGTCTCGTTGCTTTTTTTTAGCGTCAAGATCTGACGTAGCACTATATACACGCCAAGCATACACTCATCCCTATGAACGCACATACGCACACCCTACCCCTATGAAAGCACTCTCCGGAGATCGAGGTAGGCATATCATCTTGAGATTTACTGAAATCACCGAGAGGCGCCTCGTCGTCGACGGGAACGTCTCCTCCCATTGAAAGCGTATTGCCGGAAATTCTGAAATAAATTCAGAAATAATGCGAGCACCAGGATTTGAACCCTGGTGGGTTAGGGATACCACTTTCCGTTCGCTATCCGTCTCGTTGCTGTAGAAAAAAAACATATCCGACTCTTTTTTTTGGAGGGGAGAACCCTGAGTTTCTGACTCGACCGAGTTAGGAACATGTTTTTTTTCTTCTGAAAATGGTTTAGACCTATTATATAAGTTCATCTGAAGTATACGACACTCTAAGCATACAAAAAATTAGATTGAAGTTTCTGGACGACCGAACCAGAAGAGTCGTCGACGACGCGCCATTATCGCCTCTCCCCTACATAGTTTTACCTTGTCGGTAGCATATAGAAAGTCATCATGCACGTGCCCAAGTACCAATACGTTAGAGCTGCAATTGTCGACGCTGAAGGAAATCTGAAAGGCATGACACCATATCTCGCCCGTCATGTGCATAAGGCGTGAAACGCTAACCGTCATCTCAGTGAGACGACGGGAATTTGCACCAGAACTCCGTCTCGGCGGACAAAATCGAGGAGGTTCGCACCTCATAAGACCAGACCGAATATGAAGCGACATCATTCGTCCGAGCATCGCCTGTGAGTGGACTATAAACTAAACTACTCCCTTTACTAAAAAAAATGTCTTATATTTTGATAAGAGGGAGTATGAGCCATATCCATGGCACTGGGAATCCCTCCCCGCCATCGGCCTCTAGAGCGGCGTACATATGAGACGAATCCACGAACTCGTCGGTGGAGCCTGATCGGGACAAGTTCTTCGCCCTAGCAAACCGCCTTTGCACTAGGATATATGAACCCCTATCTTCAATCAATAAAATATTACTAGCAAAACGGCCCCTATGTTGCAACGGAAAAAGAAAATCATAATCTCCAATAGCCATGACATCATTTTGCTACATCACCGATTACATTTTGGTCAATATTTTTTTCAGTTTCATTGACATTTTTTAATACACGAACTTTTTTTAAAATCATGAACATTTTTTATTTCTCAAACATTTGTTTTCAAAATTGCGAACATTTTTGAATATACGAACATTTTTTAAAAATTACGAATATTTTTTGAATATAAAAACATTTCATGGTATACTGAAATTTTTATTTAGAAATTCACATTTTTAAAATTTTCAAACTCTTTTGAAGTACCAAATTATGTAAATAATAAAAAATGAAAACGATAAAGAAAAAAAGAAAACGAAAACTGAAAGCAGGCCGCCTGCATATGGGCCAGCCCAAACGAGGTGTTGCGTCTTCTTCTAGCATGCAGAGCGTAGTATAAAAGGTCCCTACTGTATGGGCTGGCCAGGCGGGGGATTCCCACTATGTGAAACATTTTTCTCCTCTTATAGGTGGCATCGGCGGGTAATATTTTATAACTTTGGAAAAATTAATGTGATGTACTGCAAGAAGCACTTATGACTATACCTAGTAATAAAGTCATAAGTGTTTCTTGTGGTACGTAACATTAGTTGCCCTTAAAGTTGTAGAAAAAAAATGTTTCACAAAGGGTCTCGTCTGGGCAGGCCCATGCAGTGGGGGCCTATGCTGCACTTTACGCGCTGGAAGAAGATGCAGCGCACCCGTTTGGGCCGGCCCATGTCCGAACGGCCTATTATCGGAATTTTGTTTTTATTCTTTTCTTTTCCTTTTTTTTACTTTAAATAATTTGTGACTTTAAAAAAGTTTGAAAATAAAAAATCATCATTTTTAAATAAAATATTTATAACTCATAAAATGTTTGTGGATTCAAAAAATATTTGCGACTTTGTATAATATGTTGGCTTACTCAATTGTTTTTTGCAATTTTGAAAAAAAATGTTCAGAAAATCAAAAAAATGTTCATGATTTTTTTAAGTTTGTGTATTAAAAAATGTTAGTAAAATTGAACAAAATTTTTCCAATTGAAAATTTGTTCATGAATGTAAAAATATCCTAAAAATTTAAAAACTGTTCATGACTTAGGAAATAGTTTATTTATTCGTAAATGTTCGCTGATTCGTAAAATGATCGTTAAATCAAGAAAATGTTCATTAAAGCAAAAAAAATGTTTGTAAATTTTAAAAATGGTTCCACCAATTTCCAGAAAAATGTTCGTCGACTCTAGAAAAGTTCACCAATTCAAGAAAAAATGTTAAAAAAATGTTTGCAATTTTAAATAAAATGTTTGCAAATAGTATAAACTGTTCATGAATTCAAAAATGTTCTTGATTTTAGAAAATGTTTGAAAATCTGTAAAAGTGTTCACGAATTTGAAAAATATTCACAATTTCGAATATGTGCACGAGTTTAAAAAAATGTTCATGATTTCACAAAATTGAGAGTGCTAGTGTATCTCGGTGATGCAGCAAAATGTGGTCATGGCTATTGTATATTAGGTTTTTTTTCTTCTTCCATTGCAACGCACAGGCCCTTTTGCTAGTAGATATAGATATAGATTCATTCATTATTCCTCTCTCGTTTTACTCCTTGACACGTTGTCATCATCTTTCCTCTCGTTGAGAGATAGGCCACACGAAGGAATTATAGGCCTCGCTCTTCCTAACGACGGCCACACAAAGGAATTATAGGCCACACAAAGGAATTATAGGCCTCGCTTTTCTGATGTTAGCAAAGAAATGGATATGCACACAAGAAACTCTAATGTTAGCACACCTCAGAGTGACTGGATATCTAATCTGTTCATAGTGTAGCAATTACAGCACATCGGAAAACAACTAATACTAGTAGCTTTGCAGGTTCCAAAGATTCCTACCATTTTCTAAGCTCATGGTGTGTGAATGGCGGTTCTTCAGCTGGTACCATCAGGATATCAACAAACAATGGCAGAATAACCAAAGGAAAAACTACAGCGGCGGCGACCCTATGGATGCATTATGGATGTTCCATGGTTTCAATGACGAATCTGAAAAACCACACTTGTTTTTCAGAACTCTTATTTAACCAAGGTTCGAAGCTGTCTCCACGCTCTGAAAGGTACTGTACATATCCAGGAAGATATTTGTTAAGCAAACAACAAGACACACCACCCTCTGAAAGATACATATTTGGATAGACACACCAGCGGTCGTCTGTTGTGCTGGGCAGAGCAAAACAAAACCAGATGACCATCTCGATTGATCGCAGGGAGAATGATTGTTTGTTCAGCTGGGCACTCGCAGAGTCAAAAATCCCACTTCCACAAAAGGCGTTAGTTGGCACAGTCCTGACCTGATGACCGAGAACATTAACACCGTCGACCAACGAGAACTTTCAACGGATGAAAACTAGCTATTATGCTAAAAAAAATTACTCTGCTAGTGAGCTACCACACCTTCCTGCAAGTACCACATTGACAAGCAGAGCAAGAGGTGGAACCACAAGACCGCGACGATGCAAGTGGATCAGTCAGCATAACTAGTAAACAGGCATACAGGGAGTTTGTCTTCATGAAACCAATATCTCGGTCGCAAATAGTCATGGTACCATAGGGATAGGAGTACCTGCTCGAGCTACATACCATCATAACTAATCCACTACGAGTTATAATAAACTGTTAGAACTGCTACTAAGGAAATGCAGCTCCCTGATCTCCCTTGACGACACCATTGTAGCTGACAATCCAAAAGCTTCCTGATATCCTCCTTCACATGCCATTCCTGGTTGAAGGAAACAGAGGAAGGATCAGGATAGAGTAGATGTAATTCAGCATCATAACGTTTTATTATCGTTTATCACTCAAATGCTACGTGCATTCAGAAATCAAAAGAATGGACTTGGTCCAGCAGCATAGGTTTTCTTTATCAAAAGCTATAGCCAATACAGCTTAAATGTCCTTATATTGCAGACCAACATGTTTCCATTTCAGTAAAACAAAAACCTGATCATACAAGGAGAAATGTCTGACACACAAGCACAAATTACCCACTGTTAGCTTGGAATGGCCACTTGTATTGCAACAGGAAAAAAAAATCACAGTTCATGCATAAACTCAAACATACCTGCCATGTAAAATGTACAATCCAATTGTGTTTAAGAAAAAGAATCCACTAAACAACAATCAGACAGAAAAAAACAAGTACTAACATACTAGTGCATAAGTATCAGGAAAGACAGTCACATAAGTTCAGCAAAAACAAATCTCGTAAGCTTGAGGCTCACAGTATAAAGGAAGGCAGTAGAAAATTACACAACGATTAAAGAAATGGGAAACTAAAATTACAGGATTGATTGGTTTATGATACTCCCTCCTTCCCAGAATATAAGGCACGGATTGACTTTTCTGGTCTTCGTTGCACAACTTTGACTATGATTTTTATGTATTGTATGTGTATAAAATTAGTATATATACATATGAAATAAAATTGTTTTGCAAGACAAATACGACGATGCCAGTTAT
Organism: Aegilops speltoides; assembly: GCA_021437245.1. Classification (NCBI taxonomy): domain Eukaryota; kingdom Viridiplantae; phylum Streptophyta; class Magnoliopsida; order Poales; family Poaceae; genus Aegilops; species Aegilops speltoides. Next base: position 54,062,329 of record CM038141.1, on the reverse strand, counting down.
ACATGTTGAATCCATATACTTTGATATATATTAGTGGTCAAAGTCGTGCATCAAAGACCGTAAAAAGTCAATCGCGCCTTATATTTTGGGAAGGAGGGAGTAATATTTTAGGACAATGAAGTACGGTGGTTAATCGTGATAACAAGGCTACACACGTTCAGCTCTCACACATGTTTTATACTTTTGTAGGTAGCAATAAGCAAGTAGTATTACCCGAGTACACAAGTGATTTCAGGACATCTTAAGGCAAGCATTATCTAATGTCACTTAACTAGTATTGTGATCATATGAAGTCCAAATAGCAAACCTTGCAGTAGCATCCTTCAGCAGAGGGAATATGGGTGGCCAAATCATCATAAAAGGATGGACAGCAATGAAATGCCCATTCTTTATCGGCGTCCCATGCACTTTACGCAGTGTCCTGCTCGTGACGTCCAGATGGAGTGTGCAATTAGACATTTCCAACAACACAAACTCAGCATTATCCCCCACATGGCTTAAGAAGTGAAAATCAACATCCTCATCCTCAACCGTATGATCTAGCATCCTCAAATTAGCCCACATCTGACGCAAACAAATGGTATTGACCAGCAACCAGTTGTGCCCCTTGTGGAGCCAGATACAAAGCTGAAGCTCCTTGACATGAACATGGGTGAGATATACACCGGATGCATCATCGGCTCGTGACAAGATGGTGGTATAATGGTGACACTGCACTCCCTGTGGGACCGAAATTTTGGAGAAACTTGAGGCTGGCAAATCCAAGACAATAATGTCGTCACTGAACTTGTCAGCTATATAGATTTTATTGTCAACAAGCAAAACTTTCCGTGGCAACAGCGGAAGAGGGACCTGTGTGGTAGGTGAGGTATGCATGCACCAGACACCGCGTTGCAACATATACACGCGCACCCTAAAAACTTTGTTCTCATCAACCCCCTCCACCAACATGTACACGTAGGACACGCCGCCGGCGCCATCTTCTTTGGAGAGGATTGTACTGAACATGTGGTAACTAGAGTTCTGGACGCTTGGGAGTGGTGGGAGGATGTCCATGTCTCTCCCAGAGCACAGTGGGTGGTGCACTCTATGTCTCCATAATAATCCTTCATAGCGTCCGGTCAAGACACTGCCGCGCCGGCACTCCCTGATCCATTCGTCGCCGTCGACGCCAAAGCTGTAGCTCGCCACGCGGCTGACCACGGCAGCGAGCTCTGGGGGCTGAGGCAAAATCGGGACGAAGCGTGGACAGGACGACTGTGAACACTCATCTTCGGGGGACATGGCAAAAGCCAAGGAGGCGGGGCGGGTGGCGGCGGTCAGAGATGTGGTGGTACCAGCGCTTGCAGACGAGGGAAGCACGCACGAGGGTGGTGGGGAAGTCGACACGGACGATGATCTCCCTGAGGAGGTCGTCGTCTTCGAGCACCTTGGATACCGTGGCAGGCATCGACGTCGGGGAATGCCGGTGTGATTCGCCATCCACACACGGTTTCTTCTCTGAATGGACCCTGGAAAACCGGCAGTGACAAGCAGCGTCAATGTAATGGAGCAATTTCTTCAAGTACTACAAATGTCGTTGCAACACACAGCATCCATCAATAATAAGTAAGGGATAAACAAACAAACAAACTGCGGGTGATGAAATGTGGGGATGGTCAACAGAGATGGAGAGACTGGATGTGGATTGTCTTACCGCCGGAGAATCTCCTTAGCAGAATCCATCTCCCCTCCTCAGCTGACATGTAAATGTCGGCAGGGTTTGATTAGGGAGGAAAGTTTAGCTAGCTAGGGTTTAATCCCTTGAGAGGAGAAAATAAATTGGGAGAGACGAGGAAGGAGAAAGGCTCACCTCAATAGATCGGGAGGGGGTAGAAGATCGTCGGTTGCCGCCGCCGGGGACAGGCGCCTGGGATCGCCGCCGCCGGTCGTTTCTCCGGTGGGGCGTTGTGGTGGAGGAGGGGTTGAGCCGAGCCGAGCCGAGCAAGCCGAAGATTTTTTTTAGGGGAATGTGTGAAGAAGTTTCTCTCTTTTTTTTTAGCGGAACTGTGTGAAGAAGTGGAGGCTCGCTCATCCTGACAATGGAGGCCCATCCCAGTCCGGACCACCAACTGGACACTCCATGTGGCCCATAAAGCCCATTTAAGGGATAAAGCCGGCACCCCCTTTTTTTGTGTATGAAAAGGCCTAAGCCATGTACTCCTTCCGTCCCGGTGTATAAGTCATTCGCGTAGTTCTAGATCATTGATTTGAAAAATAAAATATGTGTTATATGTCATGAAAAGTATATCACTAGATTTCTACACGGATGTAGTTTCTAAATATATATTTTTTGTCACATATAATACATATTTAGATAGTTAAATTATCGACCTAGAACTACGCGAATGACTTATACACCGAGACGAAGGTAGTATTAATCATCATCCCAGATTTGGTTTCTCGAAGGAATTATAAGGCGCATTGGCAATGGCCAGACAACTCATATCTGGGATGACAATTGGATCCCGAAGGAGGCCTCACTTCGACCTATAGTCTCACTAGTCTCTGATCCATCTACTATGGTGTCAGAACTCTTGCTGCCAGCTATGGCGACATGGAATGAAAATCTGATCCGAGCTACCTTCCTTCTGATCGATGTTGAGTCTATTCTGAAGCTTCCTGTGTGCACAAGAAATGTCAATGATTTCCGGGCTTGGCACCCGGACAGTAAGGGCCGTTTGACAGTTAGCTCAGCATACAAGTTCTTGATAACAACAAAGATTCAGAGGGGGAACTAGTTGGAAGGTCGAAGTGGTTCATCCAGTGGGGAGCGGGGAGAAAAATCTTGGACTTTGTTATGGAATTTGCCAGTCCCTTCGAAGGTGAAAGTATTCATTTGGAGGTTGACACGTCATTTTCTGCCAACCACGGATGTTCTTAAGCGCCGTAATATGTCGACCCGAGATGCATGTCCGCTTTGTGGCTGCAAGGATTCATGACGCCATGCTTTATTATCTTGCACAATGGCGAGGTGCACCTGGGCGCTTACCGAAGAGTCACTTGTTTCTAGTATGGCAGAGATTACAGAAGCTAGCGCAAGGAATTGGTTGTTTGAGATGCATGACAGGCTGGATCAGAAGAGCTTCACTCGGACGGTGGTAACATTATGGTCCATATGGTATGCTAGGAGAAAAACTATACATGAAGCTATTTTCCAGAGCCCGCACACATCTTTTCTTTTGTCAATTCTTATCTCAGTGAGTTGGAGCAACTACCAAACATGGTGACTAGCGGCCCACCGGTAGTGCAGACCACGCCTGCCTGGCAACCTCCTCCTGGCAACTTGATGAAGATTAATGTTGATGGAGCTGTGGAACGATACAAGCGAGGTGGGACGGTGGCAGCAGTTTGCGGTGACCATACTAGGGCGTTCATGGGATCATCGGTCATGATGTACTGGGGAGTTATTGATCCAGTGATGCTGGAAACTTTTGCATGCAGGGAAGGCTTGGCCCTAGCAGATGATCTGAATATCCAGAGGATGATGCTGGCGCTGGACTGCCAAAGTGTCATTAACGATACTAAATTTGGTACTGGAGGTCAGCACTCAGCAATCATCCATGAAATACAAGATCGTAGAGACAATTTCCTTTTATGTAATTTTGTGCACGAGTCTAGGAATCATAACTTTGAGGCTCACAATCTCGCCAAGCAGGCTTGTAAGCTAGGTTTAGGTCGACATGTTTGGCTGGATAGTCCCCATGACCCAAGTCATGTACCTATGAACATTGCTATTCAATAAAGTGGCGAGATTCTCTCAAAAAAATGTATTCATCATCATAAAAAATTCTTTGTCTAAAAAATATATTAATCATCTCTTTTTTGCGGGTCATGTATAAATCATCAAAGGTCCTTACAAATACATCCATACTTAAAAAAATATCATTCAAATTCTTGAGGGTGTCAAGGTCTTCTTCCTCTTGCATAGCTCGATGACATCTCTGGGCCTCCACCTCGGCGGAGCAAGCTTTTTAAACCCAGGAGCTTGTAGAAGCAGCGTCCACAAAGTCGTCGATGCAGACTAGGAGATACCGCCAACTGCGATGCACGAAAAAACTCGCCACCCTGGAGAAAGAAACCTCGATAAGAGTGTAAAAACTCTGAAGACCACAAAAACCGATCAAGTCCAGACGGCACTGAAAACCACCGTCTTGCCGCCCCAAACCAAACTCGAAGACACCCTAAAGAAAACCTTAAAAAATCGCCCATGTCGTTGCACGACAAGTTCGGATCTGATGACAAGCTCGCCACTGTCCAGGACCATGTACTGCCTTTTCTTCGATTACCTAGGTTGTCGTTGAAGATCACAGCGTTGGATGACCAATGCCGCCGTTGAGCACCTCCTGACAAAGACCGTCACCCGAGCACACCTGCATCATCCCGCAACAGCCCTCTAGCATCCCCACAAGCAAGCCACCCCCACCAGGCCTCCCCGCCAGCGCCGGCGCCGCACGGGCTTTGCCCCGCGGTGTGCCCTGGCGGTGGTGAGATGGAAAGCAGATGAGATGGCGGTAAAGCCAGCACATCTGGCATGGGAAAACAACACAACGTGCTCTCTCAACACAACCCAGCTCCATGGTCTCGCTTTTTTTTGAACCGGGCATAACCCCTTTTCATTACTTCGCATAACGGAAATGCAACAATCTGATAGCATAAAAGGAAACTAGAAAGGGGGAAACGAGTTCAAAGCATCACTGGGAACCCACAGCAAGCACTCGTCATCGAGCTGCTCATCATGGGGCGAAAACCCAGTGACACCATCGAAACTGGCAACAACTACACAGGACTCCAGGAACCAGACCACATAAAGTTTTTTAGCAACCTAGGCTAGGACACATGCTCACGCAGGGGCAAAAAAAGACGGTTATCCTACAAGAGCAGCTAGATAGCGGGGAGAGGTATGACTGCTTTAGCACCCAGGGACCAACATGCTTCAATTCTTCATCGCGCTCCCCAGTGCCGCACAGATCTGCATCATGGTCGAGGCGTTGGTCCTCAGCATCTTGGCTCCACGCTCCATCGCCTCACGATCTGAAGCGTGGTGGGTTTGGGAAATTTCTGGATAACTCTCTTCCTCTCTAGTCTGTACAATACATATACTGGTTTACATGGGCCATGTGGGCCAGATTCACACATATACAACCCAACACTCCCCCTCAAGATGGGTGATAGATATCTATCATTCCCATCTTGTCACACGCAGAATTACACTCCTTGACACTTAAACCCTTAGTTAAACAATCAACAACTTGTTCTCTAGAGCTCACATAACTTATCCTGATTATGCCATCATCTAACTTCTCCTTGATGAAGAAGCGGTCTATCTCGACATGCTTGGTTCTGTCATGCTGAACTGGATTATTAGCAATGCTGATAGCTGATTTATTATCACACCATAACCTTAGGGGATCCTTCCTTATTACCTTTAACTCAGAGAGAAGATTTCTTACCCATAACATCTCACTCAAGCCTTGTGAAATAGCTCTATATTCAGCTTCAACTGTTGATTTGGACACCACTGGCTGCTTCTTACTTCGCCATGACACCAAGTTTCCCCCAACAAACACACAATAACCAGAAGTTGATCTTCTGTCATCCAAACAACTTCCCCAGTCTACATCACATTATCCATCTATATTAAGATGCCCATTCTTCTTAAACCATAGCCCCCTTCCTGGATTACCCTTCAGATATTGGAGGATTAGATAGACAGCATCTAAGTGTCCACTCCTAGGATCATGCATGTATCTGCTCACCACACTCACTGCATATGAGATATCGGGTCGTGTATGACATAGGTAGATGAGCTTTCCAACAAGTCTCTGGTACTTCTCCTTATCCACTGGTTCCCCAGATTCAGCACATAACTTATGATTCTGGTCAATAGGTGTTGAAGCAGGCCTACACCCAAGCATGCATGTATCAATAAGCAAGTCGAGAGCATACTTCTGTTGTGACAGAACAATTCCTTTAGGGGATCTAGCAATTTCTATACCAAGAAAGTACTTCAGTTGGCCTAAGTCCTTTACCTCAAACTCCTTGCTCAGGCTCTTCTTCAGTCGTGATATTTCCACATCATCACCTCCAGTGATTATAATATCATCCACATACACCGCAAGGATTGTAATCTGACAATTTGAGTGCCGGTAGAATACTGTATGATTCCCGTTGCACTGTTTATATCCCATATTGCACACATCACGTCTGAATCTATCAAACCATGCTCGTGGAGACTATTTGAGGCCATACAAAGACTTCCTTAACTTGCATACCTTTCTTGATGTCTCGGGCTTTGAGAAACCAGGTGGAATCTCCATGTAAACTTCCTCATGTAAATCACCATGCAGGAATGCATTCTTTACATCTAACTGATGCAAAGCCCAACCAAAGTTAGTGGCACAAGAAATTAAGGTTCTCACTGTGCCCATCTTTGCGACAGGTGCGAAAGTCTCATCATAATCAATCCCGTATGTCTGACTATAGCCCCTAGCCACTAACCTTGCCTTGTATCTTTCTACCCTTCCTTCAGGAGTCTGCTTCACAGTATACACCCATTTGCAGCTAACTGGTCGTTTTCCTGCTGGAAGAGGTACAATATCCCATGTCTTGTTCTTTTCAAGTGCTCTCATTTCCTCCAACATTGCCTCGTACCACTTTGGGTCCTGCTTTGCCATTTTCCAATCTCTTGGAGTCACCACAGATTGCAATGATGTAATGAATGCTTTGTATCTCGGAGACAGAGATGTATATGATACATAATTAGCTATGTCATGCTCAAAACCATACCTCTCTGGAGGTTTTCCAGCTCCAACTCGGGTTCCTTTCCTCCAGGCAATAGGCAAGTTCATTGAATCATTTACATTAGATGGAGTTGGAGTGGCACATGTCTCACCATCAGACAATTCAACAATTTCAACACTTGTTGGAGCCTGTTGCCCCCCTCCACATGTGTGTCACTTGCTATTGGAGATTGTTGTTGTTGCTGCTCATCTTGTAGTTGCCTCCTGGTATAGACCCTTAAATTTTCTTCCTCATTTGGCTTTCTCCATTTCTCTTCAGTCATAGGTTGCCTCCTGGTATACACCCTTAGATTTTCTTCCTCTTTTGGCTTTCTCCATCTCTCTTCCCTTGCATGACATGGAATTGAACTAACCACAACTCTCAGTGGTTCATCTTCCTTTGTCCTTGGTGGTTCACTCCCGCCCTCTCGACTAGCACCACTCATGCTAGGAGAGTCGAAGTCAAATAACGAGCTGAGATCCGTTTTTTCTCCATAAAACGGTTCAGACTCCCTGAATGTCACATCCATGCTCACAAATGTTCTCTGCTCACTGGGACTCCAACACTTGTATCCCTTCTGTCCAGATGGGTAACCTATGAAGATGCACTTTACAGCTCGTGGATCCAATTTTCCCACTGAGGGTCTATGATCCCGGACAAAGCAGGTGCATCCAAATACCTTAGGAGGAACTAAGAATTTGTTCTCACCTGGTAACATCTCACATGGCGACTTCATTCCAAACACCCTTGACAGCATCCGGTTGATGAGGAATGTAGCTGTCATTACAGCCTCACTCCACGAGAATTTTGGCACGTTCATTGTATACATTAGTGATCGAGCAACCTCCAAAATATGGCGATTCTTCCTCTCAGCTACTCCGTTTTGAGGTGGTGTACCCGGACAAGATGTTTGGTGCAATATACCTTGACTTGATAGGAATGTGACAAACTCCTTATTCACATACTCTGTCCCATTATCTGTCCTGATCATCTGTATTTGTGTATTGAACTGATTTTTCACATAAGCATAGAAATACTGAAAGCATTTAAAAACCTCATCCTTATGCTTCATAAGATACACCCATGTCATACGAGTATAGCAATCAATGAATGTAACAAAGTACTTCATTCCACTTAGAGAGATAACAGGACATGTCCACACATCTGAGTGAACGAGCATAAAAGGGGAAATACTCCTAAGACCCTTACTCACATAAGATGTCCTTGTGTGTTTAGCAAACTCACATGCATCACACACAAGCTTGTTCTTATCCACCCCACACATTACATCGGGAAAGACTTTACTCATCTTCTCAAAAGACATATGTCCCATTCTACAATGGTGAAGCATTACCTTTGTTTCCTTTTCTCCCATCATTGTTGCTAACATCGTAGACACCGCATTGTTTGGTACCTCGCGATCCATGTACCATAGCCCATTACGCCTGGTTCCAGTCCCAAGCCTCTTCCCCGTTTGCCTCTCCTGAATTAGACATAAATAGCGGTCAACTATTACTCGACAATCCACATCATCAACCAAAGCACTCATTGACGTAAGATTGACTGGAAAGGCAGGAACATGCAAAACAGATGAAAGTTTAATAGATGGTGTGCATTGTATTGTGTCAATGTCTTTAATGGGCTGTGAGGTGCCATCAGCAGTTTGGATAGTCTCCTTACATGTGGGTGGATATGGAATATATGACTCAAATTCCATTGATGTGCCGGCAACATGCTTTGATGCCCCCGAATCTAATATCCAACCAGGATGTGATTTTTGTGAGAGAATAGATGCATGAGCACAATTACCTTCATCTGTAGATGCAAAGTGAGCAAAGTTGCCGTAACTACAATCCTCATGATCCTTATCACCTGTGCTTTCTGTTCTTTTCTTTGATTCTTCTTGGGTTGCGAGTGAGGATCCTTCTTCTGAGACTGCCACATTTGCCCTTTGACCACCAGAGTATCTCCGGACTCGGCCTCCCCTTAATCCACCTCAGTTATATCCTCTCCCTCTTCCACGCATGTTCCTACGTGGAGCCGTTAAAGAACGAATCAAATGACCCTTCTCACCGCAGTTGAAGCACTCTCCGCTCTTATAGTCGGTTGCTATGAAGGATGGATAAGATGGAGTCGTTGTATTGTTCTTCATCAACTTTAATCGGGCCTCCTCCTGTGCCATTGCTGCTATGGCATCCTCTAAGGTAGGTAGAGTAGGTTGATGAAATAAAGTAGCACGTCTTGCCTTAAATTCAGAGTTCAATCCTTTGAGAAACTGCATCACTCGTCTGCGTTCAATTAATTTTCTAGCAGCTGCTATGCAATCTGCATGTGGCAAATCCAGAGGATCATAGTGATCTAAATCAGCCCACAAACGCTGCAGTTCAGCAACATACTCCATCACAAAATTTTCCCCTTGTTTGAGTTCACCAACTCTCTCTTCTGTTTCAGCTATTAACATCACATTCCCTTCACCTGAGTACAGTTTTGAGAGGGTTTTCCATACCTCAGTAGCAGTTGAGATAGTCTCAACAGTTGCAGCAATGGTTGGAGACAAGGAGTTCAACAACCATGCCACTATCAAAGAGTTGGTACTGCTCCATGTCCTCCATTCTGCAGTTTTCTTGTCTCCTGGCTCCTCTGCCTCACCACTGACAAAGCCCTCAAGCCCTTTAGTCCTCAAGATGAGTAGCACCCTTCTTGACCAGCTCAAATAATTCTTAACACCTTCCAACTTAATTTCATTTGGCATCAAGTCAATTTTATGAATTGGCTCAATGTGAGGAACAATTGCATTATTTGGAGATGCTGCAGCTCCTACCTTGGCTGTTAGGAGCTCGGCCAATTTTTCAATTGCCTTCTCGAGTCCCTGATTTTCTCCCATGTCTTGACTCAAATCACATCAAGCAAGAACTTTCCTTCTTCCTTAGTACGCTATCTAGCAGCCCCTCACACAGCAGCACTGTTGGGGAACGTTGCAGAAAATTAAAATTTTTCCTACGGCTTCACCAAGATCCATCTATGAGTTCATCTAAGCAACGAGCAACGGGAGAGAGTTTGCATCTACATACCACTTGTAGATCGCGTGCGGAAGCTTGCAAGGTGATGATGGAGTCGTACTCGAACGTGATTCAGATCACCGATGTCCAAGTGCTGAACGGACAGCACCTCCGCGTTCAACACACGTGCGGGACGAGCGGCGTCTCCTCCGTCTTGATCCAGCAAGGAGGAAGGAGAGGTTGAGGAAGACAGCTCCACCGGCAAAGACGACGGCGTGGTGATGGTGGAGAAGCGATACTCGGCGAGGCTTCGCGAGCTCTTACGGAGGAGAAGTGTTGGGGAGGAGGGCTGCGCCTTGGAGATGGGTACAGCAGCCCCCTCCTCCCCCCTTATATAGGCCCCACGAGATCCAATCTCGGGGCGGCGGCTAACGGGGTGGAGTGCCCCCAAGCCGGTGGGCGCCCCACCCCTAGGGTTTCAACCCTAGGCGCGGGGTGGGCCTGAGGGCGCACCAGCCCACTATGGGCTGGTTCCTCCCACTTCAGCCCATGGGGCCCTCCGGATAGGTGGCCCCACCGGTGGACCAGGACCCTTCCGGTGGTCCGTGCTTTTACTAGGAGACCCGAAACTTTCCCGATGGCGAAACACCACTTCCTATATATTATTCTTTACCTCCGGACCCTTCCGAACTCCTCGTGACGTCCGGGATCTCATCCGGACTCAAACAACATTTGGTATTCACATACTAGTCTTCCTACTAACCCTAGCGTCACCGAACCTTAAGTGTGTAGACCCTACGGGTTCGGGAGACATCTTGAGACATGACCGAGACGACTCTCGGGCAATAACCAACAGCGGGTCTAGATACCCATGTTGGCTCCACATGCTCCTCGATGATTTCATCGGTTGAACCATGATGTCGAGGATTCGATCAAACCACATATGCAATTCCTTTGTCAATCGGTGCGTCACTTGCCCGAGACTCGATCGTCGGTATCCCAATACCTTGTTCAGTCTCGTTACGCAAGTCACTTTACTCGCATCAGTAATGCATGATCCGTGGCCAACACCTTGGTCACCTTGAGCTCATTATGATGATGCATTACCGAGTGGGCCCAGAGATACCTCTCCGTCATACGGAGTGACAAATCCTATCTCGATCCGTGTCAACCCAATGATATACTTTCGGAGATACCTGTAATGCACCTTTATAGTCACCCAGTTATGTTGTGACGTTTGATACACCCAAGGCACTCCTACGGTAACCGGGAGTTACACGATCTCATGGTCGAAGGAAGAGATACTTGACATTTGCAAAGCTTCTAGCAAACGAACTACACGATCTTTTATGCTATGCTTATGATTGGGTCTTGTCCATCACATCATTCTCCTAATGATGTGATCCCGTTATCAACGACATCCAATGTCCATAGTCAGGAAACCATGACCATCTATTGATCACAACGGGCTAGTCAACTAGAGGCTCACTAGGGACTTATTGGGGTCTAAGTGTTCACACGTGTATTACGATTTCCGGATAACACAGTTATAGCATGAACAAAAGACAATTATCATGAACATTGAAATATAATAATACTTTTATTATTGCCTCTAGGGCATATTTCCAACAGTCTCCCACTTGCACTAGAGTCACTAATCTAGTTACATTGTGATGAATCGAACACCCATAGAGTTACGGTGTTGATCATGTTTTGCACGCGAGAGAGGTTTAGTCAGCGGATCTGCGACATTCAGATCCGTGTGCACTTTGCAAATCTCTATGTCTCCATCTTGAACATTTTCACGGATGGAGTTGAAACGACGCTTGATGTGCTGGTCTTCTTGTGAAACCCGGGCTCCTTGGCAAGGGCAATAGCTCCAGTGTTGTCACGAAGAGTTTGATCGGCCCCGACGCATTGGGTATGACTCCTAGGTCGGTGATGAACTCCTTCACCCAAATCGCTTCATGCGCTGCCTCGAGGCTGCCATGTACTCCGCTTCACACGTAGATCCCGCCACGACGCTTCGCTTGCGGCGCACCAGCTCTTGCTCCACCATTCAACATATACACGTATCCGGTTTGTGACTTAGAGTCATCGGATCTGAGTCGAAGCTAAGCGTCGGCGTAACCCTTCTGACGAGCTCTTCGTCTCCTCCATAAACGAAAACATGTCCTTTGTCCTTTTCGGTACTTCAGATATTCTTGACCGCTGTCCGTGTTCCTTGCTGGGATTACTTTGGTATCTTGCAACCAAACTTACGGCAAGGTTTACATCGGTCAGTACACAGATGGCATACATAATAGATCCTATGGCTGAAGCATAGGGATGACACTCATCTCTTCTTTATCTTTTGCCGTGGTCGGTGACTGAGCTGAGCTCAATCTCACACCTTGTAACATAGGCAAGAACCCTTTCTTGGACTGATCCATTTTGAACCTCTTCAAAATCTTATCAAGGTATGTGCTTTGTGAAAGACCTATGAGGCGTCTCGATCTATCCCTATAGATCTTGATGCCTAACATATAAGCAGCTTCTCCAAGGTCCTTCATTGAAAAACACTTATTCAAGTAGGCCTTTATGCTGTCCAGAAGTTTTGTATCATTTCCCATCAAGAGTATGTCATCTACATATAATAGGAGAAATGCTACAGAGCTCCCACTCACTTTCTTGTAAACACAGGCTTCTCCATAAGTCTGCATAAACCCAAACGCTTTGATCATCTCATCAAAGCGAATGTTCCAACTCCGAGACGCTTGTACCAGTCCATAAATGGATCGCTGGAGCTTGCATACTTTGTTAGCGTTAGAGGGTCGACAAAACCTTCCGCTGCATCATATACAGCTCTTCCTTAAGATGTCCGTTAAGGAATGCCGTTTTGACGTCCATCGCCATATCTCATAATCATAGTATGCGGCAATTGCTAACATGATTCGGACGGACTTAAGCTTCGCTACGGAGAGAATGTCTCGTCGTAGTCAATCCCTTGAACTTGTCGATAACCCTTAGCGACAAGTCGAGCTTTATAGATGGTAACATTACCATCGCGTCCGTCTTCTTCTTAAAAATCCATTTGTTTTCTATCGCTCGCGATCATCGGGCAAGTCTGTCAAAGTCCATACTTTGTTTTCATACATGGATTCTATCTCGGTTTCATGGCTTCAAGCCATTTGTTGGAATCCGGGCCCGCCATCGCTTCTTCATAGTTCGAAGGTTCACCGTTGTCTAACAACATGATTTCCGGACAGGGTTGCCGTACCACTGCAGTGCGGAACGTGTCCTCGTGGACCTTCGAGTTCAAGAGTAACTTGATCCGAAGTACCTTGATCATCATCATTGTTTTCCTCTTGGTTGGTGTGGGCATCACAGAACGGTCTCTGTGCTGCACCACCTTCCGTTCGAGAGGTAGTACTTCATCGAGTTCTACTTTCCTCCCACTTACTTCTTTCGAGAGAAACTCTTTCTCGAAAGCATCCGTTCTTAGCAACAAAGACCTTGCCTTGGATCTTAAGTAGAAGGTATACCCGATAGTTTCCTTAGGGTATCCTATGAATCGCATTTTTCCGACTTGGGTTCGAGCTTTTCAGGTTGAAGTTTCTTGACATAAGCATCGCATCCCCAAACTTTTAGAAACGACAGCTTAGGTTTCTTCCCAAACCATAATTCATACGGTGTCGTCTCAGCGGATTTAGACGGTGCCCTATTTAAAGTGAATGTAGCTGTCTCTAGGCGTATCCCCAAAATGACAGCGGTAAATCGGTAAGAGACATCATAGACCGCACCATATCCAATAGAGTGCGATTACAGCGTTCGGACACACCGTTTATTTGAGGTGTTCGGTAGGCGTGAGTTGTGAAACGATTCCACATTTCTTTAAGTGTGTGCCAAATTCGTGACTTACGTATTCTCCTCCACGATCTGATCGTAGGAACTTTATCTTTCGGTCACGTTGATTCTCTACCTCACTCTGAAATTCCTTGAACTTTTCAAAGGTCTCAGACTTGTGTTTCATTAAGTAGACATACCCATATCTACTCAAGTCATCAGTGAGAGTGAGAACATAACGATATCCTCCGCGAGCCTCAACGCTCATTGGACCGCACACATTGGTATGTATGATTTCCAACAAGTTGGTTGCTCGCTCCATTGTTCCGGAGAACGGAGTCTTGGTCATTTTGCCTAAGAGGCATGGTTCGCATGTGTCAAACGATTCATAATCAAGAGACTCTAAAGTCCATCAGCATGGAGCTTCTTCATGCGCTTGACACCAATGTGACCAAGGCGGCGATGCCACAAGTATGTGGGACTATCGTTATCAACTTTACATCTTTTGGTATCCACACTATGAACATGTGTAATATTACGCTCGAGATTCATTAAGAATAAACCATTGACCATCGGAGCATGACCATAAAACATATCTCTCATATAAATCGAACAACCATTATTCTCGAGACTTAAATGAGTAGCCATCTCGTATCAAACGAGATCCGGATACAATGTTCATGCTCAAACATGGCACTAAATAACAATTATTGAGGTTCAAAACTAATCCGTAGGTAAATGTAGAGGTAGCGTGCGACGGCGATCACATCGACCACGAACCATTCCCGACGCGCGCCGTCACCTCGTCGCCCTTCGCCGATCTCCGTTTATTCCGCAGCTCTGCTGTGAGTTACAAATATGAGCAACGGCACCGTATCAAATACCGGGAGTTACTACGAGTAATGGTAAGGTACACATCAATTACATGTATATCAAATATACCTTTGGTGTTGCCGGCCTTCTTATCCGCTAAGTATTTGGGCAGTTCCGCTTCGGTGACCCTTCCCTTGCAATAAAAGCACTCGGTCTCGTGCTTGGGTCCATTCTTTGACTTCTTCCGGCAACGGGCTTACTGGCGCGGCAACATCCTTGCCGTCCTTCTTGAAGTTCTTCTTCCCTTGCCCTTCTTGAACTTAGTGGTCTTATTGACCATCAACACTTGATGTTCTTTCTTGATTTCAGCCTCTGCTGACTTGACGTGAGTACACTTCAGAATGGTCTTCACCATCCCCTGCATGTTGTAGTTCATCACAAAGCTCTTGTAGCTTGGTGGAAGCGATCGGAGGATTCTGTCAATGACCGCCTCATCCGGGAGGTTAATGTTCATTGGGTCATACGGTTGTGCAACCTGACATCTTCGTGATGTGCTCCTTGTGACGTAACTGTTTTCCTCCATCTTACAACTATAGAACTTGTCGAGACATCATATCTCTCGACCGGGCATGAGCTTGGAAAACTAGTTTCAGCTCTTGAACATCTCATATGCTCCGTGATGCTCAAAACGCTTTTGGAGCCCGGTTCTAAGCTGTAGAGCATGCCGCCTTGAATGAGGGAGTAATCATCGAGCGAGTCGCCAGACGTTCAAATCGTCTTCTGCGCTTGGGGAGAACAGTGGGTCACCTAACGGTGCTTCTAGGACATCTTGTTTCTTGGCAGCTATGAGGATGATCCTCGGGTTCGGACCCAGTCCGTATAGTTGCTGCCATCATCTTTCAGCTTGGCTTTCTCTAGGAACGTTGAAGTTCATGTTGACATTAGCGTTGGCCATTGATCTACAAGACATATTTGCAAAGGTTTTAGACTAAGTTCATGATAATAAAGTTCTAATCAAAATTATGAACTCCCACTTAGATTAGACATCCCTCTAGTCATCTAAGTGTTACACGATCCGAGTCGACTAGCGCGTGTCCGATCATCACGTGAGATGGACTAGTCATCATCGGTGAACATCTTCATGTTGATCGTATCTTCCATATGACTCGTGTTCGACCTTTCGGTCTCCGTGTTCGAGGCCATGTCCGTACATGCTAGGCTCGTCAAGTTGACCCTAAGTGTTTTCGCTGTGTAAAACTGTCTTACACCCGTTGTATGTGAACGTAAGGATCCATCACACCCGATCATCACGTGGTGCTTAGAAGCGACGAACTATAGCAACGGTGCACGCTTAGGGAGAACACTTCTTGAAATTTTATAAGGATCATCTTATTTACTACCGTCGTCTTAAGTAAACAAGATGCATAAACATAATAAACATCACATGCAATTATATAGTTGTGACATGATATGGCCAATATCATCAAGCTCCATTGATCTCCATCTTGGGCTCCATGATCATCTTGTCACCGGCTTGACACCATGATCTCCATCATCATGATCTCCATCATCGTGTCTTCATGAAGTTGTCACGCTAACGACTACTTCTACTTCTATGACTAACGCGTTTAGTAATGAAGTAAAGTAGTTTACATGGCGTTCTTCAATGACACGCAGGTCATACAAAAAATAAAGACAACTCCTATGGCTCCTGCGGTTGTCATACTAATCGACATGCAAGTCGTGAATCCTATTACAAGAACATGATCTCATACATCACAATTCATCATTCATCACAACTTCGGCCATATCACATCACATGATCAATCGCTGCAAAAACAAGTTAGGCGTCCTCTAATTATTGTTGCATCTTTTACGTGGCTGCGATTGGGTTCTAGCAAAACGTTTTCTTACCTCGAATCACCACAACGTGATTTTGTCAACTTCTATTTACCCTTCATAAGGGCCTTGTTCATCGAATCCGCTCCAACTAAAGTGGGAGAGACAGACACCGCCAGCCACCTTATGCAACTAGTGCATGTCGATCGGTGGAACCGGTCTCACGTAAGCGTGCGTGTAAGGTTGGTCCGGCCGCTTCATCCCACAATACCGTTGAGCAAGAAAAGACTAGTAGAGGCAAGTAAGATGACAAGATCAACGCCCACAACAAATTGTGTTCTACTCGTGCATTAGAGAACTACGCATAGACCTAGCTCATGATGCCACTTGTTGGGGAGCGTTGCGAAAATTAAAATTTTCCTACGGCTTCACCAAGATCCATCTATGAGTTCATCTAAGCAACAAGCAACGGAGAGAGTTTGCATCTACATACCACTTGTAGATCGCGTGCGGAAGCTTGCAAGGTGATGATGGAGTCGTACTCGAGCGTGATTCAGATCACCGATGTCCAAGTGCTGAGCGGACAGCACCTCCGCGTTCAACACACGTGCGGGACGAGCGGCGTCTCCTCCGTCTTGATCCAGCAAGGAGGAAGGAGAGGTTGAGGAAGACAGCTCCACCGGCAAGACGACGACGCGTGGTGATGGTGGAGAAGCGATACTCGGCTGTGGCTTCGCGAGCTTTTACGGAGGAGGAGAAGTGTTGGGAGGGAGGGCTGCGCCTTGGAGATGGGTACAGCAGCCCCCTCCTCCCCCTTTATATAGGCCCCACAGGGGTGGCGGCCCTGGAGATCCAATCTCCGGTGGGGGGCGGCCAAGGGGTGGAGTGCCCCAAGCCGGTGGGCGCCCCCCCCCTAGGGTTTCAACCCTAGGCGCGGGGTGGGCCTGAGGCGCACCAGCCCACTATGGGCTGGTTCCTCCCACTTCAGCCCATGGGGCCCTCCGGATAGGTGGCCCCACCGGTGGACCCAGGACCCTTCCGTGGTCCCAGACTTTACCGGAGACCCCGAAACTTTCCCGATGGCGAAACACCACTTCCTATATATTATTCTTTACCTCCGGCCCTTCCGAACTCCTCGTGACGTCAGGGATCTCATCCGGACTCGAACAACATTCGGTATTCACATACTAGTCTTCCTACTAACCCTAGCGTCACCGAACCTTAAGTGTGTAGACCCTACGGGTTCGGAGACATCTGAACATGACCGAGGCGACTCTCGGGCAATAACCAACAGCGGGTCTGATACCCATGTTGGCTCCCACATGCTCCTCGATGATTTCATCGGTTGAACCACGATGTCGAGATTCGATCAAACCACATATGCAATTCCTTTGTCAATCGATGCGTTACTTGCCCGAGACTTCGATCGTCGGTATCCCAATACCTTGTTCAGTCTCGTTACGCAAGTCACTTTACTCGCATCAGTAATGCATGATCCGTGGCCAACACCTTGGTCACCTTGAGCTCATTATGATGATGCATTACCGAGTGGGCCCAGAGATACCTCTCCGTCATGCGGAGTGACAAATCCCAGCCTCGATCCGTGTCAACCCAACAGATACTCTCGGAGATACCTAATGCACCTTTATAGTCACCCGATTACATTGTGACGTTTGATACACCCAAGGCACTCCTCGGTAACCGGAGTTACGATCTCATGGTCGAAGGAAGAGATACTTGACATTTGCAAAGCTTCTAGCAAGCGAACTACGATCTTTTATGCTATGCTTATGATTGGGTCTTGTCCATCACATCATTCTCCTAATGATGTGATCCGTTATCAACGACATCCAATGTCCATAGTCGAAACCATGACCATCTATTGATCTGCACGGCTAGTCAACTAGAGGCTCACTAGGGACTTATTGGGGTCTAAGTGTTCACACGTGTATTACGATTTCGGATAACACAGTTATAGCATGAATAAAGACAATTATCATGAACATTGAAATATAATAATACTTTTATTATTGCCTCTAGGGCATATTTCCAACAGTCTCCCACTTGCACTAGAGTCACTAATCTAGTTACATTGTGATGAATCGAACACCCATAGAGTTACGGTGTTGATCATGTTTTGCACGCGAGAGAGGTTTAGTCAGCGGATCTGCGACATTCAGATCCGTGTGCACTTTGCAAATCTCTATGTCTCCATCTTGAACATTTTCACGGATGGAGTTGAAGCGACGCTTGATGTGCTGGTCTTCTTGTGAAACACCGGCTCCTTGGCAAGGGCAATAGCTCCGGTGTTGTCACGGAAGAGTTTGATCGGCCCGACGCATTGGGTATGACTCCTAGGTCGGTGATGAACTCCTTCACCCAAATCGCTTCATCGCGCTGCCTCCGAGGCTGCCATGTACTCCGCTTCACACGTAGATCCCGCCACGGCGCTTCGCTTGCATTTGCACCACTTCTTGCTCCACCATTCAACATATACACGTATCCGGTTTGTGACTTAGAGTCATCGGATCTGAGTCGAAGCTAAGCGTCGGCGTAACCCTTCTGACGAGCTCTTCTTCTCCTCCATAAACGAAACATGTCCTTTGTCCTTTTCGGTACTTCAGGATATTCTTGACCGCTGTCCAGTGTTCCTTGCGGGATTACTTTGGTATCTTGCAACCAAACTTACGGCAAGGTTTACATCGGTGCAGTACACAGCATGGCATACATAATAGATCCTATGGCTGAAGCATAGGGATGACACTCATCTCTTCTTTATCTTTTGCCGTGGTCGGTGGTCGAGCTGAGCTCAATCTCACACCTTGTAACATAGGCAAGAACCCTTTCTTGGACTGATCCATTTTGAACCTCTTCAAAATCTTATCAAGGTATGTGCTTTGTGAAAGACCTATGAGGCGTCTCGATCTATCCCTATAGATCTTGATGCCTAACATATAAGCAGCTTCTCCAAGGTCCTTCATTGAAAACACTTATTCAAGTAGGCCTTTATGCTGTCCGAAGTTTTGTATCATTTCCCATCAAGAGTATGTCATCTACATATAATAGGAGAAATGCTACTGAGCTCCCACTCACTTTCTTGTAAACACAGGCTTCTCCATAAGTCTCAAGCATAAACCCAAACGCTTTGATCATCTCATCAAAGCGAATGTTCTAACTCGAGGCGCTTGTACCAGTCCATAAATGGATCGCTGGAGCTTGCATACTTTGTTAGCGTTACGAGGATCGACAAAACTTTCGGCTGCATCATATACAGCTCTTCCTTAAGATGTCCGTTAAGGAATGCCGTTTTGGCGTCCATCGCCATATCTCATAATCATAGTATGCGGCAATTGCTAACATGATTGAGACGGACTTAAGCTTCGCTACGGAGAGAATGTCTCGTCGTAGTCAATCCCTTGAACTTGTCGATAACCCTTAGCGACAAGTCGAGCTTTATAGATGGTAACATTACCATCGCGTCCGTCTTCTTCTTAAAAATCCATTTGTTTTCTATCGCTCGCCGATCATCGGGCAAGTCTGTCAAAGTCCATACTTTGTTTTCATACATGGATTCTATCTCGGTTTCATGGCTTCAAGCCATTTGTTGGAATCCGGGCCGCCATCGCTTCTTCATAGTTCGAAGGTTCACCGTTGTCTAACAACATGATTTCCGGGATAGGGTTGCCGTACCACTGCAGTGCGGAGCGTGTCCTCGTGGACCTTCGAGTTCAAGAGTAACTTGATCCGAAGTACCTTGATCATCATCATTGTTTTCCTCTTGGTTGGTGTGGGCATCACAGAACGGTCTCTGTCTTGCACCACCTTCCCGTTCGAGAGGTAGTACTTCATCGAGTTCTACTTTCCTCCCACTTACTTCTTTCGAGAGAAACTCTTTCTCGAGAAAGCATCCGTTCTTAGCAACAAAGACCTTGCCTTCAGATCTTAAGTAGAAGGTATACCCGACAGTTTCCTTAGGGTATCCTATGAATCGCATTTTTCCGACTTGGGTTCGAGCTTTTCGGGTTGAAGTTTCTTGACATAAGCATCGCATCCCCAAACTTTTAGAAACGACAGCTTAGGTTTCTTCCCAAACCATAATTCATACGGTGTCGTCTCAGCGGATTTAGGCGGTGCCCTATTTAAAGTGAATGTAGCTGTCTCTAGGCGTATCCCCAAAATGACAGCGGTAAATCGGTAAGAGACATCATAGACCGCACCATATCCAATAGAGTGCGATTCGACGTTCGGACACACCGTTTATTTGAGGTGTTCGGTAGCGTGAGTTGTGAAACGATTCCACATTTCTTTAAGTGTGTGCCAAATTCGTGACTTAAGTATTCTCCTCCACGATCGATCGTAGGAACTTTATCTTCGGTCCGTTGATTCTCTACCTCACTCTGAAATTCCTTGAACTTTTCAAAGGTCTCGGACTTGTGTTTCATTAAGTAGACATACCCATATCTACTCAAGTCATCGGTGAGAGTGAGAACATAACGATATCCTCCATGAGCCTCAACGCTCATTGGACCGCACACATCGGTATGTATGATTTCCAACAAGTTGGTTGCTCGCTCCATTGTTCCGGAGAACGGAGTCTTGGTCATTTGCCTAAGAGGCATGGTTAGCATGTGTCAAGCGATTCATAATCAAGAGACTCTAAAGTCCATCAGCATGGAGCTTCTTCATGCGCTTGACACCAATGTGACCAAGGCGGCGATGCCACAAGTATGTGGGACTATCGTTATCAACTTTACATCTTTTGGTATCCACACTATGAACATGTGTAATATTACGCTCGAGATTCATTAAGAATAAACCATTGACCATCGGAGCATGACCATAAAACATATCTCTCATATAAATCGAACAACCATTATTCTCAGACTTAAATGAGTAGCCATCTCGTATCAAGCGAGATCCGGATACAATGTTCATGCTCAAACATGGCACTAAATAACAATTATTGAGGTTCAAAACTAATCCGTAGGTAAATGTAGAGGTAGCGTGCGACGGCGATCACATCGACCACGGAACCATTCCCGACGCAGCGCATCGTCACCTCGTCCTTCGCCGGTCTCCGTTTATTCCGCAGCTCCTGCTGAGTTACAAATATGAGCAACGGCACGGTATCAAATACCGGGGAGTTACTACGAGTCTTGGTAAGGTACACATCAATTACATGTATATCAAATATACCTTTGGTGTTGCGGCCTTCTTATCCGCTAAGTATTTGGGCAGTTCCGCTTCGGTGACCCTTCCCTTGCAATAAAAGCACTCGGTCTCGGGCTTGGGTCCATTCTTTGACTTCTTCCGGCAGCGGGCTTCATGGCGCGGCAACATCCTTGCCGTCCTTCTTGAAGTTCTTCTTCCCTTGCCCTTCTTGAACTTAGTGGTCTTATTGACCATCAACACTTGATGTTCTTTCTTGATTTCAGCCTCTGCTGACTTCAGCATTGAGTACACTTCAGAATGGTCTTCACCATCCCACGCATGTTGTAGTTCATCACAAAGCTCTTGTAGCTTGGTGGAAGCGGCTGGAGGATTCATCGATGACCGCCTCATCTGGGAGGTTAATGTTCACTGGGTCATACGGTTGTGCAACCTGGACATCTTCGAGGATGTGCTCCTTGTGAACTGTTTTCCTCCATCTTACAAGCTGTAGAACTTGTCGGAGACATCATATCTCTCGACCGGGCATGAGCTTGGAAAACTAGTTTCAGCTCTTGAACATCTCATATGCTCCGTGATGCTCAAAACGCTTTTGGAGCCCGGTTCTAAGCTGTAGAGCATGCCGCCTTGAATGAGGGAGTAATCATCGAGCGAGTCGCGCAGACGTTCAAATCGTCTTGCAGTTGGGGGAGAACAGTGGGTCACCTAACGGTGCTTCTAGGACATCTTGTTTCTTGGCAGCTATGAGGATGATCCTCGGGTTCGGACCCGATCCGTATAGTTGCTGCCATCATCTTTCACTTGGTTTTCTCTAGGAGCGCGTTGAAGTTCATGTTGACATTAGCGTTGGCCATTGATCTACAAGACATATTTGCAAAGGTTTTAGACTAAGTTCATGATAATAAAGTTCTAATCAAAATTATGAACTCCCACTTAGATTAGACATCCCTCTAGTCATCTAAGTGTTACGATCCGAGTCGACTAGCGCGTGTCCGATCATCACGTGAGACGGACTAGTCATCATCGGTGAACATCTTCATGTTGATCGTATCTTCCATATGACTCGTGTTCGACCTTTCGGTCTCCGTGTTCGAGGCCATGTCTGTACATGCTAGGCTCGTCAAGTTGACCCTAAGTGTTTTATTTGTGTAAAACTGTCTTACACCGTTGTATGTGAGCGTAAGGATCCATCACACCGATCATCACGTGGTGCTTAGAAGCGACGAACTGTAGCAACGGTGCACAGTTAGGGAGAACACTTCTTGAAATTTTGTAAGGATCATCTTATTTACTACCGTCGTCTTAAGTAAACAAGATGCATAAACATAATAAACATCACATGCAATTATATAGTTGTGACATGATATGGCCAATATCATCAAGCTCCATTGATCTCCATCTTGGGCTCCATGATCATCTTGTCACCGGCTTGACACCATGATCTCCATCATCATGATCTCCATCATCGTGTCTTCATGAAGTTGTCACGCCAACGACTACTTCTACTTCTATGACTAACGCGTTTAGTAATGAAGTAAAGTAGTTTACATGGCGTTCTTCAATGACACGCAGGTCATACAAAAATAAAGACAACTCCTATGGCTCATGCGGTTGTCATACTAATCGACATGCAAGTCGTGAATCCTATTACAAGAACATGATCTCATACATCACAATTCATCATTCATCACAACTTCGGCCATATCACATCACATGATCAATCGCTGCAAAAACAAGTTAGGCGTCCTCTAATTGTTGTTGCATCTTTTACGTAGCTGCGATTGGGTTCTAGCAAACGTTTTTCTTACCTCGAATCACCACAACGTGATTTTGTCAACTTCTATTTACCCTTCATAAGGGCCTTGTTCATCGAATCCGCTCCAACTAAAGTGGGAGAGCGGACACCCGCCAGCCACCTTATGCAACTAGTGCATGTCGATCGGTGGAACCGGTCTCACGTAAGCGTCGTGTAAGGTTGGTCCGGGCCGCTTCATCCCACAATACCGTTGAGCAAGAAAAGACTAGTAGAGGCAAGTAAGATGACAAGATCAGCGCCCACAACAAATTGTGTTCTACTCGTGCATTAGAGAACTACGCATAGACCTAGCTCATGATGCCCTTTGTTGGGGAGCGTTGCGAGAAAATTAAAATTTTTCCTACGGCTTCACCAAGATCCATCTATGAGTTCATCTAAGCAACGAGCAGCGGAGAGAGTTTGCATCTACATACCACTTGTAGATCGCGTGCGAAGCTTGCAAGGTGATGATGGAGTCGTACTCGAGCGTGATTCAGATCACCGATGTCCAAGTGCTGAGCGGACAGCACCTCCGCGTTCAACACACGTGTCGGGAATGACGGCGTCTCCTCCGTCTTGATCCAGCAAGGAGGAAGGAGAGGTTGAGGAAGACAGCTCCACCGGCGGCCGGACGGCGTGGTGATGGTGGAGAAGCGATACTCAAGCGAGGGCTTCGCCGAGCTCTTCGGAGGAGGAGAAGTGTTGGGTGTTGGAAATATGCCTAGAGGCAATAATAAAAGTATTATTATATTTCAATGTTCATGATAATTGTCTTTTGTTCATGCTATAAGCGTGTTATCCGGAAATCGTAATACATGTGTGAACACTTAGACCCCAATATGTCCCTAGTGAGCCTCTAGTTGACTAGCCGTTGTGATCAATAGATGGTCATGGTTTCCTGACTATGGACATTGGATGTCGTTGATAACGGGATCACATCATTAGGAGAATGATGTGATGGACAAGACAATCATAAGCATAGCATAAAAGATCGTATAGTTAGTTTGCTAGAAGCTTTGCCAATGTCAAGTATCTATTCCTTCGACCATGAGATCGTGTAACTCCGGTTACCGTAGGAGTGCCTTGGGTGTATCAAGCGTCCTGGCGTGGCGGGTGACTATAAAGGTGCATTACGGTATCTCCGAAAGTATCTGTTGGGTTGACACGGATCGAGACTGGGATTTGTCACTCCGTATGACGGAGAGGTATCTCTGGGCCCACTCGGTAATGCATCATCATAATGAGCTCAATGTGACCAATGTGTTGGTCACGGGATCATCATTCTGATGCGAGTAAAGTGACTTGCGATAACGAGGCTGAACAAGGTATTGGGATACCGGCGATCAAGTCTCGGGCAAATAACGTACCGATTGACAAAGGAATTGCATACGGGTTTGATCGAATCCTCGACATCGTGGTTCAACCGATGAAATCATCGAGGAGCATGTAGGAGCCAACATGGGTATCGGATCCGCTGTTGGTTATTGCCGAGAGTCGTCTCGGTCATGTCTGCGTGTCTCCCGAACCCGTAGGGTCTACACATAAGGTTCGGTGGCGCTAGGGTTAGTAGGAAGACTAGTATGTGAATACGAATGTTGTTGAGTCCGGATGAGATCCGGACGTCACGAGGAGTTCGGAAGGGTCGGAGGTAAAGAATAATATATAGGAAGTGGTGTTTGACCATCGGGAAAGTTTGGGGTTCTGGGCAAAATCAGGGACCACGGAAGGTCGAGGGTCCACCGGTGGGGCCACCCATCCGGAGGGCCCCATGGGCCATAGGGAAGGAACCAGCCCACGGGGGCTGGTGCGCCCCTAGGCCCACCCCTAGCGCCTAGGGTTGAAACCCTAGGGGTGAAGCGCCCCCCGGCAGGGGCACTCCACCCCCGCCGCCCCCAGGAGATTGGATCTCAGGGGCAGCCCTACAGGGCCTATATAAGAGGGGGGGGGGCTGCTGTACACATCTCCCAAGGCGCAGCCCTCCCTCCCAACACATCTCCTCCTCCGTAGAGCTCGTGAAGCCACAGCCGAATCTTGCTTCACCACCATTACCACGCCGTCGTCTTTGGGGTGGTGCTGTCTTCCTCAACCTCTCCTTCCCCTTGCTGGATCAAGAAGGAGGAGCGTCGCTCGTCCCGTCGTGTGTTGAGCGGAGGTGCTGTCCGTTCAGCACTTGGCATCGGTGATCTGAATCACGTTGAGTCGACTCCATCATCACCAAGCAAGCTTCATACGCGATCTACAAGTGGTATGTAGATGCAAACTCTCTCCGTTCCTCGTTGCTTAGATGAACTCATAGATGGATCTTGGTGAAACCGTAGGAAAAATTTTAATTTTCTGCAGCGTTCCCCAGCAGTGGTATCGAGCTAGGTCTGTCGTAGTTCTCTATTGCACGAGTAGAACACAAATTTGTTGTGGGCGTTGATCTTGTCATCTTACTTGCCCTACTAGTCTTTTCTTGCTCAGCGGTATTGTGGGATGAAGCGGCCGGACCAACCTTACGTGCGCTTCGTGAGACCGGTTCCACCGGTGACATGCACTAGTTGCATAAGGTGGCTGGCGGGTGTCTGTCTCTCCACTTTAGTTGCAGCGGATTCGATGAACAGGGCCCTTATGAAGGGTAAATAGAAGTTGACAAAATCACGTTGTGGTGATTAAGTAGGTAAGAAAACGTTCTTGCTAGAACCCAATCGCAGCCACGTAAAGATGCAACAACAACTGAGGGCGTCTAACTTGTTTTTGCAGCGATTGATCATGTGATGTGATATGGCGAAAGTTGTGATGAATGATGAATTGTGATGTATGAGATCATGTTCTTGTAATAGGATTCACGACTTGCATGTCGATGAGTATGACAACGGCGAGAAGCCATAGGAGTTGTCTTTATTTTTGTATGACCTGCGTGTCATTGAAGAGCGCCATGTAAACTACTTTACTTCATTACTAAGCGCGTTAGTCATAGAAGTAGAAGTAGTCGTTAGGCGTGACAACTTCATGAAGACACGATGATGGAGATCATGATGATGGAGATCATGGTGTCAAGCGGTGACAAGATGATCATGGAGCCCGAAGATGGACATCAATGGAGCTTGATGATATTGGCCATATCATGTCACAATTATATAATTGCATGTGATGTTTATTATGTTTATGCATCTTGTTTACTTAGGGCGGACGGTAGTAAATAAGATGATCCCTTATAAAATTTCAAGAAGTGTTCTCCCTAAGCGTGCACCGTTGCTACGGTTAAATGCGTTTCTAAGCACCACGTGATGATCGGGTGTGATGGATCCTTACGTTCACATACAGCGGGTGTAAGACAGGTTTTACAGGCGAAAACACTTAGGGATAACCAGCGAGCCTAGCATGTGCGGACATGGCCTCGGAACACGGAGACCGAAAGGTCGAACACGAGTCGTATGAAAGATCGATCAACATGAAGATGTTCACCGATGATGACTAGTCCGTCTCACGTGATGATCGGACACGGGCTGGTCGACTCGGATCGTGTAACACTTAGATGACTAGAGGATGTCTAATCTAAGTGGGAGTTCATAATTTTGATTAGAACTTTATTATCATGAACTTAGTCTAAAACCTTTGCAAATATGTCTTGTAGATCAATGGCCAGCGCTAAACATGAACTTCAGCGTTCCTAGAAAACCAAGCTGAAAGATGATGGCGGCAACTATCTGGGATTGGGTCCGGAACACGAGATCATCCTCATAGCTGCCAAGAAAGCAGTATGTCCTAGAAGCACCGTTAGGTGACCCACTGTTCTCCGGCCTTTGCAAAGGCGATTTGAGCGTCTGGCGGACTCGTTCGATGATTACTCCCTCGTTCAATGCGGCATGCTCTACAGCTTAGAACCGGGGCTCCAAAAGCGTTTTGAGCATCACGGAGCATATGAGATGTTGAAGAGCTGAAACTAGTTTTCAAGCTCATGCCGGTCGAGAGATATGATGTCTCGACAAGTTCTCTGATTGTAAGATGGAGAAAACAGTTACATCGGTGAGCACATCTGAAGATATGCGGGTTGCACTTCGTATGACCCAGATTGAACATAAACCTCCCGGATAGGGCGGTCATTGTGAGAATCCTCGATCGCTCCCACCAAGCTACAAGAGCTTTGTGATGAACTACAACATGCGGGGATGGTAAAGACCATTCTGAAGTGTTCTCGATCTTTGAAGTCGTGAGAGGCTGAAATCAGAAAGAACATCAAGTGTTGATGGTCAATAAGACCACTAAGTTCAAGAAGGGCAAGGGTAAAAAGAACTTCAAGAAGGGCGGCAAGGATGTTGCGCGCCGATAAGCCGATTCTTGGAAGAAGTCAAAGAATGGACCCAAGCACGAGGCCGAGTGCTTTTATTGCAAGGGAAGGGTCCTTTGAGCGGAACTGCCCCAAATACTTAGCGGATAAGAAGGCCGGCAACACCAAAGGTATATTTGATATACATGTAATTGATGTGTACCTTACCGATTACTCGTAGTAACTCACAGGTATTTGATACGGTGCCGTTGCTCATATTTGTAACTCACAATGAGAGCTGCGGAATAAGCGGAGAGGGCGAAGGGCGAGGTGACGATCTTGGCGTCGGGAATGGTTCGAGTCGATGTGATCGCCGTCGACCGCTGCCTCTACATTTACCTCTGGGATTAGTTTTAAACCTCAATAATTGTTATTTAGTGCCAAGTTTGAGCATGAACATTGTATCTGGATCTCGTTTGATCTGAGATGGCTACTCATTTAAGTCTGAGAATAATGGTTGTTCGATTTATATGAGAGATATGTTTTATGGTCATGCTCCGATGGTCAATGGTTTATTCTTAATGAATCTCGGCGTAATATTACACATGTTCATAGTGTGGATGCGAAAAGATGTAAAGTTGATAACGATAGTCCCACATACTTGTGCACTTTGCCGCCTTGGTCACATTGGTGTCAAGCGCATGAAGAAGCTCCATCTTGATGGACTTTTAGAGTCTCTTGATTATGAATCGTTTGACACATGCGAACCTTGCCTCTTGGGCAAAATGACCAAGACTCCGTTCTCGGAACAATGGGCGAGCAACCAACTTGTTGGAAATCATACATACCGATGTATGCGGTCCAATGGCGTTGAGGCTCATGGAGGATATCGTTATGTTCTCACTCTCACTGATGACTTAAGTAGATATGGGTATGTCTACTTAATGAAACACAAATCTGAGACCTTTGAAAAGTTCAAGGAATTTCAGAGTGAGGTGGAGAATCAGCGTGACGAAAGATAAAGTTCCTCTGATCGGATCGTGGAGGAGAATATTTAAGTCACGAATTTGGCACACACTTAAGAAAATGTGGAATCGTTTCACAACTCACGCCGCTGGAACACCTCGGTGAAAGCGGTGTGTCGAGCGTCGTGTCGCACTCTATTGGATATGGTGCGGTCTATGATGTCTCTTACCGATTTACCTTTGTCATTTTGGGGATCGCTCTAGAGGCAGCAACATTCACTTTAAATAGGGCACCGTCTAAATCCGTTGAGGCGACACCGTATGAATTATGGTTTGGGAAGAAACCTAAGGTATGCGTTTCTAAAAGTTTGGGGATCGATGCTTATGTCAAGAAACTTCAACTGAAAAGCTCGAACCCAAATCGGAAAAATCGTATTCATAGGATACCCTAAGGAAGCTATCGGGTATACCTTCTACTTAAGATCCGAAGGCAAAGTCTTTGTTGCCAAGCGGATGCTTTCTAGAGAAAGAGTTTCTCTCGAAAGAAGTAAGTGGGAGGAAAGTAGAACTTCGATGAAGTACTACCTCTCGAGCGGGAAAGTGGTGCAGCGAGAAACCGTTCTGTAATGCCCACACCCTTGAAGAAAATCATTGATGATGATCAAGATACTTGGATCAAGTTACTCTTGAACCCGAAGGTCCACAAGGACACGTTCCGCACGAGTGAATGCGGCAACCTGTCATGGAAATCATGTTGCTAGACAACAATGAACCTTGAACTATGAAGAAGCAATGGCGGGCCGGATTCCAACAAATGGCTTGAGGCCATGAAATCCGAGATAGAATCCATGTATGAAAACAAAGTATGGACTTTGTGAGACTTGCCGATGATCGTGGCGATAGAAAACAAATGGATTTTTAAGAAGAAGGCGGACGCGGATGGTAATGTTACCATATATAAAGCTCGACTTGTCGCTAAGGGTTATCGACAAGTTCAAGGGATTGACTTCTGACGAGACATTCTCTCCGTGGCGAAGCTTAAGTCCGTCCGAATCATGTTAGCAATTGCCGCATACTATGATTATGAGATATGGCGGATGGACGTCAAAGCGGCATTCCTTAGCGGACATCTTAAGGAAGAGCTGTATATGATGCAGCGGAAGGTTTTGTCGATCCTCGAGCGCTAACAAAGTATGCAAGCTCCAGCGATCCATTTATGGACTGGTGCAAGCATCTCGGAGTTGGAACATTACGCTTTGATGAGATGATCAAAGCGTTTGGGTTCTGTGAGACTTATGGAGAAGCTGCGTTTACAAGAAAGTGAGTGGGAGCTCTGTAGCATTTCTCCTATTATATGTAGATGACATACTCTTGATGGGAAATGATACAAAACTTCTGGACAGCATTAAGGCCTACTTGAACAAGTGTTTTTCAATGAAGGACCTTGGAGAAGCTGCTTATATATTAGGCATCAAGATCTATAGAGATAGATCGAGACGCCTCATAGGTCTTTCACAAAGCACATACCTTGATAAGATTTTGAAGAGGTTCAAAATGGATCAGTCAAGAAGGGTTCTTGCCTATGTTACAAGGTGTGAAATTGAGCTCAGCTCGATCACCGACCATGACAAAAGATAAAGAAGAGATGAGTGTCATCCCTATGCTTCAGCCATAGGATCTATTATGTATGCCATCTTTGTGTACGGACCGATGTAAACCTTGCCGTAAGTTTGGTTGCAAGATACCAAAGTAATCCCGGCAAGGAACAACTTGGACAGCGGTCAAGAATATCTGAAGTACACGAAAGGACAAAGGACATGTTTCTCGTTTATGGAGGAGCGAAGAGCTAAATCGTAAAGGGTTACGTCGGCGCTAACCCGACTCGGATCTGGATGACTCTAAGTCACAAACCGGATCGTGTATATGTTGAATGGTGGAAGCGATGGTAGTGCAGGTTGCAAGCGAAGCGTCGTGGCGGGATCTCGTGTGAGCGGAGTACATGGCAGCCTCGGAGGCGGCGCATGAAGCAATTTGGGTGAAGGAGTTCATCACCGACCTAGAGTCATACCCAATGCGTCGGGGCGATCAAACTCTTCTGTGACAACACTGGAGCTATTGCCCTTGCCAAGGAGCCGGGTTTCACAAGAAGACCGAGCACATCAGCGTCGTTTCAACTCCATCCGTGAAAATGTTCAAGATGGAGACATAGAGATTTGCAAAGTGCACACGGATCTGAATGTCGCGAGATCCGTTGACTAAACTTCTCTCGCGTGCAAAACATGATCAACACGAGAACTCTATGGGTGTTAGATTCATCACAATGTAACTAGATTAGTGACTCTAGTGCAAGTGGGAGGCTGTTGGAAATATGCCCTAGAGGCAATAATAAAAGTATTATTATATTTCAATGTTCATGATAATTGTCTTTTGTTCATGCTATAAGCTGTGTTATCAGGAAATCGTAATACATGTGTGAACACTTAGACCCCAATATGTCCTAGTGAGCCTCTAGTTGACTAGCCGTTGTGATCAATAGATGGTCATGGTTTCGACTATGGACATTGGATGTAGTTGATAACGGGATCACATCATTAGGAGAATGATGTGATGGACAAGACAATCATAAGCATAGCATAAAAGATCGTATAGTTAGTTTGCTAGAAGCTTTGCCAATGTCAAGTATCTATTCCTTCGACCATGAGATCGTGTAACTCCGGTTACCGTAGGAGTGCCTTGGGTGTATCAAGCGTCTGGCGTGGCTGGGTGACTATAAAGGTGCATTACGGTATCTCCGAAAGTATCTGTTGGGTTGACACGGATCGAGGCGGGATTTGTCACTCCGTATGGCGGAGAGGTATCTCTGGGCCCACTTTCGGTAATGCATCATCATAATGAGCTCAATGTGACCAATGTGTTGGTCACGGGATCATCATTCTGATGCGAGTAAAGTGACTTGCGATAACGAGGCCGAACAAGGTATTGGGATACCGGCGATCAAGTCTCGGGCAAATAACGTCCGATTGACAAAGGAATTGCATACGAGGGTTTGATCGAATCCTCGACATCGTGGTTCAACCGATGAAATCATCGAGGAGCATGTAGGGAGCCAACATGGGTATCGGATCCGCTGTTGGTTATTGCCGAGAGTCGTCTCGGTCATGTCTGCGTGTCTCCGAACCGTAGGGTCTACACATAAGGTTCGGTGGCGCTAGGGTTAGTAGGAAGACTAGTATGTGAATACCGAATGTTGTTGAGTCCGGATGAGATCCGGACGTCACGAGGAGTTCGGAAGGTCCGAGGTAAAGAATAATATATAGGAAGTGGTGTTTCGCCATCGGGAAAGTTTAGGGGTTCTGCGGCAAAATCTGGGACCACCGGAAGGTCCTGGGTCCACCGGTGGGGCCACCCATCCGGAGGGCCCCATGGGCCATAGGGGAAGGAACCAGCCCACAGGGGCTGGTGCGCCCCAGGCCCACCTCGCGCCTAGGGTTGAAACCCTAGGGGTGAGGGCCCCACCGGCTTGGGGCACTCCACCCCACAGCCGCCGCCCCCTGGAGATTGGATCTCGGGGGCCGCCACAGGGGCCTATATAAAGAGGGGGAGGGGGCTGCTGTACACATCTCCCAAGGCGCAGCCCTCCCTCCCAACACATCTCCTCCTCCGTAGAGCTCGTGAAGCCTCAGCCGAGTCTTGCTTCACCACCATTACCACGCCGTCGTCACGCCGGTGGTCTTGTCTTCCTCAACCTCTCCTTCCCCTTGCTGGATCAAGAAGGAGGAGACGTCGCTCGTCCCGTCACGTGTGTTGAGCGCGGAGGTGCTGTCCGTTCAGCACTTGGCATCGGTGATCTGAATCACGTTCGAGTGCGACTCCATCATCACCAAGCAAGCTTCATACTGCGATCTACAAGTGGTATGTAGATGCAAACTCTCTCCTGTTCCTCGTTGCTTAGATGAACTCATAGATGGATCTTGGTGAAACCGTAGGAAAAATTTTAATTTTCTCAACGTTCCCCAACATTGGGAGGGAGGGCTGCGCCTTGGAGATGGGTGCAGCAGCCCCCTCCCTCCCCCTTTATATAGGCCCCACAGTGGCGGCCCTGAGATCAATCTCCGGGGGGCGGCGGCCAAGGGGTGGAGTGCCCCCAAGCCGGTGGGCGCCCCCCCCCCTAGGGTTTCAACCCTAGGCGCGAGGGGTGGGCCTAGGGGCGCACCAGCCCACTATGGGCTGGTTCCTCCCACTTCAGCCCATGGGGCCCTCCGGATAGGTGGCCCCACTGGTGGACCCGGGACCCTTCCGGTGGTCCGGTACTTTTACCGGAGACCCCAAACTTTCCCGATGGCGAAACACCACTTCCTATATATTATTCTTTACCTCCGGCCCTTCCGAACTCCTCGTGACGTCAGGGATCTCATCCGGACTCAACAACATTCGGTATTCACATACTAGTCTTCCTACTAACCCTAGCGTCACCGAACCTTAAGTGTGTAGACCCTACGGGTTCGGGAGACATCTGAACATGACCGAGACGACTCTCGGGCAATAACCAACAGCGGGTCTGGATACCCATGTTGGCTCCCACATGCTCCTCGATGATTTCATCGGTTGAACCACGATGTCGAGGATTCGATCAAACCTCATATGCAATTCCTTTGTCAATCGATGCGTTACTTGCCCGAGACTTCGATCGTCGGTATCCCAATACCTTGTTCAGGTCTCGTTATCGGCAAGTCACTTTACTCGCATCAGTAATGCATGATCCCGTGGCAACACCTTGGTCACCTTGAGCTCATTATGATGATGCATTACCGAGTGGGCCTAGAGATACCTCTCCGTCATACGGAGTGACAAATCCCGCCTCGATCCGTGTCAACCCAATGATACTTTCGGAGATACCTGTAATGCACCTTTATAGTCACCCGATTCGTTGTGACGTTTGATACACCCAAGGCACTCCTACGGTAACCGGGAGTTACACGATCTCATGGTCGAAGGAAGAGATACTTGACATTTGCAAAGCTTCTAGCAAACGAACTACATGATCTTTTATGCTATGCTTATGATTGGGTCTTGTCCATCACATCATTCTCCTAATGATGTGATCCCGTTATCAACGACATCCAATGTCCATAGTCAGGAAACCATGACCATCTATTGATCACAACGGGCTAGTCAACTAGAGGCTCACTAGGGACTTATTGGGGTCTAAGTGTTCACACGTGTATTACGATTTCCGGATAACACAGTTATAGCATGAACAAAAGACAATTATCATGAACATTGAAATATAATAATACTTTTATTATTGCCTCTAGGGCATATTTCCAACAGTCTCCCACTTGCACTAGAGTCACTAATCTAGTTACATTGTGATGAATCGAACACCCATAGAGTTACGGTGTTGATCATGTTTTGCACGCGAGAGAGGTTTAGTCAGCGGATCTGCGACATTCAGATCCGTGTGCACTTTGCAAATCTCTATGTCTCCATCTTGAACATTTTCACGGATGGAGTTGAAACGACGCTTGATGTGCTGGTCTTCTTGTGAAACCTGGGCTCCTTGGCAAGGGCAATAGCTCCAGTGTTGTCACGAAGAGTTTGATCGGCCCCGACGCATTGGGTATGACTCCTAGGTCGGTGATGAACTCCTTCACCCAAATCGCTTCATGCGCTGCCTCCGAGGCTGCCATGTACTCCGCTTCACACGTAGATCCCGCCACGACGCTTCGCTTGCACTGCACCAGCTTCTTGCTCCACCATTCAACATATACACGTATCCGGTTTGTGACTTAGAGTCATCCAGATCTGAGTCGAAGCTAGCGTCGGCGTAACCCTTTACTGACGAGCTCTTCGTCTCCTCCATAAACGAAAACATGTCCTTTGTCCTTTTCGGTGCTTCAGATATTCTTGACCGCTGTCCAGTGTTCCTTGCGGGATTACTTTGGTATCTTGCAACCAAACTTACGGCAAGGTTTACATCGGTCCAGTACACAGCATGGCATACATAATAGATCCTATGGCTGAAGCATAGGGATGACACTCATCTCTTCTTTATCTTTTGACGTGGTCGGTGACTGAGCTGAGCTCAATCTCACACCTTGTAACATAGGCAAGAACCCTTTCTTGGACTGATCCATTTTGAACCTCTTCAAAATCTTATCAAGGTATGTGCTTTGTGAAAGACCTATGAGGCGTCTCGATCTATCCCTATAGATCTTGATGCCTAACATATAAGCAGCTTCTCCAAGGTCCTTCATTGAAAAACACTTATTCAAGTAGGCCTTTATGCTGTCCAGAAGTTTTGTATCATTTCCCATCAAGAGTATGTCATCTACATATAATAGGAGAAATGCTACAGAGCTCCCACTCACTTTCTTGTAAACACAGGCTTCTCCATAAGTCTGCATAAACCCAAACGCTTTGATCATCTCATCAAAGCGAATGTTCCAACTCCGAGACGCTTGTACCAGTCCATAAATGGATCGCTGGAGCTTGCATACTTTGTTAGCGTTCTGAGGGTCGACAAAACCTTCCGGCTGCATCATATACAGCTCTTCCTTAAGATGTCCGTTAAGGAATGCCGTTTTGACGTCCATCTGCCATATCTCATAATCATAGTATGCGGCAATTGCTAACATGATTCGGACGGACTTAAGCTTCGCTACGGGAGAGAATGTCTCGTCGTAGTCAATCCCTTGAACTTGTCGATAACCCTTAGCGACAAGTCGAGCTTTATAGATGGTAACATTACCATCCGCGTCCGTCTTCTTCTTAAAAATCCATTTGTTTTCTATCGCTCGCCGATCATCGGGCAAGTCTGTCAAAGTCCATACTTTGTTTTCATACATGGATTCTATCTCGGATTTCATGGCTTCAAGCCATTTGTTGGAATCCGGGCCCGCCATCGCTTCTTCATAGTTCGAAGGTTCACCGTTGTCTAACAACATGATTTCCAGGACAGGGTTGCCGTACCACTCTGGTGCGGAACGTGTCCTCGTGGACCTTCGAAGTTCAGTAGTAACTTGATCCGAAGTACCTTGATCATCATCACTGTTTTCCTCTTCAGTTGGTGTGGGCATCACAGGAACGGTCTCCTGTGCTGCACCACCTTCCCGTTCGAGAGGTAGTACTTCATCGAGTTCTACTTTCCTCCCACTTACTTCTTTCGAGAGAAACTCTTTCTCGTAAAGCATCCGTTCTTAGCAACAAAGACCTTGCCTTCAGATCTTAAGTAGAAGGTATACCCGACAGGTTTCCTTAGGGTATCCTATGAATACGCATTTTTCCGACTTGGGTTCGAGCTTTTCAGGTTGAAGTTTCTTGACATAAGCATCGCATCCCCAAACTTTTAGAAACGACACTTAGGTTTCTTCCCAAACCATAATTCATACGGTGTCGTCTCAGCGGATTTAGACGGTGCCCTATTTAAAGTGAATGTAGCTGTCTCTAGGCGTATCCCCAAAATGACAGCGGTAAATCGGTAAGAGACATCATAGACCGCACCATATCCAATAGAGTGCGATTACGACGTTCGGACACACCGTTTCGCTGAGGTGTTCCAGGCGGCGTGAGTTGTGAAACGATTCCACATTTCTTTAAGTGTGTGCCAAATTCGTGACTTAAGTATTCTCCTCCACGATCTGATTGTAGGAACTTTATCTTTCGGTCACGTTGATTCTCTACCTCACTCTGAAATTCCTTGAACTTTTCAAAGGTCTCAGACTTGTGTTTCATTAAGTAGACATACCCATATCTACTCAAGTCATCGGAGAGTGAGAACATAACGATATCCTCCATGAGCCTCAACGCTCATTGGACCGCACACATCGGTATGTATGATTTCCAACAAGTTGGTTGCTCGCTCCATTGTTCCGAGAACGGAGTCTTGGTCATTTTGCCTAAGAGGCATGGTTCGCATGTGTCAAGCGATTCATAATCAAGAGACTCTAAAGTCCATCAGCATGGAGCTTCTTCATGCGCTTGACACCAATGTGACCAAGGCGGCGATGCCACAAGTATGTGGGACTATCGTTATCAACTTTACATCTTTTGGTATCCACACTATGAACATGTGTAATATTACGCTCGAGATTCATTAAGAATAAACCATTGACCATCGAAGCATGACCATAAAACATATCTCTCATATAAATCGAACAACCATTATTCTCAGACTTAAATGAGTAGCCATCTCGTATCAAACGAGATCCAGATACAATGTTCATGCTCAAACATGGCACTAAATAACAATTATTGAGGTTCAAAACTAATCCCGTAGGTAAATGTAGAGGTAGCGTGCCGACGGCGATCACATCGACCTCGGAACCATTCCCGACGCGCCGTCACCTCGTCCTTCGCCGATCTCCGTTTATTCCGCAGCTCTGCTGTGAGTTACAAATATGAGCAACGGCACGGTATCAAATACCGGGAGTTACTACGAGTCTTGGTAAGGTACACATCAATTACATGTATATCAAATATACCTTTGGTGTTGCGGCCTTCTTATCCGCTAAGTATTTGGGCAGTTCCGCTTCGGTGACCCTTCCCTTGCAATAAAAGCACTCGATCTCGGGCTTGGGTCCATTCTTTGACTTCTTCCCGACAGCGGCTTACGGGCGCGGCAACATCCTTGCTGTCCTTCTTGAAGTTCTTCTTCCCTTGCCCTTCTTGAACTTAGTGGTCTTATTGACCATCAACACTTGATGTTCTTTCTTGA
Source organism: Aegilops speltoides (assembly GCA_021437245.1). NCBI lineage: Eukaryota > Viridiplantae > Streptophyta > Magnoliopsida > Poales > Poaceae > Aegilops > Aegilops speltoides. Next base: position 54,025,137 of record CM038141.1, on the reverse strand, counting down.
TTTCAGCCTCTGCGACTTGACGTTGAGTACACTTCAGAATGGTCTTCACCATCCCCTGCATGTTGTAGTTCATCACAAAGCTCTTGTAGCTTGGTGGAAGCGATCGGAGGATTCTCAAATGACCGCCTCATCCGGGAGGTTAATGTTCACCGGGTCATACGGTTGTGCAACCTGACATCTTCGGATGTGCTCACCGTGAAACTGTTTTCCTCCATCTTACAAGCTGTAGAACTTGTCGAGACATCATATCTCTCGACCGGGCATGAGCTTGGAAAACTAGTTTCAGCTCTTGAACATCTCATATGCTCCGTGATGCTCAAAACGCTTTTGGAGCCCGGTTCTAAGCTGTAGAGCATGCCGCTTGAATGAGGGAGTAATCATCGAGCGAGTCGCCAGACGTTCAAATCGTCTTGCAGTTGGGGGAGAACAGTGGGTCACCTAACGGTGCTTCTAGGACATCTTGTTTCTTGGCAGCTATGAGGATGATCCTCGGGTTCGGACCCATCCGTATAGTTGCTGCCATCATCTTTCAGCTTGGTTTTCTCTAGGAACGCGTTGAAGTTCATGTTGACATTAGCGTTGGCCATTGATCTACAAGACATATTTGCAAAGGTTTTAGACTAAGTTCATGATAATAAAGTTCTAATCAAAATTATGAACTCCCACTTAGATTAGACATCCCTCTAGTCATCTAAGTGTTACACGATCCGAGTCGACTAGCGCGTGTCCGATCATCACGTGAGACGGACTAGTCATCATCGGTGAACATCTTCATGTTGATCGTATCTTCCATATGACTCGTGTTCGACCTTTCGGTCTCCGTGTTCCGAGGCCATGTCTGTACATGCTAGGCTCGTCAAGTTGACCCTAAGTGTTTTCGCTGTGTAAAACTGTCTTACACCCGTTGTATGTGAACGTAAGGATCCATCACACCCGATCATCACGTGGTGCTTAGAAACGACGAACTGTAGCAACGGTGCACAGTTAGGGGAGAACACTTCTTGAAATTTTGTAAGGGATCATCTTATTTACTACCGTCGTCTTAAGTAAACAAGATGCATAAACATAATAAACATCACATGCAATTATATAGTTGTGACATGATATGGCCAATATCATCAAGCTCCATTGATCTCCATCTTCGGGCTCCATGATCATCTTGTCACCGGCTTGACACCATGATCTCCATCATCATGATCTCCATCATCGTGTCTTCATGAAGTTGTCACGCCAACGACTACTTCTACTTCTATGACTAACGCGTTTAGTAATGAAGTAAAGTAGTTTACATGGCGTTCTTCAATGACACGCAGGTCATACAAAAAATAAAGACAACTCCTATGGCTCCTGCCGGTTGTCATACTAATCGACATGCAAGTCGTGAATCCTATTACAAGAACATGATCTCATACATCACAATTCATCATTCATCACAACTTCTGGCCATATCACATCACATGATCAATCGCTGCAAAAACAAGTTAGACGTCCTCTAATTGTTGTTGCATCTTTTACGTAGCTGCGATTGGGTTCTAGCAAAACGTTTTTCTTACCTACGAATCATCACAACGTGATTTTGTCAACTTCTATTTACCCTTCATAAGGGCCTTGTTCATCGAATCCGCTCCAACTAAAGTGGGAGAGACAGACACCCGCCAGCCACCTTATGCAACTAGTGCATGTCGATCGGTGGAACCGGTCTCACATAAGCGTCACGTGTAAGGTTGGTCCGGCCGCTTCATCCCACAATACCGTTGAGCAAGAAAAGACTAGTAGAGGCAAGTAAGATGACAAGATCAACGCCCACAACAAATTGTGTTCTACTCGTGCATTAGAGAACTACGCATAGACCTAGCTCATGATGCCACTTTGTTGGGGAGCGTTGCGAAAAATTAAAATTTTTCCTACGGCTTCACCAAGATCCATCTATGAGTTCATCTAAGCAACGAGCAACGGGAGAGAGTTTGCATCTACATACCACATGTAGATCGCGTGCGGAAGCTTGCAAGGTGATGATGGAGTCGTACTCGAGCGTGATTCAGATCACCGATGTCCAAGTGCTGAGCGGACAGCACCTCCGCGTTCAACACACGTGCGGGACGAGCGGCGTCTCCTCCGTCTTGATCCAGCAAGGAGGAAGGAGAGGTTGAGGAAGACAGCTCCACCGGCAGCCTGACGACGGCGTGGTGATGGTGGAGAAGCGATCTCGGCGAGGCTTCGCCGAGCTCTTACGGAGGAGGAGAAGTGTTGGGAGGGAGGGCTGCGCCTTGGAGATGGGTACAGCAGCCCCCCCTCCCCCTTTATATAGGCCCCAGAAGTGGCGGCCCTGGAGATCCAATCTCCGGTGGGGCGGCGGCCAAGGGGTGGAGTGCCCCCAAGCCGGTGGGCGCCCCCACCCCTAGGGTTTCAACCCTAGGCGCGGGGTGGGCCTGAGGCGCACCAGCCCACTATGGGCTGGTTCCTCCCACTTCAGCCCATGGGGCCCTCCGGGATAGGTGGCCCCACCTGGTGGACCCCCGGGACCCTTCCGGTGGTCCCGATACTTTACCGGGAGACCCCGAAACTTTCCCGATGGCCGAAACACCACTTCCTATATATTATTCTTTACCTCCGGCCCTTCCGGAACTCCTCGTGACGTCCGGGATCTCATCCGGGACTCCGAACAACATTCGGTATTCACATACTAGTCTTCCTACTAACCCTAGCGTCACCGAACCTTAAGTGTGTAGACCCTACGGGTTCGGAGACATCTGAACATGACCGAGGCGACTCTCGGGCAATAACCAACAGCGGGTCTGGATACCCATGTTGGCTCCCACATGCTCCTCGATGATTTCATCGGTTGAACCACGATGTCGAGATTCGATCAAACCACATATGCAATTCCTTTGTCAATCGGTACGTTACTTGCCCGAGACTCGATCGTCGGTATCCCAATACCTTGTTCAGTCTCGTTACCGGCAAGTCACTTTACTCGTCCGTAATGCATGATCCCGTGGCCAACACCTTGGTCACCTTGAGCTCATTATGATGATGCATTACCGAGTGGGCCCAGAGATACCTCTCCGTCATACGGAGTGACAAATCCAAGTCTCGATCCGTGTCAACCCAATGATACTTTCGGAGATACCTGTAATGCACCTTTATAGTCACCCGATTCGTTGTGACGTTTGATACACCAAGGCACTCCTACGGTAACCGGGAGTTACGATCTCATGGTCGAAGGAAGAGATACTTGACATTTGCAAAGCTTCTAGCAAACGAACTACACGATCTTTTATGCTATGCTTATGATTGGGTCTTGTCCATCACATCATTCTCCTAATGATGTGATCCCGTTATCAACGACATCCAATGTCCATAGTCGAAACCATGACCATCTATTGATCTGTGGCTAGTCAACTAGAGGCTCACTAGGGACTTATTGGGGTCTAAGTGTTCACACGTGTATTACGATTTCCGGATAACACGTTATAGCATGAACAAAAGACAATTATCATGAACATTGAAATATAATAATACTTTTATTATTGCCTCTAGGGCATATTTCCAACAGTCTCCCACTTGCACTAGAGTCACTAATCTAGTTACATTGTGATGAATCGAACACCCATAGAGTTACGGTGTTGATCATGTTTTGCACGCGAGAGAGTTTAGTCAGCGGATCTGCGACATTCAGATCCGTGTGCACTTTGCAAATCTCTATGTCTCCATCTTGAACATTTTCACGGATGGAGTTGAAACGACGCTTGATGTGCCTGGTCTTCTTGTGAACCACATCAAAAGGGGTTCTCATTTTTCTGAACTCAAAGGTGACCCGGTTGCGACAATTCCGCATTGCTGAAAACAGCGCAGCTAAACCAAAAGTATGGAACTTCTCCCCATCGGGAAGAAATGGATAACACCATGAAAAATACTGCCAATTATTGTTTGGACATAAATCTGTGCTCAGAACACATCACACAGTCCTCCATAAAACTCTAGCTACTGGGCACGTAAAGAAGAGATGCTGAGAGCTTTCCTTTTCATTGCAAAAAGAGCAAGTAGGGTACCCAACCATTTCCTCCTGCTCATAATATCTCTAGTCAAGACAGCATCCTGGAAAGCTGCCATAGGAAAATCTGTATCTTCAGAGGAATTTTGGATCTCCAAATCCACCTATAATTACACCGTCACATTTCTCTCCAGATACTCATAAATTGATTTGGTCGTAAATTTACTTTTCTTCCCCAAGGTCCAAACTGACAGTGACCATGAGTCCACAATGGACTCGAGCTCCCTCCACTGTTCTAACAAAGGAGGATGAAGTCGTCTCCTAAAAAAATTATCATCAACTCCTTTTTTAAACTTAGCTACTGTGATCTCTTGATCATTGCAAATTCTGTAGAGCATAGGGAATCGTGATCGTAGAGGTGGGTCATTATCCACAGGATCAGCCCGCACTCTAGCAAGATCATACATAACCAAGGCACAAGCCAAGTCCAGCCTCTGAAAAATACATCTTCAGGAATCAGAAAGATACTACTACTTGTTTTTTTTCTTGGTTTGAGGGGAAGATACTACTACTTGTTAAGCAAACTAGGTGTTGGGGCGCGCCCGTGGCGCGCCTCTTGAGAGGAAGCTGAGCGGTGCCAGCTAGTGGTCGACCCTTTAACACACTTTTATGTTCTAATTAGCATGTGTGATGATTGTCTTAATTAAGAAATTGAGATTTCAAGCAGAGAATAGCAGCAGAAATAAATACATATATGCATAGAAGCCCCATTATGGATCTTAACATGAATAATCTGACTGAGAACAATACAGTTTACATAAACAAAGGCATAGGTTTAACATCTTCAGAAGCAGTGGATAGCAAGGTCAAAAAGTAAATTATAAGTTCATCACAGGATAGGGCATAATTAGGAGTACTTAGTGCTAGATTATAGTGACACATAATTTGCGGTGTATTCAATGGTGCATTAGAGGCAGTGGACGGTGAGAACCAGGCGGTACTTTGAAGTGACCCTGAAACGAAAAGCGCAGATGTCTCCTTCGCGAATGTTGGCACGGCGACGAAACTCAGACCAGTTGGTGGTTATAGTGGCCCTCTTGTCAGTTCCTATCATAACGCGACATTCGGTGCGCAGACGGCCATTTGCAAGTCTGACCATGAGTGTATCATTGTTTGGATCAATGTAGTCCAGCAGGTTCTCTTTAGGGTACAAGAAAGCAAGTGATTTACATGGACACAGATTGTTGTGTGATATGGAAGATAAGAGTGTGTTTTTCAGGTTACCATGCACTGGCCTGGCTTGGTAAATGTTTTGTTGATTGTGCACACATAGTACTGATGTCAAATGTTTTGTTGATTGTGCACACGTAGTACTTGATGTCAAATGTTTTGTTGATTGTGCACACGTAGTACTTGATGTCTGGCTCTTTGTGCCAGAACATAGCAAAGAGAGCGTCTACGTGGCGTTCATAGAGCTTCACGTCATTACCCAGTAACAGTGGTCTTCAAGCTCACCAAAGTACTGGATGCCACCAGGTGCTCCCGCATTCAATTCAATGTAGGTGAGAAGCAAGTATCGCTTGCAACAGCCGTAAATGTCATAGTTTGTTTGGGAAAAGAAATTTCAGTTATATAACAATATAGGCGAGGCTTAGGGCTGTTTGGATTGAACCCGTACCAGCCCTACAAAAACGATGGCGTGCAAGAATTTTGGCGAAGAAAACTGTCGCCTGGAACTTGCTCGTGTGCTAGTACAGAATCACAAAGGTTGGCTAAAAAATTGGCAGCCACTGGAAAATTCGGCTGCAATCAAAACGGTTGCCCACACTATGGTCAACAACAACAAAATTACTGGTGAAATTTAGACCTTACATTGAATATTTGAAACAAACAACAAGCCTAACTCGGGCAGGACACCCCTAAGCAAGAGAATCTGCCTCAAAACCAATACTATGTTTTTCTGTACGGGAGAACATACCTGAACAACCTAAATAAACTGAAGTGCCACTCTCTTGCATTATCTGCATCTTCCCCGATTGCTCCTAAATCTTACAAACCCATGGCCCTGGTGTAGATAAGTAACCCATCATTTAGTAACCATCAAACTTAATAGTAATATTTATGATATATGTAAAAATGGATCAATGACATCCTTGAAGCTCTAGCAAGTTTAAATTTCAACTAAACCTATTCAGAATTAATTAACTATAGAAAAAACAGATTAGCGAGGAAGCATGAATCATGTCTAAGAGATTGGAAAATGGCATTGATAATCTGCCACATAAATCATGCTTCCTGTACCATAGGAAGGAACAGAAACAAACTGAGAAGCTGAGTGCACCTCTAAGAGATAGAAAAATGCCATCGATAATTCAGCTTTACAGCACTCGGCATACCAAAAAACAGCACCATTGAATTGTCAAGGTAATCAATGGTAGAGTTAAATTACCCTGTTGAAACTCCATTTTGTTGGCCTAGTTCCCTGAATTTCATTTCCTGACACATATAGCCAAACAATTAGGATAAGATACCTTATTTGAGTTTTATGCCGAAGCATTTGTCAATCTGTTGTCCAATGATTGGCGATCAAATTGATCCAATGTGCGCAGATTCTTCATGAGACCCAATTCAACTGGAAAACACAGAGTTAGTCAGTAAATAATTGACATGGCTCACCCTCACCTCCATGGGATCCATTTGTAGTACCGTCTAGAGTAAAAGTGTTAGAGTATGTAATGGGCCTAATGGGCCCGTTAGTCTTAGGGTTAATTAGAGATAAGGGTCGCTTGTTTAGGGGTCAAGTAAGCCTTGCTTGGGAGTCAAGTAAACCTCTCTATATAAAAAGAGGAGATATATCAATCTAATCAAGCAAGAATTAAGAAGGAAATCCCTCCCCTCTTGCCCGGCCGTGGGCAAAAAGGCCCCCGGCCGGCCCTCTCGCGCCCTCCTTCTAGCAGCGCCATAACAATTTGGTATCAGCTAGCTTCGATTCGATCATGTCTTCACCGCCGCCAAGCCCGTCTCTTCCGCTGCCGGTCACTTCGTCGCCTACGGCGACCACCACGACCGTCGCCTTGCTCCTGCCTGCGCCGGGATCCTCCGTCGCGCCCGCCCCCGCCGTCCTCACCCCGGAGGAGGTGTTCGGGGTGCTGCGGGACCTAACCCAGGCGGTCCAGGAGATCCACATGTTCTTGGCCGGGTCCTACGGGCCGCCCCCGGCTGCGCCGCCCATCGTCGCCCCCGCCACCGTGGCAGCCGCCGCACCAGGCGGCCTTTGCCACGCTTGCCGGGCCGCTGCAGTTGCCATCCATCGCCACCACCGCCCAGCCCTGGCTGCAGTGGCAGCCGCCGATCCTAGCGGCCTCTGCCGCGCCCGGCACTTTGCCGCAGCAGCCGTTGCCGCTTCCCGACGCGACACCGCAGCAGCCGCTGCAGCTGCAGCAGCCATCGTCGGTCAGCTCCACCGCCCAGTATGGGATGCCCTACGACGGGACTGCGATGACCTTGTTCCCATCAGCACCGCCGCCATCCCAGGGCGTCCACATCCAGCAGCTCAAGTCCCCGCCGCTGCCGTCACCTCTTCCTTCTTGGATCGCTACCTGCCACATGTCGGCGGCGGTGAGGCTGCAGGCTGCTGCGCGCGGCCTCCTAGCGCGTCGGCGTGTGCGGGAGATGCGTGGTCTGCAGCTGACGCTCCTCCAAGTTGCCCTTCGCTGCGCAAAGGACCTCGATCTCGTCCGCTGCGTCGGGGATCTTGGGCATGCGGTTTCCCCCACGGGCGGCGGGCATGTTGTTTTCCCCGTGGGCAGCGACCTCAAAGTCTGCGACATCGGCGGTTGGGGGGGTGCACCCCTCCTCGACATTCTCCATCGCAAGCCCTCCACTCTTCCCTGTGCAGTGCAGACCAACAGCCATACACATGCACTCCTTTTGTCCAGGCGGTGTCCATGGGATCCAGGTGGCTGTACACGTGCACGTCCAAAATAAAGCGTCCCAGTCTATTTCAGGTTGAGAGTAATAACACAAGCCGAGATGTAAAATGCTTGTTTTTTGGTGTTAGGTTTGTGTTGCGTCGAGTCATGGTTATAAGTTGGTTAGGTTGCAGCTCGAGGACAAGCTGCATGTCCAGGTGGGGTGTAGTGTTAGAGTATGTAATGGGCCTAATGGGCCCGTTAGTCTTAGGGTTAATTAGAGATAAGGGTCGCTTGTTTAGGGGTCAAGTAAGCCTTGCTTGGGAGTCAAGTAAACCTCTCTATATAAAAAGAGGAGATGTATCAATCTAATCAAGCAAGAATTAAGAAGGAAATCCCTTCTCTCTTGCCCGACCGTGGGCAAAAAGGCCCACGGCCGGCCCTCTCGCGCCCTCCTTCTAGCAGCGCCATAACAAAAAGCTAGAGGAATAACATGAAAGCTTCATGTTGTATCGCTCCCCTTCAATGAAGAGCCAAATAATAGCAGTGGAAAACTTTCAGTCTCTTTGACCACTCTAAAAGCTACTCTGCATGAGGAAAAAAGCAATGCTATTAGTAAGAAATGGTAACTCATCCTCAGGTTTGGCAGAGGAAACTATAACACATATCTATCAACTCACATTATTCAGGTGACGAATCCAAAAACAGCAAATAAGGCAATACTTAATAAATATACTTCATAAGACTTGGTTTCCATCAAGTGAAGAACCATAGACAGAGGTAAATCAACTTATAACATCAGTCTAAAAAATTCCACACGTTTGTACTGATATTCAAAGAGATGCTTAGCACCCAAGCAACTCGCTGAGGAAGTCGATGTCGAAACATCAAAGGTTAACAGATGGACCTGGAAAGGCCGTCACTGCTACAATTTTGCTGGGCACCTCTTACATGGTCACAGATGGGTCTTTTCCCGAGGCAAGTCTGGACCATATTTTGGTGGCATCAAAAATACATCTTCCACTTATTTTCATCGGCTGACTGCAGGTGACGACACATGAATTAAAATTAAATTTAATATGTGCTACTAACTCGTAAGCACATCGAATGCTTATCAAGCAAATAGAGACAAATCAAAAGAATGGCTCATGAGGAAGTCATATAGAATGTGCCTTCCTGTTATAACAGGGGTGCTCATGTCCATCGTTTCACCGCAAAATCCATCCTTCCGAAGTTCCCAGTAAAAAGATTGGTTGTCATTCCATTTGTTCAGACCTTGTGTTCTGAAAGGAATCATACCATCAAAAACTTCCACTCAGTTTAAGCATTTAACTATACCACAAAATATTCTCTGTTTGGTAGCAAAACATTAGAAAAACTGAAGTATTACAAACCACAACATTTTTGTCAATGGGTACAAGATACCACAGTTTTGATAATACCAAAGTATCTTGAAGTATTGAGATTATTGTGACCTGTTTGGTTGTTGTTACAAAACACAGTATTATTGCCTAGCCGTTGCGTACAAATAGTCCGCTACCTAGCCGTTAGCAGTGGAAGGACATGCAGCTGGCCGGCGTTTGAATACTAATTCTGTTGAGCTTTTGTAGCTAGCTAGCTGGATATTCCTTACTCAGCGTGCATAACAACCAAACGGCTAGCTTGTGTATACAAAGAAGACCACCCATGGCACAGCGTCTCCTGTGACTCACCTGCTGGTGAAGGTACACACTGGTAGAAAAAAGGCCTTTAGTCCCGGTTCGCAAAGGCCTTTAGTCCCGGCTGTGCAACCGCGACTAACTATGCGCGACTAAAGACCCCCCCCTTTAGTCGCGCCTCTTACGAACCGCGACTAAAGGCTTTAGTCCCGGTTCTCGTGGCTAACCGGGACTAAAGGCCTCCTCCGCAGGTTTAAATTTTTTTACGAATTTTTTTTGCGAATTTTTTCATTTTTTTTTATTTTCAAATTTCTGAATTATTTTAACCTCTAATCTCTAATCACCCCTCATAATTCCAAATCATCTAACTTCCCGAACGGTCACCCATCCTCCCACTCCCCCAGCCTGAGCACGCTTAACTTCCGGGTTCTATTCTCCTCGTTTCCAAGTCTGCACTTGTTGTTTTCCGACAATAGTAGGATGTCAATTCTATTAACCCTCGGTATTTAGCTTGAGCATGAAGTGACACATTTCACTGTTTGAGTTTGAAACTATTGTTTTAAAAAACAATAATTATTTAGTAACACTAATATTTCGGAATAATTAGTTTGACCATTTTTGAGCACAGTTTGACCAGATTTGACCAAAATTTAAAAAACTGAAATAATTATTTAGTAACACTAATATTCTAGAATAATTAGTTTGACCATTGTTTGACCACAGTTTGACCACAATTTGAAATTTTTGAATTTTTTGCCTCTCGAACTTAAAAGCCCGTATCTTTTTTTTCTGTTAGGTTTTGGGGATTCTAAAATGTTTAACGGGTTCCCCAGTTAAATTCGGATGTAACTTTTCGAGTAGATGATTTTTCATATAAAAACTTTTTCATCCGAGTTCGTATGCAAAAGTTATGCCAATTTTAAGAATTTCGAGAGATTTTGCAAATAAAGTCGAAATTCATATTTGTTAATTTTCCCAACAACTAGACCACATATCACATGGAAAACTTATTTTATTTTATTTTTTGACATTTCCATAATTTTCTTTTGTTTTTCTAAAACTGAAAAGGCGTCCGGGGGTAGAGTTTGAAAATGAGGCCTCAAATCCCTTTAGTCGCGGTTGGCGGACCAACCGGGACTAAAATCCGCCAACCCGACTAAAGGTTCGGGCCATTAGTCGCGGTTGGCGGACCAACCGACTAAAGGTCTAACCTTTAATCCCGGTTGGCACAACAACCATGATCTAAAGGCCTTGGGCCACTGAGACCTTTAGTCCCGGTTGGCGAGCCAACCGGGGCCAAGCCCCTCCCGTCCGCCACCATCAACCGAGCGCTTGGGCCGAGATAGTTGGTCGCGGGTCTCCTCCCGAACATGACTAAAGACCCCTTTAGTCCCGGTTCTATTATTTTGGGGACTAATGGGGGCGCCTGGAAGCCTCTTTTTCTACTAGTGACAGCTAGACGGAGCGGCTTGCCCTTCTTCGAGCCACCATTGAGGCGCAGCGGAGCTACGCGTTCAGGCGGCGACCCACCACGTGCCGTTGTTGGCCAGTCATCTGCGTCACTGTCGAGGGGCACGAAGAGCTGCACGAGAACTTGAATCGCGTGGCCACGGTCGCGCATTCAATTGATACTTGCATCGTCTCTATCCTCTGTAAGTCCTTCTAGTTGCTCCATCAACGTGGGGGAATTTTTTGAAGCGTAAACACCGAGAAGATGATGAGTTAGCCATCATCAAAGCCGTATACACAGGCGAGAGAGGTTCAACCAATCGCCAACGTATTCACACTTCCATCCTTACGGGACATAAGTACGTGAGAGAAGTTTTGGAGGGTCATGAATTGAGATGTAAAAGAGATTTTCGAATGGAAAAATATGTATTCCATAATTTGGTCAAGTGCTTCCGAGAGAGACAACTTCTACAAGATGAGAGGCTTGTTTCCGTGGAAGAGCAAGTAGCAATATTCTTATATACCCTTTCGGCGAATGCAAGCAACCGTACTCTGCAAGGGCGATTTCAACATAGTGGTCAAACCATAAGTATCTATTTCAATAAAGTGCTACAAAGTATCATGTCACTATCTGGACAGCTTATACAGTTGCCACCAATTAATGTCCCTCGAAAGGTTTCAAGCAACCCGAAATTTATGCCGTACTTTCAGGTATGCATATTGTAGTTCTTACATATCATTTATAAATATTGTTACATATTTGTCATCAGTATTTCCTGTCTTTATGAAGGATTGTATCGGAGCAATTGATGGGACGCATGTTCCGATTAGCATATCTCCGAGACTACAGGACCCATATCGCAATAGAAAAGGAACATTATCACAAAATGTCATGGTGGCGTGTAATTTTGATAATCAATTCGTCCATGTTAGTGCAGGCTGGGAAGGTTCAGCTTCTGATGCTCGAGTTCTACAAGATGCACTAGAAAACAATTTCTATGTGCCAGAGGGAAAATTTTATTTGGTTGATGCAGGATATGCAAATACACCTAATTTCATTGCACCCTACCGAAATGTCAGGTACAGCCAAGTTCTTCTATTAGGCCAACTACTATAATGCAAATACACACATCTTCATTACCTTTCTGAAATTACAGGTACCATTTGAACGAGCAAGCTAGATGCAACCAAAGGCCACAAAATGCTAAAAAGCTATTCAATCTCAGGCATGCACAACTACGTAATCACATCGAGCGTATCATTGGCGTTGTGAAGAAGCGTTTCCAAGTATTGAAGTGTGCTTCACATTACCCAATTGAATCTCAACCTGATATTGTCATAGCATGTTGTGCACTTCATAACTTTATTTGCAATCATGAGGGGGGAGAACAATGGTTTGACCAGGTTGGCTCCAATATTGACCCAACACATATAGTTGATATTCCAAGTGGGGATGCAAAATACAGAAGTGATGTACAATCTCTCAATGAGCGGCGTGCATTGGGTCATTCAAAAAGGGATCAAATTGCTGAAGCAATGTGGAAAGACTACTGTGAGTATCTGCAGGAGCGCGGTAGAAGAAATAGCACATGACTTGTGCAATTGTTGAAGCTAGAATAAAACGATCAGTAGAATATTTTTATCAAAATATTGTAGTAGCTTTCTCATTCATTAATAATGTACTTCACATTTCTGTGAGAAGATATGTAATGTAAAATGCAACTATCAACTAGTGCAGCAAATATGAGTTTTTGTGTCCTGTACAAATAACGTGGCAGAACTAACAAAATTTGAAGGACAGTGCTTTTATGTAAGGAAACATAGTGCCGTCAAAACCAAGTTTAGTGCTGAAACAAATTTATGTTGAGATACATTCGTGCTCCTCTTTTTATTCATGGTACAATGCACAATGACATATTTTTAACAAAAAAATTAACCTAAAGTAGTATGAACCAATAAACCAATAAACCTAGAACGAATTTCTACTTTAAATTTGACGGCCAAGCACTTCCTTGAGGATCTCCAGAACGACATCATGCTCGACTGTCATGAAGATTTCACGGTCAACTCTTTCTCCTTTCAGATGCTGGATCATCTTCAGATGTTCACTTGCTGAGAGATCTGGTATGCTCTTAAGCTTGACAATGCAATTGGCAAGCAAGATCATATGCTAAATTCATTACATGTGAAACCAACGTACCATCATAAATTGCATGCAAATCATCGTAGTAAGGGAAAGATTTGTATCTCCACTTCTGTTGATCTTTGCTCAATTCATCCCACTTTTCATCAATGGTTGTTGGCATTTTTGTAATAGGATCAAAACCGAAGCCACTCTTCTCTACAATAGATTTGACAACAAAATATTCTTTCTTCAACCGCTGCTCTCTAAATTTTAGTTGAGAAACAATGAAATTAGCTCTCGGAAACTGATTATTCAAGCGTGTAGTCATGCTATTCCATCCTTCTTTGGTCCATCCATTCTGACCGCGAAATCTAACAGCATCTGCATACTCTTTCATCACAGAAACGAGCAGGTCTAGTTGAGCAGTTGTCCATGATGCTCTGTTTCTCTTGTCTGCAATTGGGAAGCAAAACATCAGGAAAATAGACAAGGACCCTACTCGAAATCAACAAATATCAGAGTTATCATAAATATCTGGTTAAAACAAATCAACTTCAGTAAATCTTAATATCTCGTGCATGCCGCCACACCATGGATTACATTGACAAGACAAAATACTATATACTAATGTACGCAGGCTTGTAGGCTGTCGTGGAGCTACGCAATAATCTGTAGTGAGCAACTGCTAAAGATAGAACAAAATTGTTATGGGTGGGCCGAAAGCACGCTAGCTACAAAGTGCATGCTACAAATTAATGAACTGTCACCTCTAGCCCCTACCCCCGCTAAAAGTACCAGGTGTGGTTTGTCTTTTTTGAGAATCAGGTTCGAATAGGGATACATGAATCTGAATTGTCTGAATGAAAAACAGCAAAATCGCTATGGTATGACTGTTGTGCATTTCAGCAGCGAGATTGGGGTTCTACTGCTTGTCTTAGACAGTCTATTTACACTTCCACAGCCTTATTGGCTGTCAAAATTTGTAAGCTGGTAACCCAGATAAAACTTATATAGGCAATGCCTCTGTAACATACATATTCTGAAAGCCTTATAAGCCGACCAAGCAGCAGCTTGGCTGTCTACTTTCTTTTGGCTTCAGATATAAGCCGACCTAGATAGCCAATGGTTCTGTAACACACATATATCTGAAAATCGCAGCGATGCAGATTGTCTTACGCCATATTTCAGGCTACTACATAAAGCTATCACCGAGCTCAGATCATCTAGATTGCATCTAGCCTTACGCAAGCTTCTCAATCTATCCAAGGAGAATCTACTCTGCCCCTGAATCGGGGACGGCCTTCTCGTCAGCAAGGCCGGACGGCATCGAGGAGATTGTGCGTCGCGGCGCCGTCCGCAGATACCAGCGGCATGCACAATGGAGAACGGCACGGCCGTGCGGAGGAAGGAGCCGACAGTTGGCTGGGAGAGGCGGGAGGAGCGATGAGGGAGGATGGAGGGCAAAGTAATCACCTTTGGTCTCTCCATCGCTGTCTCTTTGTTTCCCCATGGCCGCACCTGGAAGACGACAGGGCGGCGGCGGCGGCGGTGTGAGAACGAGCCAGAGCGAGGAGCGGGGAAGGATAACAAGGGGACTCCCTTCTTTTCGCCTGCTCTGTTTTTTAAAAACAGGTCGGGGGCTCTTTTTATTAAACAGAGAAAAAACTACGGTTTGCCAAATACTACAATATTAAAACAACAGTTGTTAGGCGCTAACAAACAGCTCATTGTAGATAAAACCGTCATAATCTCAAAAACTGCAGTATTCTCAAAATGCTTAGAAAATACTTCGCTACCAAACGGGGGCTAAATGAATTCCTAGCACAGCAAAGGGAGGAAACATATCAATTACCTTACCAAATAAGTAAGACGCCAGCACGTTGAATAATTGAGATAATCCGTAGATATCAAATCCCGTTCTTGTAGGCATTACTATCCCAACAACTGCAATAGAGGATCAGGCATTATTGCTCACAAAGTATCAAAACAGATCGCTCTTACTTAGTGCATGTTATTAACTACTTTATTATAGCAGTTGGCTGGAACGGGACGATCGCGAGATTGGGAACTGCGGGGAGTAGTTCTTCAACATACAAAATCACACAGGCTCATCCAGCTAAATTGATGAGCTTGTGTCATTACAATCTGATAAAGATAGCTCTGATTGTACTACAGAATTCATGGTATAAAACGTCCAGCTAATTACTTTCAAAAGAGAAGAGGAAAGAGAAAGCACAATTTCAGAATATTAGGAGGTTTCAGTGTTTAAATTCTTATTAGGACAATTTGGGCAATAGCTTTACTATTTGATTCAATTTCCGGTGCAATTTCTGAGAAAAGAAACAAAAATCTAAGTCATCATATGAAGGAGTCATAAAAACACCTGATGAGTGTGAATGAACCGATACAGGTAGGAATCCAAGAACAACACACAAACACCCATGCATACACATAAATACACAATGAACCGTACCTTGATGGCGATGATGGGCGAGGAGCGCAGAAACACGAACAAGACCAGCGATCGATGAACAACCAGAAATTTGGTACTCACATAACAACCACTTGCTAACATACAACATACACGAGTAGTAAGCATGGCAGCAACACATCCGGAAAAGAAAAGAACACCTTGGCTTAATGGAGGGAGGATTACCTCCATGGTAGCCTACAAGCAGAGCATAGTAGTGGTTGCACTGAGGCGGAAGGACAAACAGGCGAGGAGAGCGATGCGCGTATATATGAAGGAGATGGTAAACAACAGAGTGATTAGGTCCAAATCATTAGCAGTAGATGCTAATTAAGCATCGAAAATCAAACATGAAAGGAAGTATAATTCTAAAATAAAATTGGCACAGAACATTATCAAAGCTCTGTAGGTTTTCACTGACTCTGGGAAGATGGTGGACTCAGTATAGAAAATTTGAAATGAAAAGAGAAATCAAATGTATAAAATAAACGACGCTGCTATATATCAACATGCAACTGGCGTGTAAACCAAGACATAACATTTACACATCTCAAATTATTAATATTTGGTACAAATAAAAAAAATCAGAGACCTATTGTCTTCCAATTTTGTCTCCAGTTCCTTTTTGTTCTCCCACAATAGAATGCAATGCAGCTTCTGCTCATTCATGCACAAAGCATTTGCAATTATAAGTCAGTATGGGCAAATATTATTGTGGCCAAGCATGAAGAAAAGAGAAGTTTAGTGCATGAATGACCTGAATGTTTTTAATGAGATAATTGGAAATATTATTGCCGTGTTCTTCGCTACCTCTATCATCACATCCTCCATAATTTGGATTTTCATTAGCTGAACAAAGCTTAGCGCACACTTCAACACCATCAGGCACCTCGTAACTTACTTAGATATGCACTTAAAAAATTCAAAGCATTAAGCCCCAATCTCCACCATCCAGGAAGAAATGAATTAAAGAGCGGGTGAACCATGGTCCTGAATCTCCTCTCTCATAGTGAACAACATAAGATAACTGGAAATAACAGAGCCCCCCTCTGATTCCAAATTTGATGATGTCATCCCCATATATTGCTTCTGATGCCATCAGCTGCAGCGTGCAAACAAATGATGGAAGGCGAAATGTAAACATCAAAGAATTTGGAAAATAAAAGCGACAAGGGATTTATTTTACCAAAAGAAAATTATATGCTTTTCCTGGGAATGCTGCTGCTGCTCAATATGTTTTAATGCTAGCTTTCATGATAGGGATAGCGAAAATTGAAATAGGAAATTACTTGGTTAAGAAAAGATAGAGACGTGTGAGTGTGTCCTTAGTTCTTGGGGAAACGGAGAGTTCTTGGGGCTCAATACTATTACCTAAGTGTTTTACCAACAGTGTCACAAACACCACCATACTGGTTCATGCCCAGAACTGAAGCCACCTTGGAACTGCTATCTTCATGGTGCACAAGTCCTTGAGGGTCTCCAGGTTCGTTGGCTGCAGCTTGTCCTGTGCGCCGTCGTCAGCGAGGGGTGAAACAGAAATGCCAATCAATGAGACCTAAGCCCAAACCCCGAAGAATGTGGTTCTGGTGACCGCCCAGTAGAAGAGCACTGTGGCCAGCGCGAGGTAGGCGCCGATGACGACCCCGGTGGCGAATATCTCGTTCAGCTTCCAGCTGTCCGGGCTCCGCAACGGCGTCACCCGGTCCTTGGATATCACCATGATCGTCCCTGATCAGAGCATTTCGGTCAGGCTATGTATTTCAGTATGGTCTGAAACTTGGCACCAAAGTTCAGAGGTGCTACTGCATTAATTACCATCGTTGAGTATGGCTATGATGAGCACCATGAATGGCGGAAAGTCGTACTCCCATATCGACGCCAGAAGAACAAACCCAACCTGCATCCATTCGAGTCAGACAGGAAAGAAGATCACTGGAATTTCTACTACCGGGTTAAATTGATTTGCGGCTGCATTCTTACAACTATCCGTATGGTGATGCACACGGCGTAAATCTGCACCGGCAAGGTAGTAGAAATCATCACAAGCAAATCCCAGTAACTGAACTGAATATTTGTAGCGTTGGCAATGGCGTCGAGGACCCAGACTCACCATGTAGTTCTTCATGCGCTGGAAGATGGCGCAGCTGGTGAGGACGGTGCAGACGATGACGCCGAGGCCGGGCTCCGTCAGCACGATGTCGGTGGCGGCCCGGGCGGCGTCCGTCGCGTCCGACACCGCGATGCCAATGTCAGCCTTCTTCAGCGCCGGCGCGTCGTTCACGCCGTCGCCCATCGTCCCGCACACGTGGCTGTTCGCCTGCAGGAGCCGTACAATCTCATGCTTGTGCTCCGGGAACACGCCCGCGAACCCGTCAGCGCTCTCCACCAGCTCCTCCGCCGCCGCCGCCGCCGCCCCCTCGTCGCCGCGGCGGCGGCTGCCGAACAGTGCCGCCGAAGAGGGCTCTGTGTCGTCCACGGTGATCGCCGCTCTCCTCCGGCGAGGCCACACTACAGCCGGCCGCTGCAGCTTCTCTTCGTCTTGTCCGGCCACTACAACCGCGGCGATGAGATCTGCGACTTGGAGCGACGACAGGCGAGGAGAGACACAGAGGAGGAGGCCGGCGGCTCGGGGAAGAGGAGGGGCTCGGAGCAGATGCAGAGGCAGAACGAGGGTGGCGGCGCCAGAAGAATCGAGGGAGAGGAGAGGAAGCGGCGGCGGCGGTATCATCGAGAGATGGGGTCGTGCGGAGACCCGGGGCTAGGTCTTGTACGGTCTCGTGTTTATTTTTTTCTATCGCTGGCACAGTAAAAAAGGACGTGGACATCGCGGTTACTCGCCCTTGTAGCGACTGTTAATGAGTTTAATAATAGCAACAGTTACTTTCAGTAGACATGCACAATGGCCAAACACCTATCCAGCCTCACCCATCGCCGTGGGCAGAACCATCTTGCATTGATTGATTGCAGGGAGAATGATGGTTGCTTGTTCGTCTGGGCACGCACCTGCAGTCAAAATTCCATTTCCACAATATGCTTTTTATAGTTTAGCTCAATCCTACCCCTGCCTGACGGTTCGATATGCTACATAGTAAACTATAATACCTTCCATCCTACTCGTTCATCATGCGCGCTTCAACATCTTCAGGACTGTCGATGCAGCAGTGCCAAACAGCCTTCGGGATCGGTAGCTACTCGCTGATTTTGGACTACCTGTTAATTTCTGAGACCTACTCTCCAACAAGTCCAACATGCCAAGACGAACGTTAGAGGAAGACCTTCGATCAGTTGGTCTCTTCTGGACGCCGTCATATTGGGTATCTGGCAATTCTCTGCCTGGTGCATATGATGGAAAGGTCCTCACATTAAACCGACATGTTAACACTGATCTCCAGACAGGAAGGAACTGATCTCTTGTGTACCAGAGGTTCTGTCCTCTGCGCGGCTTCCTTTTCGCAGCCTGGTTAACACGTAAAAATAATCAAGATATCGTGGTCAAGAAGACACAAAACACAAACTCAGCGTGATCAAACAACATGTACATGGCCCTTTTTTAGTTTATTGTCATTGAGTCATCCACTAACTACACAAATAATGCATCCCCTAGTCAGGTAAAAAGGGGAACAAAAACAAGGCATATGTGTGTCTTACCCATATAATTTGACCACACTAACCAGACAGATCAGTTGCATGGCATCAGTTATCTTTAGAAAAGAGAAAACAAGTGTTTTATCTCTAGCCATTATAGGACTCTTGAATTTGTAATGTCACACTAAAATATGGGATGATACAATACCCTTGCAGTAAAAGATTTGAATGGCACTATAGCCACATGATGAACTTCAGTGTCCTGATAAAAATTGTCACCGAATGAACTTGATGACATTTTATACTCGGTATTAACATGTAAACAGCAGAAAGAAATGAAAGCATAAATTACCAAATTTAGTAAAAAATCGATTTTCAGCATGAAGCAAAATAAGAACTATAAAAGTCGAAAGGCACAAGTTCAAATACCCATACATTTTTTGCCTTGACTTCCAGTGTAGACGATCCTATGGCTGCATTCGTCAAGTCTGTTTCCCCTGCTTCCGATTACAGAATTATTATGGCTCATTTTGCAAATTGTTACAGAAGCACAAAAATACCAGGTTCTGAAACAAGCACGCACCATGTTCATGCAACATATTGTCCGGCACTGGACAAGCATACGGGCGACTACAAGAGCATGTGGAAGAAATAATTAAAACATTGTTAGGTAGATCATCTACATGGACAAAACGAACAGACGCAGAAAGAAATAAAAAAAATCAAACCAGACAAGGTCTTCGATGCAGATTACTTTTCCACTAGGACCAACATCATAATTCTGGAGAACTTCTGAAACTTTTGCAAGGACCTCCTCATGAGATGCCTGCATAATTATTATTTTCTGTAAGCTAACTGATATTTATTTTTTTGTACTCTCTGTAAACTAATATAAGAGCGTTTAGAACACTACTTTAGTAATCTAAACGCTCGTATATTAGTTTACGGAGGGAGTACTTTATATGTATCCAAGCTTACACTAGATATGCAAAATTTGGTTTAACTCAGGTGCTATGCACTGATATGCTCCGTATACCCAAAAGGTCATGTGCAGAGGGCTTAAACACTAGACTACCACTAGAAACCTCGAACACACTCAGCAGACACATATGAGTACACTTCTACCATATGGCAGTAA
This sequence comes from Aegilops speltoides, assembly GCA_021437245.1. NCBI lineage: Eukaryota > Viridiplantae > Streptophyta > Magnoliopsida > Poales > Poaceae > Aegilops > Aegilops speltoides. The sequence goes on along the minus strand of CM038141.1, from coordinate 54,004,807 downwards.
CTACCATAAGGAAATAGCTTTATAGTGTTGCTATGGCTTTCCCTGCATGATAAATTTATTGCTACATGTACAGAGAATACTTGTATTGTACATTTTTCAGAATATATTGGACAGATTTCATAAAAGGAGGAAATCCAAGTTATTAGACTGCGATCCACTGGATATTAGCATTGGATTGATAACAAACTTGGTTCAAAAAGCTATGGGAAGAGCACAGCACAAGAAAACGATTTAGATATAGAAATTTTGTTCTTTTCATGTTTTTTTTTGAAAAGGAGGATAAACCCCTGGCCTCTGTATCTGGACGATGCATGCGGCCATTTATTAATTATTCACAAAGGCTATACAAAGTAATACATCAGAAATTTTGTTCTTTTCATGTTGGTCAGCAAGGGACATGTTATGCAATATTCTCTCTCTACAATAAATATTACAAGTTATCCTAACATTAACATATTAAAATATATTCAATAGAAGAAAAAAAATAGACACCTAAGACATTGAAGATGTGATCTAACGAAACGCGGTACCTTTGAATGAGTTTGAATATATTCGTCAAGAGCATCACCAGCTTTGAGAATTATCCTAACAAGCACCAATGCGTTACTAAATTGTACTTTCTTCTCCTTCCGCTGCTTTGCTGCCTTAGTATTTTTACCACTTTTTAATCCACACGCCTCCCTTTCTAGGTCAAACACAGAATCCTCGATAAGAGTCTTGATCGTATCAAATCCATTGAGCTTGCGGAAATGCCTATGAGCTGCCAAGAGCAAAATAGCTGCAGGGACAAGCTTCCCATGCTTTATGCAATCCCAGAGCTCATCTACTACATTATCTGTGTGACTTGCAAGCACCCTAGTCGTGTCCAAGAAGATCTTCTGCATAAGTCACCAATGCATAACAGTTTTAATTTAAAGTGGTGACATTCTATGTAATAAATAAGGATTGACATTAAATTATCGGCAAGAGAAGTTAACAAAAACTTGTAATTGCAGACAAATTTGACTCATTTCTCCTTCAATTCAAAATAAGCAGTGCCTCCTACTCAAGTACAGACATAAATACAGAAAACATTACAGAGGCAAACTGTTCTTTCACACTCTGAACTATACAAAGTAACAGATTGTCAGTTCTTAAACACTGTAGGAGCAGTCGATTTAAATATCTGGCATGAAGCTGAACTTCTTCTCTGCTCTTATGTAACCAAAGTAGTAACTGATGTTGGAGGGATTTAAAACAAACCATCTCAGGCAGGCAAAGCAGATATATGAGCTTGTAGATGTACTCGACATTCCCCTTCATATAGTTCTGGTCAGCTAATAGATTGTCCTCCAGATACTTGTGCTGGCAAGTGTTCTCGACGGCAACATGGAGTGGAAGGAGGCCCTCGATGATTATATCGCCCGAGGTGCGTAGATTGGCCAATGCACCATGTTGGAGCAGTACCTCAACCATGTCAGCGGAGAATGACTCAGCAGCTTGGTGAAGGGGGAAGAACCCAAAGTTGGTAATGTAGTTGGGGTTGGCGCGCATCCCACAGAGCCTAGGCGCCTTCCCCTTCAAAACAAACTTAGCGCAACGCAGGGCATTCATTGCAATAATTAAGTTAAAGCTTTGTGGAGTGATAACATATCCATAAACAAGGTGCTGCCTGTACTTATCGAAGAGGCGGAGGAAGCCCAGAGCACTATCTTTTTCTAAGGTGGTCATGAAGCGGTCAAATATCTCATAAAACTTTGTGCGCCTCTCCTAGATGGATCCATCCATGTTTAAACAAGGTGAAAAGCAATCAGTTCAGCTATCCTGCTAACAATACATAACAGGAGAAGTATATATCCTATGAAGACATCTTATGTTAATGAAATTAGGAAAACATGCACTTCCCATCCGTCAACTATTGCACGAGTGGAACTTTTAAATCATCCAAAGCTGATCCCCCAACTATTAACACCATGCAATTTTCAGCTCTTAAAATCGTTTCGTCCGTCTGAAAGCAGTTTCGAATGAAGTTGTGCTTACGTGTAGGCTACATCGTTGGCATATGTTTGACATGTCACAACTTTTTCCTTCATGGTATTCCATCATTTTTTATTAGAAATTCTGAAACATCAAAAAAAAAAGAGATTTGGAGGGAAAAACAACATTACTTGTTTCCTGGATATTTTCTGTTTTGGTGAAAATTGAGTTACTTGAAACGCATCTTTTGTTTGTGAAAGTTATTTTTCATATAATATACTCCCTCCGTCCCACAATATAAGATCGTTTTTCAAGCTAACCATTTTATATTGTGGGACAGAGAGAGTATGTGTGAGCGTGTTCTCAAACCATTATCTAGAATTAATAATAGTTCTCATTTCAAGACTTCTAAAATTTCCTGAATGTTGTGGGTGGTTTCAAGAGTTTAGGGTGGAACTGCACTCATGCAATAACTGAGGGTGTAAATTATCATGTTGAAGTATACAAGATAACTTCCAAAAAGTATTGCAGGGAAAACACGAAGAGTGTTACTTAGATGCCAAATGATATGCCAGCCATGTGAAATTGAACAAGTATAAAGAACCTTAGGAGTGCGGTCTGGGACGATTATGTTGGCGGCTCTGACTTCAGAAAGGAAATCCGCAATTTGACGCATATACTGAAAGAGAGGAAGAATCAGTCAAGAACCACTATAAAAGAATGCAATAAGAAGAGGGGGGCAAGTTAATTTACCTTCACGGTAAACTGATGAGGGCACTCTAAGGCCAGAATCCAGGGATGAGGAGGTGGGCGGGGAGGGTTCCATGGATCATCGGGATCACCAGTGAGCGATCCAACAGTTGCACCTTTACTATTATCTTGGTGATGAAGAGCTCCTGCTGCCTCAGTTCTGTCGACTGTGTTCAGTGACATTGGCTGAAAGAAAAAGGAAACATAGCATTGGATTACTATGTCAATCCAATTTGGCATCCTGCTGAGATGCCAAATTTTAGTGTGCTATACTACTGTTGACATCGGATTTTGGCAAGATACAAAAGGCAAGTAAGATGGCCTCAAGTAAAAGAGTTTTCGGCATGCAAAGTTTCAGGTCGCCGAGTGGAATAACTTTGATGTTTAACTTATCGCCATTCGACCTTATCTCGGTGGCCGAAGTTGTACTCCGAGTGACAAAATTCAACATTCCGAGTGGTTTTCGGCCGACCATGCCTTCAAGACGACCTCGGATGGAGGAGTACTCTAAAGGAATTGTCTTCGTCTCGTCGAGGCGATCGATTTTGATATATAAATCATCTCAATCCGAGTTCATATGCAAAAGTTAGAGGCAATACACTGCAGGCCGAAGCTGAGTGGAAATCTGGCGCAAAATACCAGACGCCATGTCTGATGGGTCGCGTGAGCAATTAGGCCCTTAAGAAGTCCTTGAATCGAAAAACCTTCAACACGAAAAAGTTTCGTCTCGTCGAGCCGATCGATTTTCATATATAATTCGTCTCAATCCGAGGTCGTATGTAACCTGGAGAGGCAAATCAAGATCAGGCTATGTTTTTGGTCGAGTGAAAACTTACCATCCGAGTGAAAACTCACGGTCGAGTGAAAACCTACCGATCGAGTCACGGTCGAGTGAAAATTTACCGATCGAGTCACCGGTCGAGTGAAAACCTACTGATCGAGTCACGGTCGAGTGAAAACCTACCGATCGAGTCCAAGGTCGAGTGGAAACCTACCGATCGAGTCACCGGTCGAGTGAAAACATAAAACCTACCGATCGAGTCACGGTCGGTGAAAACCTACCGATCGAGTCAAGGTCGGTGAAAGCCTACCGATCGAGTAAAGATTGTCTTCCGAGTGAAAATATAGCCATCCGGTGAAAAAGTCCAATCGACCATCCGGTGAAAGACTCTAATATCCGAGTGGATGAGCTCAAATCCGAGTGAAACCGAACATGTGCCCAAAAGTTTATCAAGATGATCTCGGATGAAGAAGTGTTCAATACAGAAGTTGTGCGTGTCGTCAAGGCGGTAAAGATAGTATATGGCCTGCAAATTCATTACAAGACTCGGATGATTCAGTCTACCGCAAGACCGAGTCCATTGGAAGGTAAAGATGACCTCGAAAAGTGTTCAAGATGGCCTTATTTGAAAAAGTGATCAACATGAGAGTTGTTAGATATCGTCGGCGCACAAGTTTGGTATTTGGGCCATCTTGATCGGAAGTCATATGGAGGCTCGGCGGCCTGCACAAGGAGGAAGACAGAAGTTGGGCCAGATTCAGATCGAATCCGAGTTGGAATAGAACTAGGACTCTAGGGCGTGAATTGATGTAATTTTTCTTGTAAGGAAAGCCTAGATGAATCCTTTACTTGTACGGAAGTCCAGCCGCCTCTTATATATGTTGGGGTGACGGCCGATTGAACAACACACAATCGAACAAATCAATATACTACTTTTTCCTGTCTACTTTTTATCTCTCCATCGTTTTTCTCTCTCGTTCTTCGCTGTTCTTCGTGTTTGAGAGCTGCGAATCTCGAGGCTCTAGGGGCGAGCGAATCGACCTAGGGCAGCCCATAGCCGCCGCAATCCCTGACGGGGTCCCTCCCGGGTGCGCGGGGTTTCGGGTCTGCAAAAGCACCCGCCGACTGTCTTGCGTATCGCGCTGTCGGTCGGGTCTCCTTCGACGTGAGCTGCGGTGCATCACCCCCGGCGTCGAGGGTACACGTGACGTGTTCGTGTGTCAACACACTTTTTGGCGACTCCGCTGGGGACCGAAGATCAATCATCATCATCCACCATGTCCGATCTTCCCAAGCCATCTGAGGTAGACGCCGATAACATCATTAAGCCCAGTCTTGATGAGATATCGGCCGATCATCGCCAAGTCTATGAGGAGTACAAGAAGGCGCGCGAGGAGAAGGACTTGCAGGAGTTCCTTTCAAAGTTCAAGAAGGATCGCCAAGGCAACATCACTCCGATCGAAGAAATCAAGTTCCCTCCTTTGCAAGCCAAGCAGGTTAAACCCTCTGTAAATCTTGCCTTTTCTCTGACGGCAAAGGGCTGAGATTGAAAGTCGTATTGCTGATGGTAACAATCTAGTCTATCAAACTTTCATAGAAAATACTAATGCTCGAAAGAATACATCTCGATCGACTAGTGGTAATGATGGTGTAGCTGCTAGTGCAAAAACCCTAATCTGGCTTTACCTATCTCATCGGCGCCTCCGTGCCGATGACTTATTATCCTACCCAAACAAATCAGATTGTGGCTGCACCCATTAATCCTATTATGAGCATGCCAGGTTCGGTGGTGACGCCAACCAAACCCTACCTACAGCTACAACCACTCGACCACTAGCAAATTATGGGTCGACATACCGCCACAATTCCTACCTACAGCTAGTAACCCTACTCCTCCTATGCCATCGCCACAAGCTTCATCGTCCACTATGGATGATGGTTTAGCTAATCTTAGAGAGGAGATGGCTAAGATGCTTCGAGAGAATTTTGGAGTTGAGTTACCTCGGAATCGGATTTACCAAAAGCCGTACCCCGAGTACTTTGATGCCATCCAGTGCCCTCCAGGATATAAATTCCAGATTTTGTTAAGTTTAATGGAGAAGGCACAAAAACCACATGGGAGCATGTTAGTCAATACTTAGCACAATTGGGTGAGGCAGGCTCATTGAATGAATTGAAAGTGCGTTTATTTCCTTTATCATTAACTGGTACTGCATTTTCATGGTTTTCTTCTTTACCACATGGTTCCATTCGAGTTTGGTCGCAGCTAGAGCAGAAATTTCATGATCACTTTTATAGCGGCGACAATGAACTCAAGTTGTCACATCTAACATCGGTTAAGCAGAAGCATGATGAATCGGTCTCCGATTACGTCAAGAGATTCAGAGAAACAAAAAACCAGTGTTTTAGTTTGGTGATAACCGAGAGAGACTTGGCAGACCTAGTGCTGAGTGGTTTGAGAACTCCCATTAGAGAAAAGCTAGAAGGCTATGAGTTTTTAAATATCAACCAAGTCTTACAAAGGGCTTTGGCTCAGAAAGCGAAGCAAAGATCTCAAAGAAGTGCATAGATACAAATCCGATCGACCAAAGATGAATATGGTGGAATATGATAGTGATCACTCGGACGATGAGGGTGATATTTTTGCTACTGAATTTGTTTGGCCATCTAAGGCCAAACCCTTTACTTGCAATGATCTGAAACCGATTCATAAGAATCGTGATGAATAGATGAAGTTTACTTTTAACATTGCTAAGTGTGATAAAATATTTGATGCTTTGCTGCAGGCTAAGATTATTAGAATATCTCATACTTTACCGCCGTTTGAAGAGCTGAAACGGCGTGCTTATTGCAAGTATCATAACTCCTTTTCTCATGCTACTAATGATTGCAATGTTTTTCGACGACAGATACAATCGGCCATTAATGATGGACGATTGAACTTTTCTGAGATGCAAATTGATAAACAGCCCTTTCCAATGAACACCATGGATTTAGAAGGAAGAAGTTACTCATTCGGCCGAGGTAGCGAATCTGCTAATAAAGCTAATGTCATTGTTGGTGAGCCCAGAAAGACAAGGAGGCGACAAGGTCTTGGGGAGACATGTTGTGCTTGATAAGCAACCCGATGGCAAGGAAGTAATCAAGATCACCATCAAGAATCCTACACTCGGGGGGCAAACACAGGTGCAGCAGGACACTCGAGTTAAATTTGTCAAGCCCAAGAGTCCAGAAGTTGGCAAATGGAAGAGGAATGAAGCTAAAGTGCAACGCAAGCGGATCAAGCCAACTTTTGATATGTTGCTATCCAAATATGTTAATCAATCGGCTGGTCCCAGCTCTGACCGGCCATCACACTTGAAGCGACCAAGGTCACCATCAGATGATATGTTTAGTCGATATGCAAAACCGAGTGGACCAAGGCGCTATTTCCGAAAGAGCGAGAGGCAATCTATGTGGAATCGACTTGATTACTCATATAATGGCCGACTGAACATTGGTAACTATCAGTCGGCTGGTCAACATATGCGACCGAATGGAAACTATCCTAGTGTAAGAATGCACCCAGGTGGAAGCTATCCAAGTGAAAAAATGTGGTCAAGTGGATTCCATCCGAGTGGATTCCATCCGAGTGACATCCATCCGAGTGGATTCCATCCAAGTAAAAAGGTGCGCCCGAGTGGAAATTTCATGCATCTGGAAAGTCAAAAAGAATGGCGTGTTAAGTCACCAAGTGTTGCAGCAGTTGAATCAGGAAAAGGCAAGGAGAAAATGGATGTCGACTCACTTATCCCGGGCACCGAAACATTCCCCATACAGCAGCCGACTGTGCATAACCACTCGACTGAGCCGATACTTTCTATCGCGCCAAAGCACTCGGCTAATGACCATGAAGCAAGCACTAGCCAGGTAAAGGTGAGAGATGCTAAATACACTCGACCAAAGTGGTGTCCTCCAGGGCTAACAAAGACACAGAAGAGGAAACTACAGAGGTTAAGGAGTCAGGAGATGGCGGAGCAGGAGGCCGAGAAGCAAAGAGATAAGTTGTTCAATGACACTCGGCCCATGGTTCCAGCAAAACAAGTGTGGAGGCCAAAATAAATACAAGATACATCAGCTTCTACATCTATCACAGAAGTGCCTACACCACCCAAAGAGGACGATGTGACAGCTATTACATCGTCTGTGGCACTTCTTACCTCTCCTTCACTCGGACAGATTTCAGAATCGGTCGATCCACTTGAAGAAGAGGTTGATATGTTGGATTACGAGTCTACGCCGGTTCATGAAGGTATGGATATCAATATGGTGTATTACTTACCTGCTGAGTTCCGTCTGTAGATGAGGAAGGAAGTGGCTCAGCTGGATTTTGGCCCTAAAACGCAATATTCGAGAAGCCAAAAGAACCAGTAACACATTTGAAACCGTTGTATCTCAGAGGTCATATCAATGGATCGCCACTTAGTCGAATGCTTGTTGATGGTGGTGCTGTGGTAAATCTTATGCCTTATTCGGTCTTCAAGAAATTGGGTTTGCTCGATGAAGAATTAATCAAGACCAATATGGTGCTCAACGGGTTTGAAGGCAAAGAGAAAACTGAAGCCAAAGGTGTAATGTATGTGGAGCTTACGATGGAAGCAAAACTTTGGCTACTGCATTCTTTGTCGCTGAGGTGCAAGGTAACTACAACGTCATACTAGGCGTGATTGGGTTCATGCGAACGGTCGTACCATCCACTATGCACCGTTTGATCCAATGGGTTGATGATGAAGTGGAAGTTATTCATGCAGATAATTCGGCCTGTGTTGCTTTGGCCGATGCATCGGTGGATTGGCAACATCCCAATGCTACTTGCTTGACGGGACGTGATTTGTCAGAGTTTGATTTTCTCAGTGCGACCAAGAATGGTTTTGTGCCCGTGTCTTTAAAGCCGACTGAATGCAATCGGCTCCAAGGTATGATATGTTTAAATGGATTCTAATTCCGAGTGGTTACAAAAACGTCTTGCGAAATATCGGTCCAGCGAGAACGATATGTATGAGTCTATTGAGGAGTTGGATGACATGGATAAACTTGGACAAGGTTTTACATCGGCCGATCCGTTAGAAGAGGTAGATATCGGAGACGGATCAGTCAGTCGACCGACATTTATAAACAAGAATTTGAAAGCCGATTGTAAAGCTAAATTAATCGAGCTATTGAAAGAATATGTTTGTTGCTTTGCATGGGAATATCACGAGATGCCAGGGTTGAGCCGAGAGCTAGTGGAGCATCGGTTGCCTATAAAGGCCGGTTTTAGACCTTATAAACAGTCGGCCAGAAAGTTTAATCCAAAAACATATGACCGGATCAAGGAAGAGATCGGTCGACTGCTTGAAGCTAAATTCATTCGACCTTGTAGGTATGCCGAGTGGATTTCTAACATTGTCCCAGTGGAGAAGAAGAGATCCGGCAAGTTGAGGGTGTGCATTGACTTCAGAGATGTGAATAGGGCTACACCCAAAGATGAGTATCCCATGCCAATAGCCGATATGCTTATTAATGATGCTTCTGGACATAAGGTTATTAGCTTTCTAGATGGTAATGCGGATACAATCAAATTTTATGGCGAAGAGGACATGTACAAAACAGCTTTCCGATGTCCTGGTTTCCTTGGTTTATTCGAGTGGGCGGTGATGACATTCGGATTGAAAATGCTGGGGCCACATATCAAAGGGCTATGAATTTGATTTTCATGATTTACTCGGTGTCATACTTGAAGTTTATATTGATGATATTGTTGTCAAATCGGATGCTTTTGAATCTCACTTGGCGATTTGCGTTTAGCTTTTGAAAGGATGAAAAGTATGGACTGAAGATGAATCCTTTGAAGTGTGCATTCGGCGTGTCACCGGCAAATTTTTGGGTTTCATTATTCATGAAGATGGCATTGAAATCGATCCCAAAAGATAGAGGCTATCTGAAAGTGGAGGCTCCAACATGCAAGAGAGATATGCAAAAGTTCCTTGGCAAGGTCAATTATTTGAGAAGGTTCATAGCTAATCTGTCAGGGAAGGTTGATGCATTTACTCCTATCCTTCGGTTAAAGAATGATGTTGATTTCACTTGGGGGGCAAAACAGCAAGAAGCCTTTGATATGATCAAGAATTATTTGTGCACTCCTCCGGTGATGAAAGCACCCAAACATAGAGAGCCTTTTAAACTTTATATCGCAGCAGAGGAAGGTGTTATTGGTGCTGTTTTGACTCAAGATACCGAAGGAAAAGAGCATGCCATTACATATTTGAGCAGACGTTTATTGGATGCCGAGACAAGGTATACATTTATTGAAAAACTATGTCTATGCTTATATTATGCTTGCACAAAATTGAGACATTACCTAGTGCCGAGTGCTTGTGTAGTAGCTTGTCAAACCGATGTCATTAAGTACATGTTGCATAGGCCAATTCTTAGTGGTAGAATTGGCAAGTGGGCTTATGCTTTGATTGAGTATGATTTGGCTTATGAATCTCTAAAATCCATGAAAGGCCAAATTGTTGCTAATTTCATTGTTGAACATCGGATTAGTGACAAGCATGATGTTGATATGAATCTTGTTTCGTTGGTGCCATGGAGATTGTACTTTGATGGTTCAGTTTGTAGCAATGGCCAAGGTGTTGGTATTGTTTATATGTCTCCTCATGGTGCTGTTTTTGAAGCCTCATGCCGCTTAGAATATTTTTGCACAAATAATCAAGCCGAATATGAAGCATTGTTATTCGGTCTAGAGATGTTACTTGCTATAGGTGTTACACATATTGAGGCTTACGGTGATTCGTTACTAGTGGTGCAACAAATATCTAGAGTCTTTCAGTGTTTGGACGAATCACTTAATGTTTATCTTGATAAATGTCTAGATATAATTTCTACTTTGGATTGTTTTAGCATTGCACATATATCTAGACATGACAACTGGAAAGCAAATGAGTTGGCACAGCAAGCATCTGGATATCATGTTGATCATGGCATGTTTCATATTTCTCAAAGACCGATGTCTTGTCTTGCCAATATGGGAGAGGCCGAACCTGAACCCACTGATTCGGCCATTAACAAAAAATCTAGTGCAGGTGACAATCCCGACTGGAGGAGGCCCATTGTTGATTACCTGCGCAATCCGAGTGAAAGGGTGGACAGGGCTGTTCGGCGTATGGCTTTCAAGTATACAATGAGAGATGATGGTCTTTATCGCCGAACAGTCGATGATGTTCTTCTAAAGTGTTTGGATGAGGACCAGGCAAGAGTTGCTATGGGAGAAGTACATGAGGGTATTTGTGGTACTCATCAGTCGGCTCCGAAAATGAAATGGTTATTGCGACGTGCTGGGTTTTATTGGCCGACTATGATTAATGATTGCTTCAGATATTATAAAGGGTGTGAAGCTTGTCAAAAGTTTGGTGATATTCAATTGGCTCCTGCTGCTATGTTACATCCTATTATCAAACCGTGGCCTTTCAGAGGTTGGGGTTTAGATTTCATTGGACAAATTCACCCGTCTTCCTCAAAAGGGCATCGGTTCGTATTGGTGGCAACTGATTATTTCACTAAATGGTCTGAAGCAGTACCTCTCAAGAACATGACACATACGGAGGTAATTCAATTCATAACCGAGCACATTATTCATAGATTCGGTATTCCTCAAAATTAACTACAGATCAAGGTTCATCTTTTATGTCACACCAAGTCAGAGAGTTTGCCGAATCTTATAATATAAAGTTGCTCAATTCCTCTCCATATTATGCCCAAGCTAATGGACAAGCTGAGTCTAGCAATAAAATTCTAATCAAGCTCATCAAGAAGAAGATTAAGGATAATCCGAGGAGATGGCATGAGCTGTTGTCTGAAGCTTTATGGGCACATAGAATTTCAAGGCATGGTGCTATGAAGGTAACTCCATATGAGCTAGTATATGGTCAAGAGGCTGTTTTACCAGTGGAAGTAAATTTGAATGCTTTGAGAATAGCCAAACAAAATGATTTGTCGGCAGTAGACTTTTATAACTTGATGATGGACAATATTGATGAAGTTGCCGATAAACGTTTGGTTGCTTTGGAGTCCATAGAGAGAGACAAGTTGAGGGTTGCAAGAGCTTACAATAAGAAAGTTAAGTTGAAGCATTTCCAAGTTGGTGAACTCGTCTGGAAAGTGATTCTGCCGATTGGTTCAAGAGATAGAAAATTCAGGAAGTGGTCTCCAAGTTGGGAAGGTCCTTTTAGGATTACAAGGGTTGTTCCTGGAAATTCATATTTGGTGGAATCAATACAAGGGGCATTGTTACCTCGAGCTCTCAACGGAAAATATTTGAAGAAATACCACCCGAGTGTGTGGCAAGAAGCTGAGTAGGCAATGGCGATATCGATTATCGCCCTTAGCACAAACATGGCGATACATAATTATCGCCTGAGGAAAATAAATGGCCGATGGAGTGTTGACATCGTCCTTAGAACAAACACCGTGCATATTATTTTTCGGCGTGCAAGCATTGCCGAAAAACAGGGAGGCATGTGTTGACATCGGATTTTGGCAAGATACAAAAGGCAAGTAAGATGGCCTCAAGTAAAAGAGTTTTCGGCATGCAAAGTTTCAGGTCGCCGAGTGGAATAACTTTGATGTTTAACTTATCGCCATTCGACCTTATCTCGGTGGCCGAAGTTGTACTCCGAGTGACAAAATTCAACATTCCGAGTGGTTTTCGGCCGACCATGCCTTCAAGACGACCTCGGATGGAGGAGTACTCTAAAGGAATTGTCTTCGTCTCGTCGAGGCGATCGATTTTGATATATAAATCATCTCAATCCGAGTTCATATGCAAAAGTTAGAGGCAATACACTGCAGGCCGAAGCTGAGTGGAAATCTGGCGCAAAGTACCAGACGCCATGTCTGATGGGTCGCGTGAGCAATTAGGCCCTTAAGAAGTCCTTGAATCGAAAAACCTTCAACACGAAAAAGTTTCGTCTCGTCGAGCCGATCGATTTTCATATATAATTCGTCTCAATCCGAGGTCGTATGTAACCTGGAGAGGCAAATCAAGATCAGGCTATGTTTTTGGTCGAGTGAAAACTTACCATCCGAGTGAAAACTCACGGTCGAGTGAAAACCTACCGATCGAGTCACGGTCGAGTGAAAATTTACCGATCGAGTCACGGTCGAGTGAAAACCTACTGATCGAGTCACGGTCGGTGAAAACCTACCGATCAAGTCCAAGGTCGAGTGGAAACCTACCGATCGAGTCACCGGTCGAGTGAAAACCTAAAACCTACCGATCGAGTCACGGTCGGTGAAAACCTACCGATCGAGTCAAGGTCGAGTGAAAGCCTACCGATCGAGTAAAAGATTGTCTTCCGAGTGAAAATATAGCCATCCGAGTGAAAAAGTCCAGTCGACCATCCGAGTGAAAGACTCTAATATCCGAGTGGATGAGCTCAAATCCGAGTGAAACTGAACATGTGCCCAAAAGTTTATCAAGATGATCTCGGATGAAGAAGTGTTCAATACAGAAGTTGTGCGTATCGTCAAGACGGTAAAGATAGTATATGGCCTGCAAATTCATTACAAGACTCGGATGATTCAGTCTACCGCAAGACCGAGTCCGACTGGAAGGTAAAGATGACCTCGAAAAGTGTTCAAGATGGCCTTATTTGAAAAAGTGATCAACATGAGAGTTGTTCGTATCGTCGAGGCGCACAAGTTTGGTATGTGGGCCATCTTGATCGGAGGTCATATGGAGGCTCGGCGGCCTGCACAAGGAGGAAGACAGAAGTTGGGCCAGATTCAGACTGAATCCGAGTTGGAATAGAACTAGGACTCTAGGACGTGAATTGATGTAATTTTTCTTGTAAGGAAAGCCTAGATGAATCCTTTACTTGTACGGGAAATCCAGCCGCCTCTTATATATGTTGGGGGTGACGGCCGATTGAACAACACACAATCGAACAAATCAATATACTACTTTTTCCTGTCTACTTTTTATCTCTCCATCATTTTTCTCTCTCGTTCTTCGCTGTTCTTCGTGTTTGAGAGCTGCGAATCTCGAGGCTCTAGGGGCGAGCGAATCGACCTAGGGCAGCCCATAGCCGCCGCAATCCCTGACGGGGTCCCTCCCGGGTGCGCGGGGTTTCGGGTCTGCAAAAGCACCCGCCGACTGTCTTGCGTATCGCGCTGTCGGTCGGGTCTCCTTCGACGTGAGCTGCGGTGCATCACCCCCGGCGTCGAGGGTACACGTGACGTGTTCGTGTGTCAACAACTACTAGACAACATGAAAGAAAGCGTAATGCTCAAATCATATTTAGCAGAGGCTGTTGGGACCTAATCATCTTTCAGACTTTCAGTGTGACACCTCTGCAATTCTGCATCAGGCAAGGGGTGATCTACTCTGCCTTTTTTAAAAAGGTGTTCATTACCCTAAGGTGCTAGTTGATTCAGAAACAAAGAAACAAAACAAATTGATGTCAAGTGCACCAATAGTTTGGAAGAGTGTGTTTTTATATGAAATTGGATCTTCCAAAAGATAGGGTTCTCCTCTACAATATCGGAACCCTTATGCAACCATTCATCAATGAACCATCCTGCTCCTGCCCACAATGTGGTATGAGAAACCGAATACTGAAGGAATTAACCTGAAGTTGGACGGCCGATTAACCTTACTAGAGGCTGCAATTCCGACCTGCATGCATGCAACAAACCTCAGTTTCAGACTCTAGGCGAGACTTTTGCCACATAGGAGCAACGTCAAATCCGCAAACGCTGCAAGGAACGGCAACTGATTCCAAGTTTCCAACAGCCAAGCTACCAAGCATCAACGGTGCCAGAGGCAACAGCATAATGAGGCACCGCAACTAGGGCGAAAGAAACAGAAGCAGCAGTTACCCTGACAGAAGAATGGATGTGAGTAAATCAAAACACCGCAACTAGGTGAAAAATTGGTTTCCTTTCGTTGATGGATTGCACAGAAATCTCCTCTTCCAACCCCTGAGGGCTTGTTCTTTTGTGAACAACTAGGGCTAACTTGATTCACTAGAAGATTTTGGAGGGATTAACCGAGATTGACTAGATTGCACAAAATTGACAAGAAGGAGAAGAACAAAAGAAATCTCCCCTTCGAACCAACATGAGGATTTCTTGTCAAGATTGTGATGGACAGCTTAGATTGGTAACGCGGCCACCGGTAGCTGCAGTGTTGGATCTGCCGGCGGGGGCTCGCAACGGGGAGGTGTGGCGCATCTAGAGTTTCGCGCGGGTCGGAGAGATCGACACAGAGGCGAGCTCGCGAGGACAACGATACCTGCCGACGGCAACTGAGGTGGCCTGCGAGGACGACGATACCTTCGTGTCTTGGTTTTTTTAGGACCGTGAGAATTCGGATTTGCTATTCTAATAAGGTTAAGAAATGAGAAGTTCTTTTAAAAAAAAACTCAGATCTATTATAAAGATTCACTGAAAGCCCAAAACATATAGGTTGCTGGTCTACTCACCGTTGTAGCACACTTGCGATTG
Source organism: Aegilops speltoides (assembly GCA_021437245.1). Taxonomy (NCBI): domain Eukaryota; kingdom Viridiplantae; phylum Streptophyta; class Magnoliopsida; order Poales; family Poaceae; genus Aegilops; species Aegilops speltoides. Next base: position 53,989,791 of record CM038141.1, on the reverse strand, counting down.
TTAAGGATCCTGAGAGCATCTGCAACAGACGCGCGTAGGACAGCGCGCTAAAAAACTTTTACAGTGTCGAAATAGCGTTTTCGCGCGTGGGAATGGCCTGTTGCTTTTCTAGACGCAGTAAATTTTAACGTACCGTTATAACGATTCTCCAGGCGCGATAAAAATATAGCACGCGACCAGCCGGCGCTTGACAAATATGAAACAACACATATCAATTTGACAATATAGTGATCTCAAACATAAACAAACATGCAAAATAATGAGTTGGAGCAACATAGTATAATTCAAAATCACCCAACCAAGTTCATGACAAATAAAATTTCACACAAACAAATGAAACATCAACAATCATGCCACATCATCTTCCTCCTCTTCTTCCTTCTCTTCCGAAGACGATTCTTCCTCCTCTTCTCCATTTTCTAGCACCTCATCATCACTGGGAACTCGGACGGTGCTTGCACTATCTCCAACGGCATCATACGAAGGCATGCGAGGCACACCAGAAGCCACGCGTCCACCCATGTCACCCGGAGGTGCTCCCATGGCTCCCATGAGAGACAAAAACGCATGCCTCCCATGATAGCTCTGAAGCCACCCATGCCTCCCGTAGGTGCTCTCATGCCTCACATGCCTCCCATGGTAGCTCCAAAGCCACCCATGCCTCTTGTATGTGCTCACATGTCTCCCATGCCGCACATGACGCCCATGCCTACCATGATTGTTCTTAAGCCTCCCATGGTAGCTCCAAAGCCACCCATGCCTCTTGTATGTGCTCACATGTCTCCCATGCTGCACACGACGCCCATGCCTACCATGCTTGTTCTTAAGCCTCCCATGGTAGCTCCCATGCCTCCCATGGCCATCAATCTTTTTTGGACCAAGACTTCATCAGGAAAGATTGATGAAATCCTTTTGCCTATCATCGAAGGTAGATGTGTCCATGAAGAACAAGTACTTCTCCCATTCCAATAATCTAGTTCACTCCTCCATGGCCAATTTCTTCTCCTCCAATGCCACCTTCCTCTCCTCGCCCGCCACCCTCCTTTCCTCAGCCGCGAACCTCCTCTCCTCGAACACCGACTCTTGGCTCCTTACCATCCTCCTCTTCTCGTTTGCTTCCTTTCTTGCCTTCACAATAGCTTTCATAGCATTCTTTATCTCATCATCTCCTCCCTTCTTCTTTTATTTTGCTTGTTTCTGTCGGCGTTCTGGGAACGGGGGTCCCCAGACTTGCCTGCCTGCGGCCCACGGCGTGGCTTCCCAGTGGCCCAGTACGGCCCGTCTTCATCAACCAACACTCAAGACCCTCGTGAGGGGCCAAGCCTCGCGAGGCGGACGACACAAGGCCTCCTCAAGAGCGGCCTCACCAGGCAGACTCGCGAGGGAGGCGGAGAGATCAAGGCAAAAGGTACATCGTGAGGTTCTCGTGATGCAAGCCATGACGACCAAGGCCAGGCGGTCGCCAGCGCGCGCAGTGTCCTCGTTTCCCCTTTGGTGCTAAGGGGGCAAGCGCAGGCACGGAGTACCGAGGCATCAGACAAAGGTGTCCATATCGGTGAAATAAGACCAAGACCAACAGGACGGTAGGACGGAGGTCATCGTGGAGCCCAAGACAGCATCACCACCAGCGCCTTTGACAGGCGAAGACCACCTTTAGTCAGGATAGCTTGTACTTGTTGGAAATATGCCCTAGAGGCAATAATAAAATGGTTATTATTATATTTCCTTGTTCATGATAATTGTTTATTGTTCATGCTATAATTGTGTTATCCGGAAATCGTAATACATGTGTGAATATATAGACCACAACACGTCCCTAGTGAGCCTCTAGTTGACTAGCTCGTTGATCAACAGATAGTCATGGTTTCCTGGCTATGGACATTGGATGTCATTGATAACGGGATCACATCATTAGGAGAATGATGTGATGGACAAGACCCAATCCTAAGCATAGCACAAAGATTGTGTAGTTCGTTTTGCTAGAGCTTTTCCAAATGTCAAGTATCATTTCCTTAGACCATGAGATTGTGCAACTCCCGGATACCGTAGGAGTGCTTTGGGTGTGCCAAACATCACAACGTAACTGGGTGACTATAAAGGTGCACTACGGGTATCTCCGAAAGTGTTTGTTGGGTTGGCACGAATCGAGACTGGGATTTGTCACTCCGTATGACGGAGAGGTATCTCTGGGCCCACTCGGTAATGCATCATCATAATGAGCTCAATGTGACCAAGTGTCTGGTCACGGGATCATGCATTACGGTACGAGTAAAGTGACTTGCCGGTAACGAGATTAAACGAGGTATTGGGGTACCAACGATCGAATCTCGGGCAAGTAACGTACCGATTGACAAAGGGAATTGTATACGGGATTGATTGAATCCTCAACATCGTGGTTCATCTGATGAGATCATCGAGGAGCATGTGGGAGCCAACATGGGTATCCAGATCCCGCTATTGGTTATTGACCGGAGAGGCGTCTCGGTCATGTCTGCATGTCTCCCGAACCCGTAGGGTCTACACACTTAAGGTTCGGTGACGCTAGGGTTGTTGAGATATTAGTATGCGGTAACCCGAAAGTTGTTCGGAGTCCCGGATGAGATCCTGGACGTCACGAGGAGTTCTGGAATGGTCCGGAGGTGAAGATTTATATATAGGAAGTTCAGTTTCGGCCATCGGGAAAGTTTCGGGGGTCACCGATATTGTACCGGGACCACCGGAAGGGTCCCGGGGGTCGACCAGGTGGGGCCACCTATCCTGTAGGGCCCCATGGGCTTAAGTGGGAGGGGAACCAGCCCCTGGTGGGCTGGTGCGCCCCCCTTGGGCCCCCCTGCGCCTAGGGTTGGAAACCCTAGGGGTGGGGGCGCCTCACTTGCCTTGGGGGGCAAGCCACCCCCTGGGCCGCCGCCCTCCCTTGGAGATTGGATCTCCTAGGGCCGGCGCCCCCCCTAGGGGCCCTATATAAAGAGGGGGAAGGGAGGGCAGCCACACCCCAAGTCTCTGGCGCCTCCCTCTCCCCTGCAACACCTCTCCCTCTCGCAAGTGCTTGGCGAAGCCCTGCCGAGATCACTGCTGCATCCACCACCACGCTGTCGTGCTGCTGGATCTTCATCAACCTCTCCTTTCCCCTTGTTGGATCAAGAAGGAGGAAACGTGTTTCCAACCGTACGTGTGTTGAACGTGGAGGTGCCGTCCGTTCGGCGCTAGGATCTCCGGTGATTTGGATCATGACGAGTACGACTCCCTCAACCCCGTTCTCTTGAACGCTTCCGCACGCGATCTACAAGGGTATGTAGATGTTGGGGAACGTAGTAATTTAAAAATTTTCCTACGCACACGCAAGATCATGGTGATGTATAGCAACGAGAGGGGAGAGTGTTGTCTCGTACCCTCGTGAGACCCGGCGAAGCGATCTGGCAACGTAGAGGAAGTAGTCGTCGTTCTCCTCGCGATCCGACCGATCCGGCGCCAAGCATCCGGCGCCCGAGTTCTTGACACGTACAGCTCGATGGCGTCCCTCGTACTCCGATCCAGCCGAGTGTCGAGGAGAGTTCCGTCGAGACGACGGCGTGGTGACGATCTTGATGTTTCACCGGCGCGAGGCTTCGCTTAAGCTTGACGGTATAACCGAGGTGGAATATGGTGGAGGGGGGCACCGCACACGGCTAAGGAACGATCTCACGATCAACTTGTGTGTTCCAAAGTGCCCCCCTGCCCCTGTATATAAAGGAGCCAAGGGGGAGGGGGCCGGCCGGCCAAGCTTGGCGCGCCAAGGGAGTCCTACTCCCTCTGGGAGTAGGATTCCCCCCCCCAATCCTAGTTGGACTAGGATTCCCGGAGGGGGGAAAGAGAGAAAGGGGGGCCGGCCCCTTCTCCTAGTCCTAATAGGACTAGGGAAGGGGGGAGAGGCGCGCAGCCCTCTTGGGCTGCCCCTTCTCCTTTCCACCAAGGCCCATAGTGGCCCATTTACCTCCGGGGTTCCGTAACCTCCGGTACTCGAAATTCCGTTTTACCGGAACCATTCGAACTCCAAACATAGGCTTCCAATATATCAATCTTTATGTCTCGACCATTCCGAGACTCCTCGTCATGTCCGTGATCACATCCGGGACTCCGAACTCCTTCGGTACATCAAAATACATAAACTCATAATAACTGTCATCGTAACCTTAAGCGTGCGGACCCTACGGTTCGAGAACAATGTAGACATGACCTAGAACCATTCACGGTCAATAACCAACAGCGGGACCTGGATGCCCATATTGGTTCCTACATATTTTACGAAGATCTTTATCGGTCAGACCGCATAACAACATACGTTGTTCCCTTTGTCATCGGTATGTTACTTGCCCGAGATTCGATCGTGGTATCCAATACCTAGTTCAATCTCGTTACGGCAAGTCTCTTTACTCGCTCAGAATACATCATCTCACAACTAACTTATTAGTTGTAGTGCTTGCAAGGCTTGATGATGTGCATTACCGAGAGGGCCCAGAGATACCTCTCCGACAATCGGAGTGACAAAACCTAATCTCAAATCGCCAACCCAACATCCGCCTTTGGAGACACCTGTAGTACTCCTTTATAATCACCCGATTCGTTGTGACGTTTGGTAGCACCAAAGTGTTCCTCCGAAAACGGGAGTTGCATAATCTCATAGTTACGAGAACATGTATAAGTCATGGATAAAAGCAGTAGCAACATACTAAACGATCGTGTGCTAAGCTAAGGGAATGGGTCATGTCAATCAGATCATTCTACTAATGATGTGACCTCATTAATCAAATAACAACTCCTTGTTCATGGTTAGGAAACATAACCATCTTTGATTAACAAGCTAGTCTAGTAGAGGCATACTAGTGACATCTTATCTTGTCTATGCATTCACACATGTATCATGTTTCCGGTTAATACAATTCTAGCATGAATGATAAACATTTATCATGAAATAAGGAAATAAATAATAACTTTATTATTGCCTCTAGGGCATATTTCCTTCAGTCTCCCACTTGCACTAGAGTCAATAATCTAGATTACATAGTAATGATTCTAACACCCATGGAGTCTTGGTGCTGATCATGTTTTGCTCGTGGAAGAGGCTTAGTCAACGGGTCTGCAACATTCAGATCCGTATGTATCTTGCAAATCTCTATGTCTCCAGTCTGGACTAAGTCCCGGATGGAATTGAAGCGTCTCTTGATGTGTTTGGTCCTCTTGTGAAATCTGGATTCCTTCGCTAAGGCAATTGCTCGATATTGTCACGAGAAGATTTTCATTGGACCCGATGCACTAGGTATGACACCTAGATCGGATATGAACTCCTTCATCCGCACCTTCATTAGCTGCTTCGAAGCGCTATGTATTCCGCTTCACATGTAGATCCCGCTCTGACGCTTTGTTTAGAACTGCACCAACCGACAGCTCCTCCGTTTAGTGTAAATCGTATCCGGTCTGCGATTTAGAATCGTCGGATCGGTGTCAAAGCTTGCATCAACGTAACTGTTTACGATGAGCTCTTTGTCACCTCCATATCGAGAAACATATCCTTAGTCCTTTTCGGTATTTCAGGATGTTCTTGACCGCTGTCGATGATCCACTCTGGATTACTTTGGTACCTCCTGCTAGGCTTATAGCAAGGCACACATCAGTCAGTACACAGCATTGCATACATGATAGAGCCTATGGCTGAAGCATAGGGAACATCTTTCATTTTCTCTCTATCTTCTGCAGTGGTCGGGCATTGAGTCTGACTCAACTTCACACCTTGTAATACAGGCAAGAACCCTTTCTTTGCTTGATCCATTTTGAACTTCTTCAAAACTTTGTCAAGGTATGTGCTTTGTGAAAGTCCAATTAGGCGTCTTGATCTATCTCTATAGATCTTAATGCCCAATATGTAAGCAGCTTCACCGAGGTCTTTCATTGAAAAACTCTTATTCAAGTATCCCTTTATGCTATCCAGAAATTCTATATCATTTCCGATCAGCAATATGTCATCCACATATAATATCGAAATGCTACTGAGCTCCCACTCACTTTCTTGTAAATACAAGCTTCTCCAAAAGTCTGTACAAACCCAAATGCTTTGATCACACTATCAAAGCGTTTATTCCAACTCGAGATGCTTGCACCAGTCCATATATGGATCATTGGAGCTTGCACACTTTGTTAGCTCCTTTGGATCGATAAAACCTTCGGTTGCATCATATACAACTCTTCTTCCGAAAATCCATTCAGAATGCAGTCTTTACATCCATTTGCCAAATTTCATAATCATAAAATGCGGCAATTGCTAACATGATTCGGACGGACTTAAGCATCGCTTCGGGTGAGAAGGTCTCATCGTAGTCAATCCCTTGAACTTGTCGAAAACCTTTTGCGACAAGTCGAGCTTTATAAACGATAACATTACCATCGGCGTCGGTCTTCTTCTTGAAGATCCACTTGTTTTCTATTGCTTGCCTACCCTCGGGCAAGTCAACCAAAGTCCACACTTTGTTTTCATACATGGATCCCATCTCAGATTTCATGGCCTCAAGCCATTTTGGAATCTGGGCTCACCATCGCTTCTTCATAGTTCGTAGGTTCATCATGATCTAGTAGCATGACTTCCGAACAGGATTACCGTACCACTCAGTGCGGATCTTACTCTGGTTGATCTACGAGGTTCTGCGATAACTTGATCTGAAGTTTCATGATCAACATCATCAACTTCCTCACTACTCGGTGTAGGTGTCTCAGAAACCGGTTTCTGCGACGAACTACTTTCAAGTAAGGGAGAAGGTACTATTACCTCATCAAGTTCCACTTTCCTCCCACTCACTTCTTTCGAGAGAAACTCCTTCTCTAGAAAGGATCCATTCTTAGCAACGAATGTCTTGCCTTCGGATCTGTGATAGAAGGTGTACCCAACTGTTTCCTTTGGGTATCCTATGAAGACACATTTCTCCGATTTGGGTTCGAGCTTATCAGGTTGAAGCTTTTTCACATAAGCATCGCATCCCCAAACTTTAAGAAACGACAACTTTGGTTTCTTGCTAAACCACAGTTCATAAGGTGTCGTCTCAACGGATTTCGACGGTGTTCTATTCAGTGTGAATGCGGCCGTCTCTAGAGCATAACCCCAAAACGATAGCGGTAAATCAGAAGAGACATCATAGATCGCACCATATCTAGTAAAGTACGATTCGACGTTCGGACACACCATTACGCTGTGGTGTTCCGGTGGCGTGAGTTGCTGAAACTATTCCGCATTGTTTCAAATGTAGACCAAACTCAGTAACTCAAATATTCACCTCCACGATCGGATCGTAGAAACTTAATTTTCTTGTTACGATGATTTTCAACTTCACTCTGAAATTCTTTGAAATTTTCAAACGTTTCAGACTTATGTTTCATTAAGTAGATATACCCATATCTGCTTAAGTTATCTGTGAAGGTGAGAAAATAACGATATCCGCCACGAGCCTCAACATTCATCGGACCACATACATCTCAGTATGTATGATTTCCAACAAATCTGTTGCTCTCTCCATAGTACCGAGAACGGTGTTCTAGTCATCTTGCCCATGAGGCACGGTTCGAAGTGCCAAGTGATTCATAATCAAGTGACTCCAAAAGTCCATCGAGATGGAGTTTCTTCATGCGCTTTACACCGATATGACCTAAACGGCAAGCACAAATAAGTTGCACTATCATTATCAACTCTGCATCTTTTGGTTTCAACATTATGAATATGTGTATCACTACTATCGAGATTCATAAGAAATAGACCACTCCTCAAGGGTGCATGACCATAAAAGATATTACTCATATAAATAGAACAACCATTATTCTCTGATTTAAATGAATAACCGTCTCGCATCAAACAAGATCCAGATATAATGTTCATGCTCAACGCAGCACCAAATAACAATTATTTAGGTCTAAAACTAATCCGAAGGTAGATGTAGAGGTAGCGTGCCGACCGCGATCACATCGACTTTGGAACCATTTCCCACGCGCATCGTCACCTCGTCCTTTGCGAGTTAAGCAATCAGTAGTCCCTGCTTGAGTTGCAAATATTAGCAATGTAACCAAGATCAAATACCAGTGCTACTACGAGCTCTAGTAAGGTACACATCAATAACATGTATATCACATATACCTTTGTTCACCTTGCCATCCTTCTTATCCGCCAAATACTTGGGGCAGTTCCGCTTCCAAAGACTATGCTTGCGGTAGAAGCACTCGATTTTCAGGTTTAGGGCCGACTTGGGTTTCTTCTCTGAGCAGCAACTTGCTTGCTGTTCTTCTTGAGATTTCCTTCTTCTTCCCTTTGCCTTTCTTCTTGAAACTAGTGGTCTTATTGACCATCAACACTTGATGCTCCTTCTTGATTTCTACCTCCGCAGCCTTTAGCATTGCGAAGAGCTCGAGCATAGTCTTTACTAACCCTTGCATATTATAGTTCATCACGAAGCCTTTGTAGCTTGGTGGCGGTGATTGGAGAATTACATCAATGACACAATCATCCGGAAGATTAACTCCCAATTGTGTCAAGTGATTGTAGTACCCGGACATTACGAGTATATGCTCACTAACGAACTGTTCTCCTCCATCTTGCAGCTATAGAACTTATTGGAGACTTCATATCTCTCAATCCGGGCATTCTGTTGAATATTACCTTCAACTCTGGAACATCTCATATGCTCCATGACGTTCAAAACGTCGTTGAAGTCCCGGTTCTAAGCCGTAAAGCATGGCACATTGAACTATAGAGTAGTCATCGCTTTGCTCGCCAGACGTTCATAACATCCGGTGTTGCTCCAAAGAAGAAGCTGTCACCTAGCGGTGCATCCAGGCGTAGCTCTTACGTGCAGCAATGAGGATAATCCTCGAGTTACGGACCCAGTCCGTGTAATTGCTACCATCATCTTTCAACTTTGCTTTCTCAAGGAACGCATTAAAATTCAACGGAACAACAAAGACGAGCCATCTATCTACAATCAAACATAAACAAGCAAGATACTATCGGTACTAAGTTCATGATAAATTTAAGTTCAAATTAATCATATTACTTAAGAACTCCCACTTAGAAAGACATCCTCTAGTCATCTAAGTGATCACGTGATCCAAATCAACTAAACCATAACCGATCATCACGTGAAATGGAGTAGTTTTCAATGGTGAACATCTTATGTTGATCATATCTACTATATGATTCACGCCGACCTTCGGTCTCCGTGTTCCGAGGCCATATCTGCATATGCTAGGCTCGTCAAGTATAACCCGAGTATTCTGCGTGTGCAAAACTGGCTTGCACCCGTTGTAGATGGACGTGAGCTTATCACACCGATCATCACGTGGTGTCCGGGCACGACGAACTTTGGCAGCGGTGCATACCCGGGAGAACACTTCTTGATAATTTAGTGAGAGATCATCTTATAATGCTACCGTCAATCAAAGCAAGATAAGATGCATAAAAGGATAAACATCACATGCAAATCAATATAAGTGATATGATATGGTCATCATCATCTTGTGCTTCATGATCTCCATCTTGTTGCACCACCATGATCACCATCGCCACCGTAGCGACACCTTGATCTCCGTCGCAGCATCGTTGTCGTCTCGCCAAACTTATGCTACTACGACTATCGCTACCGCTTAGTGATAAAGTAAAGCATTACAGGCGATTGCATTGCATACAATAAAGCGACAACCATATGGCTCCTGCCGATTGCCGATAACCGGTTACAAAACATGATCATCTCATACAATAAAATATAGCATCACGTCTTGACCATATCACATCACAACATGCCTGCAAAAACAAGTTAGGCGTTCTCTACTTTGTTGTTGCAAATTTTACGTGGCTGCTACGGGCTTAAGCAAGAACCAATCTCACCTCGCATCAAAACCACAACGATACTTCGTCAAATAGACTCCGCTTTAACCTTCTCAAGGACCGGGCGTAGCCACACTCGGTTCAACTAAAGTGAGAGAGACAGCACCCACCAGTCACCTTTAAGCAACGAGTGCTCGTGGCGGTGAAACCAGTCTCGCGTAAGCGTCTGCGTAATGTCGGTGCAGGCGCTTCATCTCACAATACCGCTGAACCAAAGTATGACATGCTGGTAGGTAGTATGACTTGTATCGCCCACAACTCACTTGTGTTCTACTCGTGCAAAACATCAAACCATAAAAACCTGGCTCGGATGCCACTTGTTGGGGAACGTAGTAATTTAAAAATTTTCCTCGCACACGCAAGATCATGGTGATGTATAGCAACGAGAGGGAGAGTGTTGTCTACGCACCCTCGTAGACCCGGCGAAGCGATCACAACGTAGAGGAAGTAGTCGACGTTCTCCTCGCGATCCGACCGATCCGGCGCCGTTACTCCGCGCCCCGAGTTCTTGACACACGTACAGCTCGATGGCGTCCCTCGTACTCGATCCAGCCGAGTGTCGAGGAGAGTTCCACAAGACGACGGCGTGGTGACGATCTTGATGTTTCACGGCGCAGGCTTCGCCTAAGCTTCGCGACGGTATAACCGAGGTGGAATATGGTGGAGGGGCACCGCACACGGCTAAGGAACGATCTCACGATCAACTTGTGTGTTCCAAAGTGCCCCCTGCCTCAGATATAAAGGAGCCAAGGGGAGGGGGCGGCCGGCCAAGCTTGGCGCGCAAGGAGTCCTACTCCTCTGGGAGTAGGATTCCCCCAATCCTAGTTGGACTAGGATTCCCGGGGGAAAGAGAGAGGGGGCGGCCCTTCTCCTAGTCCTAATAGGACTAGGGAAGGGGAGGGCGCGCAGCCCTCTTGGGCTGCCCTTCTCCTTTCCACCAAGGCCCATAGTGGCCCATTTACCTCCCGGGGTTCCGTAACCTCCGGTACTCGAGAAATTCCGTTTTACTCGAACCATTCGAACTCCAAACATAGGCTTCCAATATATCAATCTTTATGTCTCGACCATTCCGAGACTCCTCGTCATGTCCGTGATCACATCCGGACTCGAACTCCTTCGGTACATCAAAATACATAAACTCATAATAACCGCCATCGTAACCTTAAGCGTGCGGACCCTACGGTTCGAGAACAATGTAGACATGACCTAGAACCATTCACGGTCAATAACCAACAGCGGGACCTGGATGCCCATATTGGTTCCTACATATTTTACGAAGATCTTTATCGGTCGACCGCATAACAACATCGTTGTTCCCTTTGTCATCGGTATGTTACTTGCCCGAGATTCGATCGTCGGTATCCAATACCTAGTTCAATCTCGTTACGGCAAGTCTCTTTACTCGCTCGTAATACATCATCTCACAACTAACTTATTAGTTGTAGTGCTTGCAAGGCTTCAATGATGTGCATTACCGAGAGGGCCCAGAGATACCTCTCCGACAATCGGAGTGACAAAACCTAATCTCGAATACGCCAACCCAACATCGCCTTTGGAGACACCTGTAGTACTCCTTTATAATCACCCGATTCGTTGTGACGTTTGGTAGCACCCAAAGTGTTCCTCCGGAAAACGGGAGTTGCATAATCTCATAGTTACAGGAACATGTATAAGTCATGGATAAAAGCAGTAGCAACATACTAAACGATCGTGTGCTAAGCTAAGGGAATGGGTCATGTCAATCAGATCATTCTACTAATGATGTGACCTCATTAATCAAATAACAACTCCTTGTTCATGGTTAGGAAACATAACCATCTTTGATTAACAAGCTAGTCTAGTAGAGGCATACTAGTGACATCTTATCTTGTCTATGCATTCACACATGTATCATGTTTCCGGTTAATACAATTCTAGCATGAATGATAAACATTTATCATGAAATAAGGAAATAAATAATAACTTTATTATTGCCTCTAGGGCATATTTCCTTCAGTAGATGCACTCCTCTCTCTCATTACTAGATGACTCCATAGATTGATCTTGGTGAAGCATAGAAATTTTTTATTTTCTGCAACGTTCTCCAACAGTACTAGATGTCCCCTTTCAAATTGGCCGTTGTTGGATCACTTCCTGCTCGATATTTGGGGAGAGGACCAGGGCCTCTATAAATAGGACTAGCTACCACAATAGAAGGGGATCGACCCATCACATCTGGACCGAGACCAGAACGAGTAGAACACCACACCAGCCCAAGAACACCTCTCCTCAGGAGGCTGTTCTTCCCTTGTACTGTTCATCATCAGCCCAAGAGGCAATCCACCACCAGTCCACCACCACACAGGAGTAGGGTATTACACTACAATGGTGGCACGAACCTGTATAAATCTTGTGTCTCTTGTGTTGCGAGTTCATCGAGCTAAGCTTAGAGATCGCGGCGAGGCTGAGAGCGAGATTCGGTAGGGAGAAATCTTTGTGCACACCCCAGTGTTCGAACCTCAAGGGTTTTGCCGGAACCCTGAATCCGACATTTGGCGCACCAGGTAGGGGTGCGCCGGAGCTCTCCCTCCGTTGACCCGTACTCCGCCAACACCGCGCTTCGCCCTCATGGCGGACATCGCACCTCCGGCCCCGGCGACCGATGCCAGTGCTGGGGCCAGGGGGCTCTGAGCCTTGGCCCCCGCCTTACGACGGGTGTAGTGGCCGCCCAAGTTCAAGCCAGAGATGTCGCCGCGCTATGACGGCACGGCGGACCCGCTGGTTTTCCTGTTGGCGTATGAGGAGGCCGTCCTCAAGGCCGGGGGCGACGACAAGGTCATGGCCAATTGGATTCCCATGGCCCTCACTAGCGTCTCACGCGCTTGGTTGCTCAACCTACCGGCGTCTTCTATGGCCTCCTGGGAGGAGTTGCGCGACCTCTTCCTCGCCTACTATGCAGCGCCGACGCCCCCGATCGTCGCAGCTCTCCTGGGCGGCTCGCAAGCGCCACCCTCAGACTGCCACGCCAAGCCGCTCTTTCGCCAGATCAGTGCCGTCCTCACGCGGCAAGGAGCTCCCCCGGGTTGGGTGGCGCCCAAGGCCGACCTAACCTTTAACTCAGAAGATCGCCCCATCACCACCGCCTGCTCGGGTGTGCTCCCGATGCTCTGCACGCCCACCATCTGCCAAGTGGTCATCACCAAAACCCTCATCGACGGCAGTGCCGGCCTCAACGTGCTCTTGGTGGAGGCCTTCAACCTCCTCCACATACCGTTGGAGCGGCTCCGACCCAGCAAGCCCTTCTCAGGCGTTGGAGGCGGTTCCTCCCGTTCCCTGGGGCAGATCCGCCTTCCCGTGACCTTTGGAACCCGCGACAACTACCGCACGGAGCTGGTCCACTTCGACGTTGCTCACATCGGCCTCCCGTACAATGCCATCCTTGGATACCCTGCCCTGGCTCAGTTCATGGCAGCAACCCATCCAGCCTAGAACCTCATGAAGATGCCCGGAAGCAAGGGCATCCTCACCATAGCTGGAGATGCCGAGGAGGCTCTTGTGGCGCTTAAGCTTGCCCTTAAGGCCGCCGCGGCGGCGCAGCCCGCCGACGCGGATGCCTCCAAGGCCAAGGAAGCTGCACCGACCAAAAAGAAGCAGATGTTCACTCAGGATAAGGCAGAGACCAAGCAGGTGCCACTTGAGGAAGACAGGTCCTTGGGAGCCACCTTCACCATAGGTGCCAACCTCGACCCCGACCAAGAGGAGGCGTTGGTGAGGTTCTTGCGCTCGAACAAGGAGGTGTTCGCATGGGAACCCAAGCAGCTAGCGGGGGTCCCAAGGGAGGTGATTGAGCATCACCTGAATGTGTGGCCCAATGTACGCCCTGTGAAGTAGAAGGCAAGGCAGCAGTCCACGGAGAAGCAGGCCTTCATCGTCCAAGAAACCCGCAAGCTGGAGGCAGCGGGAGTTATTCGTGAGGTTCGCTACCCTGAATGGCTGGCAAACCCCGAAGTTTTTCCCTAGTAGTGTGCGCCGCCCTACACGTGCCTCCCCGCGCTCGAACACGACCGCCCCAGCCCGTGCACGCACCGGCGCGGGAGTAGTGCCTTGGATCCCACCGAGATGAGCAACCCGCGTTGCTGGAGCTCAGACGGGAGGAGGAAGTGCCCCTCCGCCGCTGAGGGAAAGATGACCGGTGGATCTGCGCTGGCGACAGCTAGGTTTTTGCCCCCTGAAAGTGCAACTAATCCCCGGGTGGTTTTGGTAGTTAATAACAACATATATATCATTGAACTAATTATTCCTTGAGAATGTTTCAGAAAGTTCAGTGATATGGGTATGGCAATGACCGATGATGTGGACCCTCAAAATGCTAAGGAAAACATTGGCAAAAGCTCAAGACTCCATTTTTGGTTTAGTGATCCAAGATCACATTGAGTCCATAGGAAAGCCAATACTATTAAAAGGGGATGAGGTTATGATGATGATCTGGTTGCTCAAAGTGCTTAATGATTTATCTCTCAAACTATCAGCAATCTTTCATTCCAACATAAACCCATAAGTAATCTCGGTCCCACCGATTTCATAAACTCAGTCACACCGAGATGAACCACCTCAGCCATATACCCAAACCCTAAGAATTTCAGATTTTCCGATTCCAACCTCGGTCTTACCGAAATTGGTGTTGCCAAGCTTCAGAACATTCAGACTCAAATCGGTGTCACCGAGATGAGAAAGTCGGTCCCACCGAGAATGGCAAACCCTAGACTTTGGAAGAATCGGACTAACCGAGATTGTATTTTCGGTCCCACCGACAATCCCAACGTTCACAAGATTTGAACTTTCGGTCTCACCGAGTTGTCAACTTCGGTCTGACCGAGATTGGTCAAATGTGTGTAACGGTTGGATTTTGTGTGGAGGCTATAAATACCCTCCACCTCCTCTTCATTCGTGGAGAGAGCCATCGAAAAGAACTACCACTCCTACCTTACATTTCGAGAAGAAAACTACCTACCCTTGTGTTGAGATCAAGTTGCTCCACTCCCACCATATGAAACTTGATTTCTAGCCTTCCCAAGTTGCTTTCCACTCAATCCCTTCCTCCACCACAGCCAAATCAGTGAGGAGAGTTGAGTGTTGGGGAGATTATCATTTGAAGCACAAGAGCAAGGAGTTCATCATCACCAACACCATCTATTACCTTTTGGAGGGTGGTGCCTCCTAGATTGGTTAGGTGTCGCTTGGGAGCCTCCATCAAGATGTGGAGTTGAACCAAGAAGTTTGTAAGGGCAAGGAGATCGCCTACTTCGTGAAGATCTACCCCGAGTAAGGCTAGTCCTCCGTGGACGTAGACCATGATGGCATAGACAAGGTTGCTTCTTCGTGGACCCTTCGTGGGTGGAGCCCTCCGTGGACTCTCGCAGCCGTTACCCTCCGTGGGTTGAAGTCTCCATCAACGTGGATTGACGATAGCACCACCTATCGGAACCACGAGAAAAATCTCCGTGTCTCCAAATTGCGTTTGCTCTTCTCCACCTCTTATTTACTACATGTGCAATTTACTTTCCGCTGCCACTACTCTAGAATTGCATGTGTAGGGTGATACTTGACTTGCTCATCATTGTGAACTTGCTAAAACTTGTCCTAATCAAAAGGCTAAACTTTTAAGTTGTCAAGTAGTCTAATCACCCCCTCTAGACATACTTCCGATCCTACAAGTGGTATCAGAGCTTTGGTCTCCATTGGATTGGTTTCATTGCATTGGATTCCATAAGCTTGGTTTCACAACCTAGGAGAGTATGGCGTCTAGTGAGGGTAATTTTCGTAGAGGTGCTTACTTTGATGGTTCAAACTTTGCTAGTTGGAAGCACAAAATGAAAATGCATATTCTTGGACATAACCCTGCCGCATGGGGCATTATTTGTGTTGGCTTGCAAGGTGAGTTCTTCAAGGAAGGAAAAGTTCCGGATCGCGAAGCTACTGCTGATGAGTTGCGGATGTTACGTAACAATGCTCAAGCTTGTGACATTCTCTTCAATGCTTTGTGTCCCGAGGAGTTCAACAAGATCAGCCGCCTTGAGAATGCAAAAGAGATTTGGGATACTTTGGTCGAAATGCACGAAGGTACCGAGTCCGTGAAGGAATCAAAGCTAGATGTTCTTCAAGGTCAGCTTGACAAGTTCAAGATGAAGGAAGGTGAAGGAGTCGCTGAAATGTACTCTAGGCTTGCTCTCATCACCAATGAGATGGCAGGCTTAGGAAGCGAAGAAATGACCGACCGATTCATCATCAAGAAGATCCTCAGAGCTTTGGATGGAAAGTATGACACCGTGTGCACTTTGATCCAAATGATGCCAAACTACAAAGATCTCAAGCCTACCGAAGTCATTGGAAGAATTGTTGCTCATGAGATGACACTTAAAGATAAGGAAGAGCTTCACAACAAGTCAAGTGGTGCTTACAAAGCTACAGTTGAAGCTCCCACATCCTCAAGTGACAAGCTAGTTTCCAATGAAGAGATAAGCCTAATGGTGAAGAACTTCAACAAATTCTACAAGAGTAGAAGCAAGGAAAGAAGCTCAAAGTCTAGATCATATGATGATAAGAGATCTTCTAGTCGTGATCGAAACTGCTACAATTGTGGAAGACCCGGACACTACTCAAATGAGTGTTCGACTCCCACAAGAGAAGAGAAGAATCTCCAAGAAGAAGAAGCTCAAGAGAAGAGTCGCCTCGAAAAGAGAGAAGGAGTAGAGATGATCGTTATGAACGAAGATCCTCTCGGAGAAGCAAGGATTCGGAAAGGAAAGACAAGTCATCAAGGAGCTACACAAGAAGAAAACATCAAGCTCATGTTGGTGAATGGGTTTCGGCTCGACTCAAACAATCACTCCGAAAGAAGCTATCACTCCAACTCCGAATATAGTCAAGATGAAGGTGTTGCCGGTCTTGCTCTCGTGTCCTCCAACTCCAACTCCTATGACATATTTGATTCACCAAATGAGGGAATTGGAAGATGCTTCATGGCAAAAGGCCCCAAGGTATCACATCCTGAGTTTATTGACTTTGATAGTGATGAAGATGACTTGCTTGGTGAAGATGAGCTTTTACATGATAAATCTAGTAATGATGAACATGCTAATAGTCTTTATAGTCGAGAAGAGTCGAATGACAATGCTATGAAGGAGATTGAGCGTCTAACTAAAGAACTAAACACTCTTAAGTTAGCTCATGAAACAACTCAAGAAGATCATAGAGAGCTCCTAAGATCTCATGAGAAGCTACGCTTCGAGAAGCTCAATCTAGAGCAAGAACATGAGTTTCTAAAAGCTATCAATGACGATCTTCGAAAGAAGAGTTCTTCATATCTTGCCAAACGACTTCTCTTGTCTAATTTCTTGCCACCTATTAAAACTAAGCATGACAAGCATAAGAAAAATTCTTCATCTAGTAGTAACAATAATCATGCTAAATCAAATGTTGTTACTTCTAGTAATTCTCTTGATTCCACTAACAATGTTTCAAGCCAAGTTTCACTTGAGCAAGAAAATAGTTTATTGAAAGGGATTATAGAGAAAGGTGTCTACAAGAGTCTTGCCGGAAGCAAGAGCTTTGAGGAAATTGTTCGCAAACAAGGAAGACACCGGAAGAATCAAGGAATTGGTTTTGAGCGAAAGTTCAACGCCGAGGGTGTTGAATGGGAAGAAGGTCAATATCCCACTCCAAAGTTTGTTTCTCAAAAGAAGAAGTATGATCCTACTTCTTCCAATGAGGAACAAGCTCAAGATGACCTTCCACCACAAGACCACAAGCTAAAAGGCAAGGACAAGCTTCAAGAGGAGATTGATGCATTCATTGAAGCACCCAAGGCCATGGTCAAGTGGGTTCCCAAGGCAACTTCAAGTTCTACTTCGACAAGCTCAACTACTACCCCAAGGATTCCCATCAAGATGATGTGGATCCCGAAGAAGAAGAACTAGAGAGTTCTTGAGGGTGACTCCGCCAACATACTTCACTCACATTCATTTTGGCAAAGAACTTGTGCAATCAACTTCCACATCTTGCACTATTTCATGGAGTCACAAACCCTCATGTTGGTAAGTCAAGGGACAAGGTAATCATTGCTTTCATGGACATCATCTATTGTGTACTTCAATCTATGTCCATGGAAATCCTTGTTTGTTCCTTGTGGGACTAACCCATGTAGGTATTGAAAGTGCCCGAATCCAAAGGATTGCTCCCAACTCTTGATGATCTTCATCAACATTGAGCATCCACATCTTCAACATCTACATGAAGTCTTCAACGACAACCCAAGGTTAGTTTGACCCTTTAAAAGGGGTTCTCACATCAAGGGGGAGCTTTGCTCTAAAGAAATGAGCTAAAGCATCTTCAAATGATGTGAACACATTAATGCTTTATGGAAAAGTGGTAACCCCACTTGTGCTTAAACGATGAGTATGACCTATGATCAAATGTTCTCATTTGACTCCTAAGTCAATATACTCATATATAGATGACCTAGTCATCGCCAAATTGTGTGCTAATAGCTAGTGTTTTGTTTGTGCATGTTTGACACATATTTCATTTGCTATCTTATTGTGTGAGCATGTTGGATGCATGATTTTATCCATTCGAGGACATCCATTTGTTGCTTTGGTCTTTTGGATTTTTTTTTTGACCAAATGGATGGACAAGAATGCCTAAGTTCCTCCCTAGCTATCTATGCTTTCTTGTCTCAAACTCTATTCATGCTTACATCACAAACTTTGAACAAGACTTTTTCGACAGACCGAGTGAGGAGCACTCGAGCCACCGATCCGTCAAAAGCCTAAATTCCAAAACCTTCTAAGTACTTTCGGTCAAACCAATATACTCAAATCGGACGACCGAAATCACTTGGATTGATCTAGGTTTTCACCTCGGTGAAACCGAAGTTACAAATTTCGGCGTGACCGATGTGTGTAATCGCTTGCGCTAACCATCTCGGTCCCACCGAAGTTTTCCAACTCGGTCCCACCGACAATAAGGGTATATATACCCGAGGACAACGCGCTGATTACTTCTTCAAACGCCTCGCCCTCAAACCCTTACGCCGCCGCCGTGGTCTCCGGATCGCCTCCGCCGTCGCTCAGTGCGCCCTCGCCATGGTCTCCATCGCCAATCGCAGTCAATCCCACCGCACCGTTGCCGCCAGTGGTGAAGCTCCACCAGATTGGGTGAGTTTCATCCTCTCGTGCTTCTACCTCGATTCTATGCACGATAGGTTTTGTCTAACTTCTTGCCAAGATTGAAATCTTCCTATCCAACAGATTAGATCATAGAACAAAATTCGAGTGAAAATTTTAGGGTTAGGTTTCATGAACACATCTCGGTGTGACCGATTCTACATTCTCGGATCGACCGATTTGGCCTCTGCCATTGCCTTTGCACTTTTCGTTAAACCGAAGTTGTGCAAATCGATAAGACCAAGTGAGGATTCAGTGAAACCCTAGTGCTCTCGGCTAGACTGAAACCCATTTCGTCCAACCGAAAGTGGTGTGAATGGTCTGTTTAGACACTTCGGATTCACGAATTTTAGACTCGGTCGACCAAATGCATTCTCAGAAAACCTAAAACTGAAGTTTGAACTCATTTATTTTGCCAAATCCTCTGCGGTTTGTGATAACTCTTCTATCCTCGCCTATACCTATTCCATTCACAGTTGTCGGTTATGTCCGATGCAAGTGACAGCCGAACAGTCCGAATCACCGCTTGAGATTCCAGAGGCGGTGACAAGTCCCAAGCAAGCAGTTTTTCAGATGATGGAGAGAAGCACTCCAAGTGGTTTGCTGCAGCTGCCACCGGGGCGGAAGAAGAAGAATTACGACGAGGAGGATTCGACTTTGTTGCGAGATGAGGAGATTACTACCAAGCCAAAAGGCAAGTGGTTGCCAAGGGCTATCAAGGGCAACAACAAAGAAAGGCACCAAAGAAGGTGAAGAAATCCACAGTTGCAAAGAGGCTGAGCATGGAAGAAGAACCCTCCAAAGAAGATCAAGAAAACTTCCAAGAGGAAGAGGCTAGTTCATGAAGAAGTCGATGATGACTCGATGAGGAAGCACCCCAGCCTCCTCGAAGCAAAAGTTGATGGGAGATGCCATCGTAGGAGGAGCAGCCACAAAATCTAAGCCATCAGCTCCAAAGAAAGGCAGCCCAAGCCAAACCTGCCGCCAAGCCAAAGAAAACTGTGAGAAATATTCCTGCCTTGAGAAAGAAGAAGGACAATGTGCCACCGCTGAATCGATGAAGAGGCACATGTTTTGCTAAAGCTCGACATGAAATTGCTAGTTCATAATGATGCTCATCCTCGAGCTGAAAATATGAAAGAAAGGAAGGACAAAGGTCTCAGGCTATGGAGGCAAATTGATCCATATGCCACCAGGAGAAGGACAGCAGTTGACTCAAGGTTCCACACCAGAGAGCAACAAGATTTCTATGAGACAGTTCTTATGGATAAGAAGCCAATAGTTGCTGACACCAGGTATGTAGACTGGGAATACATCGACAGTGAAGAGCACAGAGACTATTTCCCACATGTGCATGAGAGCTTCACCGCATGTGGAGTTGCTGAGTTTGTTGGTCGGTCGATCGCTTGGAATGATGAGATGATCATGCAGTTCTATGCCACCGCACACTTCTATCCAGATGGCAGAATTGTATGGATGACAGAAGGACAGAGATTCCATTCAACTGTTGAAGAATGGAGAGCATTGCTGAATGCACCAGTATCAAGAGATGATGATGTAGATGTCTATGGCATTCCAAAGAAAAATCACGAGTCAATGAAGAACATGTACAATGAGGTACCAGACAAGGATGTTGAGATATGGAAGCTTGGATCAGTTTACCATCTTGAGGCAGGTCTCCCAACCACTAACACCATTCTGAGGCATACTTTGATGCCCAAGTCTGGAGACCATCGCATGATAAGAGGCTATTCTATCAACATGCTGCACATTCTGGATCAGAAGGCACCTTTTAAGGTGATGGACCTGATAGTAGAGACTATCAAGAGGACAGCAGCAGACCAGAAGAGGTCGTGTGGGTATGCTCCGCACATTCAGATGCTCATCAATGCCAAGTTTGGCACGGACACCTACCGTGGATAGACCCCACTTGCCATTGCAGCTGAACATGAAGATAACGGTTGTGATGACCGAGGATGCTCCCACATCCGTTGAAGGACATGCTAAGTCCGAAGTCGCCAAACAAGCCAAAGCCGAGAAGGAAGCAGCAAAGCCCAAGAGCGTTGGAGAACAACTTCTTGAAGCCACTCAGAGAATTGAACTCGCTTTGCCAAAGATAGTGCGCCTCGGAGAGCCTTGAGAGGATAGTTGAAGATAAGTTCCATGCTCGGATGTCAAGTCGATCAAGTGCAGTCACCGTCAACAAGCTTGAGGCGACATTGAGGAAGCCAAGAGGAGAAGGCAGAGCTCATGAAGGAGATGGAAGATGATCTAGTCCAGATGACTATGAGCAGCTGCTGCAAGGCCCACAAAGCCCAGATCACCGCTATTCCAAAGGATGACCCTGTATACAAACATCAAGACCTCCTACAGCTCCATCGGTTCCAAAGACCAGCTCCAAGATGTCTACTCCTCCAGCTCCACAGACTTCAGCAGGCTTTTGCAGATGCAGCTATCTCCACTCCATCGACGCAGACAGGAGCCGCCAGCAGAGTCCCTAGTGACGATCAGCTCTATACTTTTCGAACTTTTTGGTAACTTGTTGCCAAAGGGGTAGAAATTGTATAGATCATAGGACTTCGAGAGAGAGAGTGCTCGTTTTGCTCTTTTGTTTGCGGTTTTCCTTGAGATACTTTTGAGTTCTTCAAGACATTTCATGTGTTTGATACTACGTTTGCTCTATCTTTGATGAGTGCTTGATCATACTATGCTTAATGAGTGCTTAATGCTTATCATATTCTATCTATATCTTGTATGATCATTTACTCATGTCTTGGTGATTGGGTGCATGCTATTCATTCTTATCATTTTGTGTGCTCCACCAAGATGTATGTGACATGGAAGAGTGACCCATGATCCTAATCGATTGTGCATTTGCATTCAAACGCAAATCTTAAATAATGCACAAATTTAGGGGGAGCTCTTGCTTATCACATACTTCTCAAAGCGACGATGTTATTTATTGATTATATCTTTTGTCGAAGTTTTGATCTATATGTTGTCATCAATTACCAAAAGGGGAGATTGAAAGTGCAACTAATCCCGGGTGGTTTTGGTAGTTAATAACAACATATATATCATTGAACTAATTATTCCTTGAGAATGTTTCGAAAGTTCGATTGATATGGGTATGGCAATGACCGATGATGTGGACCCCTCAAAATGCTAAGGAAAACATTGGCAAAAGCTCAAGACTCCATTTTTGGTTTAGTGATCCAAGATCACATTGAGTCCATAGGAAAGCCAATACTATTAAAAGGGATGAGGTTATGATGATGATCCGTTGCTCAAAGTGCTTAATGATTTATCTCTCAAACTATCAGCAATCTTTCATTCCAACATAAACCCATAAGTAATCTCGGTCCCACCGATTTCATAAACTCACCACACCGAGATGAACCACCTCACCATATACCCAAACCCTAAGAATTTCGGATTTTCCGATTCCAAACTCGGTCTTACGAAATTGGTGTTGCCAAGCTTCAGAATCATTCAGACTCAAATCGGTGTCACCGAGATGAGAAAGTCGGTCCCACCGAGAATGGCAAACCCTAGACTTTGGAAGAATCGGACTAACCGAGATTGTATTTTGGTCCCACCGACAATCCCAACGCTCACAAGATTTGAACTTTCGGTCTCACCGAGTTGTCAACTTCGGTCCGACCGAGATTGGTCAAATGTGTGTAACGGTTGGATTTTGTGTGGAGGCTATAAATACCCTCCACCTCCTCTTCATTCGTGGAGAGAGCCATCGAAAGAACTACCACTCCTACCTTACATTTCGAGAAGAAAACTACCTACCCTTGTGTTGAGATCAAGTTGCTCCACTCCCACCATATGAAACTTGATTTCTAGCCTTCCCAAGTTGCTTTCCACTCAATCCCTTCCTCCACCACAGCCAAATCAGTGAGGAGAGTTGAGTGTTGGGGAGATTATCATTTGAAGCACAAGAGCAAGGAGTTCATCATCACCAACACCATCTATTACCTTTTGGAGGGTGGTGCCTCCTAGATTGGTTAGGTGTCGCTTGGGAGCCTCCATCAAGATGTGGAGTTGAACCAAGAAGTTTGTAAGGGCAAGGAGATCGCCTACTTCGTGAAGATCTACCCCGAGTAAGGCTAGTCCTCCGTGGACGTAGGCCATGATGGCATAGACAAGGTTGCTTCTTCGTGGACCCTTCGTGGGTGGAGCCCTCCGTGGACTCTCGCAGCCGTTACCCTCCGTGGGTTGAAGTCTCCATCAACGTGGATTGACGATAGCACCACCTATCGGAACCACGAGAAAAATCTCCGTGTCTCCAAATTGCGTTTGCTCTTCTCCACCTCTTATTTACTACATGTGCAATTTACTTTCCGCTGCCACTACTCTAGAATTGCATGTGTAGGGTGATACTTGACTTGCTCATCATTGTGAACTTGCTAAAAACTTGTCCTAATCAAAAGGCTAAACTTTTAAGTTGTCAAGTAGTCTAATCACCCCCCTCTAGACATACTTCCGATCCTACACCCCCCTAGCCGCCCGCGGGAGAGACCCGAGAAGCGGAAGGAAGGAGCCAATACTACATGCAATAAATAGATATATGAAAAAAAATAAAAAAACTCGTGAGATTGAAAGAGATCTTTGAAAGGAGTACTCATCAACTAGTGATTTCGAGGGGAAATCTTATATACCTTCACTTATTATCTCCACCTTCCCAATTTGGCGCATAGGGCGCTGTCTACGCCCTAACGCGTACCCCCATGCTGAATTGTTCGCACATGGGCCGGCATAGTTTTTTCGGGGTTTTCACGTGTATTCTCGCCTGGTATGGGAAGGTTCTATAACTTTTCCTGAACCGAGTTTATTTTTTGTTTCCTTTTTTGTTTTTCTTTTCCTTGTTGTTTCTTTTCTGTTCTTCCTTTCTTTATTATTTTCTGCTTTTGTACTGTCTTTACTTTTTTATTTCTTCAATTTTGCGTATTTTATTTTAAAATCCGTGAACATTATTTTGTTCATCAGATTAAAAAATGTTCATCAATTTCAAATTTTGTTCATCAAATTTCAAAATTGTTCACCAAAATAAAAAATAGTTTATCAAATTCAAAAAATGTTAATCGAAATAAAAAGTTCACCAAATTCAGAATGTGTTCATATTTTATTTTTTAAAAAAATCCTCCAATTCAAAAAAATTGATTTTTCAAAAAAAACATTTAATTCTAATTTTTTTCATCCCTTTTCAAGAAAGAATGTTCTTGAATATAATTTTATTCATCAAGTTCAAAAAATGTTCATCGGATTTTGAATTAGTAGAAAACAAATTCGAAATTTATGTTTTTTAATTCACAATCATTTTTTCAGTATGTGAAGATTTTTTGAAATCATGAGTTTTTCTAAATCACAAACATGTTTTGATTTCTGGAACATTTTCCCAAAATTCTTTTTTTCCGCCATAAAATTTGAACGTTTTTCATATTCTGAATTGTTTTTAAAGAAGAAAAAACAAGGGGGGGGGGGTTGAAAACGAAAAATACGGCATAAAAAAACTGGGGCGCCCAACCCCGCTTATGGGCCGGCCCATGAGGTGCGCGCGGGAGGGCAGTGGGTGCGCGCTCGCATGTTCGCCAGCGCCCCACGCGCGAAATAGGAGCTCATGGCATGTATGGCGCTCGTGATCGAGGTAGCGCGTACCCCTCCCTTTTTTATTTGTTTTCTTTTCTGTTTTCCTTTTTTGCGATTTGTTTTTTAAATCCACCACTTTTTGTGTTCATCAAATTCAAAAAATGTCTATTGAATTTAAATTTTGTTCACCAGGATTTTTAAAAAGTTCATCAAAATATAAAATTTGTTCATCCTTTCAAATTTGTTCATTGTTTTCAAAAATGTTCATCAAATTCGCAAAAAGTTTAGTGAATGCTAAAATTTCTATGAAATGTAGCACAAGAAATCTTTAGAAAAAATATTATAAAATTCAAACCCAACAAATCAATCATCTAAGAAAAAAATTCAATCATGTTAAACTTTTTATAGGAAATATTTCTATATTTCTATCTTTTTATTTTTAATGAAAAACCTTTGAATGAAAGAGGCCCTTACAGAGTCTTTTCTCCTTGTTTAAACATTACAACTGGCTTTGCGCATCGTGCAACCCATGCTCCTCTTTGGATCTGATGAGGTGTTTTTATCACCAACAATTTATTAAAGAATTGCGATCTGTTGGGGCGTGTTTTTTAGGCTAACTCGTCCTATACTAAGACTAGCTAACTGTCTGTGCATTACGACATTGACATACATATTCTAGGGGGTTCAACACGAATCATGGCTCATATATACCTTCACCTATTATCTCCACCTTCCCAATCCAATCTCACCACCTATGTAAATGGTCCATCCTTGACAACATTCATAGGAAGATTTAGTATTATCAAATGTTATACCCTAATGGATTATCCAAGACCTCGGTTGGATATTTTATTTCCTTGTAATTTGGGAAACCTAAAGCCAAGTGAGGGAGTCCCGGACTAGGGGGTGTCCGGAGAGCCGAACTATCATCTTCGGCCGGACTCCTGGACTATGAAGATACAAGATTGAAGACTTCGTCCCGTTTCCGGATGGGACTTTCCTTGGCGTGGAAGGCAAGCTTGGCGATACGGATATGTAGATCTCCTACCATTGTAACCGACTCTGTGTAACCCTAACCCTCTTCGTGTTGGGGAACGTAGTAATTTCAAAAAAATTCCTACGCACACACAAGATCATGGTGATGGCATAGCAACGAGAGGGGAGAGTATTGTCCACGCACCCTCGTGACCGTGGCGAAGCGTTATGACAACGCTGTTGATGTAGTCGACGTCTTCACGATCCGACCGATCCAAGTACCGAACGTCGGCACCTCCGAGTTCAAGACACGCTCACTCGATGACGATCCCTGACTCGATCCAAAGAAAGTGTCGGGATGAGTTCCACAAGATGACGGCGTGGTGGACGATGATGATGTTCTATCGCGCAGGCTTCGCCTAAACTCCGCGACAATATGACCGAGGTGGAATATGGTGGAGGGGGCACCGCACGCTAAGGAACGATCTTGAAGATCAACTTGTGTGTTCTAGGGTGCCCCCGCCTCGTATATAAAGGAGCAAGGGGGTGCGACCGCCCTAGGAGGAGGCGCTGCCGAGGAGTCCTACTCCCACCGAGTAGGACTCCCCTTCCCTAGTTGGATTACGACTTGGGCGGAAGGAAGAGAGGGGAAAGGAAAGGGGGCGCCTCCTCCTGTCCTATTCGGACTTGGGGGAGAGGGCGCTGGCTGCCCCTGGGCCTCCTCTCCTCTTCCTCCAGTAGGCCCAATAAGGCCCATTAGTTTACCGGGGGGTTTCGGTAACCTCCCGGTACTCCGGTAAAATGCCGATTTCACCCGGAACACTTCCGATGTCCAAACATAGGCTTCCAATATATCAATCTTTATGTCTCGACCATTTTGAGACTCCTCGTCATGTCCATGATCACATCCGAGACTCCGAACAAACTTCAGTACATCAAAACTTATAAACTCATAATAAAACTGTCATCGTAACGTTAAGCGTGCGGACCCTACGGGTTCGAGAACTATGTAGACATGACCTAGAACTATTCTTGGTCAATAATCAATAGTGGAACCTGGATACCCATATTGGCTCCTACATATTCTACGAAGATCTTTATCGGTCAAACCGCATAACAACATACATTGTTCCCTTTGTCATCGGTATGTTACTTGCCCGAGATTCGAGCGTCGGTATCCAATACCTAGTTCAATCTCATTACTGGCAAGTCTCTTTACTCGTTACGTAATGCATCATTCCGTAACTAACTCATTAGCTACATTGCTTGCAAGGCTTATAGTGATGTGCATTACCGAGAGGGCCCAGAGATACCTCTCCGACAATCGGAGTGACAAAACCTAATCTCGAAATACGCCAACCCAACATTTGCCTTTGGAGACACCTGTAGTACTCCTTTATAATCACCCGATTCGTTGCCAGACGTTTGGTAGCACCCAAAGTGTTCCTCCGGTAAATGGGAGTTGCATAATCTCATAGTTACAGGAACATGTATAAGTCATGAAGAAAGTAATAGCAATATACTAAACGATCAAGTGCTAGGCTAACGGAATGGGTCATGTCAATCACATCATTCTCCTAATGATGTGATCCCATTAATCAAATGACAACACATGTCTATGGTTAGGAAACATAACCATCTTTGATTAATGAGCTAGTCAAGTAGAGGCATACTAGTGACTATATGTTTGTCTATGTATTCACACATGTATCATGTTTCCGGTTAATACAATTCTAGCATGAATAATAAACATTTATCATGATATGAGGAAATAAATAATAACTTTATTATTGCCTCTAGGGCATATTTCCTTCAGCCTCCCACTTGCACTAGAGTCAATAATCTAGATTACACAGAATGATTCTAACACCCATGGAGTCTTGGTGCTGATCATGTTTTGCTCGTGGAAGAGGCTTAGTCAACGGTTACGCAACATTCAGATCCGTATGTATCTTGCAAATCTCTATGTCTCCCACCGGACTTGGTCCCGGATGGAATTGAAGCGTCTCTTGATGTGCTTGGTCCTCTTGTGAAATCTGGATTCCTTTGCCAAGGCAATTGCACCAAGATTGTCACGAAGATCTTCATTGGTCCCGATGCACTAGGTATGACACCTAGATCGGAAATGAACTCCTTCATCCGACTCCTTCATTTGCTGCTTCAAGCAGCTATGTACTCCGCTTCACATGTAGATCCCGCCACGACGCTTTGTTTAGAACTGCACCAACTTACAGCTCCACCGCTTAATAAAAACTCGATCCGGTTTGCGATTTAGAATCGTCCGGATCGGTGTCAAAGCTTGCATCGACGTAACCATTTACGACTAGCTCTTTGTCACCTCCATATACGAGAAACATATCCTTAGTCCTTTTCGTATTTCAGATGTTCTTGACCGCTGTCGATGATCCACTCGGATTACTTTGGTACCTTCCTGCCAAGCTTATTGCTAAGCATACGTCAGGTCTAGTACACAGCATTGCATACATGATAGAGCCTATGCTGAAGCGTAGGGAACATCTTTCATTTTCTCTCTATCTTCTGCTGTGGTCGGGCATTGAGTCTGACTCAACTTCACACCTTGTAGTACGGGCAAGAACCCTTTCTTTGCCTGATCCATTTTGAAATTTTTCAAAACTTTATCAAGGTATGTGCTTTGTGAAAGTCCTATTAAGCGTCTTGATCTATCTCTATAAATCTTGACGCCCAATATGTAAGCAGCTTCACCGAGGTATTTCATAGAAAAACTTTTATTCAAGTATCCCTTTATGCTATCCAGAAATTCTATATCATTTCCAATTAATAATATGTCATCTACATATAATATCAGAAATGCTACAGAGCTCCCACTCACTTTCTTGTAAATACAGGCTTCTCTAAAAGTCTGTATAAAACCATATGCATTGATCACACTATCAAAGCGTTTATTCCAACTCCGAGATGCTTGCACTAGTCCATAAATGGATCGCTGGAGCTTGCACACTTTGTTAGCACCTTTTGGATCAACAAAACCTTCTGGTTGCATCATATACAACTCTTCTTCTAGAAATCTATTCAAGAATGCAGTTTTGACATCCATTTGCCAAATTTCATAATCATAAAATGCAGCAATTGCTAACATGATTCGGACAGACTTAAGCATCGCTACGGGTGAGAAAGTCTCATCGTAGTCAACCCCTTGAACTTGTCGAAAACCTTTCGCAACAAGTCGAGCTTTATAGACGATTACATTACCATCGCGTCGGTCTTCTTCTTAAAGATCCATTTATTCTCAATGGCTTGCCGATCATCGAACAAGTCAACCAAAGTCCATACTTTGTTCTCATACATGGATCCCATCTCAGATTTCATGGCCTCTAGCCATTTTGCGAAATCTGGGCTCATCATCGCTTCCTCATAGTTCGTAGGTTCATCATGGTCAAGTAACATGACTTCCAGAATAGGATTACCGTACCACTCTAGTGCGGATCTTGCTCTGGTAGACCTACGAGGTTCACTAGAAACTTGATCTGACGTTTCATGATCAATATCATTAGCTTCCTCACTAATTGGTGTAGTTGTCACAGGAACCGGTTCTTGTGATGAACTACTTTCCAATAAGGGAGCAGGTAAAGTTACCTCATAAAGTTCTACATTCCTCCCACTCACTTCTTTCGAGAGAAATCCTTCTCTAGAAAGGATCCGAATTTAGCAACGAAAATCTTGCCCTCAGATCTGTGATAGAAGGTGTACCCAACAGTCTCTTTTGGTTATCCTATGAAGACACATTTCTCCGATTTGGGTTCGAGCTTATCTGGTTGAAGTTTCTTCACACAAGCATCGCAGCCCCAAACTTTAAGAAACGACAACTTTGGTTTCTTGCCAAACCACAGTTCATGAGGCGTCATCTCAACGGATTTTGATGGTGCCCTATTTAACGTGAATGCGGCCGTCTCTAAAGCATAACCCCAAAACGATAGCGGTATCAGTAAGAGACATCATAGATCACACCATATCTAGTAAAGTATGATTACGACGTTCGGACACGCCATTTCGTTGTGGTGTTTCGGGTGGCGTGAGTTGCGAAACTATTCCGCATTGTTTCAAATGTAAACCAAACTCGTAACTCAAATATTCTCCTCCACGATCAGATCATAGAAACTTTATTTTCTTGTTACGATGATTTTCCACTTCACTCTGAAATTCTTTGAACTTTTCAAATGTTTCAGACTTGTGTTTCATTAAGTAGATATACCCATATCTGCTTAAATCATCTGTGAAGGTGAGAAAATAACGATACCCGCTGCGAGACTCAACATTCATTGGACCACAAACATCAGTATGTATGATTTCCAACAAATCAGTTGCTCGCTCCATAGTTCCAGAGAACGGCGTTTTAGTCATCTTGCCCATGAGGCACGGTTCGCAAGTACCAAGTGATTCATAATCAAGTGATTCCAAAAGCCCATAAGTATGGAGTTTCTTCATGTGCTTTACACCGATATGACCTAAACGGCAGTGCCACAAATAAGTTGCACTATCATTATCAACTCTGCATCTTTTGGTTTCAACACTATGAATATGTGTATCACTACTATCGAGATTCAATAAAAATAGACCACTCTTCAAGGGTGCATGACCATAAAAGATATTACTCATATAAATAGAACAACCATTATTCTCGATTTAAATGAATAACCGCCTCGCATCAAACAAGATCCAGATATAATGTTCATGCTCAACGCGGCACCAAATAACAATTATTTAGGTCTAAAACTAATCTCGATGGTAGATGTAGAGGTAGCGTGCCGATCGCGATCACATCGACTTTGGAACCATTTCCCACGCCAAGATCGTCACCTCGCCCTTAGCCAATCTTCGCTTAATCCGTAGTCCTGCTTGATTTGCAAATATTAGCAATGTAACCAAGATCAAATACCTGTGTACTCTGCGAGCATTAGTAAGGTACACATCAATAACATGTATATCACATATACCTTTGTTCACTTTGCCATCCTTCTTATCCGCCAAATACTTGGGGCAGTTCCGCTCAGATGTCGATCAACTTGCGCTTAGAGAAGCACTCGATCTCGTGCTTAGGTCCGACTTGGGTTTCTTCTCTTGAGAAGCAACTTGTTTGTTGTTCTTCTTGAAGTTCCCTTCTTCTTCCCTTTGCCCTTTTCTTGAAACTGGTGGTCTTGTTGACCATCAACACTTGATGCTCCTTCTTGATTTCTACCTCCGCTGCTTTTAGCATTGCGAAGAGCTCGGGAATAGTCTTGTCCATCCCTTGAATATTATAGTTCATCACGAAGCTCTTGTAGCTTGGTGGCGTGATTGGAGAATTTCATCAATGACACTATCATCGTGAAGATTACCTCCCGCTTTAATCAAGTGATTATTATACCCGCACATTTTGAGTATGTGTTCACCGACGTAACTATTCTCCTCCATCTTGTAGCTATAGAACTTATTGGAGACTTCATATCTCTCAATCCGGGCATTTGCTTGAAATATTAACTTCAACTCTGGAACATCTCATATGCTCCATGACGCTCAAAACGTCGTTGAAGACCCGGTTCTAAGCCGTAAAGCATGGCACACTAAACTATCGAGTAGTCATCGCTTTGCTCTGCGAGACGTTCTTAACGTTGTCGGTTGCATCAGAAGAGCACGGCACCTAGCGGTGCTTCGGGGCGTAATTCTTCTGTGCAGACAATGAGGATAGTCCTCGAGTTACGGACCCGATCCGTGTAATTGCTACCATCATCTTTCAACTTTGCTTTCTCAAGGAACACATTAAAATTCAACGGAACAACAGCACGAGCCATCTATCTACAACAAACATAGACAAGCAAAATACTATTAGGTACTAAGTTCATGATAAATTTAAGTTCAATTGATCATATTTCTTAAGAACTCCACTTAGATAGACATCCCTCTAATCCTCTAAGTGATTACGTGATCCATATCAACTACACCATGTCCGATCGTCACGTGAGATGGAGTAGTTTCAACGGTGAACATCAATATGTTGATCATATCTCATCATATGATTCACGCTCGACCTTTCGGTCTCCGTGTTCCGAGGCCATATCTGTTATATGCTAGGCTCGTCAAGTTTAACCTGAGTATTCCGCGTGTGCAACTGTTTTGCACCCGTTGTATTTGAACGTAGAGCCTATCACACCCGATCATCATGTGGTGTCTCAGCACGACGAACTTTCGCAACGGTACATACTCAGGGAGAACAATTCTTGATAATTTTAGTGAGAGATCATCTTAAAATGCTACCGTCAATCAAAGCAAGATAAGATGCATAAAGGATAAACATCACATGCAATCAATATAAGCGATATGATATGGCTATCATCATTTTGTGCTTGTGATCTCCATCTTCAAAGCACCGTCGTGATCACCATCGTCACCGGCGCGACACCTTGATCTCCATCGTAGCATCGTTGTCGTTACGCCATCTATTGCTTCTACGACTATCGCTACCGCTTAGTGATAAAGTAAAGCAATTACAGGGCGTTTGCATTTCATACAATAAAGCGACAACCATATGGCTCCTGCCAGTTGCCGATAACTTTGGTTACAAAACATGATCATCTCATACAATAAAATATAGCATCGCGTCTTGACCATATCACATCACAACATGCCCTGCAAAAACAAGTTAGACGTCCTCTACTTTGTTGTTGCAAATTTTACGTGGCTGCTACAGGCTGAGCAAGAACCGTTCTTACCTACGCATCAAAACCACAACGATAGTTCGTCAAGTTAGTGCTATTTTAACCATCGCAAGGACTGGGCGTAGCCACACTCGATTCAGCTAAAGTGAGAGAGACAGACACCCGCCAGCCACCTTTAAGCACGAGTGCTCGTAAGGTGAAACCAGTCTCGCGTAAGCGTACGCGTAATGTCGGTCCGGGCCGCTTCATCTCACAATACCACTGAGCCAAAGTATGACATGTTGGTAAGCAGTATGACTTGTATCGCCCACAACTCAGTTGTGTTCTACTCGTGCATATGACATCTACGCATAAAACCTGGCTCTGATACCACTGTTGGGGAACGTAGAAATTTCAAAAAATTTCCTACGCACACGCAAGATCATGGTGATGGCATAACAACGAGAGGGGAGAGTATTGTCCACGTACCCTCGTAGACCGTAAGCGGAAGCGTTATGACAACGCGGTCGATGTAGTCGTACGTCTTCACGATCCGACCGATCCAAGTACCGAACGTACAGCACCTCCGAGTTCAGCACACGTTCAGCTCGATGACGATCCCGGACTCCGATCCAGCAAAGTGTCGGGATGAGTTCCACAAGACGACGGCGTGGTGATGATGATGATGTTCTACCGGCGCAGGGCTTCGCCTAAACTCCGCGACGATATGACCGAGGTGCAATATGGTGGAGGGGGGCACCGCACACGGCTAAGGAACGATCTTGAAGATCAAATTGTGTGTTCTAGGGTGCCCCCTGCCCCCGTATATAAATGAGTAAGGGAGGGTGCGGTCGGCCCTAGGACGAGGCGCGCCGGAGGAGTCCTACTCCCACTGGGAGTAGGACTTCCCCCCTTTCCCTAGTTGGATTAGGACTTGGGGGGAAGGAAGAGAGGGGGGAAAGGAAAGCGGGGGCGCCGCCCCCCTCCTTGTCCTATTCGGACTTGGGGGGAGGGGCGCGCGGCTACCCCTAGGCCTCCTCTCCTCTTCCTCCACTAGGCCCAATAAGGCCCATTAGTTTACCGGGGGGTTCCGGTAACCTCCGGGTACTCCGGTAAAATGCCGATTTCACACGGAACACTTCCGATGTCCAAATATAGGCTTCCAATATATCAATCTTTATGTCTCGACCATTTCGAGACTCCTCGTCATGTCCGTGATCACATCTGAGACTCCGAACAAACTTCAGTACATCAAAACTTATAAACTCATAATAAAATTGTCATCGTAACGTTAAGCGTGCAGACCCTACGGGTTCGAGAACTATGTAGACATGACCTAGAACTATTCTCGGTCAATAACCAATAGCGGAACCTGGATGCCCATATTGGCTCCTACATATTCTACGAAGATCTTTATCGGTCAAACCGCATACCAACATACGTTGTTCCCTTTGTCATCGGTATGTTACTTGCCCGAGATTCGATCGTCGGTATCCAATACCTAGTTCAATCTCGTTACCGGCAAGTCTCTTTACTCATTACATAATGCATCATTCCGTAACTAACTCATTAGCTACATTGCTTGCAAGGCTTATAGTGATGTGCATTACCGAGAGGGCCCAGAGATACCTCTCCGACAATCGGAGTGACAAAACCTAATCTTGAAATACGCCAACCCAACATTTACCTTTGGAGACACCTGTAGTACTCCTTTATAATCACCCAGTTATGTTGTGACATTTGGTAGCACCCAAAGTGTTCCTCCGGTAAACGGGAGTTGCATAATCTCATAGTTACATGAACATGTATAAGTCATGAAGAAAGCAATAGCAATATACTAAACGATCAAGTGCTAGGCTAACGGAATGGGTCATGTCAATCACATCATTCTCCTAATGATGTGATCCCATTAATCAAATGACAACACATGTCTATGGTTAGGAAACATAACCATCTTTGATTAATGAGCTAGTCAAGTAGAGGCATACTAGTGACTATATGTTTGTCTATGTATTCACACATGTATCATGTTTCCGGTTAATACAATTCTAGCATGAATAATAAACATTTATCATGATATGAGGAAATAAATAATAACTTTATTATTGCCTCTAGGGCATATTTCCTTCACTTTGGTGTCTATATAAACCGGAGGGTTTTAGTCCGTAGGACGAACAACAATCATACCATAGGCTAGCTTCTAGGGTTTAGCCTCTCTGATCTCGTGGTAGATCTACTCTTGTACTACCCATATCATCAATATCAATCAAGCAGGAGTAGGGTTTTACCTCCATCAAGAGGGCCCGAACTTGGGTAAAAACATCGTGTCCCTTGTCTCCTGTTACCATCTGCCTAGACGCACACTTCGGGACCCCCTACCCGAGATCCGCCGGTTTTGACACCGACATTGGTGCTTTCATTGAGAGTTCCTCTGTGTCGTCATCTGTAGGCTCGATGGCCCCTCCGATCATCAACAACGATGTGTTCCAGGGTGAGACTTTTCTCCCCGGATAGATCTTCGTATTCGGCGGCTTTGCATTGCGGGCCAATTCGCTTGGCCATCTGGAGCAGATCGAAAGCTATGCCCCTGGCCATCAGGTCAGATTTGGAAGTTTGAACTACACGGCTGACGTCCGCGGAGACTTGATCTTCGACGGGTTCGAGCCACAGCCAAGCGCGTCACACTGTCACGAAGGGCATGATCTAGTTCTTCCGCCGGACAGTGCCCTGGAGGCCGCACCAGTGTCCGCTCCGACCATTATCTCAGAGTCGACTGCGCCGATCGAGGACGGATGGCTGGACACCGCCTCGGGGGCTGCTATCTCTACGGCGATTGAGCCGAACACCAACCCTATCCTTTGCGAAGCTCGTGACTCAAGGTGCGGACTCCTCTCCGACTCAACCTCCGCGCCCGCTTGTCGAATCCGATTGGGCGCCGATCATGGAGTTCATCGCCATGACATCTTTCAAAGACTCGCCCTTTGGCAACATCCTGAATTCACTAAAGTCTCTCTCTTTATCAGGAGAGCCCTGGCCGGATTACGGTCAGGAAGGTTGGGATGCGGACGACAAAGAAATTCAAAGCCCACCCACCACCCACTTAGTAGTCACTGTCGATGATTTAACCGACATGCTCGACTTCGACTCCGAAGACATCGACGGTATGGACGACGATGCAGGAGACGACCAAGAACCAGCGCCTACAGGGCACTGGAAGGCCACCTCGTCATACGACATTTACATGGTGGACATCCCAAAAGATGGGAATGGCGATGGAACAATGGAGGACGACCCCTCCAAGAAACAGCCTAAGCGCCGGCGTCAGCGGCGCCGCTCTAAATCCCGCCACAGTAAACACAGCGATTCTGGCACCGGAGACAATAACACCCCGGACAGTGCCGAAGACAACCCCCTCCAGCAGGATTCAGCGCAGGAGGATGGAGAAGCCAGCCCTCATGAGAGAGCGGCAGACAGAGAGGTAGAGGACGATAATTACATGCCTCCCTCCGAAGACGAGGCAAGCCTCGTCGACGATGAATTTGTCGTGCCTGAGGATCCCGTCGAACAAGAGCGTTTCAAACGCGGGATTATGGCCACGGCAAGCAGCCTAAAGAAAAAACAGCAACAGCTTAGAGTTGACCAAGACTTGCTAGCCGACAGATGGACTGAAGTCCTCGCGGCCGAAGAGTATGAACTCGAACGCCCCTCCAAGAACTACCCAAAACACAGGCTGCTACCCTGATTAGAGGAGGAAGCACCTAAACCTACATCACCAGCGCATAATACGGCCGACCGGCCACCTTGTGGCCGCGACAGAGAGGCCTCTCGGCCCTCCACTCAAGCCGCACCACGGCGCCGCTCAAAAAATACCAAGGCGCGGGAAAATGCGCCAGACCTGCGGGATATGTTGGAGGACAGGGCAAGGCAAACAAGATCAATCTACGAATCGCGTGGGTGCCCCACGATACGTGATAATAACCGTCACGCCAGATATGGCAATTCCGGCCGGGCCGAACACAGTAGACAAAGCTCATTTGAGCTGCATCGTGATATAGCCCAATACAGAGGCGCCGCACACCCACTATGCTTCATAGACGAAGTGATGGATCATCGAATCCCGGAAGGTTTCAAACCTGTAAACATTGAATCATACGATGGCACAACAGATCCTGCGGTCTGGATCGATGACTATCTCCTCCATATCCACATGGCCCGCGGTGATGATCTACACGCCATAAAATACCTCCCACTCAAGCTTAAAGGACCAGCTCGACAATGGCTTAACAGCTTGCCAGCAGAGTCAATCGGTTGTTGGGAAGACTTGGAAGCCACATTCCTCGACAACTTCCAGGGCACCTATTGTTGGGGAACGTAGTAATTTCAAAAAAATTCCTACACACACGCAAGATCATGGTGATGGCATAGCAACAAGAGGGGAGAGTGTTGTCCACGTACCCTCGTAGACCGTAAGCGGAAGCGTTATGACAACACGGTTGATGTAGTCGTACGTCTTCACGATTCGACCGATCCAAGTACCGAACGTACGGCACCTCCGAGTTCAGTACACGTTCAGCTTGATGACGATCCCCGGGCTCCGATCCAGCAAAGCGTCGGGGATGAGTTCCATCAGCACGACGACATGGTGACGATGATGATGTTCTACCGGCGCAGGGCTTCGCCTAAACTCCGCGACAATATGACCGAGGTGGAATATGGTGGAGGGGGCACCGCACACGGCTAAGGAACGATCCGTAGATCAACTTGTGTGTCATGGGGTGCCCCGCCTCAGATATAAAGGAGCAAGGGGGAGGAGGCCGCCCTAGGAGGGGCGCGCGCAAGTGTGGAGTCCTACTAGGACTCCCTAGTCCTAGTAGGATTCTACCTCCCTTGTTGGAGTAGGAGAAGGGAAAGAGGGAGAGGAGGAAGGAAAGGGGCTGCCCCTTGTCCAATCGGACCCAGAGGGGGCGCAGGCCTCCTTCCTTTGGCCTCTCTCCTCTATTCCCGTATGGCCCAATAAGGCCCATATACTACCCGCGAATTCCGTAACTCTCCCAGACTCAAAAATACCGAATCACTCGAACCTTTTCAAACTCCGAATATAGTCGTCCAATATATCGATATTTACGTCTCGACCATTTCGAGACTCCTCGTCATGTCCCCGGTCTCATCCGGGACTCCGAACTCCTTCGGTACATCAAAACTCATAAACTCATAATATAACTGTCATTGTAACGTTAAGCGTGCGGACCCTACGGGTTCAAGAACTATGTAGACATGACCTAGAACTATTCTTGGTCAATAATCAATAGTGGAACCTGGATGCTCATATTGGCTCCTACATATTCTATGAAGATCTTTATCGGTCAAACCGCATAACAACATACGTTGTTCCCTTTGTCATCGGTATGTTACTTGCCCGAGATTTGATCGTCGGTATCCAATACCTAGTTCAATCTCATTACCGGCAAGTCTCTTTACTCGTTACGTAATGCATCATTCCGTAACTAACTCATTAGCTACTTTGCTTGCAAGGCTTATAGTGATGTGCATTACCGAGAGGGCCCAGAGATACCTCCCCGACAATCGGAGTGACAAAACCTAATCTCGAAATACGCCAACCCAACATGTACCTTTGGAGACACCTGTAGTACTCCTTTATAATCACCCAGTTACGTTGTGATGTTTGGTAGCACCCAAAGTGTTCCTCCGGTAAACGGGAGTTGCATAATCTCATAGTTACAGGAACATGTATAAGTCATGAAGAAGCAATAGTAACATACTAAACGATCAAGTGCTAAGCTAATGGAATGGGTCAAGTCAATCACATCATTCTCCTAATGATGTGATCTCGTTAATCAAATGACAACTCTTTTGTCCATGGCTAGGAAACATAACCATCTTTGATAAACGAGCTAGTCAAGTAGAGGCATACTAGTGACACTATGTTTGTCTATGTATTCACACATGTATTATGTTTCCGGTTAATACAACTCTAGCATGAATAATAAACATTTATCATGAA
The DNA here is from genome assembly GCA_021437245.1 of Aegilops speltoides. Classification (NCBI taxonomy): domain Eukaryota; kingdom Viridiplantae; phylum Streptophyta; class Magnoliopsida; order Poales; family Poaceae; genus Aegilops; species Aegilops speltoides. The sequence continues at coordinate 53,951,454 of CM038141.1, read as the reverse complement.
ATAAGGAAATAAATAATAACCATATTATTGCCTCTAGGGCATATTTCCTTCAGTCTCCCACTTGCACTAGAGTCAATGATCTAGTTCACGTCGCCATGTGATTTAACACCAATATTCATATCTGTATATGATTTACACCCATAGTTCACATCGTCATGTGACCAACACCCAAAGGGTTTACTAGAGTCAATAATCTAGTTCACATCACGATGTGATTAACACCCAAAGTGTACTAAGGTGTGATCATGTTTTTCTCGTGAGAGAAGCTTAGTCAACGGGTCTGTCACATTCAGAGCCGTATGTATTTTGCAAATATTCTATGTCTACAATGCTCTGCACAGAGCTACTCTAGCTAATTGCTCCCACTGTCAATATGTATCCAGATTGAGACTTAGAGTCATCTGGATTGGTGCCAAAACTTGTATCGACGTAACTCTTCACGACGAACCTTTTGTCACCTCCATAATCGAGAAACATATCCTTATTTCACTAAGGATAATTTTGACCAATGTTCAGTGATCTACTCCTAGATCACTATTGTACTCCCTTGCCAAACCAAGGCAGAGTATACAATAGGTCTGGTCCATAGCATGGCACACTTTTATAGAACCTATGACTGAAGCATAGGGAATGACTTTCATTCTCTTTCTATTTTCTGCTGTGGTCAGGATTTGAGTCTTACTCAATTTCACACCTTGTAACACAGGCAAGAAACTCTTTCTTTGACTGTTCCATTTTGAACTACTTCCAAATCTTGTCAAGGTATGTACTCATTGAAAATCTTATCAAGCGTCTTGATCTATCTCAAAAGATCTTGATGCTCAATATGTAAGTAGCTTTACTGAGGTCTTTATTTTAAAGAACTCCTTTCAAACACTCCTTTATGCTTTGCAGAATAATGCTACATTATTTCTGATCAACAATATGTCATTCACATATACTTATCAGAAATGCTGTAGTGCTCCCACTCACTTTCTTGTAAATACAGGCTTCACCGTAAGTCTGTACAAAACTATATGCTTTGATCAACTCATCAAAGCTTATATTCCAACTCCGAGATGCTTGCACCAGTCCATAGATGGATCGCTGGAGCATGCACATTTTGTTAGTACCTTTAGGATTGACAAAACCTTCTGGTTGCATCATATACAACTCTTCTTTGAGAAAACCATTAAGGAATGCAGTTTTGACATCCATTTGCTAGATTTCATAAATTGTGGCAATTGCTAACATGATTCGGACAGACTTAAGCATCGCTACAGTTGAGAAAATTTCATTGTAGTCAACACCTTGAACTTGTCAAAAACCTTTTTTGCGACAAGTCGAGCTTTGTAGATAGTAACACTACTATTAACGTCCGTCTTCCTCTTGAAGATCCATTTATACAATATGGCTTGCCGATCATCGGGCAACTCCACCAAAGTCCACACTTTGTTCTCATACATGGATTCCATCTCAGATTTCATGGCCTTAAGCCATTTTGTGGAATCTGGGCTCATCATCGCTTCCTCATAGTTCGTAGGTTCATCATGGTCTAGTAACATGACTTCCAGAACAGGATTACCGCACCACTCGTGCGGACTGCACTCTGGAAGACCTACGAGGTTCTGTAATAACTTGATCAGAAGTTTCATGATCATCATCATTAGCTTCCTCACTAATTGGTGTAGGAATCACTGGAACTAATTTCAGTGATGAACTATTTTCCCATTCAGGATAAGGTACAGTTACCTCATCAAGTTCTACTTTCCTCCCACTCACTTCTTTCGAGAGAAACTCCTTCTCTAGAAAGGATCCATTTTTAGCAACGAATATCTTGCCTTCGGATCTGTGATAGAAGGTGTACCCAACAATTTCCTTTGGGTATTCTATGAAAGACACACTTCTCCGATTTGGGTTCAAGCTTATCAGGATGAAACTTTTTCACATAAGCATCGCAGCCCCAAACTTTAAGAAACGACAACTTGGGTTTCTTGCTAAACCACAGTTCATATAGTGTCGTCTCAACGGATTTAGATGGTATCCTTTTAACGTGAATGCAGTTGTCTCTAATGCATAACCCAAAAACAATAGTGGTAAATCAGTAAGAGACATCATTGATTGCACCATATCAAATAAAGTACGATTACGACGTTCGGACACACCATTACATTGTGTTGTTCCAGGTGGCGTGAGTTGCGAAACTATTTCACATTGTTTCAAATGAAGACCAAACTCGTAACTCAAATATTCATCTCCACGATCAGATCGTAGAAACTTTATTTTTCTTGTTACGATGATTTTCCACTTCACTATGAAATTCTTTGAACCTTTCAACTATTTCAGACTTATGTTTCATCAAGTAGATATACCCATATCTGCTCAAATCATCTTGTGAAGGTCAGAAAATAACGATACTTGCCTCGAGCATCAACACTCATTGGATCGCATACATCGGCATGTATTATTTCCAATAAGTCAGTAGCTCGTTCCATTGTTCCGAAGAACGGAGTTTTAGTCATCTTGCCCAAAAGGCACGGTTCGCAAGCATCAAATGATTCATAACCAAGTGATTCTGAAAATCCATCTTTGTGGAGCTTCTTCATGCGCTTTACACCGATATGACCCAAACAGCAGTGCCACAAATAATTTGCACTATCATTATTAACTTTGCATCTTTTGGCATCAATATTATGAATATGTGTATCACTACGATCGAGATCCAACAAACTATTTTCATTGGGTGTATAACCATCGAAGGTCTTATTCACGTAAACAGAATAACAATTATTCTTTAACTTTAAATGAATAACCGTATTGCAATAAACATAATCAAATCATATTCATGCTCAACGCAAACGCCAAATAACATTTATTTAGGTTTAACACTAATCCCAAAAGTATAGGGAGTGTACGATGATGATCATATCAATCTTGGAACTACTTCCAACACTCATCGTCACTTCCCCTTCAACTAGTCTCTGTTTATTCAGAACTCCCGCTTGAGTTACTAATCTTAGCAACCGAACAAGTATCAAATACTCAGGGGCTACTATAAACACTAGTAAGGCACACATCAATAATCTGTATATTAAATATACCCTTGTTCACTTTGCCATCCTTCTTATCCACCAAATATCCAGGGCATTTCCGCTTCCAGTGACTATTTCCTTTGCAGTGTAAACACTCAGTTTTAGGCTTTGGTCTTCTTCATGGGAGTGACAACTTGTTTGCCATTCTACTTGAAGTTTCCCTTCTTTCCCTTTGCCCTTTTCTTGAAACTAGTGGTCTTGTCAATCATCAACACTTGATGCACTTTCTTGATTTCTACCTTCGTCGATTTCAACATCACGAAGAGCTCGGGAATCATTTTCGTCATCCCTTGCATATTATAGTTCATCACGAAGTTCTAGTAACTTTAGTGATGGTGGCTAGAGAATTCTGCCAATCACTATCTTATCTGGAAGATTAACTCCCACTTGATTCAAGCGATTGAAGTACCCAGACAATCTGAGCACATGCTCACTAGTTGAGCAATTCTCCTCCATCTTTTAGCTGTAGAACTTGTTGAAGACTTCATATCTCTCAACTCGGGTATTTGCTTGAAATATTAACTTCAACTCCTGGAACATCTCATATGGTCCATGACGTTCAAAACGTCTTTGAAGTCCCGATTCTAAGTCGTTTAAGCATGGTGCACTAAACTATCAATTAGTTATCATATTGAGCTAGCCAGACGTTCATAACGTCTGCATCTGCTCCTACAATAGGTCTGTCACCTAGCGATGCATTAAGGACATAATTCTTCTGTGCAGCAATGAGGATAAACCTCAGATCACGGATCCAATCCGCATCATTGCTACTAACATTTTTCAACACAATTTTCTCTAGGAACATATCAAAATAAACATATGAAAGCAACAACGCAAGCTATTGATCTACAACATAATTTGCAAATACTACCAGGACTAAGTTCATGATAAATTTAAGTTCAATTAATCATATTACTTAAGAACTCCCACTTAGACAGACATCTCTCTAGTCATCTAAGTGATCACGTCATCCAAATCAACTAAACCATAACCGATCATCACATGAGATGGAGTAGTTTTCAATGGTGAACATCACTATGTTGATCATATCTACTATATGATTCACGCTCGACCTTTAGGTCTCCGTGTTCCGAGGCCATATCTGCATATGCTAGGCTCGTCAAGTTTAACTCGAGTATTCGCGTGTGCAAAACTGGCTTGCACCCGTTGTAGATGGACGTAGAGCTTATCACACCCGATCATCACGTGGTGTCTGGGCACGACGAACTTTGGCAACGGTGCATACTCAGGGAGAACACTTCTTGATAATTAGTGAGAGATCATCTTAAAATGCTACCGTCAATCAAAGCAAGATAAGATGCATAAAAGATAAACATCACATGCAATCGATATAAGTGATATGATATGGCCATCATCATCTTGTGCTTGTGATCTCCATCTCCGAAGCATCATCATGATTACCATCGTCACCGGCGCGACACCTTGATCTCCATCGTAGCATCGTTGTCGTTTACGCCGTCTATGGCTTCTACGACTATCGCTACCGCTTAGTGATAAAGTAAAGCAATTACAGGGTGTTTGCATTTCATACAATAAAGCAACAACCATATGGCTCCTGCCAGTTGCCGATAACTTCGGTTACAAAACATGATCATCTCATACAATAAGAATATAGCATCACGTCTTGACCATATCACATCACAACATGCCCTGCAAAAACAAGTTAGACGTCCTCTACTTTGTTGTTTGCAAGTTTTACGTGGCTGCTACGGGCTGAGCAAGAACCGTTCTTACCTACGCATCAAAACCACAATGATAGTTTGTCAAGTTAGTGCTGTTTTAACCTTCGCAAGGACCAGGCATAGCCACACTCGATTCAGCTAAAGTAAGAGAGACAGACACCCGCTAGCCACCTTTAAGCACGAGTGCTCGTAACGGTGAAACCAGTCTCGCGTAAGCGTACGCGTAATATCGGTCCGGGCCGCTTCATCTCACAATACCGCCGAACCAAAGTATGACATGCTGGTAAGCAGTATGACTTGTATCGCCCACAACTCACTTGTGTTCTACTCGTGCATATAACATTAGCGCATAAAACCTAGGCTCTGATACCACTGTTGGGGAACGTAGAAATTTCAAAAAATTTCCTACGCACACGCAAGATCATGGTGATGGCATAGCCACGAGAGGGGAGAGTGTTGTCCACGTACCCTCGTAGACCGTAAGCGGAAGCGTTATGACAACGTGGTTGATGTAGTCGTACGTCTTCACGATCCGACCGATCCAAGTACCAAACATACGGCACCTCCGAGTTCAGCACACGTTCAGCTCGATGACGATCCCCGGGCTCCGATCCAGCAAAGCGCCGGGGATGAGTTCCATCAGCACGACGGCGTGGTGACGATGATGATGTTCTACCGGCGCAGGGCTTCGCCTAAACTCCGCGACAATATGACCGAGGTGTAATATGGTGGAGGGGGGCACCGCACACGACTAAGGAATGATCCGTAGATCAACTTGTGTGTCATGGGGTGCCCCCTGCCCCCGTATATAAAGGAGCAAGGGGGAGGAGGCCGGCCCAAGGAGGGGGCGCGCCAAGTGTGGAGTCCTACTAGGACTCCCTAGTCCTAGTAGGATTCCACCTCCCTTGTTGGAGTAGGAGAAGGGGAAAGAGGGGGGAGAGGAGGAAGGAAAGGGGGGCTGCGCCCCCCAATTCGGACCAGAGGGGGGGGGCGCAGGCCTCCTTCCTTTTGGCCTCTCTCCTCTATTCCCGTATGGCCCAATAAGGCCCATATACTCCCCGGCGAATTCCCGTAATTCTCCGGTACTCCGAAAAATACCCAAATCACTCGGAACCTTTCCGAACTCCGAATATAGTCATCCAATATATCGATCTTTACGTCTCGACCATTTCGTGACTCCTCGTAATGTCCCCGATCTCATCCGGGACTCTGAACTCCTTCGGTACATAAAAACTCATAAACTCATAATATAACTATCATCGTAACGTTAAGCGTGCAGACCCTACGGGTTCAAGAACTATGTAGACATGACCTAGAACTATTCTTGGTCAATAATCAATAGTGGAACCTGGATGCTCATATTGGCTCCTACAAGTTCTACGAAGATCTTTATCGGTCAAACCGCATAACAACATACGTTGTTCCCTTTGTCATCGGTATGTTACTTGCCCGAGATTTGATCGTCGGTATCCAATACCTAGTTCAATCACGTTACCGGAAAGTCTCTTTACTCGTTACGTAATGCATCATTTCGTAACTAACTCATTAGCTACATTGCTTGCAAGGCTTATAGTGATGTGCATTACTGAGAGGGCCCAGAGATACCTCCCCGACAATCGGAGTGACAAAACCTAATCTCGAAATACGCCAACCCAACATGTAACTTTGGAGACACCTGTAGTACTCCTTTATAATCACCCAGTTACGTTGTGACGTTTGGTAGCACTCAAAGTGTTTCTCCGGTAAATGGGAGTTGCATAATCTCATAGTTACAGGAACATGTATAAGTCATGAAGAAAGCAATAGCAACATACTAAACGATCAAGTGCTAAGCTAACGGAATGGGTCAAGTCAATCACATCATTCTCCTAATGATGTGATCCCGTTAATCAAATGACAACTCTTTTGCCCATGGCTAGGAAACATAACCATCTTTGATAAACGAGCTAGTCAAGTAGAGGCATACTAGTGACACTATGTTTGTCTATGTATTCACACATGTATTATGTTTCCGGTTAATACAATTCTAGCATGAATAATAAACATTTATCATGAAATAAGGAAATAAATAATAACTTTATTATTGCCTCTAGGGCATATTTCCTTCACCTATGTGCGACCACCAGACGCCGATGACCTAAGCCACATAATTCAGCAGCCAGAGGAATCAGCCAGACAATTCTGGACACGGTTCCTAACCAAGAAAAATTAAATCATCGGCTGTCTGGATGGAGAGGCCCTTGCAGCCTTCAAACATAACATCCGCGACGAGTGGCTTGCCCGACACCTAGGACAGGAAAAGCCGAAATCCATGGCAGCCCTCACAACACTCATGACCCGCTTCTGCGCGGGAGAGGATAGCTGGCTAGCTCGTAGTAACAACATGACCAAGAGCCCTGGTAATTCGGATACCAAGGACAGCAATGGCAGGTCGCGTCGCAACAAGTACAAGCGCCGCATTAACGGTGATAATGTTGAGGATACGGCAGTCAATGCCGGATTCAGAGGCTCCAAACCCGTCGTGAGAAAAGCCATTCAAAAGAAATACTCGGGCCCGTCCCAATTTGGACCGAATACTCGACCGCTTCGTGCGGATACGGCACCCCGAAAAACCAGCAAACCACACCAACAGGGATTGTTGGGTGTTCAAGCAAGCAGGCAAGTTAAATGCCGAAAACAATGACAAGGGGCTGCATAGCGACGACGAGGAGGAGCCCCGGCCGCCGAACAATAGAGGACAGAAGGGCTTCCCCTCACAAGTGTGGGCGGTGAACACGATATACGCAACCCACATACCCAAAAGGGAGCGAAAGCGTGCACTAAGGGACGTATATGCGATGGAGCCAGTCGCCCCAAAGTTCAATCCATGGTCCTCCTGCCCGATCACTTTCGATCGAAGGGATCACCCCACTAGCATCCGCCATGGCGGATTCGCCGCATTGGTTCTAGACCCAATCGTTGACGGATTTCACCTCACTAGAGTCCTGATGGACGGCGACAAAGCTTTGAAACTGCTTTATCGGATACAATGTGCAAAATGGGCATAGACCCTCAAGGATTAAACCAACAAGGATGACCTTTAAAGGCGCCATACCGTGTAGAGGCCAATCAGACAGCTCAATTACACTTGAAGTGGTCTTCGGATCCCGGATAACTTCCAAAGCGAGGAGTTAATCTTCGACATAGTCCCGCTCGGCAGCGGCTATCACGCCTTCGCTTTGGACGAACCGTGACGGTAAAGTTCAATGCGGTGCCGCCTCTACGATACCTCAAGCTCAAGATACCAGCCCTCGAGGAGTCATTACGGTCAACGGAAACACCGAACGCCTCTCTGAACGGAGGAGCATACGGCGGCTCTTCTTGGCGTAAGTACAAAGCGCTCTCAAGGCAATTCTCGAGTCCGGCTATTAAACGTCCGGACACCGCTGCGCCAGAGTAACCTACAACAAGACCGCCTGGCACGTCCCGAGCACACGTAGCAATGCGGCCCCAACCCCAGCCCTCGCGAAATTGCGAAACCAGTACTACGCGTACATAATTGCGCTCTGAAAAATACCATGGGCATAGGGGGAGGGGCACGACCACGGCAGGCCCAGAGGGCGGCTAAACCGCACCAGGGGCTCCCGATTGTGTAGTTCCTTTTTCTTACTTTCAGGACTCCTTTATCAAGAAGCCATGTCCGGCAGTAGAACCGCCGAACACACGATGCAACAGCCAGGGAAGCAGAAAGCTACGTCGAGTGTATAGGTGGTCTCTATAACGAGCAGTATACTTGTTTTACATATCATCCCGCAGCTCGCTCCTGGAGGGGGACATGTCAAATAGTCCCATCCCTTGCTTATCGCACTATTTGTATCGTTCTGCTTTTACCGCAGCTTTTTTAATAAACAATGCACAGCTTTTGCCTATTATTGCATTCCTTTTTCTTATCTATATATGTTCACCTATGACATGTTGCATCAGTACGCTTTGGTACGGCTAAATACACCAGGGGCTTAAGTACCCCAAAATATGGTGTGATAAGTCCGAACACTTTCACAAGTGTGGCACCCCGAACTTATAGCATTATATGCATCAGCTCCGAATCATGTCTTGGATCAATAGTTGGGTTTGCCCGGCTCCCATGTTTTGGTACCTTACGTTCCATTATATCGACTAAGGTAGCGCTGGGAGAACCACTGCGATTGTGCCCCGGTTGAGCTGGGTTAAGCACCTCAGTGGAGAAAGCTAAAACTGACCGTCATGATAGGGCGAGAGCCGGTCGCTATTCGAGAGGTTTCTTCAAGTCCCTAAAGACTTATGCTGCTTACAGCGAGGAGTCGGCTTTGTCCGGCCTAGGCGTGGATAGCGCCCCGACCTTGGTCTTCCGAATACTAGGGGCTTCGCCGAAATTTAAAATTATAGAATTCTATGGCTAAGTGAGAGTGTTCAAGCATTACAGTCGAGTTGCCTTGTTCGTTGCGTTGAGCGCCTCCCTCGAAGGACCCAAGAATGGGAAAAAGAGCTCAAGTTTATCCCAACACCCCAAAGACTTTCGTGGCATGGGGGCGGTTTATTTACTCGCCATCTCTCAAATTTAATAAACGGCCGCAAAGAAGGTAATATTTTAAATTCACAAGCATTGCTTAGCGCACTTGAACAAGTTTTCAAGCGTACAGGATAACAAATGCGAGTTTACTCAAAAATTACATCTTTGGGGCATTCACCCGCTATAAGGCGGGCACCCTTCAGGATGCCCGCATAATACATCTCGGGCTTGCGATACTCCCTATCCGGCGGTGGAGCGTCCGTCACAAGCTTCTCAGCGTCCATCTTGCCCCAAAGGCACTTTAGCACGGGCAAGGCCCTACGGGCACCTTCGACATGACGGAGTGCTTGACGACTTCAATCCACTGACAAAGGCCCACCACCAGCTGCCTCACCAGCCCGAAGTAGCTCCTGTGCATGGCCTGCTTCGCCACACCAACTATGAGGCCCTTCATGGCCTGTTCGCCACCTTATGGAGCTCGACCAGCTGCTTCACTAGTCGCTCAAGGGCACCGGTGTCCGCCTTAGCATACCGAGACCGAACACCTTCTCCGCCGAGCTCCCTCCTCGGCCCGAGAGAATGCGGCAGCGTCGGACACATCAAGGGCAGATCTGCGAATGCTCCTGGAGAGCTCCGGATTCGGGTAAGTAACAAGTAATTCACTTTCACGTGCTTGCTTTGCATGAAGAATGCCTTACCTGTCGCTACTTCTTTAATGCCTCAATTTCCTGGAGGGCTTTTTGGGCTTCGGCCTTAGCGGCTTTGGCGCTCTCATGAGCCGAGGCGAGCTCGGACTCTCGAGTCTTCGAGTCACACTCCAAACTCTCGTGTTTTTTCATGAGAGCCTAGAGCTCTTGCCGCACCTCTGCCACCCGCGCCTCCTGCTTCTCTCGCTCGGTGCGTTCCGCGGCCGCATTGCTTTCGGCCTTGGACACCGCCTCCTTCAGGGTCGCCACCTCGTTCGTGGCCCCTGCAATTCTCATGTTATTTTTGTCATTTTTTGCAACCACATCTTTTATATACTTCCATAATGTATTACTTACCTTCCTTGTCCTCGAGCTGCTTTTTGGCAAGGCCGAGCTCGTTCTCGGACCGCTCGAGGCTCTGCTTCAATGCATTGACCTCCACAACAAGGCGGTCAGAGGTCAAGAACGCAGCCTGCATTCCCCATATTGACATACCTATGTTAGACTCCTGCGTACATCTTTTTAGATCCTCAGTTCTGCTTTTCTTTCAGGGGCTACTGTCTATGCGGTAACATTTTTACATGTCTTAAATACATACCTCAAAGCCCGATCAAAGGTCAGCACGAAGCCAGATCAGCCCGCTCTTGGCGGATCGAACTTTCGGATCACCACACTCATAACAAAGGCGGTGCTCCTCGTCGATGGAGGCGCCGTTAAGCGCCTCCAGAAAATATCCGTGCCTCCGGTTGGACGGAGGTCACCGGTGTCGCAGTCTCGCCCTTCTTACGAAGGGGCCGCTTGCCGGACTCCGGAACCACTGAAGGTTCCGGTGCGGAGTCCGGCCCAGGGCCGGACTTAGAGCCCTTTGGGGTTTGATCCCCCTTGTGCCCAGAGTCCGGGAGGTTGCCTTGCGGCGCCTCCGGGACCCCCTCCTCCTGGCTGGGCCCCTTTTGGGACCCCACCTCGGCGTCATCCGCAGCGCGAGGAGAGGAGACGGCCGGAAGTGAAGTGCTATTCACGTCCGACGAAGCCAGGGAGCCGCTCGTTGAAGTGTCGAGCCCGTCCTTGGGCGGGTTGCAGGGTTATATTCGGCGTTAGGAGATTCTATGTGACAAACAAAACGCCATGAGTTATTCTGGTATCCGGACACTTACGAAGTCGCCAGGGGCTTAGTCCTTGGTGGTCACTCCTCTTCATCATTGTTGGCGTTGGTGGAGTAGTCCGAAGGGAGGGTCCTTCCCTTCTTGGACCCTTCGGCCTCCCCCGTTGGGGCGGCCTTCCTTTTCTTCTCTTCCCCCGCTGGGGGAGAGGCCTCTTTTTCCTCCTCCTCGCCTTTCACGGAGGAGTTCCTCAGTCGTCTTGGACGATGAGTCCGACAACACCTGGCGCCGGGAACTCTTTCGAGTTCCCGTGGCCTTCTTCTTTGCCTTCTTCTCTGGCACCATGTGAGGTGCCGGAACCAGCAGCCCGTCAATCGGGCGTCCGCTGGTCTTCGGCAAGGAGCGGACAGTTAACTCTGCCGGACTTCTTCTCGCCAGTTCTGTCAAAGGTAAGTGTTGGGATATTACCACTAGGTGTAAACCGCCAGCTTGGGCCGGTTAACCCGTTAGTGGTATAAGCGAAGAAAGGCCCAAGGCCTATAGTCGGTTTAGAGCTTGTAGCCGTAAACCGCCGGATGTATAACTTGTATTGTAAGTTAGAATGGAGAGATACCAACCGGGTACAGTATGAACGGTTGGGACTCTATGAACCGACGGGCGCCACTGTCGTGTATATAAGGGGCGACCGGCGGCGGTTCAAGACGATACAACCACAACTCGAGCCTAGGCGAAGCTTGTTTGCTCCCTAGCCATCGAGACTACATCAATTCCATCACAACTAGACGAGGCTTTTACCTTCATCGGCGGGCGAACTAGTATAAACCCTTGTGTCTTTGTGTCCGCTTTAACCCCTGCAAGTAAACCCGTAGCGATGGCTCCACGACTAAGTCCTTACGCTAGGACATCTGCCGTGACAAATCCACGACAGTTGGCGCCCATCGTGGGGCTATCGCACGATGGTTTGACGATCTTGGAGGGCAAGCTCAAAGGACTCGAAGGCTACGTCGTGGGCCGGATGACCAAGAGTCGTCGCGGCCGGATCTACATCGACGACGCCGGATGGGGTCCCGAGGCCGATTCAATCGAGTATGGATACCGGGTCCCCTTCGGCGGCATACACGCCATTGGCAAGATCGGGAGCTCGGGCTCGAGCCGACATCTGCACCGACCTCATCGAGACGGCTCAGCGTGCGCGACCTGCCCAGGGTAAACCGGCCGTGAAACATGTCTTCGTTGGAGTCACCCATGGAGGGGAGTACGACACCGGTTCAGAACATGGTAGTGAGACCGTCGTTTATTCTGGCGATGAATCTTCAGCAGGAGAGACAGAGTTGTACCGGTTGCAGGATGATATGATCGAGGCTGTTCCGACGGTGACAAGATTCCGACTCCCCAAGCCGCTTAAACCGGTTGAATATTCATGGCGATGCGCAGCAGCGAACCACTCTTCAACCGCGGCGGCAATGCTTGCCGTTCAGCCGCAGCAGCAGGGGCAGGAGGCCCGGCGCCCGCCGTTCAAGTTCTGTCGATCTGTTTGATGCATTAGCAAACTCATGGCGGTGGACAACCCAGCAGATCAGAGGCTCATAATGCGAAATTGCAAAGGTGAAAGAGCAGATCATGCAAGCCAAAGCGGATCTAGCGGCAGAGAAGGAGCGTATGGCCGCAGAGCGGGCCGCTTTAGACGCGCAAGCTTATAAACTCATGCTTGACCAGAGTGCATCGCAAGAGGTGTTGAAGCGAAGTATAGATCGCGCCGCCATCGATTTGATCCTAGAAATCTCTTCGCACTCGGAGCCGGACCCGATAACCCGCCCCAAAGACAGGAGGTAAACCGGATTGAGGCACCAGGAGCAGGAGCGACGGTCCAACCGCGCCTAATGGAGCCTCCGCAGCAGAACATGGTGGTTCCTCCGCCGGTACAGACACCCCCAGGTCATTATTCTAATCCCATGGACAACCTTGTTGCAGCCGCTGCACGATTGGAGGCGATCCCAGTCGAAGGAGATTCCCCACAAGCAGTTGAGACACGCCGGGTTAAGGAGTCTCGGATCTGCACCGATCTGCAGAGGCATATTCATACAGCCGTGATCGGATTCACTCTACGCCCCGTCCAAGCCGGAGTTACAGCAGACGCATGGATGAACCGGCCATATCAAGCAACGCGCGTGACCGTGAAGCGGCCCGAGGCAATCACCAGATGGGGGGTATTCGTGACGCTCAGGATGTGGTGGATCGGGCCCGGGCACGCAAGGAGGCCGAGTTAGCAGCACAGGATGATGCGGATCAACACACACCGGTTCGCCCTACCAACTTCGCTGGGCCAGGAGTCGCATCCGCTTTGGGGGTGCCCTGTTTAATCCCCGCTTTACGCAATGTGCGTCTGCCTAAGGATTTTAAGGGCCCACGCAAGGTGCCAAATTACACCGCGGATCTGTCCCCTGAAGCGTGGGTTGAAAGTTATGAGATGGCCATGGAGATGCTAGATGTGGATGAGACCGCATGTGCAAAGTACTTCACCATGATGCCGGAAGGCACAGCCCGCCGTTTGGTTGAAGAGCTTACGCCCAATTCTATCAGCTCATGGGCCCAGCCACGGGCCCGTTTATCCGTAACTTCAAGGATACGTGTAAGCAGCCCAAATCCATCGAGACCGGGCGGCTTGTGTCCGTGAAGAAGGAGTCGACAACCCGTTGGGTACGCCGTGTGTCCGAAATTCGCACTCTTCGACCGATCAACGCCGACTCGGCGATCTTAACATTAGAAGGCAACTGCGGTTTGAACCTTTGAAGTTAAAATTGGGACGATGAAGCGGTTCGCAATGATATGGGAACCCTCATGGCGCTTTGGTAAAGTATGCCGATTCGGACAGTACCAAGGATCCCGAAGCGATGATGATGAAGCGAGGAAGGGAAAGAAGAACGGCAATTCCAAGGCAGCAGACAAACCGGCGGGTCATGGAAAGCGGGGCAAGCGCAAGGCGATGGCAACCCGGATTTCGTAGCCAACACTAATGCACAGATGGGGCCATGCGCGCAGGGCAAGGCGAATCGGGTCCAAATCCTAATACAAGCCGCTTGAATTACTTGTTGAATCAGCCTTGTCCCAAGCACGGACGAAGGAGTCCCCATCGAACCATCTCTGGAAAGACTGTTATATTATGCAAGATTTCAAAAACTCCAATGCTTTCCGGTATGACCAGGGGTCAGGTGGCGGTTCAGGATCCGGTTTCCATGGGTCGGGTCAGGACGGAGCTTCGTTCGAGGCCTAATCAAGGCAATCACAATAATCGAATAATCGGGGTGGCCAAAGAAGCGCGAAGAATAGTCGCTATCGAGCCAGCCAAAGCAGTTGAATAGTGGGCGATATCATGTTTTCACAACCAGTTTGGACAAGCGGATCGGAAGCTTCACAAACGGGCAAGAACTCTGTTGAACCGCCTTACATGCGGTATTTACGCTGGTCCGAGCAGCCTATCGTGTGGAGCGAGAGGACCATCCCCGGGTTGATAATCCGGTCACCGGCATTGGTGGTAGACCCTCGTGTGGGGGCTATAAGTTCACTAAGGTGCTTATGGACGGAGGAAGCAGTATTAATATATTATACTATGAAACTTTCCGTCGCATGGGTCTCACAGACAAGGATCTCAGACCGTCCAATACGGTGTTCCATGGCGTAGTACCAGGCAAATCTGCTTATCCTATTGGAAAGATAGCCTTGTATGTGGCTTTTGGAGACGAGCACGATTCCCGGTCTGAAAAGCTAACTTTTGAAGTGGTGAAAATCCGGAGTCCATATCATGCCCTGTTTGGCCGGCCGGCTTATGCTAAGTTCATGGCACGGCCTTGTTATATCTACTTGCAGCTCAAAATGCCGGGTTACAAAGGAACGATAACGGTGCATGGAAGCCGCCGAGTTGCTTTGGAATGTGAGGAAGGCGATGCAGCATATGCAGAGGCGGTCTGTGCCACGGAGGAGTTGAAGTTCTATAAGGACAATGTTGATCCGGCAGATATGACACCTTTGAAGAAACCCACTACAGAGCATGAATCGGATCTGAAGTTTAAATCGGCAGCTGAGACCAAGCTTGTTGACTTCGTGCCAGGCGATTCGTCCAAGCAGCTTCTCGTCGGTGCTAACTCGATCCCAAATAGGAAAGCGCTCTCATCGAAGTTCATCCGTGAGAACCGGATATCTTTGCATGGAAGCCATCCGACATGCCGTGTACCTGAGGAACTCGCTGAGCACACACTTAATGGGGATCCTAAGTATAAACCGGTGAAACAGTTCCTCCGCCGGTTTAATGAAGAGAGGCGCAAGGCCATTGGAGAAGAAGTAGCAAAGCTTCTGGCGGCTGGCTTTATCATTGAGGTGTTTCATCCAGAGTGGCTTGCTAATCCGGTGCTAGTTGTTAAGAAAAATGGCACCTGGCGTATGTGTGTGGATTACACAGATCTTAACAAGGCTTGTCCAGCAGATCCTTTTGCCCTCCCCCGCATTGATCAGATTATTGATGCCACGGCAGGATGTGAGCGTTTAAGTTTTTTGGACGCATACTCTGGATATCATCAGATCAAAATGGCGGTTAAGGACCAGGAGAAGACAGCGTTTATAACTCCCTTTGGAGCCTTCTGCTATGTATCTATGCCTTTTGGGCTCAAGAGTGCCCAGGCTACTTATCAGCGGTGTGTATAGAATTTCTTGCATACGCAGATCGGCCGCAATGTGCATGCTTATGTAGATGATATTGTGGTGAAATCAAGACAAAAGGAGACACCGGTGGAAGATTTGAAGGAAACCTTCACAACTTGCATTTATAAGATGATGCTTAATCCGCCAAGTGTGTTTTTGGTGTTCCGTACGGCAAGTTATTGGGGTTCCCGTGTCTAACAGAGGAATTGAGGCTAATCCGGAGAAAATTAAAGCCATCACTTCCTTGGCTAAACCGAAGTGTATCAATGATGTTCATCGTCTGGCGGGCAGGGTTGCGGCGTTGAGCCGGTTTATCAGCCGCCTCGGAGAGAAGGCCATTCCCTTATACCAGATGCCGAGGAAAGCAGATAATTTAAATGCGAGTCCGCTACCGACGGCGAAGCGTTTGAGGATCTAAAGCGCAATTAGCCAATCCGCCTGTTCTTGCGGCTCCGATTGACAAGGAACCGTTGTTGTTATATGTAGCAGCCAATGCTCGAGCAGTAAGCGTGGCCATTGTGGTAGAGCGCAAGGAGGCAGGCAAGGAGTATCCGTTCAACGGCCGGTTTATTATATCGATGAGGTGCTTATTGAGTCCAAGCAGAGATATCCGCATTGGCAGAAGCTAGTCTATGGTGTTTTTATGGCCAGTCGGAAACTAAAGCAATATTTCCAAGGGCACCCTATCACAGTGGTTAGTTCAGCTCCTTTGGGTGATATTATATAGAACCGAGAGGCGACTGGCCGGATTGCAAAATGGGCCATCGAGCTCGCCGCATGGACTAAAGTATATACCACGCACGCAGTTGAAGTCACAAGCACTTGTTGATTTCATTAATGACCGGACGAGTTACAAGCGCCAGAGGAGAAGCCGGATCACACATACCGGACTATTCATTTCGATGGATCCGTGCAGTTGAAGGCTCGGGGTCGGAGTCGTTTTAACTTCCCCACGAGGTGATAAGTTTTGTTACGCTCTCCGCTTAATGTTCCCTTGTACTAATAATGCAGCTGAGTACGAAGCCTTGCTCCATGGTCTCCGGATGGCTAAGGAGATGAATTTAAGCCGGTTAAGTGCTTTGGTGACTTCGGACCGTGGCTCGGCAAGTATCCGCACTTGGGATTCTAAGGACCCGCCATGGCCGTGATATCGTCGAGAAGTGGATAATATCGCAGGTTGCTTCACGGGCTATCAAGTGGATCATGTGGATCGCCGGAAGAATGAAGCGGCAGACGCTTTAAGCCGTTTGGGTTCTCAGCGTAAACCGGTCCCGCCTAATGTCTTTTTAGACGTCTTGCACAACCCGTCGGTCCAGCTCCCTGGTGAAGCGGATTTGGCTATTCCTGATCCGGAAGCTCAGTTGGTGGCAGCATTGCATGTTATTCGGATTGACGATCCTTATCTTGCGTATATGACTCGAGGAGTTGCCGAAGATGAGGTTCGGCGAACGATAATCCGCGCCCAAATCTATGACGATTCTTAATGGTGAGTTGCATCATTGCGGTGTTTCAGGCGCTTCAACGCTTTGTTTCCCCGAGGAAGGCTGTGAAATTTTAAGAGAAATCCATGAAGGGATTGCGGGCATCACGCCGTTCAAAGTCCCCGTATGGCGGCGTTCCGTCATGGGTTTTACTGGTTAACTGCTCATGCTGATGCGGAGGACTTGGTCAAACGGTGTGATGGATGTCAGAAATTCTCCAGGCATGCTCATGTACCGGCACAAGAGTTGAGGATGATCCCAATAACGTGGCCGCTTTGCACTTGGGGTTGGATATGGTTGGACCCTTTAAGCGGTCCAAGGATAAGAAGACCCACCTGTTGGTGGTAGTGGAAAAATTTACCAAGTGGGTCGAAGCGAGCACATCGGCAAGTGTGATGCGCAACAGCGTGCGCTTCATCAAAAGGTGATTTTCGGTTTGGCTTTCCACAAGATCATTATCGATAATGGCACTAATCTGTCCAAGGGGCTATGAAAGAGTTCGTGAACGTGAGCACATCCGCTTGACGTGTCGCCGCTGGCGCATCCCGATCCCAACGGGCAGGCGTAACGCGCTAATCAAGAAATCTTACGAGGCATCAAACCCCGACTTCTGGTTCCATTACAGAGAACACCGGGGTGCTGGGTTGAAGAGCTCCCATCGGTGCTATGGAGTATCAATACTACGCCAAACCGATCCACCGGATATACACCTTTCTTCATGGTCTACGGAGCGGAGGCGCTTCTCCCGATGATATCCGCATGATTCGCCCGTGTAGCGGCTTATGTTGAAGCGACAACGAGATGGCACGACAGGACGCTTTGGATCTATTGGATGAGGAGCGTGATATGGCAGCCGCTCGTTCGGCGATTTACCAACAAGATCTTCGTCGTTATCACAGCCGCCGGGTTAAGACCAGAGCCTTTCAGAAGGAGATTTGGTGCTTCGTCTCATCCAAGACCGCATGATATGCACAAGTTATCCCGCCTTTGGGAAGGACCTTTTGTGGTCAAGAAGAATCTACACAACGGTTCCTACTATCTCGATTGATATTCGAGAGCATAAAGACTCACGACATCGAGGAGGAGACCAATAGGCCGTGGAATATAGCTCATCTTCGACCTTACTACACTTGAGTCATCGGCTCGGTTTATGTACATAGTATGACAATGTATATATTATCTTCAATATAATAAAATCGGAGCCTCAGCTAAAGCGGGTCTCTGTCTTTCTTCTCATGTGTGGTTACATGGAGTGTTTCAGTTTTTAAAGCGGCCTCCGGTTTACCCCTTGACAGTTATATTTATCACTTGGGGCTTGGTCGTGTCCGAACCAATGCAACACCTCTTGATAGGCGAAAGCCACCAGATCATTTGGGGACACGGTCACGTCTGAACCGGTCACGCCTCTTGGTCGGCCAATAGGGCCGAGTCATTTGGGGGCTTGGTCGAACCCGAACCAATGTCATGCCACTTGGCCGGCGACTTTCGCCAAGAGTCTTTTGGGGACCTGGCCGACTAGCACCATCGCTACGCCTTCGGGGGGCTTGGTTGCGTCTGACCATGGTAATGCCATCTGACCAGCTCCATGAAGCTTTACTTTTGCAAAGAGTTATTGCCTTTGTTGCCATATTTTCACATCATTGGTATTCGATTTTTTTTTGCGTTTTTTAAACCCCGACGAATATTTCTATCCGGTTTAACTATCAGTTACAAGCTGATAGAACACGGTTTGGTATTGCACCGGAGTTTTTTATCTGCCCGGTTTACCTTTCTTCCGGTTCATCCTCTTGGAATAACACGGAGGCTTGTGCTGCTTCAGCACGGTTATATGGGAGTTATTGTCTCCCCAGACGGTCATGGTTTTTAAAGACCTCCGCTTCAAAGATTGGCTACGCCAGCTTCATGCCCAGATATGGCAGGGAGTATGAATCAAACACAAGGTTCACCTATGCACGAAGGCATATCCAGGCAGAAAGTTTTAACTAAGGCTATTACAAGGCAACACAGTGCTCAAATGAGATCATTGTTCTTTGGGCAAACCGCCCACGACAGATGTTCAACCCGGCTACCGGTTCAAGACTATTCTTCATCTTCCGCCGCTTCAGCATCTTCATCCCTACCCATTGGCTGGAAATCCACAGTAGTCCAGTCGATTCCCATTAGCGCTTGGAAAACAGCCTCTTCGTGAATCAAAGACGACGGTTCAATGTCGGGTGCGTAAGTATGCTTACGGATTGGAGGGATCAGGTTTTCCGGTTCAAAGGTTGGAGCAGACACTCGCTTGTTCTGATCATTATATTGTGCTTGGTAATGCTCCAAGTCGGCTTCTTCGGCCAATTGATAGGCCAGCGGGCGTACCGCATGGTTTATCGCCCGCAAGTCCTCTTCACTGAAATCAGAGCCATCTTCCTTCACGCTGGGATAGCCTTGAGCTGCTTCCACGGGATCAAAATCTGGTACCCATGCCTTGGCTCGGATCAAGGCGTTGATGGCTCCGGTTCGTGGCAAAGAGATTTCTTCACCTCTTCAAACCGGGAAGGAAGGATTGATAGCGGTTCGAGTATCTTGAATCGTGGAAGGAGCTGGATTGTTATGTGACATTGTGGTGATAACACGCTGGGCTCCGGTATATAATCGCTCCACTAAAGTGTAGACAGCCTTCGCTTCTTCCGCACGCCATTTCCCAAGTGCCCAACACGTGTGCCTACATACAATAAAGGGATAGTTTTAAACCGGACTAATGATGCAGCAGTACAACATATCACGCTTATTCACGAGGAGCTTATCAAGATGGCTGCGGTCATAGAACGTACTTGCCGCTTCACGGTGTCCGATCGCTCCACCACCGGTTTCGTGGCAGCTTCAGCGTTTTACGCCCGTTTGAAAGAAATTGGCCTTTTCAAAGGCCCGCATCATGCGTTTTTTCTTCATATTTTCCTTCACCGCTCAAAGAGCGTCAAGGCATTGGTTAACTCTTTCTTGGCCTTCTCGCCGCCTCATTGGTTTGCAAAGCCACCTGTAAATCGGCAATCCGACTGCCTTTGATTTTCACCTCACTGCATTGAGAGTATGTTCACCGGCAATTCAAGTCAAAGTCCCAACCACACAACGCAGTTATATGCTTGACACTTGGGGCTAATGTACCTTCAATTTTTCTCACTACTACATGGCAAAGTCCCAAGCTTAATACAAGTATTCAACTTGGCACTTGGGGGCTAATGGCTATTTGATTTTACCAATGTTTCGGCAGGCAGTTATATTCAAGTACCGGTTTAAAGTATGAGTTAGACCGGCCCTTGTGGTTATACGGGTAGATGTCAAAATGGATCAAGAAAATAATCAAGTCCCGGTTTGATCAAGATTACAAACCGGCCCTTGGGGGCTACAAGGACTAATATACTGGTGATAAGGAAAGGAGTGAGTTACCTCAAACTTGTCCCTCATTAATTTGACCAGGCCAGCTTCATAGTCACGGCTCTTTGTAAAGCCGGTTCAGATATCCGAATGAAGATCTTGGGCGCTTAAAGCGGCATATGTTTCAGCTCGACAGCCCACTTTCCTTTGTTCAAAGTTGAAGAATCCTCTTTCACAGTATGCCGGGTTAAGGTTGCAGGATTCCCCGGTTCAGAGCGGCCCATGCCAAGATCATAACGCCATCGTCTTTCGACTCGACGGATCGGGTGGCACGGCTGTTTCATGAGGGCTGCGAGGCTTTTCAAACCGGACAAGGCTGGCAGTGGATCAGCAGAGATTGAAGTGTTGACAGGCCTCTCTTGAGAATAACCTCCTCTTGAACCGGAGGGTCATTGGGAATATCTTCGAGGCAACGTTTTGAGATCCGCGCCGCTCATGATCTGAAGCGGCAGCCTCTTCAATTGTTTTGTCCAAGCGGGCCTTCTTGCCGGGTTTCGGTTTGGTTCGAAGAGACAAAGGTCGGGAAAAAGCACATCTATTACGTAGGTATCGTAAAGTATATAGCCATATTGACGCATTCGGGCGGCTATTTTCAACGGCGGTAGCTGAGTGGTGAGAGGATTCGCTAGAGGATGAATGGGAAGTAACCCGATAATCGGAATCGGACGGATTAAGAGGTTGACGGAAGAAACCCGCTGGAATTTAAAGCAATAAAAGGGTCGAAACCTCGGTGCGGCGCTTTCGAACCGGGCTGTTTGGTAAACCGCAGAGGTAACTACACCGTCATCTGTCTTGCGGGTTGTCGGCGAGCTTCATGTTGCTGTGTCTTCATAAGAAGTTTGGGATCCAAGTAAGCAAGGGGTGAGAAAAGTTAACTTTCCGGTTGCCTCGCGAAATTTTGGTGGAGGCAAATTTGTTGAATCGGAAGAAAGAATGGTTACCTCAAAGAAATCCTGCGTTCTTCAAAGATCATCATCGACAAGCATCATCGTCAATAAGGCGTGTAAAAACAAGCCAAGAGAATCAAGTTCGGATTACCCACATCATCGCCAATGGCCGGATCGATGAAGCGATGGTCTTTCTCTTGTGGGCTGATTTCTTGACAACTTTGGTTTTGGGCGGTTTGGCCGCCCAGCTTTGTCCGTTTTGTCTTGGGAAAGTTTCTTGCTCCAAAACGGATTATCGCCCTGGATCAGAAATAATTAAAAGTTGGATATATGAAAGTAATAACAGGTTTTAATGATGATGCAATCGAGACTTACCGCAGTGGCGTGTTGGTGGTGCGATGGGAGCTGTCGGTTTGAGCACGTAGATGCTCGGTTCATTCAGCATTCTTCTTCATCAATCCGTAACTTCATCATCGAAAGCTCAAGTTTAGTGTGTCGGAGCGGGTCATCGACGCTGCCGTATATCGGCACATCAAACCGAACGCCGCTCAAAGGCGAGATACCCCAAGATAACCAACACCGCAAGCAAGATCAATTCCACCAAACCGTTGGCCATGAAGGCTCAAGCTTGGACAGTTGTGGGGCATATTTGCTTCTCTCTTTGGCGGTCAATCTTTGAGGAAAGGGATGAGTATTTCTTAGCCGCCCGGGCGAAAGCCGTAAAGGATTTTCGCCTTGAGAGAAGTATCTTTGCAGAGAACCAAGTCGCATTCCACTCTTTGGGGTGAGTATGGAGTTTGACGTGGGGATAGGTGATCTCCTTCCTTTTCTGGATAGCCATACCGCCCAATTCTATATTGGGGCCATCGGTGAATTCAGTACGCCGGTTCAGATGGAAGAGATCTCTAAACAGTTCAATGAAGGTTCCTCTTGCGGATATGCTTGGATAGCACTTGAAAGTGGCACGAGTTGGTGACGGTTAGCCAATGTCTTGGGGACGTGGCTGAAATTGGCCATCACGTCCCGGTAAAATTTTGATCCGGGCGGTTTGAAACCCCGGGCCAGATGATCCGCAAAAACTACAACTTCCCCTTCCCGAGGAGTGGGAGGACATTCTTCTCCAGAACCTCCAAAGGATCGTGTCTTTGTCATCTAAAGCACCGATTGATACCAATTCATTCAGCTGTGTCTCAGAGATGCGGGAAGGAACCCAGTTGCATTCATACACCTGTTGGGCCATCATAAGATCTACAAAGAAGAAACAGATCCGGTTTAAGAGCGTGCTTGTTACCAAGTGATTGATCTAAATTATGATAAACCGGAGGCAGTATCTACAAATCGGTTCATTGTGATATAAGGTCAGATGCGTTCTGGCGGTTCAACAAGGGGACTAATGGTGTACCTATGCCGGTTTGGCAGGTTTTATTATGATGAGTTAAACCGCCTAATCTAGGCCTTGAAGATAATTGAAGTCATGGACAGTTTACAGAAACAAGTTTCACAAGATCTCATGATTACTATGGATCAAACGCGGGTTTTCAGGAAACAGGAAATATTTCGCGGAGGTTGTCGTGGATTTGTCACGGCAGATGTCCTAGCGTAAGGACTTAGTCGCGAGGCCAACGCATCTATGTGGTAGCTTGAGAGGGGTTGAGCGGAATCGAGAGACGCAACACAAGACAGGATTTAGACAGCTTGGGCCCGGAAACATCATCCGGTAAAAACCCTACATGCTGTTTGAGGCTAGGTCTCATTATCATCACGAGGGAGTCGCCGTAAACCGGCTCTCCTCTAGTTGTGTCTAGCCCTAGAAATTGTTGTTTGCTTGTAGCTTGTAACTTCTAACTTGTCCCCCTTTGGGGAGCCCTGCCCCTCCTTATATATGTTGAAGGGGCGGTTTACATGTGGAGTCCTATTAGGATTAGGACTAGTCTATCTCTAATACAAATCGGATACAAGTCCTAGTCTTGGCTCCTTGTAAGGCAAATATTCCTTTCCTCTTAAACCGGCCCACAATGGTTGAACCGACCTTCATGAACCAACAGACAGGCCACCGGGTCTTGTCGCTCCTCTGGCCCGTCCGCCGGATTCCCAATGAGCTGTAAACCGTCTGGTCTGTGCAGGTTGCCGGTGAATCGCCAAGTCCGGCCAGTTTATCCTTCCGGCCGGTTTACACCGCGGAGCATATCCCCGACATTAGCCCCCAAGTTTAGCTTGGATTTATCCATGGTAAACTTATGCTGCAAATAAACACCAGAACAATTCTGACAGGTTGTGCTCCGGGTTAAGAATTCTTGTATACCGGTACCTGATCATCCTTAAGTCCTTGTCATTTCCTTCTTCTAGAAAATCCGGATCAATAACCAGCTTCATACTCAAATTGCTGATGTTGGTTTCTCATAGAAAAATATTGCGAAGAATAATCCACTTGAGTCGGCTTCCAAAGCGCCGGCTTAAGAAATGTTGGTCTTGAAATACTCATCTGATATTCAGCCGGTTTGAAGATGTAGAACTTGCCGGTTTAACATTACCAAAATGGCCGGGTTATAAAAACTGATAATTCCAGGTCATGATTGTCGCAGACACCGGTTCATGATTGTTGCCAATGCCGGTTCATGATTATTAATGACGCCGAGTTGCAGCCACAGGGTCATAATGATTGGTGACGCCGGGTCAACCTAGTTTGCTCAATCAGAGAATTTGAAAATATTTCTTCGATAATAATATAATACCTGTAGCCCCCAAGTCTTGAGCAGAACAAAGTAATGGCTTAAGACTTGCTTCAATATAAATACTGCCACTTAAGAAGAAATCCATGTTGTTCATCCCAGTCATTTAGTAAAACTGAATACTCCATATTATGTAGCCCCCAAGTGCCGGGTTGTTATGCTTGCAGCAACCTGGGACTTGTAATTTCCTGATGCTCATAAAAACTTCAACCAGTGTAGCCCCCAAGGGCCGGGTCATTATGCAATAATGAGCAGGGACTTTGATATATACTTCAATGAAAATAACATCATATGATGTAACCCCCATCATGGGGCTTGAATTCACGTCCAAAAGGTTAAGAGCCTTGTGCTTTACCAACTGAGCAGTGGACCCTTCAATATAATAAATAAAAAGTTTTGTACCTTGAATTGTTTAACAGGAGCAATTGGTAGCCCCCAAGGGCCTGCTCATTATAATGTGATGACTCGGGTCTTCAATAAGATGAACAAAGAATGACTTTGCATTAGCCCCCAAGTGTCATGGTGCATGCTTGCAGCGACATGATACTTGCATACTTGATGTAATCTCAACTTCAATAATGTAGCCCCCAAGTGCGGGTTGTAAGCCCGCAAAGAACTCGGGACTATTCCTTCAATTGTAGAATAAAAAACCATATCCATTGATAATATGATAGCCATTGCGCTAAAGCGACTTTGAAAACCTTAATCATAATACTGGTTACTGATAACCATAATAGAAATCCAGCCATGTTGGCTATTTGAAAATAACATAATCCGGTATGAAACCTTATTCTTCCAATATCATAATGAAAATCCAGCCAAGTTTGGCTATTTTGAATAATATAACTCAATGATTTATAAGCGCATGATTCCAATGGCGCAATCCAAATATGTAATGGCGACTTATAGTCCAAAGCCAGGATGGGTCAATAAACACCGGATTAATTTGATGACTGAAAAGCCATACCGGGTCAAAGAAACCGGTTTAACACAAAATTTATCAAAAGAGAAGTGACAAATGCAAATAAAACCGTGTAGTCGAGGCTTTTCAAGGGCTGCCAGGCCCAAATTCGAGGCTTTTTCATGGGCTGCCAGGCCGCTGAGTTGAACCATTTAGCGAAGCCTTTTAAGATGGACCTCCAACTAACTAATCACCATTTTAACTTTGACAAGTTCGTGGTCTCAATGAGAGTAACCGCTGCGCTCGGAGGGTCATGCCAGATTACCCGGATAGGAGTGTCTTACTTGATGAAGGCAAAGTTAACCCGGGTTTTAGGTAAATATACCAAAGCTTCCAAGCCGTGGGTCGATACCACTACAAGGGTCCTTTCAAACTCCTTGGTATTTGACACAAGGAGCCCCCAAATAACGTGATGAGTCTGTGCTCATTGGGTGCCTATGTTTGAGTTGTGCATAGCATCCGACTCTCTTTGGCCCCTTGGGTGTGAAGCTCCCAAGCTATGTTGTATGGCGTGATAGCCGGTTTAACAGCAAGACTCGCTTTGTCACCGAAGCCCCATGTAACTCAAAGGATAAGCCAATAAGGCGGGACTCCCATTTTTGAACCGTGCATCATGGCAACAGGTCCTCTTCGGCAACCTTTAGCTTTTTGCAAGAGATAAATTCTTCTTGAACCAGGATTTTAAACCGGATATTAACAACTTCAGAGATTTGTGGGAGACAGATGTCCCCTTGAACCGGGTTTTGAACCGGAATTTTTAGAGCTTCAAAGCTTCGTGATAGATAAATTTCCCTTGAACCGGATTGTAAACCGGACATTTGGAGAGCTTCAACGCTTTATGAGAGAGATGTGTCTTGAACCAGATTTTGAACCGGAATCCTTTCTGTTGACCCGGAACTTTTTCATTGAGCCGGGATTTTGTAATTGTCATATACTTTCCAAGCCGGAAATTTTCTGACGGCCTTCAAATAACAGTAGCCTCCGGGACCGGGTTATCTTTCCCTTCATTGTCCTGGGGTTTTTAAATTTGCTGAAACTGGCAAGACTTGTTGCGTCATATCATCGTAGCCCCCGAGTCTCAAAGTGACTCGAAGAGTTGGCTTGAGATTCTCCATATGTAACCGTGATGTAAACCGGCATAACTTGTATATCATTGGTGTTGATAGCCTGATGTGAATCCACAGAAGGTTGAGGTGACTGCGGCGGGTTATAAATGATCCCATACGAGCCGTGTCAGCAACTCGGCCAATGGTTCCTTCCAACTGGCGATTTGAAGTTAACCAAACTGTAGTGGCGACGACTTGTGCGCCTGCCCATTGAACCATCCAGTGCAAACGGCGGTTGATAATAATTTTCCTCCAATTTGAAAGAAAGCCGGGCTACCCAAGCTGTGACTTGCTCATACTTCAATAAACAGCCCATGCAGATAGGTGCGGCCCGGTATGTTGATGTAGACCAGGCCATGAGAAGTGGACGGAAAAGATGACCTCAGCATCATAGGCGGCTCAAACAGATGAACCGGCCGCGGTGTTGTAAACAGGCACAGGCGAGTCAACCACGTCGTTTTGATGTAGGGAACAATTGTCCTGCATCAACAATATTGCAGACCAAGGCAAAGATAACTTGCTCTTCGATAAAAATAATATGTGCCAATAAAATATATTTAAAATGGATATCACCTGATGTGTCAGGCCAGAAATAATCCGTCATAAAATTGATGATCGCTTGGTGAAATTGAAGTCGCTCATGGATGAACCGGCCGCGGCGTTGTAAACCGGTGTGGACGAGGAGAGTCTGCACCGGTGTTGTAAGCCGGCACAGACGGGCGAGTCGGCCGTATGTTGAGGTAAACCGGACTGCGGGGGACAGCGGCTTGCACGCATGTCTATCGAGCAGCGTGGCATGGATGAATGCTAGTGCATGCACTCCGTATCCGAAGTATAATGGCATAAAAAATTTGTCCTGTATAAAAATATTACAGGGCAAGTAATTGTTCTTTGATAAAAATAATATCTGTTAAGAAAAATAAACTTTAGATGAATATCACATGATTTATCCGGACTACGGATGATCCGTAGATAACTTTCCTGAGCCATCAACGTGTCAATGCATCGTAAAATTCCTCACAAAGGGCAACCAAATGAATTTTCTTTGGAGCCACCAATCGTGTTAACCCACAGTGCATCCCATCGTGAATGACATGGTCAAGGTCAACCATAGAAACGTACTTGCCATCCGGATGTGCATTCTCGAGCAATTTTAATGGGTAGTGGCACCGATAATCTCCCCAATTATCAGTAATGATCAAAACAGACTTTCGACGCGTACACAATGCTTCGCTTCTTCATTGTGAAAACCAAGTTCTTTCCTCCGTGTTAAAAAGCGGCGGTAGTCTGCCGCTTTCTTCTTTGTACTTAGAGGCGAATCTGCGGATCCGCTGCCGGCGACTCAGGCGGCTCGACCGCGGTAGAGGCGAGGCATGAACCGCAATCGGACGAAGGCCATGGATGTAGCCCTTGAACCGTCTGTGCAAACCGCCGGGCTACAGCTCACGGCAAGAGCGATGGTATTTTGTCGAGGCCGTGCTCGCGAAGCAGAGTAGCCACCGCAGCAGAGGCATGCAGCGAGGCAAGTTGATAGTAGGGGCGTGAACCATGACTCCATGAGGCCCCGGCGAAAGGCACCGCCAGAAAGGCGAGGTAGGTCGGCGAGGTTCCATCGCTCGTGTATCGTGGCTCGAGGCAAAGGCCAGCGGCGTCCACGGCACGAGAAGTGCCGGTGAGTCTTCAAACAAGATGGCGGAGGTGCCTGGGCAGCTCAAGAGGAGCCGCGGTCGCAACAACCGGCTGAATCAAGAGGAGCAGCAGAGATAACACGGAAAGCGGTTTGAAGCTTAGGTGAGCGTGAAGCCGGGGTGCGGGTGCAGGTGTGAACCGGCGGGTGCTCAAAGTGGACACCGACCAGAGGAGACGCAGTCGTTGGAGGACGAGGCTGAAGCGAGTTGAGATGGCTTTGGGCCCCGCCGGCAGGGACGGTGTGTTACAGCGCCGGAAGCGGCCGGTCGTCAGAGGCGGCCGAGGCGGCTTGAGGAGCTGAGGTATGACCGGCCCATGGCGCGCCGCCGATCGCGCTGGCGGAGACGGCAAGGTCGGCTCGAGGTGAGGCGGAGATACGAGCAAACACCAAAACGCCGAGGTTGGCCATTGATGCGAAACGCCAGATGTAGACACGATGATGCCGGCGGCCGGTGTCAATGCAGAGATGCCGGATGTGGATGCGATGATGCTATAGGCCGCCACGAGATGCGGAGATGCGGCAACGCCGCTTCCATCTTCAAGTTTTGCCACCGCATGCGTCCGTCGCTGTAACGATAAGAACGTAGGGAGTAGTATAAGAACAATTTGTTCCTTGAACTAGCACGTGAAGGATTTTGATGTACAAGTTTCCACGACGGCGTCGATCGCGGAGCGTAAACGATTCGGGACGGCTCGAAGTGGGTGCAGGAGCGGAGATCGGCAGACACGCCCGACGGTTCAGAAAACGACTTTGGCGCGGGTGCCGGCAGGTGCGGCAGGAGGTGGCCGAGCACAGCAGTGAGGCGGATCCTGGACGGCTCAGATCTAGCAAACACTCGGTAGCTGCGGCGGTTCTCGGCAGAGGCTGCGGCAAGGGGCGCTGGCGGCTTGAGGTACGGCGACGGCAGGCCGCTCGAAACGAAACAGCAGTCGTAACCGTATCAGTCTCTGAGTCATGGCCGTATCCAATTCCAGGTCGTGGCCTTGTAGCTGCACCTGTAGCGTATAATAGCAACTTGCGGTAAAAACAAAACTTGGACCATCCATTGTGGCAGTGGAATAGACTCGACGGTTTGTGCCAGTGCATCCGACGCTGTTTTAATCTCTTTCGATCTCTGCAGAACCTGTGGTCAGCAGTTTGGACGAACCTTGTAATATCTCAGGAGCAGTAGCTTTTCCGGTTTGCTGTCGGGCTGTTCCGGTTTATTGAAAATCAGGTGGCCTTCTCGAGACTTGAGCCAGCGGTAGGGGAACTCGGCGAATCCGACCGTGCAACAGACTAACTCCTTGTCAACCTTAGGCGGATCGCCTTGTTACGTCTAGCGGCGCAGACGATAGAACCCTAATTTCTTGATTTCAAATCTTGTATATGCCCGATGTAGATTCTTCTGTGCCGGGTCTTCTTAATCCGGCCGATCGTGAACCTCTCAATCCTTTGAAGGGTTCCCTCCAAGAACTCATCACCACCGTGCGCAGGCCCCACGGTGGGCGCCAACTGTCGTGGATTTGTCACGGCAGATGTCCTAGCGTAAGGACTTAGTCGCGAGGCCAACGCATCTATGTGGTAGCTTGAGAGGGGTTGAGCGGAATCGAGAGACGCAACACAAGACAGGGATTTAGACAGCTTCGGGCCCCGGGAAACATCATCCGGTAAAAACCCTACATGCTGTTTGAGGCTAGGTCTCATTATCATCACGAGGGAGTCGCCGTAAACCGGCTCTCCTCTAGTTGTGTCTAGCCCTAGAAATTGTTGTTTGCTTGTAGCTTGTAACTTCTAACTTGTCCCCCTTTGGGGAGCCCTGCCCCTCCTTATATATGTTGAAGGGGCGGTTTACATGTGGAGTCCTATTAGGATTAGGACTAGTCTATCTCTAATACAAATCGGATACAAGTCCTAGTCTTGGCTCCTTGTAAGGCAAATATTCCTTTCCTCTTAAACCGGCCCACAATGGTTGAACCGACCTTCATGAACCAACAGACAGGCCACCGGGTCTTGTCGCTCCTCTGGCCCGTCCGCCGGATTCCCAATGAGCTGTAAACCGTCTGGTCTGTGCAGGCTGCCGGTGAATCGCCAAGTCCGGCCAGTTTATCCTTCCGGCCGGTTTACACCGCGGGGCATATCCCCGACAGAGGTGACAAAAGAAACGGAAGTGGAATACATGACAGATGTATATGCAGAAGGTCCACGGGACTAAGATGAGAAAGTGCAGCGGACGCGTCGCCACTAACGCAGCATAGATCCACAGCGTGGTTCAAAAGCTAAAAGGGTAAATGAAGACGCGCAAGAACACAAAGACGAAGCTGGAACCCTAGAAAACA
The DNA here is from genome assembly GCA_021437245.1 of Aegilops speltoides. NCBI lineage: Eukaryota > Viridiplantae > Streptophyta > Magnoliopsida > Poales > Poaceae > Aegilops > Aegilops speltoides. The sequence continues at coordinate 53,921,088 of CM038141.1, read as the reverse complement.
GATCTAAGTCGAGAAGGAAAAGAAGCTCACCGGGAACAGAGAAGACGCGAAGCAAGCCGCATACTGCACGCTCAGTTGATGCAAAGGGCCTGGGATGAAGCAGAGGTTGACGACGATGGCGGAGCTCCAAGGGCAGCGCGCGAGGAGGAAGAAGAAGAGGAAGCGAAGGAGGAAAAGAATGACCTTCGGTCCTATTTATAAGGCAAGAAAGCTAGGTCAGCGCGTGGATCCGTGGACCGCTATTAAAGAAGGCGTTATAAAGGATCAAATTTCAAGATGACGTCATGCCGGTTTACAGTGACCAGAAGCAGCGACGTCATGCCGGTTTACAAGATCGAAGCGGCACGGCGTGGCGGTTTACCAAACAATGTAAGATGTCCAAGATACAAGCTCGTGAAGGATTGACATGAACAATTTCAAATCAATCTGGGCCTAATGTTAGATATTACCACTAGGTGTAAACCGCCAGCTTGGGCGGGTTAACCCGTTAGTGGTATAAGGTAAGAAAGGCCCAAGGCCTATAGTCGGTTTAGAGCTTGTAGCCGTAAACCGCCGGATGTATAACTTGTATTGTAAGTTAGAATGGAGAGATACCAACCGGGTACAGTATGAACCGTTGGGACTCTATGAACCGACGGGCGCCACTGTGTATATAAGGGGACGACCGGCGGACGGTTCAAGGACGACAACCACAACTCGAGCCTAGGCGAAGCTTGTTTGCTCCTAGCCATCGAGACTACATCAATTCCATCACAACTAGACGAGGCTTTACCTTCATCGAAGGGGCGAACTAGTATAAACCCTTGTGTCTTTGTGTCCGCTTTAACCCCTGCAAGTAAACCCGTAGCGATGGCTCAACGACTAAGTCCTTACGCTAGGACATCTGCCGTGACAAATCCACGACAGTAAGGGAGTTTAGATCCCGCATAGAGTCAAACTATGGAAAATAAGTGTCCTGTAAAGGGTAAAGTAGCTTACCTCGCCGGGTTGACACTGCGAGATGAATCCGCGATCTTCGGTAGCGGATGTGGGAGCCTCGGCGCCCTTGAACAGCACCTTCCAGGCATCTTCATACGTAGTGTCGAAGAGCCTGCTCAAGGTTTGGTGCTGTGCCGGATCAAACTCCCACAGGCTGAAGGCCCGTTGTTGGCACGGGAGGATCCGGCGGATGAGCATGACCTGGACTACGTTGACGAGGTTGATCTTCTTGTTCATAAGGTTTTGGACGCAGGTTTGGAGTCCGGTCAGCTCTTCCGACTACCCCATGTCGCCCTTCTTTCCGGAGGTGAGCCGTGTGGGGATGCCAGATCGGAACTCGGGGGCCGCTGCCCATTCAGGGTCACGCGGCTCGGTGATGTAGAACTACCCCGATTGCCACCCTTTGATGGTTTCCACGAAGGAGCCCTCGAGCCATATAACGTTGGGCATCTTGCCCACCATAGCGCCTCCACACTCTGCCTGCTGGCCCCCCACTACCTCCGGCTTGACATTGAAGGTCTTCACTAAGTCGGGTGGGGCTTGATGCGAGGAAGGCCTCGCACACCCACGATGAACGCCGAGATGTTGAGGACGAAATTGGGGCCGATCGTGGAAATACAGGCCGTAGTAGAAAATGAGCCCCGGACAAATGGGTGAATTGGAAAACCTAGTCCATGGAGGAAGTGGGTGAGGAACACCACCTCTCATGGGGCCCGGGTGGGGATGAGCTGCCTTGTCGGGGAGCCGATGCGCGATGTCGCCGGACAAGTATCCGCCTTCCGCAGCCTCTCTGATGTGCCCTCCGTGACGGAGGAGGCCATCCACTGCCTCCCGCTCCTGACATGGCTGGGGAAGGTTGAGGCGAGATGTGCGGACTCGGTGCTGGAGCTCGAGTCTTGAAATGGATAAGCAAAGGAGGAAGAAGGCGAGGTAAAAGGTGGATCCTTATCCCTTATATATACGGACGAAACTATGCGTCCCCACCGCCCGGTAAAACTCGCTTATCTCCCAAGCGCCAGAATCAATGGCGCGTTGGGTTACCCACGCCCGTATTGATGAGAATCCTGGAATAAGGGACACGATCTCGCCTTGACAAGACGTGCTAAGGAAACCGCCTCGCTAAACGCTACCGAGGTGGAACAAAAAAATGATTCGAATAAAGGCTTGGCCGTGGTGTGATGTCACGCCACGGAATACGCCAACAGATTGAATTTGTGTAAATATTATTCTCTCTCACGGTGGTATGTGGAACTTATTTTGCGCACCTTGACACTATCCTTGTGTTCAAAATCTTCTATGAAGTATTCGGAGGAGGAACCCGCCTTGCAATGCCGAATACAATATGCGCGCAGAACTCGTCGTCATTGAAGCCCGGTTCGTGGGCTACTCTTGAGTCCTGTTGGGGAACGAGTAATTTCAAAATTTTCCTACGCACACGCAAGATCATGGTGATGTATAGCAACGAGAGGGAGAGTGTTGTCTACATACCCTTGTAGACCCGGCGGAAGCGATCACAACGTAGAGGAAGTAGTCGACGTTCTCCTCGCGATCCGACCGATCCGGCGCCATTACTCCGACGCCCCGAGTTCTTGACACACGACAGCTCGATGACGCCCCTCGACTCGATCCAGCCGAGTGTCGAGGAGAGTTCCACAAGACGACGGCGTGGGACGATCTTGATGTTTCACTGGCGCAGGGCTTCGCTTAAGCTTCATGACAGTATAACCGAGGTGGAATATGGTGGAGGGGGCACCGACACGGCTAAGGAACGATCTCACGATCAACTTGTGTGTTCCAAGGTGCCCCCCGCCTGAGATATAAAGGAGCCAGGGGAGGGGGCCGCCGGCCAAGCTAGGCGCGCCAAGGAGTCCTACTCCTCTCGGGAGTAGGATTCCCCAATCCTAGTTGGACTAGGATTCCTGAGGGGAAAGAGAGAGGGGCGGCCCCTTCTCCTAGTCCTAGTAGGACTAGGGAAGGGGGGCGCGCCAGCCTTGGGCTGCCCTCCTCCTTTCCACTAGGGCCCATAGAGGCCCATTTACCTCCCGGGGTTCCAGAACCTCCGGTACTCGGTAAATTCCGCCGCCGCGAACCATTCCAACTCCAAACATAGGCTTCCAATATATCAATCTTTATGTCTCGACCATTCCGAGACTCCTCGTCATGTCCGTGATTACATCCGGACTCAACTTCTTCGTACATCAAAATACATAAACTCATAATAACTCGCCATCGAAACTTTAAGCGTGCGGACCCTACGGTTCGAGAACAATGTAGACATGACCTAGAACCATTCACGGTCAATAACCAACAGCGGACCTGGATGCCCATATTGGTTCCTACATATTCTACGAAGATCTTTGTCGGTCGACCGCATAACAACATACGTTGTTCCCTTTGTCATCGGTATGTTACTTGCCCGAGATTCGATCGTCGGTATCCAATACCTAGTTCAATCTCGTTACGCAAGTCTCTTTACTCGTTCCGTAATACATCATCTCACAACTAACTCATTAGTTGTAGTGCTTGCAAGGCTTCATGATGTGCATTACCGAGAGGGCCCAGAGATACCTCTCCGACAATCGGAGTGACAAAACCTAATCTCGAAATACGCCAACCCAACATCCGCCTTTGGAGACACCTGTAGTACTCCTTTATAATCACCCGATTCGTTGTGACGCTTGGTAGCACCCAAAGTGTTCCTCCGAAAACGGAGTTGCATAATCTCATAGTTACAGAACATGTATAAGTCATGGATAAAAGCAGAGCAACATACTAAACGATCGTGTGCTAAGCTAAGGGAATGGGTCATGTCAATCGATCATTCTACTAATGATGTGACCTCATTAATCAAATAACAACTCCTTGTTCATGGTTAGGAAACATAACCATCTTTGATTAACAAGCTAGTCTAGTAGAGGCATACTAGTGACATCTTATCTTGTCTATGCATTCACACATGTATCATGTTTCCTGTTAATACAATTCTAGCATGAATGATAAACATTTATCATGAAATAAGGAAATAAATAATAACTTTATTATTGCCTCTAGGGCATATTTCCTTCAGCCTCCCACTTGCACTAGAGTCAATAATCTAGATTACATAGTAATGATTCTAACACCCATGGAGTCTTGGTGCTGATCATGTTTTGCTCGTGGAAGAGGCTTAGTCAACGGTTCGCAACATTCAGATCCGTATGTATCTTGCAAATCTCTATGTCTCCGGTCCGACTAAGTCCCGGATGGAATTGAAGCGTCTCTTGATGTGTTTGGTCCTCTTGTGAAATCTGGATTCCTTCGCTAAGGCAATTGCTCCAAAGATTGTCACGAAGATTTTCATTGACCCGATGCACTAGGTATGACACCTAGATCGGATATGAACTCCTTCATCCGCACTCCTTCATTAGCTGCTTCGAAGCCGCTATGTATTCCGCTTCACATGTAGATCCCGCCACGACGCTTTGTTTAGAACTGCACCAACCGACAGCTCCTCCGCTTAGTGTAAATACGATCCGGTCTGCGATTTAGAATCGTCCGGATCGGTGTCAAAGCTTGCATCAACGTAACTGCCACGATGAGCTCTTTGTCACCTCCATATACGAGAAACATATCCTTAGTCCTTTTCGTATTTCAGATGTTCTTGACCGCTGTCCATGATCCACTCTGGATTACTTTGGTACCTCCTGCTAGGCTTATAGCAAGGCACACATCGTCCGTACACAGATTGCATACATGATAGAGCCTATGGTCAAGCATAGGAACATCTTTCATTTTCTTTCTATCTTCTGCGTGGTCGGGCATTGAGTCCGACTCAACTTCACACCTTGTAATACGTGCAAGAACCCTTTCTTTGCTTGATCCATTTTGAACTTCTTCAAAACTTTGTCAAGGTATGTGCTTTGTGAAAGTCCAATTAGGCGCCTTGATCTATCTCTATAGATCTTAATGCCCAATATGTAAGCAGCTTCACCGAGGTCTTTCATTGAAAAACTCTTATTCAAGTATCCCTTTATGCTATCCAGAATTCTATATCATTTCCGATCAGCAATATGTCATCCACATATAATATCGTAAATGCTACAGAGCTCCCACTCACTTTCTTGTAAATACAAAGCTTCTCCAAAAGTCTCAGACAAACCCAAATGCTTTGATCACACTATCAAAGCGCTTATTCCAACTCCGAGATGCTTGCACCAGTCCATATATGGATCGCCGGAGCTTGCACACTTTGTTAGCTCCCTTTGGATCGATAAAACCTTCGTTGCATCATATACAACTCTTCTTCCGTAAATCCATTCAGAATGCGTCTTTACATCCATTTGCCAAATTTCATAATCATAAAATGCGGCAATTGCTAACATGATTCGGACGGACTTAAGCATCGCTACGGGTGAGAAGGTCTCATCGTAGTCAATCCCTTGAACTTGCCGAAACCTTTATGCATAAGTCGAGCTTTATAGACGATAACATTACCGTCGGCGTCGGTCTTCTTCTTAAAGATCCACTTGTTTTCTATTGCTTGCCTACCCTCGGCAAGTCAACCAAAGTCCACACTTTGTTTTCATACATGGATCTCATCTCGATTTCATGGCCTCAAGCCATTTTATGAATCTGGGCTCACCATCGCTTCTTCATAGTTCGTAGGTTCATCATGATCTAGTAGCATGACTTCCGAACAGGATTACCGCACCACTCAGTGCGGATCTTACTCGTTGATCTACGAGGTTCTGCGAAGAACTTGATCTGAAGTTTCATGATCAACATCATCAACTTCATCACTACTTGGTGTAGGTGTCTCGTAAACTGGTTTCTGCGATGAACTACTTTCAAGTAAGGGAGAAGGTACTATTACCTCATCAAGTTCCACTTTCCTCCCACTCACTTCTTTCGAGAGAAACTCCTTCTCTAGAAAGGATCCATTCTTAGCAACGAATGTCTTGCCTTCGGATCTGTGATAGAAGGTGTACCCAACTGTCTCCTTTGGGTATCCTATGAAGACACATTCGATTTGGGTTCGAGCTTATCGGGTTGAAGCTTTTTCACATAAGCATCGCATCCCCAAACTTTAAGAAACGACAACTTTGGTTTCTTGCCAAACCATAGTTCATAAGGTGTCGCCTCAACGGATTTCGACGGTGTTCTATTCAGGTGAATGCGGCCGTCTCTAGAGCATAACCCCAAAACGATAGCGGTAAATCAGTAAGAGACATCATAGATCGTACCATATCTAGTAAAGCACGACACGACGCTCGACACACCATTACGCTGTGGTGTTCGGGTGGCGGAGTTGCTAAACTATTCCGCATTGTTTCAAATGTAGACCAAACTCAGAACTCAAATATTCACCTCCACGATCGATCGTAGAAACTTAATTTTCTTGTTACGATGATTTTCAACTTCACTCTGAAATTCTTTGAACTTTTCAAACGTTTCGACTTATGTTTCATTAAGTAGATATACCCATATCTGCTTAAGTCATCTGTGAAGGTGAGAAAATAACGATATCCGCCACGAGCCTCAACATTCATCGGACCGCATACATCTCGTATGTATGATTTCCAATAAATCTGTTGCTCTCTCCATAGTACCGAGAACGGTGTTCTAGTCATCTTGCCCATGAGGCACGGTTCGCAAGTGCCAAGTGATTCATATTCAAGTGACTCCAAAAGTCCATCAAGATGGAGTTTCTTCATGCGCTTTATACCGATATGACCCAAACGGCAGTGCCACAAATAAGTTGCACTATCATTATCAATTCTGCATCTTTTGGTTTCAACATTATGAATATGTGTATCACTACTATCGAGATTCATAAGAAATAGACCACTCCTCAAGGGTGCATGACCATAAAAGATATTACTCATATAAATAGAACAACCATTATTCTCTCGATTTAAATGAATAACCGCCTCGCATCAAACAAGATCCAGATATAATGTTCATGCTCAACGCAGCACCAAATAACAATTATTTAGGTCTAAAACTAATCCCAAGGTAGATGTAGAGGTAGCGTGCCGACCGCGATCACATCGACTTTGGAACCATTTCCCACGCCAAGATCGTCACCTCGCCCTTTGCCGAGTTCGCAATCAGTAGTCCCTGCTTCGAGTTGCAAATATTAGCAATGTAACCAAGATCAAATACCAGTGCTACTACGAGCTCTAGTAAGGTACACATCAATAACATGTATATCACATATACCTTTGTTCACCTTGCCATCCTTCTTATCCGCCAAATACTTGGGGCAGTTCCGCTTCCAAAGGACTACCGCTTGCAGAGAAGCACTCGGCCAGTGTTTAGGGCCGACTTGGGTTTCTTCTCCGAGCAAAGAACTTGCTTGCTGTTCTTCTTGAGATTTCCTTCTTCTTCCCTTTGCCTTTCTTCTTGAAACTAGTGGTCTTATTGACCATCAACACTTGATGCTCCTTCTGATTTCTACCTCCAGCCTTTAGCATTGCGAAGAGCTCGAGCATAGTTTTTACTAACCCTTGCATATTATAGTTCATCACGAAGCCTTTGTAGCTTGGTGGCGTGATTGAGAATTCATCAATGACACAATCATCCGGAAGATTAACTCCCAATTGTGTCAAGTGATTGTAGTACCTGCACATTCTCGAGTATATGCTCACTAATGTAATCGTTCTCCTCCATCTTGCAGCTATAGAACTTATTGGAGACTTCATATCTCTCAATCCGGGCATTCTGTTGAATATTACCTTCAACTCCCGGAACATCTCATATGCTCCATGACGCTCAAAACGCCGTTGAAGTCCCGGTTCTAAGCCGTAAAGCATGGCACATTGAACTATAGAGTAGTCATCGCTTTGCTCGCCAGACGCTCATAACATCCGGCGTTGCTCCAAAGAAGAGGTTGTCACCTAGCGGTGCATCCAGACGTAGCTCTTCATGCAGAATGAGGATGATCCTCGTTACGGACCCAGTCCGTGTAATTGCTACCATCATCTTTCAACTTTGCTTTCTCAAGGAACGCATTAAAATTCAACGGAACAACAAAGACGAGCCATCTATCTACAATCAAACATAAACAAGCAAGATACTATCAGTACTAAGTTCATGATAAATTTAAGTTCAAATTAATCATATTACTTAAGAACTCCCACTTAGAAAGACATCCTCTAGTCATCTAAGTGATCACGTGATCCAAATCAACTAAACCATAACCGATCATCACGTGAAATGGAGTAGTTTTCAATGGTGAACATCTTATGTTGATCATATCTACTATATGATTCACGCCGACCTTTCGGTCTCCGTGTTCCGAGGCCATATCTCGCATATGCTAGGCTCGTCAAGTATAACCCGAGTATTCTGCGTGTGCAAAACTGGCTTGCACCTGCTGTAGATGGACGAGAGCTTATCACACCCGATCATCACGTGGTGTCCGGGCACGATTTAACTTTGGCAACGGTGCATACTCGGGAGAACACTTCTTGATAATTTAGTGAGAGATCATCTTATAATGCTACCGCCAATCAAAGCAAGATAAGATGCATAAAAGGATAAACATCACATGCAAATCAATATAAGTGATATGATATGGTCATCATCATCTTGTGCTTCATGATCTCCATCTTGCAGCACCACCATGATCACCATCGCCACCGCGCGACACCTTGATCTCCATCGTAGCATCGTTGTCGCCTCGCCAAACTTATGCTTCTACGACTATCGCTACCGCTTAGTGATAAAGTAAAGCATTACAGGCGATTGCATTGCATACAATAAAGCGACAACCATATGGCTCCAGCCGATTGCCGATAACTTCGGTTACAAAACATGATCATCTCATACAATAAAATATAGCATCACGTCTTGACCATATCACATCACAACATGCCCTGCAAAAACAAGTTAGACGTCCTCTACTTTGTTGTTGCAAATTTTACGTGGCTGCTACGGGCTTAAGCAAGAACCAGTCTCACCTACGCATCAAAACCACAACGATATTTCGTCAAATAGACTCGCTTTAACCTTCTCAAGGACCGGGCGTAGCCACACTCGGTTCAACTAAAGTGAGAGAGACAGACACCCACCAGTCACCTTTAAGCAACGAGTGCTCGTAGCGGTGAAACCAGTCTCGCGTAAGCGTACGCGTAATGTCGGTCCGGGCCGCTTCATCTCACAATACCGCTGAACCAAAGTATGACATGCCGGTAGGTAGTATGACTTGTATCGCCCACAACTCACTTGTGTTCTACTCGTGCAAAACATCAAACCATAGAAAAACCTAGGCTCGGATGCCACCGTAGGGGAACGAGTAATTTCAAAAATTTTCCTACGCACACGCAAGATCATGGTGATGTATAGCAACGAGAGGGAGAGTGTTGTCTACATACCCTTGTAGACCCGGCGAAGCGATCACAACGTAGAGGAAGTAGTCGACGTTCTCCTCGCGATCCGACCGATCCGGCGCCGTTACTCATTCGACGCCCCGAGTTCTTGACACACGACAGCTCGATGACGTCCCTCGACTCGATCCAGCCGAGTGTCGAGGAGAGTTCCACAAGACGACGGCGTGGTGACGATCTTGATGTTTCACTGGCGCAGGCTTCGCTTAAGCTTCATGACGGATAACCGAGGTGGAATATGGTGGAGGGGGCACCGACACGGCTAAGGAACGATCTCACGATCAACTTGTGTGTTCAAGGTGCCCCCTGCCTCAGATATAAAGGAGCCAGGGGGAGGGGGCCGGCCGGCCAAGCTAGGCGCGCCAAGGAGTCCTACTCCTCTCGGGAGTAGGATTCCCCCAATCCTAGTTGGACTAGGATTCCTGAGGGGAAAGAGAGAGGGGGCGGCCCCTTCTCCTAGTCCTAGTAGGACTAGGGAAGGGGAGGCGCGCCCAGCCTTGGGCTGCCCTCCTCCTTTCCACTAGGGCCCATAGAGGCCCATTTACCTCCGGGGGTTCCGTAACCTCCGTAGACTCGGAAATTCCGCCTTACCTAACCATTCCAACTCCAAACATAGGCTTCCAATATATCAATCTTTATGTCTCGACCATTCCGAGACTCCTCGTCATGTCCGTGATTACATCCGGACTCAACTTCTTCGGTACATCAAAATACATAAACTCATAATAACCGCCATCGAAACTTTAAGCGTCATGGACCCTACGGTTCGAGAACAATGTAGACATGACCTAGAACCATTCACGGTCAATAACCAACAGCGGGACCTGGATGCCCATATTGGTTCCTACATATTCTACGAAGATCTTTGTCGGTCAGACCGCATAACAACATACGTTGTTCCCTTTGTCATCGGTATGTTACTTGCCCGAGATTCGATCGTCGGTATCCAATACCTAGTTCAATCTCGTTACCGGCAAGTCTCTTTACTCGTTCCGTAATACATCATCTCACAACTAACTCATTAGTTGTAGTGCTTGCAAGGCTTCAGTGATGTGCATTACCGAGAGGGCCCAGAGATACCTCTCCGACAATCGGAGTGACAAAACCTAATCTCAAATACGCCAACCCAACATCCGCCTTTGGAGACACCTGTAGTACTCCTTTATAATCACCCGATTACGTTGTGACGCTTTGGTAGCACCAAAGTGTTCCTCCGAAAACGGAGTTGCATAATCTCATAGTTACGGGAACATGTATAAGTCATGGATAAAAGCAGAGCAACATACTAAACGATCGTGTGCTAAGCTAAGGGAATGGGTCATGTCAATCAGATCATTCTACTAATGATGTGACCTCATTAATCAAATAACAACTCCTTGTTCATGGTTAGGAAACATAACCATCTTTGATTAACAAGCTAGTCTAGTAGAGGCATACTAGTGACATCTTATCTTGTCTATGCATTCACACATGTATCATGTTTCCGGTTAATACAATTCTAGCATGAATGATAAACATTTATCATGAAATAAGGAAATAAATAATAACTTTATTATTGCCTCTAGGGCATATTTCCTTCAGTCCCGGACTAGGGGGTGTCCGGATAGCCGAACTATCATCTTCGGCCGGACTCCTGGACTATGAAGATACAAGATTGAAGACTTCGTCCCGTGTCCGGATGGGACTTTCCTTGGTGTGGAAGGCAAGCTTAGCGATATCGATATGTAGATCTCCTACCATTGTAACCGACTCTGTGTAACCCTAACCCTCTTCGGTGTCTATATAAACCGGAGGGTTTTAGTCCGTAGGACGAACAACAATCATACCATAGGCTAGCTTCTAGGGTTTAGCCTCTCTGATCTCGTGGTAGATCTACTCTTGTACTACCCATATCATCAATATCAATCAAGCAGGAGTAGGATTTTACCTCCATCAAGAGGGCCCGAACCTGGGTAAAAACATCGTGTCCCTTGTCTCCTGTTACCATCCGCCTAGACGCACAGTTCGGGACCCCCTACCCGAGATCCGTCGGTTTTGACACCGACACCAAGAGTGTACACTTTAATATGCCAAACAAAAAATGATTCATTTCCATATAACTGCAAGATGCTACAAATTTGGAATATATATGGGTGAAAAAACAACAAGCAAGTTGAGTGAGGGAATGCATAGGATAAAGAAAGGAAAATACCGATTTAGTTTGTATTATTCCAAGTTACTCTATGTATGTTTGTCGATGGTGAAACCCTCGCCATCTAAGGTTCAGGAGAACCCCTTTTATGATTCAGCCATGGGCTAAGAATTCCATGAACTAAATAAGTAGTGACACAAGCAATTACCCAGGTTCAGGCCACCCAGAGGTGTAATCCCTATTCCTGCTGAATGAATGTTCGATGGATGATGGTATAACAGATTAAAAGCTCGAGATGAGTGCTCATGGTTGATACAGATGGTGCTCGGGAATGTTTTAGCTACCCCAAGCACCCTTCTCCTTATTCCTTCATTCTCTTACTTCTTCACTAGTAGTGGCTATCAAAGAGTTCGATCCCCCTCTAATGGCCATGACCCTCTCCTTATATAGTGTTGGGGAGGTCCCAATGGCCTCCCACACACAAGATACAAAACGGTTTAGTCGTAGTTCCCTTGCATCTGCCTCGGTACTCACCAAGGAAGGGAGGCCAATGATAGCCTAGAACCTGCACGTCATTAGGCGAGGGATGCTCCTAGTTGCCGACGTCCTTCTCGGGCCCGTGTGTCATCGTCTTGGCTGACAGAATCACAATACTGCATATGCTATTTAGTAAAAAAAAGTGATTATGTGTAGTCTTGTCAGTCTGATAGGTGATAAGCCCTTAAAAACACTATTAATACGCAGTCTGTGACGAGTTACCGTAGATAGCATGTTTGGCATTTAACGCGCCGGTCGACCATGCCCTGATATTGCATAAAATGTGACGTGAGAAGGTTTGTTTTGCCTCACAAGGTTGCTTGCGCCTGAGGTAGCCATGCCCAGAGGCTTTGGTCGTGCTCGGGAATGCATCAAGGTGCTTCTGCTTTTTCGTAACTCTGTCAGATGTCGTGCTTGAGGCACCATCCATTTTCTGGTTGTTCTTGTCACACATATGATGCTCGGGGCACACATTCCCTTGGTGCTTGGGACACCTACTCCTTTGGTGCTCGGGGCAACCAAACCTTCAATCCCTTTGTGTCTTTCCGATGACTTAATCTTTTTTATGCAGATAGATCTTTGAAAGGCCCACTCCAGCAGGCTTTGGGAATCCCCGGAATCTCCTTTTCCATTACGTCGACAATGTTGTTTTTTGTTTTGAGCGAATGAGTAGAACAAAAAAATGAAAGTACCAATTTGATTTAAATTATTTTAAGTAACTCATTTTTTGGCTTATGTTGAGAATATAGAAAATAATAATAATAAAACAGAGGGCGCGGATAAAAAAATCAATATAATAAAGGACCCGGACGAGTTGATGCGAACAACTCTGTCCGACACTTATTTTGGGACGAAAAGAGTACTGTTTTTTTTTTTAGGGTAAAGGAGATCTGCTGGAAACTGGAGATGCTCTGAGATCGCCGCCGCCTCCTCTCCGAGTGTGGGCCACCTATGCTGCGCGCCGCCGCGAACCCTCCCCTGGGGTGAGGCCGGAGCTTCGCCGGAGGAATTCCGCGCCGCGCCTCCCTCGTCGCTCGTCTCGTCCGCGCAAGACTTTGGTGGGTCTCCGTTCTCAAACCCTAGCTGCTGCTAGTACGAAGGCTGCGGCTTCATACCCTCGTCTTGGAGTTTCTGGTCGCCACCCCAAGGTCGAGCCGTCGCCAACGTTCTCTCTGGTTGGTACATCCCTGCCCCCTTCTCCATATTTTTTCTGTTCCATCGGACCATGGCCTAGGTTTAGGGTAAGGGGACTCAAATCCCCTTCTGAAGATAAGGTTTTCCAGTCTGCATTTGTTCTTGATTGGAAATTGTTCCCCCGAAGAACAATGTATGATGTCCTGGTTTAGTAGAAGTTGAAATCCAAGCGAAATTTCTGTTTTTCACTTGTCTGGCATCTCTATTTTCTTGTGCTGACACACAACTACAGTCTCTTACATTGATGCCCTGTTTTGGTCCTTTTTGTTAGTTGCTCCCAGTTGCGACTTCTGTCATGCGATGACTAACCTCTTGTCAACCATCTAGCATCCAATGCTGGCAATTGCTCCGCACCTCATCCTATACACATCATCTAGATATTTGATTTGGTGTACATAAATAAATGCTGAATTCGTTAGGACAAATTACTGTGCAATAGCTCCAAAGTTATGTCACCTAGTGAGTAACTGTTACCTGGAGTACTTAGTCTTGACATTTTTTTTTCACACTTACAGGCATAAAGCCATGGATAGGGAACGGAAGGAGCTGAGGAAGAGGAGGACATCGGGCCATTTGAGGTATCCTGAACTTAAGAGGCAGAAGCAACGTAACCCTTATGTTGCTGCTAGATCTACCTCTCCCGACTGCAATTTCTGGGACAACAGACAAAAAGAGCTATACGATCAGTACTGTCGTGAGAAGAAAGTGTTTAAGCATAGATTTGTGGAGTGGTCGGATATAGCTGATGCTGAAACATGCCCTTTTGATTTGTCCAGTAAGTATGAGGATCTTGGTCTCAAAGGTCTAACTAGCAACAATTCATCTTGGGTTTGGAATGAAGACGTCGTGAGACAATTTTATGGCACCCTTTACGTTGATCCTGATCGCAGGGAAATGCATTTCATGATAGGCTCACAGCATTGTTTTGCTACCAAGGAAGATCTTGAAAAGGCCTTGCTGATTGAGCCTAGAGCTGGCAGCCTTGTTTTGCACACATGGGATGATTTTGATGTTTATTCTCTCTTTCGAGTACCTAATCCCGACATTGGTCTAGTTCGAGATCTTAAAACTGAAGTTGATCTCATCCAAAGGATAAATCGACATACAATTTTTCCTAAATCAGGAAATCGAGGTGGATGCACCACCATGCTTCTCAAGCTTGCCTATGCCATTTACCACGGAAAGCAGTTTGACATTGCTCATTTCCTCCTCAGTGAGATGTGTGAGGCCATTGACACTGTAAATCATGCACTGCCATATGCACCTCTTATATTTTGTCTTCTTCGCCATCTGAAGTGTGACCTTACAAACATTGATACCAAATGCTGCCTCAAGAAGTACTCCCTGCACCTTGCAAGCTTGAATCGTGAACAACGTGCTGCCTCAGCTGAGCATGAAGTTATAGAGGTGCAGCACCAGCAGCCCATGTCCTATTCTCATCAGCCACCGCAACCGGTTAATCCTGAACCAGTTGATCCTGAACCAGTTAATCCTGATTCAACGGTTGCCAGCAATTCTCAACTTTCAAAACTGATAGAGGGGTTGCACGAGAAAGTTGTGAAAGGATTTGAGGCAATTGAGAAGCGACTTTACACAATGGAGGTTCTCTTCTCAGTCTTGTCTTCAGAAGTTAGTGAGATGAAAGCTTGTATGCTTGATCCTTGTCATGCGCTGAACGGCGACAAACAAAAAAGGGCACAAACTGAAGCTCATCAAGGTGGCGATGGTCCTTCTGCAGCAGCTGATCCATAGCTTCCCTACCTGTCTTGCTGGACTTGGCTAACTTTCTTATGTCAGCAGAAGAGTTTATGTTGTACCCTGTTTTCAGTAGTAAAATCTATGCTATATTTTAATTGTAGTGACAGGAAACTAGTACTTCTGGTGATATATCTTGAGCTACCCTGTTTTTGGTTTGTTTTTGTGGTTATAATTTTTTTGTTGTAGTGACAGGGGCGCTACTTTTGCTGGTAAATTTAATAATAAACTAGATGATACCCCGCACGTTGCTGCGGGAGTCGGTTGCAATATATTTCAATGAGATTTAACTGTGTGGAATATAAATGTTTATAGATTAATAACATGTGAACCAAAATTAAAAATACATACGACTTGCTATATTTGATTATGTATAGTTGTAAAATATTTATTGAATATAAATAGAATAATAGAATGGAAAAAAATTCCCCATGCATTGTAGAATGTGGTGGTTGTTTTTTTTCTCATGCATGGTGGCATGTTGAGGTGGGCATTATCCCATTCATAATTGTATGGTGATGTGGCATGCTTGCATGTTGAGATAAATAAGTTAGTGGGGATAACTCTCTTAGGTATATAAGATAAAATGAGGAGAGTTTGATTGATAAGAGAACTGGAGAAAGCACAGCGAGTACAAGGGAACTTCCGAATACAAGTAGCACTTCCACAACCTAGTAGGGTTAATCTTATCAATGCTGAGCTTAATCCAGATGAAGTCACTTACATTTTAAGACTAAGCTAGGTCAAACTAGCCATTAGGAGTGCTCACGGATGCCCTTTATTTATTTATTTATTTATTTGTGGGCACTTATTTTTGTTTCTGAACTTTGCTTGCTAACTCATATTCTGCTCAGTTAATGGATGCCCTTAGGAATGTTGCTTGAAGTTTGATTGCACAGTTACTACAACTACTGATAGAGCTCAGATTCTGCTAGCTGCCCAATCTATGGACGGCAATCTTAGGTCGGTAGCGGAAGGCGATCTGAAGCTGTTCCAGGAGCAGAATCTTCCCAACTTTCTCCTCTCCCTATCAGTAGAGATGTCAAGTGATGAAAGGCCACCAGAGTCTAGAACGGTTGCTGGTATTATCCTTAAGAATTCGTTGGACACAACGGATTCTGCAAAGAAAGAGCTGCTGATTCAACAGAGGGTCACCCTGGATCCATCTGTCAAAGTCAGAGATTAAGGAGCCATTGTTGAGAACACTAGAATTTTTAATGCCTCATGCGAGGCAGGCCTCATCACAAGTCATTTCAAAGGTTGCATCATTGAGACCTCATTGCCAAATTACTGGGCAACATGGCACAGCACGGCGCATCTGCTGCAGTGCAGCAAGGAACACTAGAGGTGCTGGGGTATGTCTGTGAGGAGTTTCCTCCTGAGCACTTGGAGCAGGATCAGGTGCCTGCTGTTGTTCAGTGAAGTGAATCAGGCAGAGCTAAGTGTTGAAGTCTGTCTTTGCAGCAGTTAAAGTTCTATATAACACTCTTGATTTTGCTGAAAGCAACTTTGCAAACGTTATGGGGAGGAGCTATATAGTGAAAGTAATTTGTGATACTGTTGTATCTTAAGATGTGGAGATCAGGCATACAGCTTTTGAACTGCGAGCACTGTCAAAGGAGATGAGGAATCAGTTGCAGTTCAAGCTATTGAGTTATGCAGAACTGTTTGTGATTAAGAGTTTAAAGTCCAAGAAGATGATGCGAACTCTAGTGTAATTTAATGCTTCATTGAAAAGGCCATCACTTTACTTGTTCCAATGCTGCTCGAAACTCTGTTGAATCAAGAGGGTTATCATGAGCACGCTGACAATGTGCGGAACATTTCCATGAGTGGTGCAAAGTGCCTTGGCCTCATCGCTAGAACTGTTGGTGATGCAATTGTCCCTCTTGTGATGCCATTTGTTAAGGTTAACATCACAAACCTGGATTGGCATTGTCGCGAGGCAGCTACTTTTGCATTTAGCTCTATCCTTGAAGGTCCCTCTGTTGAGAAGCTTACCCCCCTGATGCAGGCTAGACTTGATTTCTTGTTCAACTCAATGAAAGATCCAAACAACCAGGTAAAAGTCTCCACCGCGTGGACCCTTCGATGGATGTTTGAGCTTTTGCATTCTCCAGCCAGTGGAATTCCAGTTATAACAAATGCAAACCAATCATGACTGTTGCTGGAGAGTAGCAAGATGTTTCAAATGCGGCCAAGAATGTCTGTGGATCCATATGTTCTTTTGTCCAAGGTTATGAAGATGCTGAGTCAAGCTCATCTCTGCTTACACCCTATCTCCCTAATGTCATCGCTGTGCTCCTTTGTGCTTCAGATCGTGCTGGTACTACCCATTTGAGGCTTCGCATGTCTGCTTTTGAAGTGTCGAATGAGGTTATGAGAGTTAGCAATATAGCTGAAACTTCGAGCATTATAGGCCAGCTATGTCAGGGGATCATGAAAAGACTGAACCTGACATTTTAACTCCAAATACTCTTGCCTGGTGACAGGGAGAAGCAGAGTGATCTACAGGCTTTGTTGTGTGGTGTACTGCAGGTCATCATCCAGAAACAGAGCAACTCTGATGTGATGTCCGTAATTTCCCAGAGATCAGTTGATGTTTCTGTTTCCCTGTGTCTTTGCTTGCCCCAGTTTTGCTGTACATGAAAAACCAATGCTTGCCATTCGTGAAGTTGCTTATGGCATTCGTGAAGCAGGCTTGCAGAACTATACTAAATATGCTCCATTTCTGTATGGGTGATGGGTGATATTTGCCGTGCCGTTGAAGATAAAATTCAGCCTTTCTGTGATGTGATTGCATTATGCTTGTTCTTTTCAAGGATCTTGCAAGCTCAATGCTTCACCGGCCTGTCAGACCTCCAGCTTTCTCATGCTTTGGAGACATAGCTCTTGCTATTGGCGAGAATGTCGAGAAATACCTGCAATATGCCATGCCAGTGCTTCAAGTAGCTGCCGAGCTCGTTGTTTTGGATCAGAGCAACGAAGATACGATTGTTCACCATAACCAGCTGAGACATGGAATATTTGAGGCTTACTCCGGCACTGCAGGGTATGAAGGGCCCAAAAGCTCAGCCATCTATTTCAGTTCACTGAAGCTGTCTACAAAGACCCAAGCAGGTGCACATCGTTTTCGCTGTTTTATTTTCGTTATACGGGTATTGTGTTTTCCCCCTTATCATTATATGTATGTGTCAGGGATGAGAGTGTGACAAAGGCTGCGGTTGCGGCCCTGGGTGATCTCGCAGACATACTTGGTCTGATCTCGAAAGATCTATTCAAGATCCACCCCTTCCATGTTGAGCTCTTGAGCGAGTGCCTTAATTCTGACAGCGAAGTCAGGGAAATCGCGTTATCGTCCCAGGGGGTGATAACTGGTGCCTGAGGCAGAGCTTTCTTAATACCAGAGATATTTTCCTTTCTCAGTTGTGACGAAGGTTTCTTTTGTGGATATGCCACTGATGAATGAAAGGCTGACACGTATTGTCTTTACTAGTATCAGTGGTAGGATTCTTGTCCTAGGCTTCTTTTTGCGTTTTGTGTCTGACCGTCGAGTCGTTATGCATCACACTTGACAGGGGTGGATGGTGGCATGACCTAATGAGCTTGTTTGACTCGTCGGATCATTCTGTGCTGCTGATGTTACTGCTCGTCTTGTTGCTTTGCATATGTCAGGAGTAAGTATAATTTGTTTCCACAGACAACTTGTATTCTATGTCCTAATCCACCCACGTTACAAAGTGCTTGTACTACTGGAGTTTTTGTTTGAGTTGATTCTCCAATTTTGGAGCTTGCCACCACGCACTGTATCAAGAGATTTCCATCTCCCGTTGTGGTGCTTACAATTCTTAATGCAATCAATTCATGCGTGCTAATATTCAGCCATGCTTCAATCTCATAAGTGCTCATGTTAGTCCAGTAATTTGCACTGCCTCCCTTGACACTGAATCCAGTTCGTGATATATACCACAATTTGATTTTTGTTTTTCATAGGAAAGCAGATAAAGAAGGCAATTGGATCTTAATCTTCTGTTGATATGGTAGTGAAACTGACGACAATATTTGTGTTCTTCTAAATGGAACCTCGACACACTTGACATGCCCAACCAATGTGCATAGTGTACCAACCATCTCAGGTGAATTGTTGGCATCGAGAGTGCTAATCTCGTTATCTTCACATCTGTCAGAATAAAATAAAATGGAACAGTGATAGTAACTGTTATGAAGTGAAGCCTGGGTTTATCTCCATTTTGTGCATTCACCTGTCGAAGCACACAAATAATTGCGCTAGATGGAGGATTATCTGGAATTTCTCCATGATGCATTTCAAAGGGATTTGCTACTAAAACTAATAAATGAGTAAGTGTTCACTATGATTGTCCACTTTGTTCTTTTCTTCCAGTTTCTATCTCCAGCAGCAAGAATCTTTTCTTTTCCTTAGCTCGTACCTATTCTCTTTTATACCAAGAATATATTACTGAATCTTGTTCAGAAAGAAGAACTCTACTCTCAAAACTGCACCTCTCTCTTTACTGGAACTGCTGCCAAAATAAATGACTGGTAGCAGCTCAGTGCAGCGAAGCAAGCTTACGTAGCAGACCAACGACGCAACAAAGCGCACCAATGCTTCTAGTATTATACTATATCGAAACACTCCCAATGCTTCTAGTATTATATTATATCCAAAAACATACGGAGTAATCACCTACTCCCTCCCTTCCTAAATGTAAGTCTTTTTAGAGATTGGAACGGAGGGAGTACAAGACACAGTGATTATTCGAAGTTCAAACTATCCAGAAATGTGGCAAAATTCTGTCTGCTCGTCAACTGAAGATCGAGATAGCCACTCTGTTGATGTAGATGGTTCCTGTTTGAGATAATTCCACGTTCAAAACTCCAAGTTGACTATCCTTGTAATATACTCCCACCGCCCCATAATATAAGAGCGAAGTACGTACTATATAATATACCCAAACACATAATACAAGAGTAATCATCCACAAAACACTGTGATAGTCTGAAGTTTAAACTGTACAGACATGTGGAATCTCAAGCTTCTATGTGCTCTGCAATCAAAGATGGCATCAAGATGTGTCTTGTCATTATCTAGACCAAGTGAGTAGCTAGTCATGTGCGCTGGTGTACCAAGTCCCCATTTTCAAAGAGAAGATGCATGTGGTGTACCAGAAATACGGTAGAGCTTACAGGTAGAGGAAATAATGTACTCCACATGTGGGATGTGTCTATATCGACCTGTCTATCAGTTATTGTATTACTCATCATAAACTTAATTTGTGATAATGTCAACGTAACTGACATCAGTACGGCTCCTATGATTATTTATAGTGCAAATTGTGTTGAATTGTGAAAGATAGCGGAGGATGCAAAAAAAAATCCCGAAACGGAGGCAAAAAGTTTCCCTTGTCTATTAGTTAAGAAAAAGGAGTTGCTTAATTAATTAGCGGAAAGCCGGACTAAAATATTGTTCTTCTAAATGGCGTCAAGATTGTGCAAATTGTGTTTTAGTGTGAAAACAGTTGAATTGTGAAGATAGCGGAGGATGCAATTTCCCCCTGAAACGGAGGCAAAAGATTTCCCTTGCCTATTAGTTAAGCAAAAGAGAGTTTCTTAGTTAATTAGCGGAAAACCGGACTAAAACCGTCCAGCGGCACATACATGAGACGCCACACACACTAAAAAACAAGGGCCTCCAGCGGCACATATATGAGACGCCACACACACACTAAAAAACAAGGGCTCGTCAGACACTCCGGCATCATCCCCAACAGGTCATTGCTCTCCCTAATCACCAAGCAAGCGACTCTGACTTTATCGAAGACGAATTTTGACCCAACCCTCACTATAGAGGCCGCATGGAAGCATAAGGCCTTGTACAATGGAAGGTGCTTAGGGAAGGTGCTTAGAGAAATAAACCAGGTTTTTCTTAAGCACCGGTGCTTATTTGTACAGGATAGACGCTTATCTAAGCGTCTCTTCTGTAGAAATAGGCACCGGTGCTTCAGAAAAACGCGGTTTATTTTTCTAAGCATTTCTTTAAGCACCGCCCATTGTACAAGGCCTAAAAGACCCGTGCCAGACCCAGCCACCTGCACCGAGGGTAGTGCAGCTCTGGCTTCTAAAAGGAGAACTATGCACGGTTGGCACTGCAGAAGATTACTGAATGGACGACCTGCTTCCTGTCCTGTCGCCACAGGGCCCCGCCGCCGCAGCTTGGACTTTACCGCAACAGAACTACCCAAGGTAATACCACGGACACGCCGAAGAAGAGCTGACTACCGCAACCATTGCGACACCTTTGACTTTGCTTGCCTCTGCCATCATTGTCACATAAGCCTCGACACTAACACCGACGCCTTCCCCTAGTCCCACTTGCCGATGCCCAGCTCCAAGGACGAAGCCCCCGAGAGGGGAAACGGCGACCACAATCTTTCAATAACACATGGTCTAGGTTTCCCCTGGAGCCGAATCCATGTGGGGGGGATGCGGCAGCAACGCAACAATGCCTCCAAGAAGGTCTACGCCGCCTGTAGCCGCCGCCATCGTGGGTCACAGGCCCAAGGCCATGACAAGGTCTTCACCGAAGCTCCCAACAAGCCCAACCCACACATGAACTTATCCAGCCATATATTTGACCATGCAAGTTTAATTAATATAGTCATGCAAGTTGAATTGCAAGATTTGACTTTGCAAGATACGAAACATGAACTTATCCAGACATATATTAAAAATAATAATCAACACCATCTACAATATATTACTCTCTTCGGACCAAGAGTTCCCCTCATATTTTTCGGCCTAACATTAGTCACCAATTTAATCAATAAAATGTACGTTATAACATATTCTCTGAGTCGCCCACGAGATACTGTATTGTGGCAAAATAGGCACGGCATTTGTGAGCACCTTCGAGATACTGAGCCAGCACAACATCTTGATATTGATTAAATCACCACAAACGCCTCATATCGATGAAGTCGCCTTACTAGCTTTGTTAGTTGTACAATATTTTAAATGATAATTGTGGTAGGTAATAATTTTTTAATTTTAGGAATAAATAACAACTGAAAATGAAGGTGCAAGTACAAGTTGTTGAAAGTGTTTGCTTATGTTAATATTTTAGGAATAAATAAAAATGGTACATCGACAACGCAGTTTTACTGGCGCTAGGGTGCTGTCATTGCATCATTTTCAGACTATGTACTCTATACTGATCACATGCAGTCTGGTTGAAGAAAAATGAATATGGGCGACGTCGGCTGCTAGCTGGATCAATGAAAACCCAGAGAATTAGAAAATGGAAATGGATTGCTGGGCTTCTTCCGTCGGTCGAAGCACGGATGGTTGACTCCGTGGCCAGTGGCTACTAGAACATCTACAAGTACTCATCCAACTGACACTAGCGTTGAGCTGTCTCCCGCCCCGGCCTTGTAGAATCGCCTCTTAGTCAAAACAGAGCTCTGCACGCCCGTTGAACATGCCAGGAGGGGGAGGAGCTCTGGCGGTGGACGCCGCCGGCGCCGGCGCGGCCTCCGGCTACAGCAGCGAGATCACGTTCACGGTGGTGATGAGCTGCCTCATGGCGGCCTCCGGCGGGCTCATTTTCGGCTACGACATCAGTATTACAGGTCAGTCGGCGCCGGGATGAACTTCCTCTGCTCTGTTGGTTAGTTCTTCCTCTTCTCGCCGAGACGCTTAGTAAGGAAAGGAATATTATCATGTTTAGAAACAGCTAGCGTAGTATGTTACTCCCTTTCCTTCGTAAAGAAATATAAGAGCATTTAGATTAATGTTCTAAACGCTCTTATATTTCTTTACGGAGGGAGTGTCTGACAAGTACTGTAGTAAGTAATATGCTTTGTGAGAGCTAATAACTCCTGTGAATCCGGCCAAAAACGAATCATGGAAGATCTTCAAGTTGTTTTCACTGAGATCCAGTCGAGGGTCCAGCTGACCTTTAGTACTAGTACTTGATTGTGAGTCATACATCCACCCGCAAAAAAAAGAAAAAAAGAAAAGAAAAAGAGAGATCGTGTTGATTGTGAGTCATCTAGTCGAAAGTCGAGGTTCTTCTTCTAGTACTGTACTTGATTGTGAGTCATATATACATCCTGTTGAATGGGTATGGGGTATCTGTCCTGATTGTCTTTGGACCTTTCGAGTTGATGGAGATATGGCAGAAGGTTTCCCATCTTTATTTATTTGTAGCAGAGACGACGAATTATATATATGACGTCGTTTTAGCGGTCAAGAACATGACATCTTGGTGATGTATTATAAATTGATGTGTGGACATTGATTGATGCAGATGGAGCTAGCGATAGAGTAGTTTGATGATCAAGTGGCCAACAACAAGTTACTCACGCGGTAAAATTTAATTTCAGGTGGGTTGACGCAGATGCGGTCGTTCCTGGAGGCCTTCTTCCCTGAGATCATCGAGAAGATGGACAACGCGCAGCAGGACGCCTACTGCATCTTCGACAGCCAGGTGCTCACCACCTTCGTCTCCTCGCTCTACCTCGCCGGCGTCTTCGCCTGCCTGGTCGCCGGTCACGTCACGAGGAAGGTGGGCAGGAGGAACTCCATGCTCATCGGCGCCTCGTTCTTCTTGGTCGGCGCCATACTCAACTGCGCCGCCGTCAACATCTACATGCTCGTCATCGGCCGCATCTTCCTCGGCTTCGCCGTTGGCTTCACCAACCAGGTGAGGCCGTCCGTCAGCAAATTGACACTCCCTCCGCCTTCATAATATCGTGCATATAATTTTTCTAAAAATCAAACATCTCGCAAACTTTGACTAAGTTTTTAGAGAAACACATTTATCTAGAATCCAAACATATATCAATAGTTTAATCATAAGATGTACACGTATTTACATATTTTATATCGTAGATATATAAACTTGGTCAACATTTGCTAGGTTAGATTTAAAAAAATAAATATAAACTACATTATGGAGGGGAGGGAGTACCACCTCATGTGCTTGATCCATCCATTCATGTGCTTGTTCCATCCCGTCCATCAATCGTAAAATAATGGTTGTGAGATTCTTGCAGTCCGCACCTGTGTACTTGGCGGAGATCGCGCCGGCGCGGTGGCGCGGGGCGTTCACGAGCATCTTCCACTTCTTCCTCAACGTGGGGATGTTCGTGGCTGACTTGGTCAACTACCGCGCCAACACAATCCCAGGGTGGGGCTGGCGCCTGTCCCTCGGTGTCGGCATCATCCCAGCCGTCGTCATCCTCGTCGGCGCCGTCTTCATTCCGGACTCGCCCAACAGCCTGGTGCTGCGCGGGAAGGTCGACGAGGCCCGCCACTCGCTGCGCCGGATCCGCGGCCGGACCGCCGACGTTGATGTCGAGCTCAAGGACATCATGCGCGCCGCGGAGGAGGGCGGCCGACACAAGTCCGGCGCATTCCGGCGCATCCTGCTGCGCGAGTACCGGCCCCACCTCATCATGGCGATCTTCATCCCGCTCTTCTTTGAGTTGACGGGCATGATCGTCGTCACGCTCTTCGCGCCACTCCTCTTCTACACCATCGGGTTCACGAGCCAGAAGGCCATCCTCGGCTCCATCATCACCGACGTCGTCAGCCTCGTGTCCATCTCCGTGGCCGCACTCTCCGTTGACCGCTTCGGGCGCCGCTTCCTCTTCAAGCTGGGCGGTGGCGTCCTGCTCGTGTGCCTGGTGGGGATGACATGGATCTTCGGCGCAGAGCTGGGCACCGACGGCGGGAAGGCGATGCCGAGGCCCTACGCAGTTGCCGTGGTGGCGCTGGTGTGCCTCTTCGTGGCCGGGTTCGGCATCTCCTGGGGGCCGCTCAAGTGGATCATCCCCAGTGAGATCTTCCCGCTGGAGGTGAGGTCCGCGGGGCAAAGCATGAGCGAGTCCATCTCGCTCACGCTCACCTTCGTACAGACGCAGTCCTTCCTCGCCATGCTCTGCAGCTTCAAGTATGGCTCCTTCGCCTACAACGCCGCTTGGGTCGTCGTCATGACGGCATTCATCATCGCCTTCCTTCCAGAGACCAAGGGCGTGCCCATAGAGGCCATGGGCGCGGTCTGGGCACGCCATTGGTACTGGAAGCGCTTCGTCAAAGCGGCACCGGAGCCGGCGCCCGCACCAGACAAACAGGCTGACGGGTCGATTGAAATGTAAGAGGCTCTGACGTGATTGTAGGTTTGACTTGTCCAGTTGTAATATACTGTAACAACACCAGCTCTGGTTACTGTACTTCCACAACAAGTAGTGCGTGTATTTTTTTCAGAAAAAATGTAGTGTCAGCCATCAAAAAGGTTGATGGCCCTTCATTTTCGCGTGGTCTATTTTCAAAAAGAAATTTATGGTAGGAGCTGTCAAGCAAAGATGTACTTATCATAGTTTATAGTTTACTGACAGTGTTGGTGTGCTACAACACTTGAAGATGTATATATAAGGCCCCGTTTGGATGCAAAGTATTTTCAAAGTATTACTAGAATACCACAGTTTTTAAAAAAACTGCAGTTTTGAATACTTTGAGGCGTTTGGCTATACCAAAAACTGTAGTTTCATAAACAGTGGTATTGTTGATACTGTGTTTTTTTTTGGAGCATTAAAAAAAGAGGTCTGGACCTCTTTTTTCTCAGACTGAGGAAAAGACGCTCGTGTCATCCGCTCGTTCACTACCGTGCAGCTTGGTTTGTAAGCATATAACTAATCACACGGCAGTAACCTTTTGTACTATTGATTCATTCCTCTCCATCGCATGCACCACACTAGTTAAACATGATACTGATTCCTCTTCTTTGTAGTTAGCTACCGCTGATCACGTCGGCGACTTGCTAGCTCAGCGATCAGAAGGCCGTACAGTGCGCATGCAGCCGGGCGGTCATTAGCATGAGTCGTCTAGCTTCGTAGGTGTAGTAATTAAGTTAGATTAAGTTCTGTAATTATGGGCAAAACTACAGTAAAACAAACCAGCCAAACATAACAGTAGTTTTCCTTAAACAGAGAGAATTGCAGTTTTTTAGAAACTGTAGTATTTATTGCCCAAGCATTGCAATACCGAAGTTTTAAAATACTATGGTATTCTAAAAACTGCGTTGCCAAACTAGGCCTAAGTGTTTTTATTACTGTTTTCGCTTGTGCCTCATGGTCAAGTTTGAAAAACAAATGTGCATGCTGAGTTTGTTTTATCCCCTGCTGTTTTTTCTTTCTTTCTTTTGTGGACCAATTTTGCACATTCTCATCTTACCCAGTAGACTCATCATAGGTAGTGGATAAAAGAAATGTGTTTGCTTTGTCAAAGTCTCTGTCACATGATAGACCGTTGGATAAGTTGTTTTATGATTCGCGCAGGCGCACGTGAGGGTTTGAGCGTGCTTCTCTATCTCGTGTGTTAGCAGCCTATGTATAATAACCCGTATCATTTTTCAGATCACTTTTCTTGTCGTTCTGGGAACTCCCAATTCCCGCATAGAACGACGGAGGTCGAGCAAATGCACGGAATTTCCTAACGGACGCCCATTGCATCAAGTTGCCACTGTTTCGCACAGATGCCAGCGACTGGCGACCGAGATGGGCCGGCCCAATTACGAGACCACAGATGAGCTACAGTGTCAGATTTTGGGAAACTTCTAGGAAGTTCCTGAGCGGTTTTGGGAACCTTCTAGAAGGTTCCTGAACCGGTTTTCACTGGTTTATTCTATTTCTTTTTATTTTTCTTTCAATATCGTTTATTCTTTTTCATTCTTTATTTTTATTTTTTCGTTTTGCCGTTTCTATATTCCATTTTTTATTTCTTTAATTCCTTTTCCTTCTCTTTTTTCCTTCAGAATTAAAAAAATAATAAAAATGTTCAGAAGTTAAGAAAATGTTATTGTTTAAAAATTTTGTTCATAAATTGAATTTTTTCTTTTAAAAAAACCTTCTCATTTTTTAAAAATGTTCGGCATTTAAAAAATGTTCCTCTTTCAAAATATAGTTCACAAATTACAAATAATGTTCACTCTTTCCAAATTTTGTTCAGAGTTTGGACATGTTTGCAGACGTAAAAATGTCCACTTTTTCCAGAAATGTTCATATCTTTTTTTTCAAAATTTGTTCACAAATTCAAAGAATCCTGTTTTTATAATTTGTTCACACATCCAAAATTGTTCACATCTTTTAAAATTTCTCAAAATTTGTTCACAAATTCAAAAAGGTTTCCATTTTTATAATTGTTCACATATTAAAAAATTGTTCAAATCTTTAAAACTTGTTCGTGATTCTAAAAAAATGTTCATATCTTAAAACAAATGACAAATTCGAACAAATTCCTGTTCTCAAAATTTGTTCACAAAATAAACAATCTTTATTTTTTTTGAAAATTATTCACAAAATCAAAAAAAGTTCACATTTTGTCAAAACTTGTTCATGATTTGTCAAAAAATGTTCGGAATTTAAAAAAGTACCGGAAGAAGAAATAGAGGGGCTCCGGGAGTGGCTAGCAATCCTCGTGTCAACGTCCAGCCTCGCCGTCCATCTCCGTGGCCGCGCTATCCGTCGACCGTTTCAGCCGTCACTTCCTCTTAGCGGCGGTGTCCTGCTCATGCGCCTGGTGGGGATGATGTGGATCTTCGGCGCCGAGCTGGGCACCAACGGTGGGAAGTCGATGCCGAGGCCGTTACGCGGTGGGCATGGTAGTGCTAGTGTGCCTCTTCGTGGCTGGTTTTGGTGTCTCCTTAGGTCCGCTCAAGTGGATCATCCCCAACGAGATCTTACCATTGATGTGAGGTCGGCGGGGCAAGAGCATGAGCGAGTCCATCTCACTCACGCTCACCTTCGTGCAGACGCAATCCTTCCTTGCCATGCTCTGCAACTTCAAGTACGGCTCCTTCTCCTACAACGCCGCCTAGGTCATCATCATGACCGCCTTCTTCATCGCCTTCCTTCCGAAGACCAAGGGCGTGCCCATAGAGGCCATGGGCGCCGTCTGGGCACACCATTGGTACTGGAAGCGCTTCGTCAAACCGGAACCAGAGCCGGCACCTACATTAGACAAACATTCTGACCCAATGGGTCATCTTCAAATGTAAGAGCCTCCGGCGTGGTTGTAGGGTTGACTTGCCCAGTTGTAGTATACTGTAATAGCACCAACTTTGGTTACCGTACCTCCACAACAACTGGTGTGTGCATTTTTTTCAAGGAGAAAATGTACGTAGTATCAATTGCCAAAGGTTGATGGCCTTTCGTTTTTGCGTGATCTATTTTAAAAAAAGAAATTTACGGTAGAAGCTGTCAACCAAAGGTGTCCTTATCATAGTTTAGTGACAGTATTGGTGTGCTACAACACTTTGAAGATCTACATATAAGTGTTTTTTATACTACTTTACTTGTGCCTCATGGTAAAGCTTGGAAAAAACAAATGTGCATGCTGAGTTTGTTGTTATCCCCTGCTATTTCTTGTGTGGACCAATTGCACATTCTCATTTTACCCACTAGCTAGATTCATCATAGGTAGTGGATAAAAGAAACAGCTATGCCAAAGTCTCCATCACATGCTAAACCATTGTCTTTGTCATATGTTAAGTCGTTAGATCAAGTTGCTTTCTGATTCATGCAGGCGCACGTGAGGGTTTGAGCGTGCTTCTCTGTCTCGTGTGTTAGCGGCCTATGTGCGACAGCCCGTATCATTTTTCATATCATATTCTTGTCATTGTGGGACCTCCTAATTCCCGCATAGAGGGATCAAGGCCGAGCAAATGCACAGGGGATGCTCGATGCGGCTGCCCACCCGCACGGCTTTGGGCCGGCCCACTACCAGTGCAGGGTTCTTGTTTCTTGTTTCTTTCTTTGCTTTTTCAGTTTTTGCCTTTCTTTTTTAGTGAAAACTTGAAATTCGAAGAATTTGCAAGAAAGACAGAAACAATTCCAAAAAACTTCATGATCATATAAATATTTATGAAATCTTAAAATTGTTCACAATTCTGAAAAATATTCGTGAGTTGCAAATTTTAGAAAATGTTCATGAATTCAAAAATATTTAGGAATTTTTAAAAATCATGAGTTTAAAAAATTTCAATGAAATAAAAAAATGTTCATGAATTAAAAAAGCCATGAGTTCACAAAAAGTTACAAACCCCAAAACATGTTCGTGAATTCTATAATATTATGAATTTCAATAAAAATAATGAAATTCAAAAGTTATTTGCTAATGAAAAATATCTTGAAGAAATAAAAAAGATTGCAAATTCAAAAAAAGTTCTCAGATTTAAAAAATGATCGTTAATTTGAAAACTTGTTCATAAATTCCAAAAATGACCTTCATGAGCTCAAAAATCATTCAGTGGTTTCAAAGCAAAATCACGAGTTTAATAAATGTTCTCGAATTTCAAAAAATAATCTCAAATTTGAAAATTACTCTTGATATAAAAAATTACGAATTTGAAATTTGTTTGTGAATTTTAATATAGTTTTGAAATTTCAAAATGTCGATGAATTTAAAATTTGGTCACAATTCTAAAAAAATACACAAGTTTTCAAAAAAATCGCTGATTTATAGAGAGAGAAAAGAAAGTTCACCAACAAAAACAAAAGAATACGGACGGTCAACCTTCATAAGAAAATGCATGAGTTTTTTTTAAATATTACCGATTCGAGTATATTACTGATTTGAAGAAAGCAAAATAAAAAAGAGAAAGAAACAGACAGAGGAAACATAAATACTACAGACCAGCCCATTACCACGGACGAGGATGCCCGTTTGGTCGTTATCCTTGTGCAATAGCTCATATACAACGTGTTAAGCACTGGTTCACCTTCTTGGCGCTCACACGTGCGGTCAACTGGGCCGGCTCCTTAAAAGCACGACACTCATCCTTTCTTGATCGCACTCCCTCAATTTATT
This sequence comes from Aegilops speltoides, assembly GCA_021437245.1. Classification (NCBI taxonomy): domain Eukaryota; kingdom Viridiplantae; phylum Streptophyta; class Magnoliopsida; order Poales; family Poaceae; genus Aegilops; species Aegilops speltoides. Next base: position 53,891,238 of record CM038141.1, on the reverse strand, counting down.
CCTTTTTATCAATTCTGAAAAAAATTCATAAATTCGAAAAAAGTACATTGATTTTGAAGAAAAGTTCACAAATATGAAACAAGTACATAATCCCCCAAAAGACATGTTACTACTGCCTTTGTACCATAATATGTGTCATTTTAGCAGTTCAATTGCTAAATATAGTTAGGGGGGAGTATTATCAATTTTCCAACAAAAGCAATCTAGATTTGCTCGAGAAAACTAAAACAGAACATAGGTACAGGCACGCTAGAAACAACTTGTTTCTAATTTTCTACAAATGGAAAAGTAAAAATGCACGGTTGTTTCCACTGGCCAGCTCATAATAACACACGTAAGATAACATCACCCTGAACAATCGCGTAGACCCAGCTACTGACATAGCGGTCCCACAGCAGATGGTGTAGCACGCTTCTCTAGCAATCGCGTAGAATAGCTCATAATCACACGTAAGGTAACAGCTCACCAGATCAGCGGCAGACCCAGCCACTGACATGTCGGTCCCACACCAGTAGTTCACTGTAGTACCACTTCACCAATCGCGTAACAATCATTTGCGAAACCGGGCGGCGCGTCCCGTCTCCGTTTGTTCCAGAACAACCGCGGCGGTATATACCGAGACGAGACCGTTGCGTTTGCGCCGCGGAGACGGGCCCCACAACCACCGGGCGGCAAAGCCAAACCCTCCCGCCCCCGCCCCCTCCCCCCTCCCCCCGCCGTCGCCCGCCAACTGCTCGGCGGAATGCTACACGCGCCGCCGCCGCTGGAGGCGGCCGGGTCGCCCGTCGCGCACAGCCGCTGCCTCCTCCGCGACCTCGGCGGCCATGGCGCGGTGCCGGCCGACCCCTCCGCGCTCTACGGCGCCGACGCGGCCACCACCCAGTTCCTCCTCGAGAGGATTCTGCGGAAGAGGGGCACCGCGCGCCGCCTCGTGACTTCCTATTCCTCTCCAGGTTCCTCCTCGGTGGGCGCAGCGGACACTGACTCGGGCGAGCCCCAGGACCCGGCGGTGTCCGCCCATGGCCTCGTTCCGGTCTCAGGCTCCCCGGATCGCGCCGACCGCACCTCCGCAGCTAGCGGTCCAGGCACTTCGCCCGCCACCGCGCTCCACGGCCCCCTCGAATCAACGGCGCAAGTCCCCGTCAGCCGCCTCTCCGCTCTTCTAGGACCGGGAGGTCGCATATTGATCGTGGCCAATCGGCTCCCCGTCACAGCCAAGCGCGACCCGGTTAAGAAGTGGGTATTTCCGAGCAGCTCTGGCGGTCTCGTCAGCGCCCTCCAAGGTAATCCCCCTGATCGAGAACCCCCACCTCTTTTTTCTGGCGATGCGGTAAGCTCTGTGCTAGGTTGCCACGATACGATATGCTGGGTAATCCCCCTGATAGAGAACCCTCACGTTTTTCTTCCTGGCGATGCGATATGCTGTGAGCGGTTGGCAGGATACGAATATGGTGATCTTTCCATTTTTCATAAACGCAGATCTGGTGATGTGTTAGTATATCTGCAGTTAGTACATAGATCAGTGATTATATGAAAATAATATGGCAGTTTAGGAATACTATTAAGGTGATAGAAACATGGAAAATGCACCATAAATATGATCCTAATTTTCTTCAGCTGCTGCAAGTTCAACTTGAAGCTGTCGGTCACATGAGGGCATTATCTGATCCCCTTCTTGGATATCCTGAGAAAATGTGCTTGAACTCTGTTGTAGCTTCCTCTGTATTCTTATGTACAATACTTACATCAGAGTCAATCATTTCCTCCACGTCCTGCATCTGTCTATAATCTCTCATGATTCCACAAAGGCCTATCGCCTAGATTATTTGCTAGCACATCCTAAAATAGTGTGAGGCACATATAGCAGTAGACAATGAGAAGACATATTTTAACAGGCAAGGACACACGGCAGAATCTCAAACTCACCATGGGTAAGAAAAGGTCGTTTAGATTTGCTGAGTGGAGCACCAGAGCACTGCTAGCTTTCTCTTCTTAAGTCCGCTGCTAGGTCAGGATGGAGGTGTGGGTGTGTGAGAATGAAGCGAGGAAGGGGCATGGGTTGTTGTTTGTATGGGCTTTAACGTATTAGAAAGATATGGGGGCTGTATCCCACAGGTATCTGTTAACTTAATTTTCTAGAAAATAGAAAATAGTCTGATGCGTATGGGATACCTATCTTCGCGCATCTGGATGTATCCAACCCCAGCATGCTAGTTTTATGCCCTATCTGAGCTTTGTAGGCTGTGAGCCCCCATGATGTTTTTTTTTGGTTTTATATGATGTGATCCGAGCCCTCAATCAGAAGCTATTTTGTTTATTGACAATGTGATATGCTGTGAGTCATGATTCTGAAGCAATGTTGTGAATTGTGATGTCACAGGTGTTAAAGACGAGGAACTGATGTTTGTCGGCTGGCCTGGTGTCAGCGTCACCGACGACGACGACCAAACATTCATCAAGAATGAGCTACTTCAGAAGGTTGGTTAAATTCTCACAAACCCATGTAGTCTTTGATGTCGTAGATGCGTAAGTGGTGATTTGGTTGGGTTAATCAACATTGTTTCTGTTTTTTAAGAGGTGCGTACCTGTATTCCTGAATGAGGAGTTAATGGACCAGTACTACAGCGGGTATTGCAACAACATTCTATGGCCGCTCTTCCATTACTTGGGGCTTCCACAGGGGCACAAGGTCAATAAGACAAAAGACTTTAAGTCACAGCTTAAGGCATATACTGAGGCAAACCAGATGTTCGCGGATACTGTGTGCGAAATCTCTAAGGAAGGGGATATCGTATGGTGCCATGACTACCATTTGATGTTACTTCCCAAGTTCTTGAAGCAGTCCAACATGAACATGAAGGTGGGTTGGTTTCTGCACACACCGTTTCCCTCATCTGAGGTTTACCAGGCATTGCCGAACCGCAAAGAGCTGTTGCAGGCTGTGCTTGAAGCTGATTTAGTGGGGTGAGTCATCTCTCTCCGCTTCCTAGATTTTTTGGTAATGAAATCCAGACATTAGCTAGGAAAGAGGCAGTAGTTGGATCACAGCGATTTGGGTTTAAAGGATGGCAAGGGAGCATCCCAAATACGCAGCAACTCAAGCAAGCAGAGGGAACATGACCTGTGCTGTTTGGGTTCTGGAGAGCCACCTGTTCCTTTCTAGGAGCTCAACTTCCACATAAGTCCAGCCACGAGGCTGTCCCTACTCCTGCCTTCAAGGCGGCGTGGTGGCAGTTGATGCCCTCACAAGGATGAGGTTGTTATTATTTCCTCTTAGGGTGATGCAGGAAGGGAGATGGTGGTAACACAACGGTTAGGGTGGGCTAGGATACCATGTAGTCCTTTGGGGAAATGCTCCGTGTCTCTCCACCAGGGGGAGCACAACGTTTTGCACACAAGGCCAATCAAATTGCATGTCTTAATGTAGCAGTTGTTTACTATCATTAGGTGTGCATTGGTCCTCACAAACTTATTTCCCCCTGTTGCGATATTGTCTCTCTTCTCTGTCCTCCAACCTCTCCCAGTGCTGCCAGCAGCTATTCTTTAAAGTGTCTGTATGAAACGCCTGGTAACTCCTAGGCAAGCTAAGCGCTAGGCAGTGGCAAAACACACAGTTTATGCCCAGTACTTACTTGAACCTTGTGATTTAATTCCAGTTATAATTTATGGGAAGTATCAACTTCCTATAGTGCAGGCATCCTTTCAAGTGTACTCATGCTTCCTTTTTCAGGTTTCATACGTACGAGTATGCAAGGCACTTTGTGAGTGCTTGCACCAGTCTGCTGGGTCTTGAGGGTCGCCTTGGAGGCATTAAGTTTAAAGGAAGGATTGTTAAAGTGGATGCTGTACGTATGGAAACTTCAATTTTTATTATTTTATTATCTTATCTGAAACTTTCAAGATGATTTCGAATGTTGTTAATACAACATCAACTATCTTGTTGTACATGCTGACTTGTTCATCATGATATCCGAATCTTATCACCATTCAGAAGATTTGAAATTATTTGTTTATACATGCAAGAATTGATTCTGTTTAATACTCACTATGTTAAAATATCTAGTTTCCGATCGGGATAGACGCTCAGCATTTTAAAGAATCTTTGGATCGTGATGCAGTCAAAGTGAAAATAACTGACTTCGAATCAGTTTTTGCTGGTCGAAAGGTATGAACATACTTTCTATAGTTCTAAGTTGTTTTTGAGGCTTTGTGTATCCCAATATGGATAATTGTTGTCGACATGTATTCATGCGCTGCAAAACAAAATGTCATACCACCAGATGTTTGTATCACCTCAATAGTTAGCTCTTTAATTTTGTTTGGCAATCGTACACACATCTTGATTATCAACAATTTATGTTATTTTCATTCATTGTTGTTTGCCAATGTGAAAGGTAATGCTTGGTGTTGATCGGTTAGACATGATTAAAGGACTTCTGCAAAAGTTATTGGCCTATGAGAAATTTCTTGAGGAGAACAAGGGTTGGGAATCTGAAGTGGTCCTTGTGCAAATTGCTGTGCCAACTAGAACTGACGTACCTGAATGTAAGGTCCATTTCTTGGGTTGTTTATAATTGTTTAATGCCCCCTACAGAAATAACTTGTAGGATTGAGATGATGAATATTTTCTTACTTGAATGAGTTTATAATTATTACCAGTACAGTGTGATATTATGCTTTTAGAACATGTGTACTAGTACTTTCTAGTGACAAGATAAAAAATGCTTGATTAAGGTTTAAGGGTCTCAAGTCTGAAGATAACAAGATTACATGCGTAATAATTTTATATTTTTCAACACATAGAGATTTTTTTTATTCTCCTATTTTTAGACCAATACTCTAATATCACATAAATAGTTGATATTTTTTAATTTTGCATCCACAAGTGGAGTATTTACACTGATTGACTATTGATTAGCAGAATTACATCATTTTGGTATTTTACCAAGAAAGAAAGGTGATTTAACATTTAGGCATAGCTGCATAGGATGGTCAATATAGGCAGTTTTTAGTCTTCAGATTTAACTTTTGCTATCATGTACTCCCTCCGTAAAGAAATATAAGAGCATTTAAATCACTACTTTAGTGATCTAAGAGCTCTTATATTTCTTTACAGAGGGAGTACTAACCACTAGGGGATTACAAGAAATCTGCCGAAAACACTCATGGCATCCAGCAGTTCATCCGAAATGTGTCCAAATATTTGGAAAAACTCTAGTGATAATGCTTCTCTTTCTAGACCACAGGACTAGCTGCACTTAGCATAATTATTTTTCCATGTTTTTTAATGTTTTATTTACTCATATGAGCAGATCAAGAGCTGAAAAGTCAAGTGCATGAAATGGTTGGACGTGTAAATGGAAAATTTGGAACATTTAAAACCTACCCTATTATATATCTGGTTCGTCCCCTTCCCCTATGCACACAAATTTTATATCTGATTTATTAAGGACCAGTGTTTACATTCTTCTTGTGATGGACTAGTACTTAGTGAATGTTTGTATCAAAATACATTTTAAACATCACAACTACAGTAAAGATGTTAATTTTGGGCATTTTGTGTTATTACAATTTACGACCGAAATATAAGTAAACTTTTTTCTGACGTTGTTTATCTTACAGGATCAAACCGTTGAATTTGAGGCATTGTGTGCTCTTTATGCAATCACTGGTACTATTTCTTGTAAATATCTCCTTTGTGTTTATCACTTATATCATTATGTTCTAGTACTGTTGTAATTGTGAATCTATTCTGTGTTGCTCAGATGTGGCCCTGATAACATCACTGAGAGATGGAATGAATCTTGTAAGCTATGAATATGTTGCCTGTCAAGAATCAAATAAAGGTGTTCTGATACTGAGTGAGGTAAGCTGGTTTTGGCCTGACCAATATTTGTAGGTATCTTCTGGTGCTGATGTGGTCACTATACATTTGCATGTTGCATATTTCCCTTTTTCTTGAAATATTGGGTCAATGTCACATGAATTGCTGTTATTCCTATTTTCAGTTTGCAGGGGCAGCGCAATCTCTTGGCGCTGGTGCTATTATTGTAAACCCATGGAATATTGCAGAAGTAGCAAACGCAATAAAATGTGCTTTGGATATGTCACTTGATGAAAGGGAGCGACGTCACAAGCATAATTATGAAATTGTGTCAGCACACACTGCACAAGACTGGGCAGAAAACTATGTCTGGTAAGGAGCGCATGCTTTACAATCTGGTGTGGAGTTTGGAACACTATTATTCATCAGTTGACTGGATTTCTTTTTTGCCCTACACATATTATTCTTACTACCCTTGGGACTTTTACAATTATAGTATTTCTTTTCCTGCAGGGAGCTAACGAATGCAGTTATTAAAGCTCCGCTAGGAACAGGAGAAAGTGTCATTGGACTCCCTATTAAAGAAGTAGCTGAACAATATGCAATATCCAAAAGTCGTTTGCTCATATTGGTAAATATTGCAACATTTCTTCTATCAGCAATAATTGAAGGCTTACATTGTGCCTTTTTTATTTAGAGTACACACACGTGTGCGTGCATGCATAAGCATACGTGTGCGTGTAACTTGGGGTTGCTTTCAAGTATTGAAAGAAAACCAAGACATGGCGAGCCAACTGGTACATTTTTTAGTGAAAGTTAAGGTTAAGCCCCATGTCTATAAATTATTCAAAATAATAGCGGGCGACTCACTGCATATTATAGTCTTATTCGAGTTTTATAGACTGGTTTAGCTGGGCACCTTCATTTGCTTTCCTTTCAAGAAGAAAACTTATAATATGTCAAACTAGATGCACGTAATAACAATAGCGTTTCCCTCAGGAAACAGAACTGTAAAATGTGTAGTGATTTTTTGCTTGTGAGTGAAGATGTACTGATGAACTGATCTTCCATGCCTTGAGCCATCTTGTGATGATTTCTTCAGATTATGATTTATGTTTGTTCTGTCGTCAATAACTTTTGGTGCACTTTGGTATAACTTTGTTTAGTCCATAGTGCCGCTACTAACCGTGTTTCTATACAGGGTTTTAATGCGACATTGACTGAACAGGTCCAATCTTTTGAGACAAGGGCTACTGACCAAACTGGAAACACGACACTCAAGTTGGACCCTGGGTTGAAGGGAGCCCTGAAAACCCTTTGTGATAATGAGGATACAACTGTGGTTGTTGTCAGTGGTCATGGCAAAAGTGTTCTCGATGAAGTAACCTCTTAATGATTCTCATTTGCCTCTTACATTATGTATCGTCAAATCTCTGGTTGAAAATGACAAACACATTTCCTGCATGTAGAACTTCGGAGAATTTAAGATGTGGTTGTCAGCAGAGAATGGGATGTTTGTACGACAAACTGGTGAAGATTGGATCACCACACCTGAGCACCTGAAAATTGGCTGCCATGACAGTGTAAAGGTGCATCTACTTGGTGAACTGTATTCTGTTGTTGCAGTTTTGTGTTTACTCTTCTGACGCATGCTATTCTTTTCCAGAAAGTTTTTGAATACTTCTCTAAAAGAACTCCAAACTCTTACTGTGAACCGCGTGAGAAATCATTTGTGTGGAACTATAAATATGCGGGTCAGTGTTTAGTTTACATTAATGATTCTTGTATCAACACAAACCAAAACGTCTATGTTTCTAATTTCATACAAATGTTCCACAGGTGATCAGTTTGGAACAAATCAGGCAAATGATATGCTACAGCACTTGGGGGCATATTCATTGTCAAATCAAAGGGGTGAGGTTATTCAAGGCAGCCGGTCAATTGAAGTGCGCCCTGTGGGAGTCACCAAGGTCAGCTCCCTTGTTGTTCTTTAATTGAAACAGGAATGATTTATTGGTTATTCTTTATGCAAGAAAAAGAAGGTATAAGGATGGAATATAATGGTTATTAGCTGTGTTTTCTAAACAGATCCTTTCTTTTTGTAAATAGAAGGATCAAACATATTGCTTGTTGGCTATGTTGCATAAACTGATTATTTTTTTGCCCAGGGTAATGCCATTAATAAAATTATGCACGAGTTAGGTCGCAAGAAAATCATAACCACTCCAGTCGATTATGTCTTGTGCATTGGCCACTTCCTTGCAAAGGTAATTGCTGAATTTTTCTCTACTGTGTTGTTTTTTATGTAAATTTAGTTGAATAGAAAGAGACAGGACAGAAAGCGAAGATGAATAATGATGTTTGGAGTGAAAGGAGATTTTTGAATTTCACAAGGCAGAAACCTATCAAAAAGTGAAAATGAATAATGATGTTTCGAGTAAAAATCAAGAAAGCACCCAGTCACAACGGTTAAAGTAGAAAACAGAAAGCAAGACACAATTTATTTTGAAACAAAGAAGACAAAGGTTCAACTTAGTAATAAATCGGTTCTCCACTTTCTATTCTATATTTCTAAGTTAAGATTTTGCAGAACAACAGAAACGATTTTTTGATGTCACAGTAAGAATCATACCCAGTGAACAATTCAGTGAGACAACTATTGTGGATGTATCGTAGTTAGAAAATGGAATTAGTAGAAGAGAAATCAACTTCCAGTGATATGGTAATTTTGCAATATGTATTCAGATTTCTGTTTTCATGTGTTCGCCACGTTCCTAAGTCAACAAATGTATAACCAACAATTCAGGATTTATGCATTATTATATGAAGTTTGGAATACTGTATCCTATGAATCCAGTGGGAACCCATTTCTCCCCTGTTCAATCTTGTGCTGCTAGTCATGTGATTTAGTCGGTAGCTATGCTCAAACTCGAAGTTGAATGATATTGCACCATTTTTCAGGATGAAGACATCTATACCTTATTCGACTTCATTGTGCAAACTGAACTGGGAAGAAAGGGAAAGGAGGGGTGGCAAGCAGATCGTATGAGCATCGAGTTTGACCTCAAGACTGATAAATACTTCCCATGTACTGTTGGGAGGAAACGGTCTCTTGCACGATACAAGCTTGAGGGAACTAGCGATGTCGCCTCCTTACTGCACAGTCTTGCTTCTGCTGACACAGTAGAGCATGATGGCTCGTCTCCAGCGAAGAAACAAAGAAGATAATGAATTCAGGAGCTATGAGTGACTAGTGACTTGGCCTTTTCTCATAGACTCCAAAGGGTACAGATACTAGAAAAAAAGGGTTCTTTATGTTGTACAGATACTAGAAGGAATTCTAGGCTAAGCAAAACAAAAGTGGTACAAATACTACAAAGAAATTGATTTTTTTAGATCTAAGAACTCAAAAAGGGGTTTGAGAATTCTTCACTTCAGTGACTGATCTGCAACTGCAAAAGTTTTGATCGATGCATGTATAGAACGTGATGCTGTAAAATTGAGGCATGATGTCACCAAAGTATGATTCTTTTGTACTCCCTCCGTCCCATAATGTAGAATGTTTTTCGACACTAGTGTCAAAAAACGTCCTATATTATGGGACGGAGGGAGTAGATTTTATTCAATTGAAAACTTTGTGCTTGGAAATGCAGTGAAAAGCAGTTCACTTGTGTTGTTATGTTCCTATTTTCCTTGGAAATGCAGTGAAAAGCACACATGTCTACTGTTCAGTACTGTGTTTCTTTATGCATCTTTGCACCAATATCGAGCACCATGCGAAGTTTGTTTTCCAGGGATGAAGAAAAGGTATGGCAACATAGGCTCGTTCTTCTGTCCTTGGTTTCTGATCTTTCAAGTCAGTTGTTCATCACCACTGAATATGGCAGTGGAGTTTGTTCTACAAGTTGAACATGCAAACTTTTAATGTGTTGTACTCGTTTTGGTCCATGTCGTGCTGCTGCTGTCACTGTTTGTTTGTCTTTTCTTTTTGCGAGTAATTTGTTTTGTCTTATTACATGTCTGTAACGACGCCAGAAATTTATCTTGCGAGGTTTGTTCTCGACATATCAGGTATGTAGTTTGTGCTAGAGAAATGTGAATCTGAAGAAGACTTTCTTACCACATCGGCTCATCAACCAATTTTTTCCATCAGCCTGAATGAGTTCTGAGCATCAAACACCCCTGGTATCTTCTCGCATCGGCGCGTGCCCTCATCTCCAGGCAATCCGAACCAGTTCAGCGTCGGAGCAGAACCGATTGACCGCCCACACATAAGATCTTCCACTCATGAATCAAGGCACACACCTTGCCCAGGACGACTTGTGTAACGCCCCGGATTCGATGCGCCAGGTGTCTGCCAGTTATTCGTTGTTGTTGCCATGTCATTTGCTTGCGTGTTGCACTTTGCCATGTCATCATATGCATTTCATATCATGTCATCATGTGCACTGCATTGCATACGTGTTCGTCTCTTGCATCCGAGCCTTTTCCCCGTTGTCCGTTTTGCAATCCGGCACTCCTATGTCCCCCGGCGTCCCCCTTTTTGTCTCCTGTTGTGTGCGGGTGTTAAACTTTCTCGGAATGGCCCGAGGTTTGCCAAGCGGCCTTGGTATAGCACCGGCAGACCGCCTGTCAAGTTTCGTGCCATTTGGAGGTCGTTTGATACTCCAACGGTTAACTGGGTAACCGTAAAGCCCTCTTTGAGTTGCAGCCCAACACCCCTTCCAAAGTGGCCCAAAGCCCAGCAAACTCCCCTTCATGCTCTCGGTCGTTCGATCACGATCGCGTGGCCGAAAACCGCACCTCATTTGGACACTCCTAGCTCCCTCTACCTATATATATGCCTTCTCCCCCGAAATTCCGGATCATTTTCCCCAAACCCTAAAAATCTCCCCTCCGCGCCGCCGGACGTGTCCGCCGCCGTCCGGACGTGTCCGACCGCCGCTCCGACCAATGGCTCCTCGTCACGTGTCCCGCCGCCGTCCTCGCCATGCCACCGCTGCCCACCTGAGCCCATCATGGGCCACAGAGAGCCCGACCGCCGCCTCCAGCGCCGCCGCCCGACCCGTGGCGGTCGCCGCTTCCGGAACCGCCGCCAGCGCCGCCAGTGCTGCGCCGCGCCACCAGGCGTGCCCGCCGTCGCCACGGCGCCTCACGCCCTCGGCCGCCTCCGCCCGCCCGCCATTGGCCATGGCGTCGCCGCCTCCAGCGTCCTCAGCCCCTCCGCGGCCGAACTCCGGCGCCCGCCACCAGCGACCTCGCCGGTCCGAGCCGGAGCCTCGCCGAGCCGTCTCCCGCGCCTCCCGTCGCCGTCACGCCTCGCCGGCGGATCCGCGAGATCCGCCTGGCGCCCGTCCCGCCTCGCCGGACCTCTTCCCCGCCATCTCCGGCGAGAACTCCGGCGAGATCCGCCGCGGTTGACTTTTCCCGCGAGGTTGAATATTTCTCTAAGTCCCAGATTTCTTGCATAAACATGCCATGTTTATCGCATCACATCTCTGCATCCGTAGCTTCGTTTCGTGTGTGTAATATGTCAAATTGTTCGTCTCGTAGAGTACATCATTTCATTCCATTGCATCATGTTCATTTGAAGTCATCTTGATGCCCGAAATGCTGTTGGAAGAGTGCATGTTGATGTTAACCTGCTGAAACTGTTATAACTTGCTCATTTGTCATTTTTGCCATGATTGATGTGTGCATCCTATGGGGTTGATGTCTACATGTGTTTTGATCTATACCATGCCATCTTTCCAGGGGTGTATGACATGTATTTTTGTGATCAATGTGGTGACTAGCAAAAGCATGCAAACTAGGCTTCGTGATATTGCTGATTTTAGTCCCTGTTCTGCTGTTATTTTGATGCCATGTCAACTTGTTGCTACAGAGAGATCCATGCATATTTTGAGATATTTCAGTAAGGGTGTTTTGAACATATGGTTATTGTATATCCATTCATGCCCTTGTTTGCAATTATGGAGTAGTCTAGCATGTCGTTTTGGTGCTCTACTTTTGCTTCAAAATGTTTCCTGGCAGATTGTTTACTTGTTATTCAATATGGCCAAGCTTGCTATAGTTGATCCTTGCATGCTATGGACTTGTTCTTGCCTTGGTTGGTTACATAAACATGTCTTCTTGATGATGATATGCTTATCTTGTCATTCAATGACTTGTGATGAGTGAATCGAGCTTGTTAATTAGTGTACTTGTCATGTTCTTTGTTTTGCTAGGTTTGAATCATTATTTCGTGATGCTATATAAACATGTTGCTACTAATCATTATATGCATAATCTGGAGATGTTCTATAAACATGTTTTGATCTAAATGTTATGCCCTATCCATACATGCCCCTGGTTGCATTTATAGCTTGCTGTAGATTGTTCATATCTTGCTCCAAAGTTGCTTGATAATGTTGCTATCAGCCTGTTAACATTAAGTTCACTAGTTCCCATGTGTTCTGCTAGTGTTCCATGCACCCTATGAACTTGTTCTTGCCATGCTTAGCTTAATAAACATGCCTTCTTACTGTTGGCTGCCTTGCCATGCCATGCTTTGCTCTGTGGTGAGTGATTCGAGCTCACGAACATGCCTACTTATTGTTGTCCCTGCCATGTATGAATCTGTAATATAACTTGCCATGTTTACATGGGTGCCATCATATTTTCTGTGCCCTTTTGGCTCATGGTCAGTAAGGGTCTTTTGATCTATGCATTTAGTAGTATCATGCCACGCCTTTGTTTGCCATGATATGTTCCTGTAACATGTTGTTTGATAGCTCTAAACATTGCAACCTGATGTTATTTCCTGATAAGTCTGAAACTGTTATTATTTGCAATCTTTCTATGTCATTTTGAGCATGTTCTATTTGTTTCTGGAGATAGCTTAGTGTTCATGTTTTGTTGTGCTTTACCTGTACTTCATGCCCATGCCTTTTGTTATTATGTTGGGGTGCTGTAGCATATTGTTTTGATGCTTGCAATATGCCTAGTTGCTGTTATGGACAGATTGTTGCTAGGACTTGTATAGAGTGTATGTGTTGCACCGTTGCTCCGTTTTGAGTGTGCTTTATATGAAACTTGCTTGATTTTGCATGTAGTTTCATATTATCATGTTGCATCCTTGTTTTGAGGTGTTTGCTTGATGTTTGAGTGCATTTTGCATCAATGCCATGCTTAACTTGTTTTGCTCATATCTTTTAGGCCGTAGCTCCGAATTAAATGAACTTTATATGTAACTTGACTAGAATTTCGTGTAGATCATATTGGTGCATCTTAACTTGCTGTCTAACAACTTGAACATAAGGTTTATTCAGTTCTGGACCAATTTCGAAATTTGCATATGAGGACATTACCGGAATTGTTATATGTTGTTCCCGGCCTCATTTAAACTTGCCTTGATGTGTTGTTCTTATTTGCATCATCTCTTGCCATGAGTAGCTTCATGTAGCTTTGACATGCATCATATTTGTTGTGCATCATGTCTTGTTCATGTGTGGTGTGTTTACCATGTTGTGTGCTTCTTCTCGTTAGTTCCCGTTTCGTTGCGATCGTGAGGATGCGTTCGTCTACGTGTGGTTCGTCTTCGTGGCTTCATCTTCTTCATGGACTCGTTCTTCTTCCTTGCGGGATTTCAGGCAAGATGACCGCTACCCTGGATCTCACTACTATCATTGCTATGCTAGTTGCTTCGTTCTATCGCTATGCTGCGTTACCTATCACTTGTTCATCAAGCCATCCCATATTGCCATGAACCTCTAACCTTTGACACCCTTCCTAGCAAACCGTTGTTTGGCTATGTTACCGCTTTGCTCAGCCCCTCTTATAGCGTTGCTAGTTGCAAGTGAAGTTGAAGATTTCTCCATGGTGGACAGGATTTTGGTTGGGATATCACAGTATCTCTTATATTATTAATGCATCTATATATTTGGTAAAGGGTGGAAGGCTCGACCTTATGCCTGGTGTTTTGTTCCACTCTTGCCGCCCTAGTTTCCGTCATACCGGTGTTATGTTCCCGGATTTTGCGTTCCTAACGCGGTCGGGTGATTTATGGGACCCCCGACGGTTCGCTTTGAATAAAACTTGTCCAAAGAAGGCCCAACCTTGGTTTTACCATTTGCCTCACCACCACCTATACCCTTCCCTTGGGTCGGCCAACCCAAGGGTCATCTTTATTTTAGCCCCGGGCGTTGCTTGTCTAAGTGTTGGTCCGAACCGAGCCGCCTGCGGGGCCACCTCGGGGAAACTCGAAGTCTGGTTTTACTCGTAGCCTGTCTCATCCGGTGTTGCCCTAAGAACGAGATATGTGCAGCTCCTATCGGGATTGTCGGTGCATCGGGCGGCTTTGCTGGTCTTGTTTTACCATTGTCGAAATGTCTTGTAAACCGGGATTCCGAGTCTGATCGGGTCTTCCTGGAAGAAGGTCTATTCCTTCGTTGATCGCGAGAGCTTGTCATGGGCTAAGTTGGGACACCCCTGCAGGGTATAAACTTTCGAGAGCCGTGTCCGCGGTTATGTGGTAGATGGGAATTTGTTAATGTCCGGTTGTAGATAACTTGACACCAGATCCGAATTAAAATGCATCAACGCGTGTGTAGCCGTGATGGTCTCTTCTCGCGGAGTCCGGAAGTGAACACGGTTTCGTGTTATGTTTGACGTAAGTAGGTGTTCAGGATCACCTCTTGATCATTGATATCTTCACGACCGTTCCTTTGTTTCTCTTCTCGCTCTCATTTGCGTATGTTAGCCACCATATATGCTTAGTCGCTGCTGCAACCTCACCACTTTACCCCTTCCTTTCCCATTAAGCTTTGCTAGTCTTGATACCCATGGTAATGGGATTGCTGAGTCCTCGTGGCTCACAGATTACTACAACAACAGTTGCAGGTACAGGTTATGCGATGATCATGACGCGAGAGCGATGCTTGCTTGCGTTGAGTTCTTCTTCTGCTTCTTCTTCGATCAGGGGATAGGTTCCAGGTCGGCAGCCTGGGCTAGCAGGGTGGATATTGTTTGAGTTTCTGTTTATGATTCATCCGTAGTCGGATGGTGTTCTTGTATGTTGTATTGTTGTATTCGTGTGTCATTGTATGTATTGGATGTATCCCCACTATTATGTAATGTTGATGTAATGATATCCACCTTGCAAAAGCGTTTCAATATGCGGGTCTATCCTTGGTGGGACCTTCGAGTTCCTTTTGGATAGGGTCGCATATTGGGCATGACAACTTGAATGCTTGTCCATGCCACGCCCTGAAAACAGAGTTCATTACGCATACTCCAAAGGCTCCAAACGGCAGCAACACAAGCTATCCCAACAACTGACTTTTTATTATTAGCACACCACAAGGCTGAAAGTTTATTCATGTTATTAGGAACAGTAAAGTGAAAACTATCAGCGACAGCAAGCCATACTCTCTCGCTACCACACATTAAAAAAAGAAGGTGTTGAACAGATTCACACTCTCCGCAAAATAGAATAGTCATATCTATAGAAATTGTAGGATGGCTAAATATTGTGTTGTATTGATATGATCCTTGTATGGAGTATATATAGGATACATGAGGGGATAGAGCCTAATACAAGACAAGACAATACATGTTTTTTAAACTAATTCTATCTCTATCTGCTTATCTCTAACTCAAACCCAATATGTAACATGATAGTGGATGACCAAGCGCGAGAGGTCTTCAACAGCTTTGTCAAAATCAAGGTGGGGAAGGGATCTAAAGTTCTCTTTTGGAAAGATCGCTGGATTCACGGCGCCACGGTTGCTGACATAGCCCCGTTGCTCCACGAGATGGTTAGCACGAGGAACAAAAACAGAAGAACGGTGAGAGATGCGCTCAATGATAATGCCTGGACGCTCAATGTGAATGGGGAGCTATCTTTCTTGGGCCACATGCAAGTATACTCTCTATGCCAAGCCATCAGTACTGTGGAGAGGAACCTGGAAGAGCCAGACCAATTCACTTGGCCTTGTCACGGGTCTGTCAAATACAATGCAAGTTCCACATATAGTTGGCTTTGCATGGGGCAAGTCAAAACCCCCACCGCAGGTTGCATCTAGCAAAGTTGGGCACCGCTTAAGTGCATAATCTTCATGTGGCTTGCCAGCCAACACCGTCTCTGGACCTCTGACTGTCGCGCTCGGCACGGCCTCCAGGATACGACGTCCACCTGTTACACGTGCTTGAAGATGAGGACAACCCTGATCACATCCTCGCTCATTGTGGATATGCGAGAGAGGTGTGGCACTCATGCTTCAACGAGTGGAGACTCAACATTCAAATCCCATCTACTGATGCCACCTTCCTACAATGGTGGCTCGACCAAAGGAGACAATTCAATGGCAAACTCAGAAGAGGATCCGATTCCATCACGATCCTTATTGCATGGGCCCTTTGGAAGCAGCGCAATGCGCGAGTGTTCAACAATGTTTTGAGGCAAAGATCGGCTACACAACTTAAGACAGAGATCCTAGATGAGATAGATGATTGAAGGAAGGCCGCTTTAGGCGGAGTTGGTGCTTTAGACCCTTTCGCGAGAGAGTAGCCATAGTTTCTAGGGAGTAGGCGTGGAGTGGGTTCCCCCTACGAGTTGTTCGCACCTCGTTAGGGTTCTTGTACATATTATTTTGCCTTCTATAAAAATACGGTATGCCATTGGCATACTCTCGAAAAAAACCCAATATGTATTTTAAGGGCATCTCCAAGGCATGCCCGCAAACCGCTCGCATCCATTCGGACCGCAGAATCCATCCAACGTCGACCTGTATCGGTCCGGAAAGTGATCCAGACGCGATTTCTCCCTCAAATTGGAGATAAAGTTGGGGGGGGGGAGGGGTTGCGGGAGTCCGGACACCCGAAACGTAGGACTCCGACACCCCCGGCCCACCCAATCCCCCTCTCGGTCCCATTTCCTCCCACTCCGCCCTTCTCACCCTTACTTTGCATCCGCACCCTCCACCTCCGCCGCCGCTGTACATCTCCGTCCACCACAAAGCCATTGCCGGATGTCCGCAACCAGCAGCGACGCGCCCGCTCGCCGTTACGACGGAGCTACCCACCCTAGAGCTGTTTGTACCTAGGTACACTCCGCCCCTCTCGACGACCTCCATGGCGGACACCACGCCCGGCAGGTGTTCGGTCAAATGACATTAAGCTTATTTTTAAATGCTACGTCATTTTTTAGAGTACGAAGGATGGTGAGCTACTAGACCATGGAGGATGAGTTATTGTGCAATGCGTGGCTAGCCGTATCCGCGGATTTCATAGGCAAAAGTAGAGGGGAGCCCTTGTCGGAGCAAGTGCATGAATAGTTTCACGCACGAAAGCACATTGCACCATACGACATGTACATCATTCAACCACGCAACATGAGGTCGTTGCGTATCAATGGCATGATATCCAGGTCTGCGTCATCAGGTTTTGCAACATGGTTCATCAGCTTGAGACAAGGTGGCCATCGCACGCAGCAGAGGACGACATCGTAAGTTTTACTTCCTCTTGCTCAACTTTTTGATTGATTCATTCACTCAATGTTGGTATACACATTATGTGTAGCCCGCATGCGCTGTCGTGGTGTACCATAGGACAGAGGGATGACCATTTACATGCACACATTGTTGGATGAAGCTGAAGGGGGAGTATGTGTGAAATGACATGATCCGTTCATGAAAAACTTGTTGGACAACCGAGATCTAGTCGAATTAGAGACATTGTTGTACTAGACTTAATTTTCATGCTATGTATGGATGATCTGTGCCATTTTTGATATGAACTTTGATGAATACCGGCCGGTTTGCATGAATTTTGTCCGGTTAGTTAAAATGCGGTTTGAAATGTATGCGGCTAGCGTTGGATGCCGTCCTCCCGCATCCAAGTCCATGGACTGGTCCCCCCTGTCCGCGGATGGATGCGGGAGGAAATTTGTGGGTTGCCGTTGGAGATGCCCTAACACCCCCCTTAGTCATAGTGGGAGTGAGGCGGACGATTGCGACTGAATTTGAGAATTCAAAGTCTTATGCTTCTGTCGTCTTCTCCGCTACGCCATCATCAACTGCTCTCTGAGGGGTCGGCACCTAGGGCGGTGACCGCGTCCCCTTCTGGTGCCTTCCATATCTCCCCTCTGTTCCCTCCCGCAGTCACAGCGGGAGCGTCATAGATGCTATTTTATTATAGACGTTGCCCTTTATGTCAATGGCGAGGTAGCCGATTGTGATGTAGCCATGGTCGAGATAGTTTGGTCGATGTTTCACTCGTCATAGTCGGTGTAGCCACAATGCTGGAGGAGCAAAAAAATGCGTGATGTGTATGACATAGCTGCAATCGTGTAGTTGACGTTTTGCACCTGGAGAGGTACCGTCGGGGGCGATGTTTTGCACCTTGAGAGGTATCGTCCCGGGCATCCTGCAGATGCCAGAGGACGTGGTTGTAGGTGAGACCACCAGTTTTGCCAAGACTTGAGGAAGCCCACCGAGCACACAACGATTTTGCCAGGACCATGTGCGCAGTTGTAGTGGCTTTTCACAATAGTGATGTCAGTGTGTCGATGTAGGCTTAGCCATCAGACACGGTCAATGCCGTCGTCGATGTCGTGCACATCTTGTAGTAGTACTGTCAAAGCCATGTGGACGAGGTTGTAGAGGCGTTGGCGGTGTGTTGACGAAGATGTTGATGAAGACCATTTGATGAAGAACTTGATGATGAAATTTCGGCGAAGAGGCAGCAAGCATGAAGTAGTGCGTCGCTTGAAGGCGTCCCTTGCTCGCGACGTGTGTTGATGCCTTGATGTCAGAGATGAAGTCATGTTTCACACATATCTGCGTGTGGTTGATGCTTCTTGTGGATGTACTCGACGATGTATGTGGTTCATAGCCTGACTGTAGTCGTACAACTTGATGTCGTGGTGTGAGGTTGGTGCAAATTGCTCGGTGCAGTGCAGACATGATGCTCGGTGCAGCGGCTTGGGGACGTGGCTCGAAGACTGTGGTGTTGCACCGGTCCGTGACGAGCTTGTTGATGTAGATCGATGTTGCACTACTGCAGAAATGCCTAGCAGCGACGGGTGGGAAAATCCCAGCAGGGGCTCTTAGGGCCGCCCGCCACTGACCTCCCACCACTGCTAGAACGCCATTAGTGGTAGGTGTTGGGGAACGTAGCATGCAATTTCAAAAATTTCCTACGATCACGCAAGATCTATCTAGGAGATGCATAGTAATGAGAGGGGGAGAGTGTGTCCACGTACCCTCGTAGATCGAAAGCGGAAGCGTTTGACAACACGGTTGATGTAGTCGAACTTCTTCTCTTTTTTGACCGATCAAGCACCGAACGTACGGCACCTCCGAGTTCTGCACACGTTCAACTCGATGACGTCCCTTGAACTCTTGATCCAGCAAAGTGTCGAGGGAGAGTTCTGTCAGCACGACGACGTGGTGACGATGATGGTGAAGTGATCCGCGCAGGGCTTCGCCTAAGCACTACGTGAATATGACCGAAGGCGTAAACTGTGGAGGGGGGCGCCGCACACGGCTAACAATGATCCGTGTGTGTTCTAGCGGTGCCCCCCCTCATATATATAGGTTGGAGGGGAGGAGAGGCAGCCAAGGGGGCACCCCAAGTAGGAGGAATCCTAACCAATTCGGCCTCCCACCTTTCCTATTCCTATTCGGAGTAGGAAGGGAAGAAGGGGAAGGGGGAATCCTATTCCCCTTTTCCTTTCCTCCTTCCCCCTTTCCACTCCAATTTGGCCAGCCCATATGGAAGTCGCACCAGCCCCTTAGGGGCTGGTCTGTCCCTCTCTTGGCCCATTAGGCCCATATAGTTTGCCGGAGGTTGCCCGGAACCCCTTCCGGTGACCTGATACGTACCCGGTACCCCCGGAACACTTCCGGTGTCCGAATACTATCGTCCTATATATGAATCTTTACCTCTCGACCACTTCGAGACTCCTCGTCATGTCTGTGATCTCATCCAGGACTCCGAACAACATTCGGTCACCAAATCACATAACTCATATAATACAAAATCGTCATCGAACGTTAAGCGTGTGGACCCTACGGGTTCGAGAACTATGTAGACATGACTGAGACACCTCTCCGGTCAATAACCAACAGCGGAACCTGGATGCTCATATTGGTTCCCACATATTCTACGAAGATCTTTATCGATCGTACCGTAATGACAACATATGTTATTCCCTTTGTCATCGGTATGTTACTTGCCCGAGATTCGATCGTTGGTATCTTCATACCTAGTTCAATCTCATTACCGCCAAGTCTCTTTACTCGTCCTGTAATGCATCATCCCATAACTAAGTCATTAGTCACATTTCTTGCAAGGCTTATTATGATGTGCATTACTGAGAGGGCCCAGAGATACCTCTGTGATACTCGGAGTGACAAATCCTAATCTCGACCTATGCCAACCCAACAAACACCTTTGAAGATACTTGTAGAGCATCTTTATAATCACCTGGTTACGTTGTGACGTTTGATGGCATGCAAGGTATTCCTCCGGTATCCGGGAGTTGCATAATCTCATAGTCAAAGGAATATGTATATGGCATGAAGAAAGCAATAGCAATAAAACTTAACGATCATTATGCTAAGCTAACGGATGGGTCTTGTCCATCACATCATTCTCCTAATGATGTGATGCCGTTCATCAAATGACAACACATGTCTATGTTTAGGAAACTTAACCATCTTTGACTAACGAGCTAGTCTAGTAGAGGCTTACTAGGGACACTGTGTTTTGTCTATGTATCCTCACATGTATGAAGTTTTCGGTTAATACAATTCTAGCATGAATAATAAACATTTATCATGATATAAGGAAATATAAAATAACAACTTTATTATTGCCTCTAGGGCATATTTCCTTCAGTCTCCCACTTGCACTAGAGTCAACAATCTAGTTCACATCACCATGTGATTTAACATCAATAGTTCACATCGTCATGTGATTAACACCCTATAGTTCACATCTCCATGTGATCAATACCTAAAGTGTTTACTAGAGCCAATGATCTAGTTCACATCGCCATGTGATTAGCACCCAAAGAATACTAAGGTGTGACCATGTTTTGCTTGTGAGAGAAGTTTAGTCAACGGGTCTGCCACATTCAGATCTGTATGTATTTTGCAAATGTCTATGTCTACAATGCTATGTATGGAGCTAATCTAGCTAATTGCTCCCATGTTCAATACATATCTAGATTGAGACTTAGAGTCATCTAGATCAGTGTCAAAGCTTGCATCAATGTAACTCGTTACGACGAACTCTTTATCACCTCCATAATCAAGAAATATTTCCTTAGTCCTCTAAGGATAATTTTGACCACTGTCCAATGATCTACTCCTGGATCACTATTGTACCCCCTTGCCAAACTCATTGTAAGGTATACAATAGGTCTGGTACACATCATGGCATACTTTATAGAAACTATGGCTGAGGCATAGGGAATGACTTTCGTTCTCTCTCTATCTTCTGCCGTGGTCAGGCTTTGAGTCTTACTCAACTTCACACCTTGCAACACAGTCTTACTCAACTTCACACCTTGGATCCAAAAGTTTAATGCTATGGTTAGATTTTTATCTTAATACTTTTCTCGGAGTTGCTGATGCTTGCGAGGGGGTTAATCATAAGTAGGAGGTTTGTTCAAGTAAGAACAATACCTAAGCACCGGTCCACCCACATATCAAATTATCAAAGTAGCGAACACGAATTAAATCAACATGATGAAAGTAACTAGATGAAATTCCCGTGTACCCTCAAGAACGCTTTGCTGATTATAAGAGACTGTTTTGGCTTGTCCTTTGCCACAAAAGGATTGGGCTACCTCGCTGCACTTTATTTACCATTACGTTACTTCACTACAAAAAAAAGACACATCCATGACATTTTGGGCTGAACAAAAAAAATTTCTGTCATACTTATGACACTTCTATGATGATAATTATGACAAAACCCGGTATCATCATAGATGTGGTGGGCTCCTACTTCTATTACAAAAAATCATGACAGAAAATGGGCTTTTCGCCTGGGCGGGCCTGAGACGCAGCTGCATGACATTCTTTGGGCCGTCCATGATGGAAAAAACTATGGTAGAAGCGAGGGCGAGGAAAATATTGGGGGAGTTCCCGGTTACGGTGGGTGGTCGGGGGCCGAGCGATGCACGTTTCTCTCGTACGTACGTGCATGTGTGCGAGGCATTGCTGTGACACTCCAAAAATTTTCTTTGGTTTTCTTCAAACTTTGTTGGATTTGAAGAAGGTCTTTTAAACCCTTCCAAAAATCCCTCTCTCTAAAAACCTTTTTCCCTTTGGCAAGGTTTTCATTTTTGGCATTTTCTTCTACTCAGGTGTTTGGTTATTAAAAACTTTTCTTCTGTTTGCCCTCTCCTCAAATTCAAATATTTGGGTTTTGTTTTCTTTTAAGGAGAAAACCCCAGAAGTTTTGTGTCTTCTCCATTTTGAAACCACTCATGAATTTACCATGCACCACATGGTAAAATCTTCCCAAAATATCTCCTTCTACTTTGGGGCAATCCAAACATTCTGTCTCAACAAGTTCAACTCATTTCTGAATTTTATTTCATTTATTTCTCCTCTCAAATCTTTTCTGTCAATTAATTTGAGCTTAGGGGATTTACAAAGCAAGTACCAAGATGCCTTTGAGTTTTAACCTGAAACCAACTCCCCTGGATAGTCCTTGGTACCCACAACCTAGAACCATCATGATCCACTTCCCTTCTTTTAAAAAATTTCAAATTTCAGTCTCTGCAAGTTTGGACCAGATTTGTCAAATTTGGTGAAATTCATATCTCCTCTTCACCAAAAATTCCACAAATATTCAGGCAGCCCCCAGATGCAATAAGAAGCCACTCCACCAAAAATCAGCTCAAGGAGAAACCCCCACATACCACAATCATTCTGTCGAACACCTAACCTACACTGTTTTCTTGCACTTTCAGAAATTCAGAGAAGTTCAGAGTTCAGCGACGCTTCTCTTCGTCAGATTTCGGTCACGCGGCCACAGTGCGCCCTGGCACGTTGCACATGGCCTCTCCCCCCTGGCTAGCACCCCGCACGCACGCTTGTCCGATTCCTGGCGTCGGTGGCGACGAGCCTCACCGGTGTTGGAAGTTTCTGCGGTGGCTGCGCCACCCGTGGCGGCCCGAGCCCGCTCGCCACGCCACCCGGCGCCGCCCATCGCCCCAGCTCTCGCGTGTCCCGCCATGCCAGCCCGACGCCCGTGCACCGTCGCCGTGGCCGGAAGCCTGAGCATGCTCCCTACGCCCGGCGGGCCCAAGCCGCCCGTTCGTCGAAACACGCCCAAAGCACCCAACCTCGCTCGTTTAGCTCCTAAACGGAACGGTGAACCCCACGACGGCGCCAACCCTAAACCACCACGACCAATGCCTGCGCGCCGTAAACCGCGGAGAACCCGTTCTCGGCAACCGCCTCGGGCGGCTATATATAGCACCCCTGAGCGCGCCCTCGCCCCCGCACACCTCCACCACCTCACTAGACCTCTCCCAGCCTCTGGAAGGGCCTCGAGGGGCTCTTCTTCCTCGACTCCAGCCGCCCCGTTCCACCTCGGCCTCCTCCTTGATTCACTTTGGTGAGGCCGTCCCCGGCGCCCAAACCCCGTCAGCTACCCCCTCGAACTACCAGAAGGCTAACCCCCTCCTCAATTTAATCTCCGCAGCTCTCTCCGACGAGGCCCACAACCACCCGAACCGCCGTCCGCCGGAGCAAGGCTCGCCGTCGACGTGGTGCTCGCCGGCGACCACCACCACCACCAACCGACGCGGAATGACGCCCTGAACACGGAGGTACATTCTGAACTTCCTGCCTCGCCGTGGATCGCCGCCGGCGACCACCGCGGCTCTCGGGCGCCGACGAGCCCCGTCTCCTTCATTTGAAAATTCAAACCTGATGGGTGGGACCCGCCCGTCAGCCTCTTTGCTCTCTTCTCTGAAACGTTTTCTGAAAGCGTACTTTGGCAAATATGCTTTCTACTCTGAACCGTTTTTCTGCACTTTTCTGTTCAGGCCCCTGAGAGTTTTCTGTTTCATTACAGATGGGTCCTTGGACCAAAACCCTTATAACTTTTTATCAGAAAGAGATTTTTGGGTGATTCTTTTTCTGCCCTCTTCAAAATTTTGTCTAGTTTTTTATCAGTTTTATTTGAAAAATATTTGGTGTACTTTTCAGTACTCCACGGTATTTACGTTAGCGCGTGTGTTTTGTGTACCGTAGATACCGAAGGAGGTGACGGAACCGCGAACTTCACCGAGCTAGACCCCGACTACTCCGAACCAGACAAGCAATGTTTGAACTCTTGATATGATGAGTGTCTTGGCATGTTTGCATTTTGTAGTTTTCATGGCATGTTCATGAGTATCTCGATAAAAAACTTGTCACATGAAAAGTTGAGATAAGTGAGTTTCGGAAATCCATGAGTAAATGGAAATGAGGTTGCATGGCCACGTGATGGCATGTAAATGGGTAAGACGGCAGTGTTGTAGCATGCTAGTCTTGTGCCAGAATATTTTGACTCCGGTATGAATTCACATTCATTTCCTTTTCCCGTACTGCCACATGTTTCCCGCAAGGGATATGGCCTAGTAAGTTGCAAACCACTTCCCTGGTACACACCAAATCGAGAGGCCGGGATGAAGGTTCCATGGCCCTGGATTAAAGCCTATCATCCGGTCAGGGGGCATGGGTATTTCCGGTTGGGACCGAGAGGGGGGCACCCCTTAGAGCGCGCGTATATAAATTTGATCCCATGCTATTCGAGATTGTGATCTCCCCGTCTCAAAGTTTCTTGAACGCTGTCTAGGGTGATTCCTGGCAACGTGAGGTGGGATGGGTGTGTACTGGCTAGTTGTGTTTCTTTCGAAATACCATAAACGGAACTAGTCCACCGTGACTACGGAAATCCGTTGGCTGTGGACATTTTAGTACAAACTCTGCAGAGTCAACATTCCTTTGCAACATCTTATCTATATCCAAGTCCCGTGTCCTTAATATCTTCTCAATTGTCAGTCTTGGTGACAGAAACCCCGGTAAGCCAAATGAGTGTTAAGTCCGGTTAATGTTTATTCTTGTGATGGACTAACCCGTTAATATCTGGTATGGAATGTTTTTCCTGTAAGCATTAACCCTTGCACGTTATGAACAATGATCTATAAGCCCTTTCTGTGACGTCGCTCAGACGTCCGACTGCGGCATTGTTGTTATCTATTTTTGCTATAAGCCCTTTCTGTGACGTCGCTCAGACGTCCGACTGCGGCATTGTTATTATTTACTTTTGTTATGAGCCCTTTCTGTGACGTCGCTCAGACGTCCGACTGTGGCATTGTTATCATTTTCTTTTTTATATAAGCCCTTTCTGCGATGTCGCCCCGACGTCTGACTGTGGCATTATTGTTATTTACTTTCGATGTGAGCCCTTTCTGCGATGTCGCCTCGATGTCCGACTGTGGCACTCATGTCTTTTACTTTCAGTACAAGCCCTTTCTGTGACGTCGCTCAGACGCCCGACTGCGGCATATCTTATTTATTTATTTTTTTCCTTTCGAGGCGTCGCGTCAGACACCCGATCGGTTTACAGTTTAATTGTTGGGTTTTCGAGCGGACTACCGCCGACTCCCTTTTTACTTACCTTGTTCTAACAAATTAAGTGCGCATTGATAAATTTCTCATGACGCATTCATGCATGCATTTGTTATATCTATTGTCCAAACTGTCTTGCGAGTACTTTCAAAGTACTCACCTGGCTTGTTGATTTGGCCAGATGCTGACGAAGGCGATCTCATGGATGAGGAGTTCGATAGCGAGTTCGACGCCTAGAGGAGTCCCAGTCAGTCTCGTGCGACCCTGGATTTGGTCACTGTATTATAACCGCTTCCGCTACCCAAATAAATTCATCGAGCCTCACCTCGACGCTCGATGAGCCGCTAGTGTAGTAGTATTATTACCCACTCCACTGTGTTATTTCACCAACCACTTTCATCCCGAGTCAGTAGTATTGCCACCCCACAATTGTGCCATATCCGCCATTATGTGTAATTGTTGGTGTGCTTGTAATAATTTGTTGAGCAACTTCAGCTCGACCCCTGTAATATATTAATGCTACTGGCTTATTGTATCAATGTCTACCAGTGAGGAGGATTTTCCTCACACTGGATATCAAAAGATCGGTCTTTCAATAAATATTTTTATTGGAAAACCGATCGTGACAAGCTTGGTACCAGAGCCAGCCTGACTGTAGGAAGCCACTAGGTGCGATCGCTAATCGGATATTAGGAAAATAGAGCTATTTATTATTTTTGCAAATGTAGTCATTTTTTGACAGTCAGCATAAATTTATGATCTGACCGCTCAGAATTTTTGCCTACTTTTGTAGATGGCCGACAACAACTGCGAGTCTTAGATGTTCGCCAACGAGCCCAATGGGTTCGTCAAGCTTCACACCTTCATCGTCCAGGTGGCGATGGGGCCATCTATGCGCCCAGTCTTCTCACTCTACCAGCACAAGGTCAACGACAGTCTGACCATGCACCAGGCCGCGGTGCAAATCAAGGGAGGGCGTACGGAGTTACGCCGCTTCCGATACTTGGGAAGAGCCATGTCTATAGAGAAGCATGCTATGCAGATGGCAGCCCGTGAGGCGATAGCTCATCTCAGGGAAGACCTTCCTTCGATGAAGACTCGTCGTTACCGCTACCTTCCATGCCACGTGCCATACGCCTGCCACTACTCATACTCTTGCCCCAGAGGAGAGCGAGACGAGGCTTTTGAGATGCTCGTCGGGTATCTCCGGGCTCTGGAGGCAGCCTTCGACGGCCTGGTGGACGACCTCGTGGCTGCCTACATGGACTCAGTTCATGGCTGTGCCGCCAACAAGAGGGAGCTCCTGCACACCGTGCCGCCACTGACTTTCGTCTCGTCCTCAGCATCTCATGCACCTGCCACTCTCGCCACTGCTCGTCGCCTGCCTTCCACCGAGGAATTCAACCAAGTCATTGCACCCACTCCAGTCCGTTCTGCACCGCCCACGGCGCCCATGCCTGTTCGTGTTGCTCCATATAGGGCACCCGCTCCATCTACTCAGCGCAGCGCTACCCGTCTGGAGCCTATTAGCGAGGAGGAGGTTGAGTCCCCAGCCTCACTGCGCCTCACCCTCGGCAGGGCAAAGGAGGTCCTCACCATCTCCTCCGACTGAGTACGTTTAGCCGCCATGCGATGTACTGACTCGTATGATATGTACATAGGTTATGAGAAGTAGCCTGTTTGCGCATCATGTAGGAACTGGAGAAGTGCACTAGCCTAAATAACATGTCAGGAATATGTACGCATATCCTGAGTGATGTATTGTATAATTACCGCCTGCGTGTAAGATATGTACGAGCAGTCCTTCTCCATGCGCAATCAATTTCTATTTCAAAATCGTGGAGTGTCCTTTTTTATTTTTGCTCATTCTTGTGCTTTTGTTGGTTTTTGCGACTCAGTTTCTGTTCTTATGAGTGTTACAAAATGTATCCCCAGAGTGAAAATGTCTCGTCCTTGGACGCGCTCCATGCCAACTCCGCCAGAGGAAAATTATGATACGCAACCCAGCAACAATTTTACATAGGGACAGTCGAGCCAACAGGGCAGTGAAACGGCACTTTCACAAATGTGCCGCCTTTATGAGCAGAGTCAGCAACAACATCAGGAAATAATGAACCAAGTCATCAATATGGGAAATCGCCACAGACAATTTCAGCAACAATCCAAGTTGTCTAAGCTACAGAAGACGCATCCCCAAAAATTTTCTCATACAGACAAACCTCTTGAGGCCGAAGACTGGCTTCGGGACATGGAAAGAAAATTAATTATTGCAAAGTGTTCAGACCTTGAAAAAGTGCTATATGCACCACACTATCTCACTGGAGCAGCTGCATCATGGTGGGAGAATTTCCTACACATGCACCCCAACGAGAATAATATAACTTGGGAGGATTTCAAGGAAGGTTTTCATGGGGCGCATATTCCTAAAAGTCTTATGAAAATCAAGAAGAGAGAATTTGATGACCTCAAACAAAGGACCATGACAGTGTCAGAATATAGCGGACAATTTACACTGTTATCTCGCTACGCCAATGAAGAGCGTATGACTGAAAGCAAGAAGATGGAGAAATTCCTAGACGGTTTGGCGCCCGCGCTTAAATGCCAACTGGTTGTGCACACTTTTCCAGATTTCAAGACGCTAGTGGATAAGGCCATTACCTTGGACAATGAGAGGCGGAGCCTGGAAGATTTCCGCAAGCGAAAAAGAGACCAGAAAAATCATGCTCGCAATCCCCGAAGTAAGACGGATTTTCAGAAAGGTGGGACACCTAAACCTATGACAAATGTCTCACGACCAGTCAAGAATTTTCATGCCAGGGACAAGGAGTTCACATATCGCCCAGGCGTGACCTGCTACGCTTGTGGAGAAGAAGGGCACTATGCCAAGCAGTGCCCCAAGCCAAGGAACTCGGCCCCAAAGCCAAACAATGGTGGCAATAATTCAGTGCCCAAGCGCAACAATTTCAACCCCAACAACAATCACAGGAAGGGTCATCTGAACCACGTGACCAGAGAGGAAGCACAGAATGCCCCAGATATCGTGCTCGGTGTTGGGGAACGTAGTAATTTCAAAAATTTTCCTACGCACACGCAAGATCATGGTGATGGCATAGCAACGAGAGGGGAGAGTGTATGTCTACGTACCCTCGTAGACCGTAAGCGGAAGCGTTATGACAACGCAGTTGATGTAGTCGTACGTCTTCATGATCCGACCGATCCAAGTACCGAACGTACGGCACCTCCGAGTTCAGCACACGTTCAACTCGATGACTATCTCCGGGCTCCGATCCAGCAAAGCGTCAGGGATGAGTTCCGTCAACACGACGGCGTGATGACGATGATGATGTTCTATCGGCGCAGGGCTTCGCCTAAACTCCGCGACGATATGACCGAGGTGGAATATGGTGGAGGGTGGCACCGCACACGGCTAAGGAACGATCCGTAGATCAACTTGTGTGTCATGGGGTGCCCCCTGCCCCCGTATATAAAGGAGCAAGGGGGAGGGGGCGGCCGGCCTAGGAGGGGGCGCGCCATGGGGAGTCCTACTCCCACCGGGAGTAGGACTCCCTCCTTCCTTGTTGGAGTAGGAGAAGGGGGAAAGAGGAGGAGAGGAGGAAGGAAAAGGGGGCCGCACCCCTTGTCCAATTCGGACCAGAGGGGGGCTGCGCGCCTCCTTTCTTTCAGCCTCTCTCCTCTAATCCCGTATGGCCCAATAAGGCCCATATACTCCGTGGCGAATTCCCGTAACTCTCCGGTACTCCGAAAAATACCCGGATCACTCGGAACCTTTCCGAACTCCGAATATAGTCGTCCAATATATCGATCTTTACGTCTCGACCATTTCGAGACTCCTCGTCATGTCCCCTATCTCATCCGGGACTCGGAACTCCTTCGGTACATCAAAACTCATAAACTCATAATATAACTGCCATCGAAACCTTAAACGTGCAGACCCTACGGGTTCGAGAACTATGTAGACATGACCTAGAACTATTCTTGGTCAATAACCAATAGCGGGACCTGGATGCCCATATTGGCTCCTACATATTCTACGAAGATCTTTATCGGTCAAACCACATAACAACATACGTTGTTCCCTTTGTCATCGGTATGTTACTTGCCCGAGATTCGATCGTCGGTATCCAATACCTAGTTCAATCTCGTTACCGGCAAGTCTCTTTACTCGTTACGTAATGCATCATCCCGCAACTAACTCATTAGTCACATTGCTTGCAAGGCTTATAGTGATGTGCATTACCGAGAGGGCCCAGAGATACCTCTCCGACAATCGGAGTGACAAAACCTAATCTCGAAATATGCCAACTCAACATGTGCCTTCGGAGACACCTGTAGTACTCCTTTATAATCACCCAGTTACATTGTGACGTTTGGTAGTACCCAAAGTGTTCCTCCGGTAAACGGGAGTTGCATAATCTCATAGTTACAGGAGCATGTATAAGTCATGAAGAAAGCAATAGCACATAATAAACGATCAAGTGCTAAGCTAACGGAATGGGTCAAGTCAATCACATCATTCTCCTAATGATGTGATCCCGTTAATCAAATGACAACTCTTTTGTCCATGGCTAGGAAACATAACCATCTTTGATAAACGAGCTAGTCAAGTAGAGGCATACTAGTGACACTATGTTTGTCTATGTATTCACACATGTATTATGTATCCGGTTAATACGATTCTAGCATGAATAATAAACATTTATCATGAAATAAGGAAATAAATAATAATTTTATTATTGCCTCTAGGGCATATTTCCTTGATCTCCCACTTGCACTAGAGTCAATAATCTAGTTCACATCACCATGTGATTTAACACCAATATTCATATCTCATATGATTAACACCCATAGTTCACATCGTCATATGACCAACACCCAAAGGGTTTACTAGAGTCAATAATCTAGTTCACATCGCTATGTGATTAACACCCAAAGAGTACTAAGGTGTGATCATGTTTTGCTCGTGAGAGAAGCTTAGTCAACGGTCTGTCACATTGAGCCGTATGTATTTTGCAAATATTCTATGTCTACAATGCTCATGCTGAAGCTACTCTAGCTAATTGCTCCCACTTTCAATATGTATCCAGATTAAGA
Organism: Aegilops speltoides; assembly: GCA_021437245.1. Lineage (NCBI taxonomy): Eukaryota > Viridiplantae > Streptophyta > Magnoliopsida > Poales > Poaceae > Aegilops > Aegilops speltoides. The sequence goes on along the minus strand of CM038141.1, from coordinate 53,860,677 downwards.
CTAGAGTCATCGGATCGGTGTAAAAGTTTGCACCGATGTAACTTTTACAACGAACTCTTTTATCACCTCCATAATCGAGAAACATCTCCTTAGTCCTTACTAAGGATATTCTTGACCGCTGTCCATGATCTACTATTAGATCAAAATTGTATTCCTTGCTAAACTCGAGCAAGGTATACAATATGTCAGTTCACCGCATAGCATACTTTATAGAACCTATGGTGAGGCATAGGGAATGACTTTTCATCCTCTTTCTATTTTACGCCATGGTCGGGTCTTGAGTCGACTCAATTTCACACCTTGTAACACGAGCAAGAACTCCTTCTTTGACTGTTCCATTTTGAACTATTTCAAAAATTTATCAAGGTATGTATTCATTGAAAAATCTTATCAAGCGTCTTGATCTATCTATATAGATCTTGATGCTCAATGTGTAAGCTTCTCGAGGTCTTTCTTTGAAAACTCTTATTCAAGTATCCTTTCATGCTTTGCGAGAATAATTCTACATTATTTCCGATCAACAATATGTCATTCACATATACTTATCGAAATGTTGTAGTGCTCCCACTCACTTTCTTGTAAATACAGGCTTCACCGTAAGTCTCATACACAACTATATGCTTTGATCAACTTATCAAAGCGTATATTCCAACTCGAGATGCTTGCACCAAATTCATAGATGGATTCTTGGAGCTTGCACATTTTGTTAACACCTTTAGGATTGACAAAACCTTCTGGTTGCATCATATACAACTCTTCTTTAGGAAACCAGTAAGGAATGCAGTTTTGACATCCATTTGCCAGATTTCATAAATTGTGGCAATTGCTAACATGATTCGGACAGACTTAAGTATCGATACGACTGAGAAAATCTCATCGTATTCAACCCCTTGAACTTGTTGAAAAACTTTTGCAACAAGTCGAGCTTAGTGGATAGTAACACTACTATCAGTGTCCGTCTTCCTCTTGGAGATCCATTTATTTAACATGGCTTGCTGATCATCGAGCAAGTCAATCAAAGTCCATACTTTGTTCTCATACATGGATCATATCTCAGATTTTATGGCCTCAAGCCATTTCGTGGAATCTGGGCTCATCATCGCTTCCTCATAGTTCGTAGGTTCATCATGGTCTAGTAACATGACTTCCAGAACAGTATTACCGTACTACTCTGGTGTGGACTGTACTTTGGAAGACCTACGAGGTTTTGTAGTAACTTGATCTGAAGTTTCATGATCATCATCATTAGCTTCCTCACTAATTGGTGTAGGAATCACTGGAACTGATTTCCGTGATGAACTACTTTCCAATTCGGGAGAAGGTACAAATTACCTTATCAAGCTCTACTTTCCTCCCACTCACTTCTTTCGAGAGAAACTCCTTCTCTAGAAAGGATCCATTTTCAGCAACGAATATCTTGCCTTCGGATCTGTGATAGAAGGTGTACCCAAAAATTTCCTTTGGGTATTCTATGAAGACACACTTCTCCGATTTGGGTTCGAGCTTATCAGGATGAAACTTTTTCACGTAAGCATCGCAGCCCCAAACTTTAAGAAATGACAACTTGGGTTTCTTGCTAAACCACAGTTCATATGTTGTCGTCTCAACGGATTTAGATGGTGCCCTTTTAATGTGAATGCAGCTGTCTCTAATGCACAATCCCAAAACAATATTGGTAAATCAGTCAGAGACATCATAGATCGCACCATATCCAATAAAGTGCGGTTACGACGTTCGGACACACCATAACGTTGTGGTGTTCCAGGTGGCGTGAGCTGTGAAACTATTCCACATTGTTTTAATTGAAGACCAAACTCGTAACTCAAATATTCGTCTCCGCGATCAGATTGCAGAAACTTTATTTTCTTGTTATGATGATTTTTCCACTTCACTCTGAAATTCTTTGAACCTTTCAACTATTTCAGACTTATGTTTCATCAAGTAGATATACCCATATCTGCTCAAATCATCTTGTGAAGGTCAGAAAAATAACGATACTTGCCACGAGCCTTCATACTCATTGGTCTGCATACATCAATATGTATTATTTCCAACAAGTCAGTAGCTTGTTCCATTGTTCCGAAGAATGGAGTTTTAGTCATCTTGCCCAAAAGGCACGGTTCGCAAGCATCAAATGATTCATAACCAAGTGATTCCGAAAATCCATCTTTATGGAGTTTCTTCATGCGCTTTACACCGATATGACCCAAACGGCAGTGCCACAAATAAGTTGCACTATCATTATTAACTTTGCATCTTTTGGCCTCAATATTATGAATATGTGTATCACTACGATCGAGATCCAACAAACTATTTTCATTGGGTGTATGACCATTGAAGGTTTTATTCATGTAAATGTAACAACAATTATTCTCTAGTTTTAAATGAATAACCGTATTGCAATAAACATTATCAAATCATATTCATGCTCAATGCAAGCGCCAAATAACATTTATTTAGGTTTAACACTAATCCCGAAAGTATAGGGAGTGTGCGATGATGATCATATCAATCTTGGAACTACTTCCAACACTCATCGTCACTTTCCCTTCAACTAGTCTCTGTTTATTCTGTAACTCCTGTTTCGAGTTACTAATCTTAGCAACCGAACAAGTATCAAATACTCAGGGGCTACTATAAACACTATTAAGGCACACATCAATAATCTGTATATCAAATATAGCCTTGTTCACTTTCCCATCCTTCTTATCTACCAAATACTTGGGGTAGTTCTGCTTTCAGTGACCAGTCCCTTTGCAGTAGAAGCACTTAGTCTCAGGCTTAGGTCCAGACATGGGCTTCTTCACTTGAGCAGCAACTTGCTTGCCGTTCTTCTTGAAGTTCCCTTCTATCCCTTTGCCCTTTTCTTGAAACTAGTGGTTTTGTTTACCATCAACACTTGATGTTCTTTCTTGATTTCTACCTTCATCGATTTCATCATCATGAAAAACTCGGGAATCATTTTCATCATCCCTTGCATATTATAGTTCATCACGAAGTTCTACTAACTTGGTGATGGTGACTAGAGAATTCTGTCAATCACTATCTTATCTGGAAGATTAACTCCCACTTGATTCAAGCGATTGTAGTACACAGACAATCTGAGCACAAGCTCACTAGTTGAGCGATTCTCCTCCATCTTTTAGCTATAGAACTTGTTGGAGACTTCATATCTCTCAACTCGGGTATTTGCTTGAAATATTAACTTCAATTCCTGGAACATCTCATATGGTCCATGATGTTCATAACATCTTTGAAGTCCCGATTCTAAGCCATAAAGCATGATGCACAAAACTATCAAGTAGTCATCATATTGAGCTAGCCAAACGTTCATAACGTCTGCATCTGCTCCTGCAATAGGTCTGTCACCTAGCTGTGCATTAAGGACATAATTCTTCTGTGTAGCATTGAGGATAAACCTCAGATCGCGGATCCAATCCGCATCATTGCTACTAACATTTTTCAACACAATTTTCTCTAGGAACATAAACATATGAAAGCAACAACGCAAGCTATTGATCTTACAACATAATGTGCAAAATACTACCAGGACTAAGTTCATGATAAATTTAAGTTCAGTTAATCATATTACTTAAGAACTCCCACTTAGACAGACATCTCTCTAGTCATCTAAGTGATCACGTGATCCAAATCAACTAAACCATAACCGATCATCACGTGAGATGGAGTAGTTTTCAATGGTGAACATCACTATGTTGATCATATCTACTATATGATTCACGCTCGACCTTTCGGTCTCCGTGCTCCGAGGCCATATCTGCATATGCTAGGCTCGTCAAGTATAACCTGAGTATTCCGCGTGTGCAAAACTGGCTTGCACCCGTTGTAGATGGACGTAGAGCTTATCACACCCGATCATCACGTGGTGTCTGGGCACGACGAACTTTGGCAACAGTGCATACTCAGTGAGAACACTTCTTGATAATTTTAGTGAGAGATCATCTTAAAATGCTACCGTCAATCAAAGCAAGATAAGATGTATAACAGATAAACATCATATGCAATCAAAATATGTGACATGATATGGCCATGATCATCTTGCGCCTTTGATCTCTATCTCTAAAGTACTGTCATGATCTTTATCGTCACCGGCACGACACCATGATGTTCATCATCTTGATCTATATCAATGTGTCGTCACATGGTCGTCTCGCCAACTATTGCTCTTGCAACTATTGCTATCGCATAGCGATAAAGTGAAGCAATTATTTGGCACTTGCATCTTATGGAACAAAAAGACAACCATAGGGCTTCTACCAGTTGCCGATAACTTCAACAAAACATGAGCATTTCATACAACAACTTATATCTCATCAGGACTTGACCATATCACATCACAACATGCCCTGCAAAAACAAGTTAGACGCCCTCTACTTTGTTGTTGCAAGTTTTACATGGCTGCTACGGGCTGAGCAAGAACCGTTCTTACCTACGCATCAAAACCACAACGATAGTTTGTCAAATAGACTCCGTTTTAACCTTCGCAAGGACTGGGCGTAGCCATAATTAGATTCAACTAAAGTTGGAAACCGACACCCGCCAGCCACACTGTGCAAAGCACGGCGGTAGAACCAGTCTCGCGTAAGCGTCTGGCGTAATGTCGGTCGGGCCGCTTCATCCAACAATACCGCCAACCAAAGTATGACATCTTTGGTAGGCGGTATGACTTATATCGTCCACAACTCATTTGTGTTCTACTCGTGCATATAACATCAAACCATAAAACCTGGCTCGATACCCTTTGTTGGGGAGCGTAGTAATTTCAAAAATTTCCTCGCACACGCAAGATCATGGTGATGGCATAGCAGCGAGAGGAGAGTGTATATCTCACGCCCTCGTGACCGTAAGCGTAAGCGTTATGACAACGCGGTTGATGTAGTCGTACGTCTTCACGATCCGACCGATCCAAGCACCGAACGTACGGCACCTCCGAGTTCAGCACACGTTCAGCTCGATGACTATCCCCGGCTCCGATCCAGCAAAGCGTCGGGGATGAGTTCCGTCAGCACGACGGCGTGATGACGATGATGATGTTCTACCGGCGCAGGGCTTCGCCTAAACTCACGACGATATGACCGAGGTGGAATATGGTGGAGGGGGCACCGCACACGGCTAAGGAACGATCCGTAGATCAACTTGTGTGTCATGGGGTGCCCCTGCCCCGTATATAAAGGAGCAGGGGGAGGCGGCGGCGGCCTAGGAGGCGGCGCCATGGGAGTCCTACTCCCACCGAGTAGGACTCCTCCTTCCTGTTGGAGTAGGAGAAGGGGAAAGAGGAGGAGAGGAGGAAGGAAAGGGGCCGCACCCTTGTCCAATTCGGACCAGAGGGGGGCTGCACGCCTCCTTCCTTTCGGCCTCTCTCCTCTAATCCCGTATGGCCCAATAAGGCCCATATACTCCGCGGCGAATTCCCGTAACTCTCCGGTACTCCGAAAAATACCCGGATCACTCGGAACCTTTCCGAACTCCGAATATAGTCGTCCAATATATCGATCTTTACGTCTCGACCATTTTGAGACTCCTCGTCATGTCCCCGATCTCATCCGGGACTCGGAACTCCTTCGGTACATCAAAACTCATAAACTCATAATATAACTGCCATCGAAACCTTAAGCGTGCGGACCCTACGGGTTCGAGAACTATGTAGACATGACCTAGAACTATTCTTGGTCAATAACCAATAGCGGGACCTGGATGCCCATATTGGCTCCTACATATTCTACGAAGATCTTTATCGGTCAAACCGCATAACAACATACGTTGTTCCCTTTGTCATCGGTATGTTAATTGCCCGAGATTCGATCGTCGGTATCCAATACCTAGTTCAATCTCGTTACCGGCAAGTCTCTTTACTCGTTACGTAATGCATCATCCCGCAACTAACTCATTAGTCACATTGCTTGCAAGGCTTACAGTGATGTGCATTACCGAGAGGGCCCAGAGATACCTCTCCGACAATCGGAGTGACAAAACCTAATCTCGAAAAATGCCAACTCAACATGTGCCTTCGGAGACACCTGTAGTACTCCTTTATAATCACCCAGTTACATTGTGACGTTTGGTAGTACCCAAAGTGTTCCTCCGGTAAACGGGAGTTGCATAATCTCATAATTCTGAGGAACATGTATAAGTCATGAAGAAAGCAATAGCAACATAATAAACGATCAAGTGCTAAGCTAATGGAATGGGTCAAGTCAATCACATCATTCTCCTAATGATGTGATCCCGTTAATCAAATGACAACTCTTTTGTCCATGGCTAGGAAACATAACCATCTTTGATAAACGAGCTAGTCAAGTAGAGGCATACTAGTGACACTATGTTTGTCTATGTATTCACACATGTATTATGTTTCCGGTTAATACGATTCTAGCATGAATAATAAACATTTATCATGAAATAAGGAAATAAATAATGATTTTATTATTGCCTCTAGGGCATATTTCCTTCACTCGGTACGTTTCCTGTCAACACAATACCTGCCATGGTTTTGTTTGATTCTGGAGCTTCTCACTCATTCATTTCGAAAAGTTTTGCCTTGCAAAATAATTTTTCGATGCTTCCCTTGGAAAAATCAATGATCATCAAGTCCCCTGGGGTTAAGCAAGTTACCCAGAGTTACTGTCAAGGTGTGATTATTGAGTTTGAAGGATTGAAATTTCACGCCAACCTTATTGTGTTGGAAAATAAAGGGCTGGATGTCATCTTAGGGATGGATTGGTTAGCCACCAACAAAGGTTTTATGGACTGCTTCAATAGGTCTCACCCACCACCACGGAAAGACAATAAAGGTTTCAGCCAAAGAGAGAAAAATATCCCGGCAACCGAGATTAAACAAGGTGGATATTTCTGAATTAAGCAAGGTTCCGGTGGTATGTGAATTTCCAGACATATTTCCCGAAGAGCTACCAGGCATGCCACCAGACCGAGAGATAGAATTCAGCATTGAGCTAGCACCCGGAACCACTCCCATATACAAGAAACCATACAGAATGGCACCATCCGAATTGGTAGAACTGAAGAAGCACATAAAGGAATTATTGGACAAAGGGTATATACGAGCCAGCTCCTCACCTTGGGGTTCACCAATTTTATTTGCCAAAAAGAAGGATGGAACACTGAGATTGTGTATCGACTATCGAGCACTTAACATGTTCACAATCAAGAACAAGTATCCGATGCCGCGAATGAATGATTTATTTGATCAGCTCACTCAAGCCAAGGTATTCTCAAAAATTGAGTTGAGGTCAGGATACCACCAGTTAAAATTACAAACGGAAGATATTCCCAAGACAGCCTTCACCTCCAGATATGGGCTGTATGAGTTCACAGTAATGCCATTCGGGCTGACAAACGCCCCCGCATATTTTGTTCGCCTCATGAACAAAGTATTTATGAAATTCATGGACAAGTTTGTTGTGGTATTCATCGACGATATTCTGATATACTCCAAGACACCAAAAGAGCATGCTGAACATCTCCGAATTGTGCTAGGGGAACTCAGGAAACATCAATTATACGCCAAATTCAGCAAATGTGGATTTTGGCTAAGACAAGTAGGTTTTCTGGGCCATGTAGTAACCCAAGAAGGCATTGCCGTAGACCCGGAAAAAGTCAAGGCCGTACTTGGCTGGAAACCACCAGCCAGCGTAATGGACGTACGATGTTTTCTGGGAATGGCAGGTTACTACCGAAGATTTATTGAAGGATTTTCCACTATGGCAAAGCCAATGACACAGCTTCTCAAGAAAGACAAGAAGTTGGAATGGACGGAAGCTTGCGAGAAAAGTTTCCAAGAACTGAAGAGGAAACTGACGACATCACCAGTATTAATTGTGCCAGACATACACAAGAATTTTGAGGTATATTGTGACGCATCTCGAAAAGGCCTCGGTTGCGTATTGATGCAAGAAGGCAAGGTTATGCGATATGTTTCGAACAACCATAAGCATGAGGAAAATTATCCTACTCATGACCTAGAATTAGCAGCAGTTATTCATGCACTCAAGGAATGGAGACACTTCTTACTTGGAAATCGTTGTGAAATATACACGGACCACAAAAGCCTCAAGTATATTTTCACACAACCAGAACTCAATTTACGGCAGCGACGCTGGTTGGAATTAGTAAAGGATTATGATGTTGGAATCCACTACCACCCAGGCAAAACAAATGTTGTAGCAGATGCTCTAAGTCGGAACCCCAGTCCGAACAACGACAGCATGCCAAAATTGAGGCCTGAATTTCAGCAGGAATTTGCTAAGCTCAATCTGATGGTGGTCACCGAAGGCAGTGTGTCGAACTTAGAGTTACAACCTACCCTGATAGAGAAAGTTAAAGAGGCTCAGCATGGACACCCCAGCATTGAAGGCATAAAACGGAAGATGAAATTGGGCAAGGCCCCAGAATTCGTTATCGATAAGCAGGGAATATTGTGGTACGAGAATAGACTTTGCGTACCAAATATCCATGACCTTAAACAACAAATCTTGGCTGAAGGTCACACCGCTCCGTATTCAATCCACCCTAGAGGAACAAAAATGTACAAAGATCTTCAGGAAACATTTTGGTGGCATGGTATAAAAATGGACATAGCCACGTTTATTGCGTGTTGTGACTCATGTCAACGCATCAAGGCCGAGCACCAGAAACCGGCCGGACTGTTGCAACCAAATAAGATACCCGAGTGGAAATGGGACGAGATCGGAATGGATTTCATTGTTGGGCTACCTCGATCACGACATGGACATGTTGCCATATGGGTCATCATTGATAGATTGACTAAAGTAGCACACTTCATCCCCGTAAAGACAACTCACACCACTCAGAAGCTCGCCAGGCTTTATCTTTCCCGTATCGTCTGCTTACATGGAGTTCCGAAGACTATAATATCTGACAGAGGCACACAATTCATCTCCAGATTTTGGGATCACCTGCAACAGGCTCTGGGAACCCAACTAGCTTTCAGTACAGCATACCACCCCCAGACTGATGGACAAAATTGAACGCGTAAACCAAATTTTAGAAGACATGCTGAGGGCATGTGTCCTTACTTATGGAGCCAGTTGGGAGGAAAGCCTGCCATACGCAGAATTTGCATACGACAACAGTTACCAGGCCAGCCTGCAAATGGCACCCTTCGAAGCCTTATACGGGCGAAGATGTCGTACCCCGCTAAATTGGTCAGAGACCGGTGACAGTCGTATCTTCGGCCCAAACATGCTCAAGGAAGCCGAGGAAAAGGTCAAGCTAGTCAGGGATCGACTCAGGACAGCTCAGAGCCGACAGAAGAGTTATTACGATCAGAAACATCGTGGAGTCAAGTTTGAACCCGGTGAGTTTGTGTACCTACGAGTATCACCTATGAGGGGACTGCAACGATTCAAGATTAAGGGGAAGTTAGCACCAAGATTCATCAGACCATTCTGCATAGTGGCACGAAGAGGCACGGTAGCCTACCAGTTAGACTTACCCGAAGAATTATCCGACATCCACGACGTGTTCCACGTCTCCCAATTAAGGAAGTGCGTAAGCAACCCAGAGAAGCAAGTATCCCATGAGAATATTGACGTGCAACCAGACCTCACCTATCGGGAACATCCAGTGAAAATATTGGAAGAATATGAAAGAAGAACCAGAAAGAAAACCATCAAAATTTTCAGGGTTCAATGGAGCAATCACACCGAGAGTGAAGCCACTTGGGAAAGAGAGGATTTTCTTCGGACAGAGCACCCACACTTATTTGACGATCAGCTGAAATCTCGGGGACGAGATCTTTCCTAAGGGGGTAGGTGTTGTGACACTCCAAAAATTTTCTTTGGTTTTCTTCAAACTTTGTTGGATTTGAAGAAGGTCTTTTAAACCCTTCCATCCCTCTCTCTAAAAACCTTTTCCCCTTTGGCAAGGTTTTCATTTTTGGCATTTTCTTCTACTCAGGTGTTTGGTTATTAAAAACTTTTCTTCTGTTTGCCCTCTCCTCAAATTCAAATATTTGGGTTTTGTTTTCTTTTAAAGAGAAAACCCCAGGAGTTTTGTGTCTTCTCCATTTTGAAACCACTCATGAATTTACCATGCACCACATGGTAAAATCTTCCCAAAATCTCTCCTTCCACTTTGGGGCAATCCAAACATTCTGTCTCAACAAGTTCAACTCATTCCTGAATTTTATTTCATTTATTTCTCCTCTCAAATCTTTTCTGTCAATTAATTTGAGCTTAGGGGATTTACAAAGCAAGTACCAAGATGCCTTTGAGTTTTAACCTCAAACCAACTCCCCTGGATAGTCCTTGGTACCCACAACCTAGAACCATCATGATCCACTTCCCTTCTTTTCAAAAATTTCAAATTTCAGTCTCTGCAAGTTTGGACCAGATTTGTCAAATTTGGTGAAATTCATATCTCCTCTTCACCAAAAATTCCACAAATATTCAGGCAGCCCCCAGATGCAATGAGAAGCCACTCCACCAAAAATCAACTCAAGGAGAAACCCCCACATACCACAATCATTCTGTCGAACACCTGACCTACACTGTTTTCTTGCACTTTCAGAAATTCAGAGAAGTTCAGAGTTCAGTGTCGCTTCTCTTCGTCAGATTTCGGTCACGCGGCCACAGTGCGCCCTGGCACGTTGCGCATGGCCTCTCCCCCCTGGCCAGCACCCTGCACGCACGCTTGGCTGATTCCTGGCATCGGTGGCGACGAGCCTCGCCAGCGTTGGAAGTTTCTGCGGTGGCCGCGCCACCCGTGGCGGCCAGAGAGGGACCGAGCCCGCTCGCCACGCCACTCGGCGCCGCCCATCGCCCCCTGGCTCTCCGCGTGTTCCTACCATGCCAGAGCACGCCCGTGGCACCGTCGCCGTGCCCTGACAAGCACAGAGCGTGCTCCCTGCTACCGACGGGCCCGCGCCGCCCCGTTCCATCGAGCACGCCCAAAGCACCCAACCCTGGCTCGTTTAGCTCCTAAACGGAACCAGTGAACCCCCACGACGGCGCTCAACCCCTAAACCACCCCGACCAATGCCCTGCGCTGCCGTAAACTTCGCCGGAGAACCCCGTTCTCGGCAACCGCCTCGGGCTGGCTATATATAGCACCCCCGAGCGCGCCCTCGCCCCCGCACACCTCCACCACCTCACTAGACCTCTCCCAGCCTCTGGAAGGGCCTCGAGGGGCTCTTCTTCCTCGACTCCGGCCGCCCCGTTCCGCCTCGGCCTCCTCCTCGATTCACTCCGGTGAGGCTGTTCCCGGCGCCCAAACCCCGTCAGCTACCCCCTCGAACTACCAGAAGGCTAACCCCCTCCTCAATTTAATCTCCGCAGCTCTCTCCGACGAGGCCCACGACCACCCGAACCGCCGTCCACCGGAGCAAGGCTCGCCGTCGACGTGTTGCTCGCCGGCGACCACCACCACCACCAACCGACGCGGAATGACGCCCTGAACACGGAGGTACATTCCGATCTTCCTGCCTCGCCGTGGATCGCTGCCGGCGACCACCGCGGCTCTAGGGCGCCGACGAGCCCCGTCTCCTTCGTTTGAAAATTCAAACCTGACGGGTGGGACCCGCCCATCAGCCTCTCTGCTCTCTTCTCTGAAACATTTTCTGAAAGCGTACTTTGGCAAATACGCTTTCTACTCTGAACCGTTTTTCTGCACTTTTCTGTTCAGGCCCCTGAGAGTTTTCTGTTTCATTACAGATGGGTCCTTGGACCAAAACCCTTATAACTTTTTATCAGAAAGAGATTTTTGGGTGATTCTTTTTTTGACCTCTTCAAAATTTTGTCTAGTTTTTTATCAGATTTATATGAAAAATATTTGGTGTACATTTCTGTACTCCACGGTATTCACGTTAGCGCGTGTCTTTTGTGTACCGTAGATACCGAAGGAGGTGACGGAACCGAGAACTTCACCGAGCTAGACCCCGACTACTCCGAACCAGGCAAGCAATGTTTGAACTCTTGATATGATGAGTGTCTTGGCATGTTTGCATTTAGTAGTTTTCATGGCATGTTCATGAGTATCTCGATAAAAAACTTGTCACATGAAAAGTTGAGATAAGTGAGTTTCGGAAATCCATGAGTAAATGGAAATGAGGTTGCATGGCCACGTGATGGCATGTAAATGGGTAAGACGGCAGTGTTGTAGCATGCTACTCTTGTGCCAGAATATTTTGACTCCGGTATGAATTCCCGTTCATTTCCTTTTCCCGTACTGCCACATGTTTCCCGCAAGGGATATGGCCTAGTAAGTTGCAAACCACTTCCCTGGTACACACCAAATCGAGAGGCTGGGATGAAGGTTCCATGGCCTTGGATTAAAGCCTATCATCCGGTCAGGGGGCATGGGTGTTTCCGGTTGGGACAGAGAGGGGGGCACCCCTTAGAGCGCGCGTATATAAATTTGATCCCATGCTATTCGAGATTGTGATCTCCCCGTCTCAAAGTTTCTTGAACGCTGTCTAGGGTGATTCCAGGCAACGTGAGGTGGGATGGGTGTGTATTGGTTAGTTGTGTTTCTTACGAAATACCATAAACGGAACTAGTCCCCCGTGACTACGGAAATCCGTTGGCTGTGGACATTTTAGTACAAACTCTACAGAGTCAACATTCCTTTGCAACATCTTATCTATATCCAAGTCCCGTGTCCTTAATATCTTGTCAATTGTCAGTCTTGGTGATAGAAACCCCGGTAAGCCAAATGAGTGTTAAGTCCAGTTAATGTTTATTCTTGTGATGGACTAACCCGTTAATATCTGGTGTGGAATGTTTTTCCTGTAAGCATTAACCCTTGCACGTTATGAACAATGATCTATAAGCCCTTTCTGTGACGTCGCTCAGACGTCCGACTGCGGCATTGTTGTTATCTATTTTTGCTATAAGCCCTTTCTGTGACGTCGCTCAGACGTCCGACTGCGGCATTGTTATTATTTACTTTTGTTATGAGCCCTTTCTGTGACGTCGCTCAGACGTCCGACTGTGGCATTGTTATCATTTACTTTTTTATATAAGCCCTTTCTGCGATGTCGCCCCGATGTCCGACTGTGGCACTATTGTTATTTACTTTCGATGTGAGCCCTTTCTGCGATGTCGCCTCGACGTCCGATCAGGGCACTCATGTCTTTTACTTTCAGTACAAGCCCTTTACGTGGCGTCGCTCGCCGACGCCCGATCATGCATATCTTATTTATTTATTTTTTTCCTTTCGAGGCGTCGCTTCAGACACCCGATCGGTTTACAGTTTAATTGTTGGGTTTTCGAGCGGACCACCGCCGACTCCCTTTTTACTTACCTTGTTCTAACAAATTAAGTGTGCATTGATAAATTTCTCATGACGCATTCATGCATGCATTTGTTATATCTATTGTCCGAACTGTCTTGCGAGTACTTTCAAAGTACTCACCTGGCTTGTTGATTTGGCCAGATGCTGACGAAGGCGATCTCATGGATGAGGAGTTCGATAGCGAGTCCGGCGCCTAGAGGAGTCGGTCGGTCTCGTGCGACTCTGGATTTGGTCACTGTATTATAACCGCTTCCGCTACCCAAATAAATTCATCGAGCCTCACCTCGACGCTCGATGAGCCGCCAGTGTAGTAGTATTATTACCCACTCCACTATGTTATTTCACCAACCACTTTCATCCCGAGTCAGTAGTATTGCCACACCACACCATTGTGCCTTATCCGCCATTATGTATAATTATTGGCGTGCCTGTAATAATTTGTTGAGCAACTTCAGCTCGACCCCTATAATATATTAATGCTACTGGCTTATTGTATCAAAGTTTTGTCTACCAGTGAGGAGGATTTTCCTCACACTGGATATCAAAAGATCGGTCTTTCAATAAATATTTTTATTGGAAAACCGGTCGTGACAGTTGCCCTCTAACTGAACCCGAGCGAGGCGTTGGACTGTAACTGAACCCGAGCGATGCACTACAGGCTACGTGTTAGTGAACCCGAGCGATCGATTGATGGCTGTTAACTGAACACGATCGAGCGATTCCTTCGCTACTACTGCTAAGTGAAGCCGATCGAACACTGCTGCCTCCTTCCCTTGATGAACAGTGAGCGTTGTTGGGCGTTTTGGATGAACAGTTCCCAGTGGGGGGTTGGATGAACAAGACCCCGTGGTAGTAGAGGCCGTTGCCGCTAGATGAACAGTACCCCGATCGATCAAGCCAGTGGATGAACAGGACCCCGTGGAGGGCTCGATGAACAGGACCCCGTGGAGGGCTGGTTGAACAGTAGCCGGTGCAGGGCTAGATGAACAGTAGCCCGTAGAGGGGTGGTTGAACAGGACCCCGTGGAGAGGGTTGGTTGAACATTAGCCGGTGGAGGAGCGCGCGGTGGAGGCTGGATGAACAGGAGCCCGTGGATGAACAGTCGCAGGTGGAGGCTGGAGGAGGTCGATGATGGATGAACAGTAGCCCGTGGAGGCTGGAGGAGGTCGACGGTGGAGATGAACATTATCCCGTGGAGTCCCATTTTGCGGTACGCCACACCTTTGCCGATGAACAGGACCCTCGTTTCGACCGTAGTGCTCCTACACAAGTCTGTTTCCTCCATTTTGCGGTACGCCACACCCCTCCCGATCAGCGGGACCCGTTTGGCCGTGGCAGGTCTGTTTCGCCGTTTTGCGATGCGCGGACCCTCCCGATGAATAGGATCCCGTTTTGACCGTGGCCGGTCGAAAACAAGGCCATTTCCTCCGTTCTGCGGTACGCCAGGCCTTGTTTCCATTGGCTGTTCCGTCCAAGCCGGTTGGCTCCCGATGAACAGCACGCGTTCCGTTGCCTCTCGATGAACACGACGCATTCCGTTGCCTCCCCATGAACACGACGATGACGCAGTTTCTCCATTCCGACCAGCCATGCACATGCCCGGCGTGACGTATGTCGCGGTAGGCGTTCGAGACCCCGCCCGTATGTACGTACGTGGCCGTATTTTCTTTCTTGCACCCTGACCGCTGTACGTACGTGTACATGCTAAGTGCGCGCCTCTACTACGACACGTGCACGCCTCTACATCGACCAGTATGTACGTACACGTTCGTGACTAGAATGACAACGCTACATACGCTTCGACCAGGTGGGTCCCGACTGTTAGGAACTTCCTTGCGTGCGAAGATGTAGCTGGTGGGTCCCAGCAGTCAGGGAGGAAACATTTTTTCGTGAAATACGGTGGCCCGTCCGATGGGTCCTTGCTATCAGGTGGAGGAATCATTATTTTGTGCATAACAAGGAGGCACTTCCTTGCTGCTGCTGTGAACCCAGCTGTCAGCCTCTCCTCGTACAGTACTCTTCCGATGAAAGTCATTCCTTGACCACGTTGACCACACCACGCCGAGAGCACCAGGGCGATGGAAGACCGCGAGGCCTAGGAAGGGGATGACGCGGAGCCGGGGAAGACGCGAGCAGTGGATGCCCACGTGGAGAGGAGTACAAGGGTTCACTGGTTCAGCTGCGGTGTGAGGCTGCCGTCGCTGCAGAATAACAGGGGGTGTGGGCGAGTAGAGGGATGGCCTGGCCAGCGGTGGGAGTAGTAGGGGGCGGTGAGGCCTCCGCGGCATCACAGCCGGCCACGGGAGGCAGGAGCACCCGGCACGACCAGCGCTGGTTTGGGCGGCTGGAGCAAGAAGACCAGAGGTTGAAGAAGCACTACAGCCGTTGGATGGACATCATACAGTCACTGGAGCTAGAATCATTCATATTGACTAAGTTGACAAAGCCCTCCGTCCCTGTCAACATAGTAGGCCCACAAGTCAGCCTCCCACTATGCTGGGTCCCAGCTAGCAGGGGAGTATTCATTTTTTTGTGCGTAATAAGGAGGCACTTCCTTGCGTGTGAAAATATAGCTGGTGGGTCCGACTTGTCAGCGGGGGAATGTTTTTTTTTCGCGAAATACAGAGGCCCTTCCGATGGGTCCCAGATGTCAGGTGGATGAATCATTATTTTGCGCGTAATAAGGAGGCATTTCCTTGCGGCCATGGACCCAGCTGTCAGCCTCTCCACGTACAGTCCACGTCCGATGGATGTCATTCGTTCACCATGCTGACCAGGCCGTGTGGAGAGCACCAGGTCGGTGGACGACGACGAGGCCTAGGAAGGGAAAGACACGGAGCCGGGGAAGACTCGGCAGTGGTGGCCCACGCGGTGGGGAGTACGAGGGTTTACTGGTCCGGATGCCGTCGTCGGAAAATAACAGGATGTGTGGGTAAGTAGAGGAATGGCCTTGCCAGCAATGGAGTAGGGTGGGCGATGCGGCCTGTGTGACAGCACAGCCGGCCACGGAAGGCGGGAGCAGGCAGTCCCACCGGCGCTGGTTTGGGCGGCTAGAGCAAGAAGATCAGATATTGAAGAAGCAGCACGGCCGTTGGATTAACATCCTACGGTCACTGCTGCAAGAATCGTTTGTGGACTAAGTTGACAAAGCCTTTCATACATGTCAACCTAGTAGACCCACAAGTCAGCCTCCAAATCTGTCCCAAACAGCATCCAACCCGAAATTTCAAGCCAGATTCAAATTAATTTTAAAACTAAATATACCTTAATTTAAATCCAATGAAATTTTACCCACACAAAAAATGAAATTTAAAATATCAAAATCCAAAAGAAAAAAGTATTTTGGAACTAATTGCCTGTTTGCTGTATTTTTTTTTCATTTTACAGCCCATTTATTATTACTTGTAGCCCATTTATTATTACTTATAGCCCATTTTCTGGGCAAAATGCATCCCTCCTCGTCTTGAAAGATTTTTGGCCCAGCAGGGCGTAGAAAAGCAAGTAGGCCTATGTTGGTTATTCTGCAAAAAACAAAATAGCTGGCTAGTCATTTTCAGAAAGGAAAAAACAAACTGGGCTAGTCATGTGCTAAACATATGAAATAAAAGCCTGGGCTAGACGGGCCACAGCTCCCGCACAACCCAGTTGATACCCTTCTCCATCTCGAAAAAATAAAATTACTACGCGCGCTGCTGGGTCCCTACCGTCATCCTCACCATGTATAGTCAGCTCCTTATTCCTCTCGGTTGTTGACCATGTTGACAACACCAGAGGGCGGCGCCGCAGCGAGCGAACCAAGGCGGAGGACGATGGTGAGGCCTCGAATGGGAACGAGCAAGAGTCGGGGAAGATGCGCAGAGTTTTAGGGTGCGATGTGGCCACGATGCGTGCGCGGCAGCACAACCAGCCGTGGGAGGCGGGAGCAGGTGGTCCCGCCGGCGCTGGTTTGGCTTTGGCGACTGGAGGAAGAAGAGACTGAAGAAACATGACAGACGTTGAATGTCAATCCAACGGTCAAGGTTGGCACAATCATTTGTTGACTAAGCCGACACCAAGTAGCATACTTTTTTATATATAGGAAGAACAGAAAAACTGGGCTCGTTCGCCTGATAACATTCCCGAAACTGCGACCGTTCGATCTTGCGTCGCAACTAAAACTGCGAGGAAAATGCGTTCGTTTGCCGTCCTCCTCCCAGGGAACGTTCGCCACATAAGTGACTAGCACCCTTGGTTTTCAACCGAGAGGTCTTGGGTTCGAGTCCCAGGAACTCTCAATTTTGTCCTCCTTCCTTCCTCACAAAAAAAAGAAAGAAAATCAAAGACTTGAGAAGGCGTATAGAACAAGCTAGTGTACCAGTAAAGAGACGTTACTGAGTTTTAGAAAAAAGAGACACGTGCTCCTGTAGCTGGTTCGAATCCAAACCTAGACTATGACTATATATGGTGCTATGCTACTCTGCAAGTAATGAAACTGACATATCCAACGTTCGCTTCTCCTCTTCTCTACTTACTCGCCTAGCATCGAAGCCACGGCGCAGACAACCATGTCCGCTGGCTGCTCGTCCACCTGCTCTTCAGCAGGCAACAACCAGATATGCGCCAATTTGCCACCCATACCATAGCCTATGGGTCTCATCACACCCCCGCCGGCACACGCACAGCAGCCGGTTGCTCATCGCAACCCGCTGCCGTTGGTGTGGTGCCACTGCTGCAAATCACGCGGAGTCATCCGTCGCATCTCAACCACAATCCTCAACCCTGGCCGAGTCTTCTACAAATGCCCGAATCATGGGGTAATAATATGTTTACGTGTTGTTCTGCTGCTTTTAGTTGCTGATTTTTTAATAGTAAGATTTGTGTGATTTGTATTTCTGGGAAGTTGCTGATGTGGGGGAATGAAATTATGCTGATTATTTGGTTAGTCGAGGAATCCCAATACCAACAGGTTGGCGTGTTGGACAAGTAACTGAAGGAACGGCAGAAGAGGAAGATGCAGAGCAGAAGGTTAAAGATGCAGTTCCTCTAATCATGGCCAAGCAACAGCTGCTAAACGACCTTGACAGCAATGCGGAGATGAAAGATCTTGTGAAGATAATGGGCAAAATCGATGTGCTTTGTAGGATGATTGTCTCTTTATTTGCAGTGTATGTAGCACTCGTGATGTATTCAGTGGCTATGACATGAGCACTTTACTGAAACTAGTAATGAATGAAACCTGTGTAGCAGGCTGGGCGTAGTGTTGTGAACATCTAATGATTTCTATTAACGGAAATCAAGGGTATCCCCTTTTGCTCATAAATAAATAAATAGCAGAGGCCCTATTGGTAATAACTAAATAAATTAGCAGAGGCCCTGTCGGGTCAGCATTGTTCCCATTCGAAGACGTCGAGCAAATTGCATTCCAACAACAAACTATGTCATCAAATTCAAGTTTCACAGCCAAATATGAGTACAACTAAACAACAATGTCATCATGTTTCAGTTGTCATACAATCACCAAACACAAATGAACATACATAACAAGTGATGTTCTCACAGCAAAATACTAAACAACACGTTCATCAGGTTTCAGTTGTCATAGCAAACACAATTTCACATAGTAGATAAAAAACGTCTTTTGACGGGCAAATACGACAAAAGCAATCTAATCATCATCCGCAGCAGCAGCATCAACATCTTTGCCATGTGTATCAGTCTGAATCGTAATTCCCCAGAGTGTCATCTTCTTCTTCATCCTCAATGTCCTCGAACGTTGGCTTCTTGATCAACTCTTGTATGTCCACAGCACGACAGACAATCTTTTCGCCAGCGTCATTGACGTGATGGTTCTCAAAGATATTAGGAACATCCGTGGAATCTTGTACATCAGGAGAAATGTAAGCATCATCTTGTTGTGCAACTTCATTAAATGAATTCCTCTGCTCAAACCTTTGCAATACTCTCCAATCATCGCTACGTGCAAATGTGTCTTCCAAGAAAAATATTTGTGTTGCTTGATTTGCCAAAATAAAAAGGCTCGTTGGTCTGGTACGCCGCCTTGACATTGATGGATTTTAAATAATCATTAGCTCTGGATTTTGCGATCCTGGAAAACAGGTTATACCAGCGACAAAGACAACGGAACCACACACCAATGATCCTCGGCGGAGATATATCGCAATTGAACAATGTCATTATGTTAGCATACATTTCAGTTGTCTCTCTTTATGCGTATCCGTGCTCATGATGGCACTGTTTTGTGTCTTCTGCCTTAAATCGCGTGCAAGGGTGTTGTAGCACACATCTCCAACAACGCAAGATTCATAATGTCTTACCCGAGTATCAGAACCCATTGCTAGTGCGTAAAGGGCATCATCAACTGCCTGCCATACTCCCGCATCTTCTTAACCTATGGTTAGAAAATAGACAAGCTGATCATCTTATGTACTCAATGTATTAAAAAAACTGATAGTGCAATTCAAAAGCTTACATGGCTCTTGAACCATTTCGCAAATCCTGCCATAACCAGTTTGTCAATGTTTCCTGGATTTTGCGGCAGTAACTCCTTTTTGTAGATGCTGCACAACATAGTGATCGCATCAAACATCTAAATATATAAGAATGTGCTGCAAGTTTAGTAGATTATGATGTATAAGCTGCAGTACTTAGCACTTACTTGATATAAGGTAGTATCTCAGGACAATTATTCAGCACATACCAAACCATTTTGTCCAAATCTTTAGGTTTGTCCTCTTGTCGACTCTTCCCTGTAACTCGAACAGAATAATCGAAAACATTGAGCCCGAGATTGTCTTCACCCACCTCTTTGCTAAGCTGACCAGCTGTTTCAATGTATTTTGAGCAGAATGTCAACGCTTCTATAGCAATGTAGGCCTCTGCAATGGAACCCTCGGGTCTAGCTCTGTTCCTAACATAGCCCTTGAAAGTGCCTAGCCGCCTTTCAATAGGGTACATCCAGCCATACTATACTAAACCTCTAAGTAGTGCCTCATCAGATAGATGAACAGCTAAATGCACCATCACATCAAAGAAGGCTGGAGCATATATCTTCTCAAGGTCGCATAGGATAGTTGGTATCTTGTCTCTAAGACGCTCCAAAGCATCTACCCTGATATTTCTACTGCAGAGTTCCCTGAAGAATTGTCCCAACTTTGCAACTGCTCTGTATAAGTCAGGGCGGCCCAATCCTCTAAGGATAACAGGTAAAACCCTTTGAAGTAGGATGTGGCAGTCATGAGTTTTCAACCCTTGTACCTTGTTTCCATTTGCACTGACTCTCCTTTCAGGGCTGGAAGCAAATCCATATGGGAATCTCACACGTGATAGGACCTCGCAGAATTCTTTTCTTTTTACCTTGTCCAAGACGTACACAGCTGGTGCCATATCCCGTGGCTTACCTTCATCTTTCACCTGCAAATCCTGTCTGATACCCAGGTGTGTCAAATCAATCTTAGATTTTAAGGTATCTTTTGTATTGCCTTCAATATTAAGAAGTGTGCCGATAATGCTGTCACATATATTTTTCTTGATGTGCACCATATCAAGATTATGCCGCAGATCCAAATCTTTCCAATACTCCAAGTCCCACAAAGTGGACCTCCGGGTAAACAATAATCTCTCTTCTGCCCTGCCATGCTTCCTTTTCCCGCTACCATCACCAGGATGGTTTCCTGGTGTAATATGTCTGACCTTCTCTAATTCCACTTGCAACTCATCGGCGGTGAGCCTCTTTGGCGCATCACGGTTTTCATGCTTTGCATTGAACACATGTCTTCGGTATTTTCTAGGACGCGACTTGTCCTTGGCAAGGAAATGGCCGTGTCCAATGTAACAGATCTTGCTAAGTATTGCGTATGACAGCGGATTCCTGTCACAGCGAACACATGCATTATAACCATGTGCCGTTCGCCCTGACATAGTGCCCAAAGCCGGATAATCATGGATGCACCAAATTATAACAGCATGCAGAAAGAAATCAGCTGGTGGGCTTCTATATAGGTCTTGAGTGAGAACACCCCTCCATAGCTGTTGAAGTTCCTCCACAAGAGGCTCCATGCAAAATCCTTTCTAGGACTTTTTGGACCCGGGATGAGCAAGGCCATCATGTAGTTTGATTCTTTGGTGCAGACATTTGGAGGCATGTTGTAAGGGATAACAAGCACTGGCCACATGCTATATGTGGCACTCTGGTGGCAAAATGGGTTAAATCCATCTAAAGCTAAGCCAAGTCTAATGTTTCTCGGGTCAGCAGCAAACTTTTTGTGTTTCTGATTGAAGCTTTTCCACTCACTACCATGAGATGGATGGCTCATTACATTCTGATCTCTGTACTCCTAGTTCCTAGAATGCCACAATACATCCTCTCTTGTTTCAGCATCATGAAACAACCTCTGCAATCTTGGTATAATTGGAAAAATGTCTCAAAACATTATGATGAATCCTCTTCACAACATCGCCATCTTTCCATCTTGTTGATTTGCATTTCAGGCATTCACTTAAGTTGGCATAATCCTTCCGGAACAGAACATAATTATTCTTACAAACATGGATCATATCATATCCAATTCCAACTGCATGAAGGAAATTCTTCATTTTACTGTAGGTGTGTGGCAGCTCAGACGCATCTGGGAAAGCTTTGCGGAAAGCAGCCAACATCGCATCGAATGATTTGTTGGTCATCCACTCAGATGTCTTCACCTGAAGAAAGGTGACCATATCTGAGAATACTGACAGCTTATTTCCTGGGGTGACAGCCATGTTGCATTGTTCCAACATGCAGGCCCACCATTTTTCTTCTGCAAGTAAAGTTCACAAATGCACGAGCATTTCGTAGCATTGTTTCAATGTTGGTCAAACTCACTGGCTCCGCCACCACCACCACCTCCTCCTCTTCCACCTGAGCATCAGGCAGATCAAGATGGTGATCTGCTGCTTCCACGTAGTCAATAACATTGACGTTCACAGCTTCACCATGATGAACCCACCTAGTATATGCGACCGACATGCCATACAAGTGTAGATGATTTTGCACACTTGACTGGGGTCTTGTAACTGAATTCATACAACTGCTACATTGGTAGAGCACATCTGATTTCGGACCACCGTACTCAGCTCTGATAAAGTTCATGAAGATTTCAACCCACTTGACATATGCAGCGGAGAATCTTCGAGCAGAAGTTATCCAAGTCCTATCCATCTGTTAGACATACAAATTAGTTCTTCTACTAGATATTATAGGAAAAACATATATGCTTTTTTATGAAGTCCAGAAAAAATACCTAGGTCGATGTCTAAAGCTATGGCAAGATATTTGGACGAGCAGATCTAAGTAACGAAATATATTTAAAGCTAATTCAGCAAACATATTTGAATGCTAAATTATGGCAGGCTGTTTCAACAGTCAATGAGGCCGAGCACACAACCCATCGAACTATCGAAGGCCATCGCAGCAACAAAGATCCGAGTATAAAACGGTGTAGAGCTATTTCACCTAACAGATTGGCTACTAGACCATGGCAATCTACATCACAATAAATATATGGCAGGATATTTTAGCAACTAATCGGCCTTGGCATGCCATCTCAGCTAAGCAGATTGAGTGCAGAACAGGGCAAAGAAGCTTCTTAAGCAGAGCATATTGACTGTAAACTACTTCGGCAAACAGTGAGATTAATAGCGTCTATCAGCTAACATTCATCGCTACACCGACATCCACGGGGCCTCAGTCTAGAATTCGCGTACCGTGGGAGAAGCTCACTGCCGTGCATCTCCACACGAACGTCGCCAGCGGTGGCAGTGCTGACCGCCGTGCGCCTCCACAAGAACGTCGCCAGCGGTGGCGGCGTGGCTAGAGGACAACAGTCTACGAGAGCGTACTGTGGGAGCGAGAGGATCGCCATGCGTCCCCTTGACGAACCGCGGCGCCGACGTGTCGGCGAGGCGGGGAGGGAGGCTTTGGCGGAGCAAATGGAGTGGACGGGGACGGGGGGGGGGGGAAGGGGGTTTGGTGAATATTATTGCCTAGTTGGCCGAAGGGCGGTTGTATTTGGGATTTGGGGCGAATTTTTTTTGGGGGGGGGGAGGATTTTCGCGCGGTGGGCGGGGGGAGTTTGGCACATGGTAGGTTTCTCCAAGTGCAGTCCCACATGTCAGTGAATGGGCAAGCCGAAGCGCGTTCCGTTTGCGTGTGCCGTGTGCAGGACTGAACGTGTGTGGGGTGCAATGCGACCGCGACCGGGTTGCTGTGAGTGTACCGCCTTTTTTCCTTTTAAACTAGGTGCTTCGCCCCCTCAAAAAAAACTTGGTGCTTCGCGCGATCCATTGATACTACTACTAGTAATCCGGTAATCCCAACTAAAACGGCGTGACCGGGTCTTTTCCCGCGCGATATGCTGGGAGGTTTGCTTAGTTGGGTTTTTTAGGACGAGTAATGCTACACCCACGTAATCCCATTTACGTAATTAACGTAATGTGAAACATGTGAACTGTTGATTGTAGATTGGGGGGAGGGAGTGACCCACCACCATGAAAATCAGGGAGGAGAGAGAGAGAGAGGCAATTTACGTTAACCCTTTCGTAGGTTCCTGTAGATGTAGAAAGATGTGAAATGCGTGAATGTGTAGTGGACGTACTATTGGAGTGCCTAAGATAAATTGTGTATGTAGACCCTATGTGTTTATTTACTTCGCATGTTAGCTTTGTCTCGGTTCAATAAAAAGCAGAGTTGGTGATGATGGTGTGCCTGTCATCCTGCAATATAGGCCGTCCGATCTATATCTAACGGATAGGAAGGAAACTATGATAATTTACCCGCACTCCTCTCCACATTTGTAGGTAAGGCCTTCCCTCGTTCATCCTTTTCTCCCACAAGATCTTGATGTTCCGTGCAACGCACGGGCATCTTGCTAGTACTCCTACAATATACTATATTATTGTGAAAGTTCATATACACTGGCCGAGATTAATGCAAACACGACAGATTTTCATTACATTTCAAACTTTTATAGGATAGAAAAATAAAAGAAACCCGACCATAAACCTATTCTACGGCGGCGACCGACGTCCTCCATCTGCGATCTCTATGTACGGGGGCGGGGTTCAAGACCCGTGAAGTGAAGGTGCGGTCTCCGGCGAGTAGAACACGGGATACAGACCAGCCAGTTGGCACACCATGCCCTGCCGCCTCCCATGCCCTACTCATCCTCCGAGGAGTCCTTGACCTCGGCGGTGCTGGATGTTAGATGCTGGCAACTAGGACGCGTGGCTGACGGTGCTCCAGTCATCGGCCGCCAGCATGGCCACCGCTTGTGCGGTCGCATCCGCGTCCGGCTACACCGCTATTGCGTCACGAGCGGCGACTTGAGAGAGGGCGGCGACCTCGAGCTTCATCCCCAAAGACAAGCTCTCCCGCAGAGCGTTCGCGCTCGTGCTCATGGCAGATGTGGTGCCAGGTAGCAGGACGATGCGCTATGGTGTGGAGGTTAGCTGGACGTTGCCGCTTTAAGTAGCGCATTCCGGTGAGGCCAAGCGTCCGGGTGCGTCATTAAGTTGCCGGAGTTGGTTCCTCGGGCACCGAGCCTCTTAACGACGGCATACGGACGGACGACATGAATGCGGGCAGCTGGCACCGACTGGGAATGCACCGCGCGACGGCGCGAGGGACGAGGGTTTTTGGTGTGCCAGGGTAGTCAGCTGCGGTCGTGGCAACGTTGGAGACGCCCTTTGCTCACATGCGATCCCCACATGTCATTGAAAAAGCAAGATGACCCGACATAGTATCCTGGGATGCAGTTGGCCGCACTACACCACTCGGCGGACGCATCGTAGTGTGCGCGCACTTCAGCGCCCCATGCATCCTCGATGAGCCGGGTGTTGATCTGCTGGTCATGCCACAACGCTAACGCCACCCTCGGCACACTGAAACCGACCATGTCCAGCGACGATGAGCGTGTCGCTCACCGTGGTCGCCGTGTCCAGAGGCGGTGCTGGAGCTGCGGCACGTTGCTGGCCCCAACGACCCACATGAGAGCATGGTTAATAATACATCCAACTGCTGGCTATAAGAAGTTGCCATATTATCTATAGCCAACACATATAGTCACTCATACAACAAGGTTAGCTATAAGGCTGGCTATAAGATTAGTACTTTTTCTCATCTTCTCTCTATCCCTTTTCTCACATTTATTGCATCTATCTTGGAGCACGCATATAGCCAGGCTCTTGCATGAGAGCCCACTCCACTTACTTTTTCATGTCTCTCTCCTCCACATAGGCAAAATTGTCACGTAAGAAGGCTATAAGCCCACTATTGTACTTGCTCTGAACGGTTGCCGGTGGCGAGGAGGTCGTGGGCGAGCTCCTCCATTGGACTAGTCTGCGCTATGTCATCTCGATAGGTGTGCCCCACATGTCGGTTTCCCTGTTTCCCGGCCATATTCGAGCGTCAGTGCTCCGCGTTGCGCATTAGGCCTTTCACTATGTAGGCCAAACGAGTCAACTTATTGTTTATTTGAGCCGTTCAAGTATAAACATGCGGCGTTTGCTTATTTCGCATTCCTCTCCAACCCTCTTCTCCATCGATCATGCCGCCCTCCGGTCGAGTCCATCCTCCCACATGCCTCATTTGAACATTCCGCCGAGTATCATTCGCATGTGGGCCTAGACCATGCATGTATTTCCAATGTTGTAATTTGTCCGACATGCATACAAACAAACAGTTCGTTTAAAGTTTCACTTTGCTCCACTACGTGTCGCTTCCCATCTTAGTTTTGACATCCCATTCGGTTCATTCCCCGACACATGTTGACGAGATCGATTGATGTTGAGAGATCAATTGCATGTCTGCTACCTCTTGAGCACTGCGTTGGTTTTCCCTTGAAGAGGAAAGGGTGATGCAGTAAAGCAGCGTAAGTATTTCCCTCAGTTTTTGAGAACCAAGGTATCAATCCAGTAGGAGGCCACACACGAGTCCCTCGCACCTACACAAACAAATAGATCCTCGCAACCAACGCGATAAGGGGTTGTCAATCCCTACAAGGTCACTTACGAGAGTGAGATCTGATAGATATGATAAGATAATATTTTTGGTATTTTCATGATAAAGATGCAAAGTAAAGTAAACAAAGTAAAAACGGCACTAGAAATAGCTTGTTCTTGGGAGATTAAATATGATGGAAAATAGACCCGGGGGCCATAGGTTTCACTAGTGGCTTCTCTCAAGAGCATAAGTATTACGGTGGGTGAACAAATTACTGTTGAGCAATTGACAGAATTGAGCATAGTTATGAGAATATCTAGGTATGATCATGTATATAGGCATCACGTCCGCGACAAGTAGACCGACTCCTGCTTGCATCTACTACTATTACTCCACACATCGACCGCTATCCAGCATACATCTAGAGTATTAAGTTCATAAGAGCAGAGTAACGCTTTAAGCAAGATGACATGATGTAGAGGGATAAACTCATGCAATATGATATAAACCCCATCTTGTTATCCTCGATGGCAACAATACAATACGTGCCTTGCTGCCCCTCATCACATGGGAAAGGACACCGCAAGATTGAACCCAAAGCTAAGCACTTCTCCCATTGCAAGAAAGATCAATCTAGTAGGCCAAACCAAACTGATAATTCGAAGAGACTTGCAAAGATAACCAATCATACATAAAAGAATTTAGAGAAGATTCAAATATTGTTCATAGATAAACTTGATCATAAACCCACAATTCATCGGTCTCAACAAACACACCGCAAAAGAAGATTACATCGAATAGATCTCCACGAGAGAGGGGGAGAACATTGTATTGAGATCCAAAAAGAGAGAAGAAGCCATCTAGCTAATAACTATGGACCCGAAGGTCTGAAGTAAACTACTCACATTTCATCGGAGAGGCTATGGTGTTGATGTAGAAGCCCTCCATGATCGATGCCCCCTTCGGCGGAGCTCCGGAACAGGCCCCAAGATGGGATCTCACGGGTACAGAAGGTTGCTGCAGTGGAATTAGGTTTTTGGCTCCGTATCTGGTAGATTGGGGGTACGTAGGTATAAATAGGAGGAAGAAGTACGTCGGTGGAGCAACGTGGGGCCCATGAGGGTGGAGGGCGCGCCCAGGAGGCGTAGGCGCGCCTTCCTACCTCGTGCCCTCACAGATGTCGCCTTTGCTATCGCTATGCGTGTCTTCTTTGCTTCCTGCCGTTGCCGTGCTGCTTGTGATTCCTCCTTCCCGCTGCTCCCGTGCGCTCTGCCGCTTCGCTGCGCATGCTGCTGCTTCTGCTTGCCTCGCCGGTGTTGCTGCCTTGTTGCAACTCCTTCTAGGTGCCGCCTCTGCTGCGATGCATACGGCCGCTAGTATCGTTGCTTCATCGCTGTTGTAGCTGCCGGTCAGGGTGCCCAAATGGCGGCTTGGCCAAGCACACCGTGCGTGCATGCCCAAGCACACTAGTGGCCGGCTTGGGCCATGGCCAATGGGGATAGCCCCTGTTTAGATAGACCAGTAGATGATAATTAGTGGTTACATTAGCCTCTATTTAGCACTTTAGTTAAAACAGCAGTCAATGACAAGTAGGCCCCCTGGCCACTATTCACACTTTGACCAGGTCAAACATTGACTGTTGACTTGCTGACCATGTATGCTTACTTAGCCCATGGACCCACCTTTCATTCTAATAGGCTAGCTGCCTGGGTGTATAAAAACTAATACACTGTTTAAATTTGAATTTAGGTATATCCCAGAATTCCAGAAATTGTTTAAATCTTTAAAAGTTAATATCAAATAATCCGTAACTCGGATGGAAAAACTTTGTACATGAAAGTTGCTCAGAACGATGAGATGAATCCAAACACGCGGTCCATTTACCTGTCAGATGCCTCTAACTATCTGAACATGGAACTTTCCCCCTCCGGTCATGTGTCTGACACAGGTCCGGAACCGGGAAAACATTCCCGGTTGACTTCCCCCTTTGCTGATATCGTGTAGCACCGCGTTAGAACACGTCTAGCTCTGCCTGTTGTCCTTTTATGCACTTGCTTGCTATGTATTTACTGTTTCTCCCCTCTCTTCTCTTCAATAGACCCCGTGACGATGCTGATGCCCCTGTGATCGACTACGTCACCGACGACCCCTTCTTCTCGCCTGAGCAACCAGGCAAGCCCCACCTTTTGATCATCCCGATATCGCACATTCCATTCTCTCATGCTTGCATTAGATTTTGCTACTGTTATTGTTTGCACCTATTCTGATGCATAGCCTGTTTTGTATCTGCTGTTGTACCTTACCTGCTTATCCTAAACTGCTTAGTATAGGTTGGTTAGAGATCCATCAGTGACCCCCACCTTGTCCTTGTTGCCCCTGCTTCATCATCGAAGGCCCGTTCAACGGGATCGAAGACCAGGCCCCGACACCGCACATCACTTCCCCTTAGTTGCTCGACACTACTGGGTTACTATCGAGTACCGAGGGTGAGACCTCATCAGCACTTCTGATGTTAACCTTGTAGTGTAGCTATTCGGTCGTGGTCATCGAGGGTGATTTCCTCTTTAACCACTTCCGATACGACTCTGTCGTGCAACCCCTCAAGTCTGGAACTCGAGGGTGAATCCTCTTGCGTTCACCTTGATGATTACATCGAGTGGAATTCATCGGGGGTGATTCCTCGGGCTTTCCCCTTGATGTTTAGACACATAGTTACTATGATTACTATGACTTTACACTGAGCCATGTTACTACAGACGGGTCGACCCTGAGGGTGCCCGCGCGAGCTTAATTGCGAGTGATGTGGAGTCGGGTTGACCTGGAGGGTGCCCGCGAGATAATTACGAGGCGTGGCCGGGCATTCCTAGCCCTTGCCGCAAGTCCTCGAGACGGGGCAACAGGGTCACATCTTTCGCTAGTCTCTGCTTGTTACCGCGCGATCCTAATCCACTACGATTTGGATATTTGATCCAAGGGGCCTCTGGCCTGATAGCACTAACCATCACGCGGGCATAGTATGGGCGTTCTACGTCGTATACATCAGCCGAAGCTTAATAGACGTCAGCGACTGAGCGGCACACGCCGGGTTGGACTGGTAAGCTCCTGCTTATTTAGGAAGGTAGCTAGGTCTGCTCACCGGCCGCCCACGCAACGTGCAGGAGTTTCCGGGGAGATGGCCCATGACCCCTGGGGGCATAGGTTTAGTCCGGCATGCTGACCTCTCTGTTAAGTCTAGGTCGGGTTGCAGCGTATTGTTTGGCCGAGGCCGGGCATGACCCAGGAAAGTGTGTCCGGCCGGTTAATCAAGCGTGGTGGGTAAGTTGGTGCACCCCTGCAGGGAAGAAAACATCTATCGATAGCCTGTCCTACGGTAACAGACACTTGGAGTTGTATCCCGATCGATACAACTAGAACTGGATACTTGTGATGAGAATTGGATGGTGATGAGAAATGGATTGTGATGATAACTGGATAGTATGGCTCTGGGATTTCTTTCTCGCAGGGAGTCGAGAAAGGATCTCTGGCCGAGGTTGATAACACTACTACTACTTTACTTTATGCTACTCTACTCCCTCCTGCAGCTGCAAGATGTTGGTGTCCAGAAGATGCTAGTCTTTGATAGGAGTAGGCCTTCTCTCTATTCTGGCATTTCTATAGCCCAGTCCACATAAACATCCTTCCTTTGATAATGTTGCATATGTAGTGTAGATCCTTGCTTGCGAGTACTTTGGATGAGTACTCATGGTTGCTTTGCTCCCCCTTTTCCCCTTTCTTCTTCTTTCCGGTTGATGCAACGAGATGTCGGAGTCCAGGAGCCAGATGACACCGCCGGTGCCTACTACTACGTGGAGACCGTCGATGACCAGGAGTAGTTAGGAGGCTCCCAGGCAGGAGGCCTTGCCTTTTCGATCGATGTTGCTTCTGTGCTAGCCTTCTTAAGGCAAACTTGTCTAACTTATGTCTGTACTCAGATATTGTTGCTTCCGCTGACTTTTGTGTATTCGAGCTTATGTATTCAAGCCCTCGAGGCCCCTGGCTTGTAATATAAAGCTTGTATTATTTTAATTTGTGTCTAGAGTTGTGTTGTGATATCTTCCCGTGAGTCCTTGATCTTGATCGTACACATTTGCGTGCATGATTAGTGTACGATTGAATCGAGGGCGTCACATTTTTCAAATTCACAACTACTCAACTAGCACAACTTTAATATTACTACCTCCATATCCCAAAACAATCATCAAGCATCAAACTTCTCTTAGTATTCAACACACTCATAAGAAAGTCTTTACTAATCTTGAATACCTAGCATATAGGATTATTTAAGCAAATTACCATGCTATTTAAGACTCTCAAAATAATATAAGTGAAGTATGAGAGAATAATAGTTTCTATAAAACAAAACCACCACCGTGCTCTAAAAGATATAAGTGAAGCACTAGAGCAAAAACTATATAACTCAAAAGATATAAGTGAAGCATATAGAGTATTATAATAATTTCTGAATCATGTGTGTCTCCCTCATCAAAAGGTGTGTACAGCAAAGATGATTGTGGTAAACTAAAAAGCAAAGACTCAAATCATACTAGATGCTCCAAGCAAAACACATATCATGTGGTGAATAAAAATATAGCTCCAAGTAAAGTTACCGATGGAAGTAGACGAAAGAGGGGATGCCTTTCGGGGCATCACCAAGCTTTGGCTTTTTGGTGTCCTTAGATCATCTTGGGGTGCCATGGGCATCCCCAAGCTTAGGCTCTTGCCACTCCTTGTTCCATAATCCATCAAATCTTTCACCCAAAACTTGAAAACTTCACAACACAAAACTTAACAGAAAATCTCGTGAGCTCCGTTAGCGAAAGAAAACGAAACACCACTTCAAGGTACTGTAATGAACTCATTATTTGTTTATATTGATGTTAAACCTACTTTATTCCAACTTCTCTATGGTTTATAAACTATTTTACTAGCCATAGATCCATCAAAATAAGCAAACAACGCACGAAAAACAGAATTTGTCAAAAACAGATCTTTCACAAAACAATCTTTCTTAGCACGCATCCTAGCGGTTCTTTCTTTGCACTCATCAATGAAAATTCTCATGGCTTTGAGAGACTCATTGATATCATGCTTAGGTGGAATAGATCTACGTTTTAAAGAATCAACATCAAGCGAAATTCTATCAATGTTCCTAGCCAATTCATCAATCTTAGGCAACTTTTCTTCAAGCAAAGCATTGAAATTCTTTTGCGAATTTATAAATTCTTTAACACTAGTCTCAAATTCAGAGGGCATCTTATTAAAATTTCCATAAGAATTGTTGTAGGAACTACCATAATTATTAGAGGAATTACTAGGATACGGCCTAGGATTAAAGTTCCTCTATACGCATTGTTACCAAAATTGTTCCTACCAACAAAATTCACATCCATAGATTCATTATTATTCTCAATCAAAGTAGACAAGGCATATCATTATGATCAGAAGAAACACTCTTAGTAATAAATAATTTCATAAGTTCATCCATCTTTCCACTCAAAACATTAATTTCTTCTATCGCATGCACTTTTTTATTAGTAGATCTTTCAGTGTGCCATTGAGAATAATTAACCATAATATTATCTAGGAGTTTAGTAGCTTCTCCTAAAGTGATTTCCATAAAAGTGCCTCCCGCGGCCGAGTCTAAAAGATTTCTAGAAGCAAAATTCAGTCCGGCATAATTTTTTTTGTATAATCATCCATAAATTCAAACCATGTGTAGGGCAATTCCGTATCATTAATTTCACCCTCTCCCAAGCTTGTGCAACATGTTCATGATCAAGTTGCTTAAAATTCATAATATCGTTTCTAAGAGAGATGATCTTAGCGGGAGGAAAATATTTAGAGATAAAAGCATCTTTGCATTTATTCCAAAAATCAATACTATTTTTAGGCAAAGACGAAAACCAAGCTTTAATACGATCTCTAAGCGAAAAAGGAAATAGCTTCAATTTAACGATATCATTATCCACATCTTTCTTCTTTTGCATATCACACAAATCAACGAAGCTATTTAGATGTGTAGCGGCATCTTCACTAGGAAGGCCGGCAAATTAATCTTTCATGACAAGATTCAACAAAGCAGCATTGATTTCACAAGGTTCAGTATCGGTAAGAGGGGCAATCGGAGTGCTAAGGAAATCATTGTTGTTGGTATTGGTACGTAAAGTCACACAACTTAGTATTATCTTGAGCCATCGTGACAAGCAAGCAATCCAACACACGAGCAAACAAGATGCAAGCGAAAAAGAGGCGAACTGAAAAGAGAGGGCGAATAAAACGGCAAGGGTGAAGTGGGGGATAGGAAAACGAGAGGCAAATGGCAAATAATGTAATGCGGGAGATAAGGGTTTGTGATGGGTATTTGGTATGTTGACTTTTGCATAGACTCCCAGGCAAAGGCGCCAGAAATCCTTCTTGCTACCTCTTGAGCACTGCGTTGGTTTTACCTTGAAGAGGAAAGGGTGATGCAGTAAAGCAGCATAAGTATTTCCCTTAGTTTTTGAGAACCAAGGTATCAATCCAGTAGGAGGCCACGCATGAGTCCCTCGCACCTACACAAACAAATAAATCCTCACAACCAACACGATAAGGGGTTGTCAATCCCTACACGGTCACTTACGAGAGTGAGATCTGATAGATATGATAAGATAATATTTTTGGTATTTTTATGATAAAGATGCAAAGTAAAGTAAACAAAGTAAAAACGGCACTAGAAATAGCTTGTTGTCGGGAGATTAAATATGATGGAAAATAGACCCGGGGGCCACAGCTCTCAAGAGCATAAGTATTACGGTGGGTGAACAAATTACTGTTGAGCAATTGACAGAATTGAGCATAGTTATGAGAATATCTAGGTATGATCATGTATATAGGAATCACGTCCGCGACAAGTAGACCGACTCCTGCCTGCATCTACTACTATTACTCCACACATCGACCGCTATCCAGCATGCATCTAGAGTATTAAGTTCATAAGAACAGAGTAACGCTTTAAGCAATATGACATGATGTAGAGGGACAAACTCATGCAATATGATATAAACCCCATCTTGTTATCCTCGATGGCAACAATACAATATGTGCCTTGCTGCCCCTACTGTCACTGGGAAAGGACACTGCAAGATTGAACCCAAAGCTAAGCACTTCTCCCATTGCAAGAAAGATCAATCTAGTAGGCCAAACCAAACTGATAATTCGAAGAGATTTGCGAAGATAACCAATCATACATAAAAGAATTCAGAGAAGATTCATATATTGTTCATAGATAAACTTGATCATAAACCCACAATCATCGGTCTCAACAAACACACCGCAAAAGAAGATTACATCGAATAGATCTCCACAAGAGAGGGGGAGAACATTGTATTGAGATCCAAAAAGAGAGAAGAAGCCATCTAGCTAATAACTATGGACCCGAAGGTCTGAGGTAAACTACTCACACTTCATCGGAGAGGCTATGGTGTTGATGTAGAAGCCCTCCGTGATTGATGCCCCCTCCGGCGGAGCTCCGGAACAGACCCCAAGATGGGGTCTCACGGGTACAGAAGGTTGCGGCGGTGGAATTAGGTTTTTGGCTCCGTATCTGATAGTTTGGGGGTATGTAGGTATATATAGGAGGAAGAAGTACGTTGGTGGAGCAACATGGGGCCCATGAGGGTGGAGGGCGCGCCCCCCTACCTCGTGCCCTCCTGGTTGATGTCTTGACGTAGGGTCCAAGTCCTCTGGATCACGTTCGTTCCGAAAATCACGTTCCCGAAGGTTTCATTCCGTTTGGACTCAATTTAATATTCTTTTTCTGCGAAACTCTGAAATAGGTAAAAAACAGCAATCCTGGGCTGGGCCTCCGGTCAATAGGTTAGTCCCAAAAATAATATAAAAGTGTATAATAAAACCCAATAATGTCCAAGGAGATCCCCACAGAATATAATATAGCATGGAACAATAAAAAATTATAGATATGTTGGAGATGTATTAGTGTCGTGCAAGGAGATAAAGGTTTGGTCTGTTTGTATGATAGAAATAACCCGCAAGGGGGGGGGGTCTGTGGGGATCATAGGGAGTATATTGCATGTTCATTAGCGAAACCAACGTATTGTACCCACCCTAGTCCTCTTTCAATCGATCTCCGGACCCCGAGATGAAATCGAGAGAGAACGAGTGGGTGCATGTGTGATACCTAAGGCGGATTGAAAATTTTGAACCGGAGATCATAGCATTTGCAAATCATATATAAAGGGTATTCAATGTTCATTTCGCTTTTGAACGTACAATATACTCCCTCCGATCCTTTCTAGTTAACATATAAGTTCTATGTGTAGTCAAAGTATCTCTACTTTGATCAAACTTACAGAAAAAAGTATCAACATTCAACAACGCCCAATCAATATTGTTAGATTCGTACGTACTCCTAGATTTGTATTCAAACAGAGATGGTTTCCAATTTGTTTTCAACCACGTGAATGTGCTTGTTCTCGCGCATGCTCTTCCTACTAGGATTTCGCCATGTATAGCCAGTCCAATAGTAACTTTTTTTAGAGCTCCCTGTCCAATAGTACTAGTGGAGTACTGACAACATCTGTAGGAGAGTATGCAGTGCTCATAGTACTCCCTCCTTCCATTTATATAGAGCCTATGTGGAGGAGAGAGATGTGAAAAAGTAAGGGGAGTGAGCTCTCATGCAAGAGCCTAGCTATATACGCATTCCTAGTCAAATACAATAATATGAAGAAAGAGATAGAGAGGAGATGGAAAAAAGTACTAATACAATAGCCAAACCCCGTTAGTAGCGGCGAGCGAGAGCGGAACAAGGGTTTTCATCAAAAGAAATCTGAAGTGGTTTCACCTTATTTTTTTGCGGGAAATAGCCAACCTTATAGCCCACAATACTGTATGAGTGCATATAGATGATGGCTATAGATGACATGGCAGTTCCTTATAGCCATCGGCTGGCTATATTATTAACCATGCTCTAATGCATTTTTCAAAACCGCCTTTGACTATTGACAAGATTAATATTACATGAGATGTATAATGTGAAAATTATATCATTGGAAGCTCCTTTCACATACGAATTTAACCGTATGCTTTGTGTAAGTTGCATGTCATATATTATTACTCTAACATGTGGTCAAAGTTAGCCTCGAAAAATGCATTAGGCCCTGTAGTAGATGGAAGGAGGGAGTAGTAGTGGAAGTGGATCCTCTGACGTAGGTATCCCTGCCTTACCCTCCCTTTCGGTCACTTACTGGCGGACCCCATGCTTGCTAGGCCCCGCATGTCAGTTACTCAATGGGTTCGGCCACGTCAGGGTATCCTCATCCATAGTATACTCCCTCTGTTTTTATTTACTCTGCATAAAATGGAGGGAGTGGTAGTATAAATGACACGGGCAGGGATGGGGGAGGGACGTCGGTTTGCTCTCAACTGTGGTCCCGCAAGCGAGCGAAAATGCAAGACGAAGCGCGTTCCATTCGGTGAGCGACGTGGAGGGTCCAGCGTGCCGGGGTGCAACGCGAACGCGACAAGAGCGATCTACAGTCAAAACCGATTGACCGGTCGTCACCGGAACCACTATTCACACCAGAACCTTCGCTTCTCAGCCTACGCCAACAACTGCCCCGAAACTACACCTCCTCTCCAGCCCATTCCCCCACCTTTCGATCCCCTAGCCCGCATCAAGCGTCCCCTAGTTGACCGGAAAGCCATGGTGCGCCGCAAGATCACGTACTACAAGATGCTGACGCCAGAGCGCCGCGCAAAAATCGCGGCCGCGGTCGGCGCCACAGACCTCCATTCCCAAGCTCTCTTTGCGACAGGCCAATCCTCGAGTTCTCTGGAGCCAAGCTACGAGGAGGAGGAAGCCAATCCAATGTTCATTGCGGAGGTCGCAGCGCAGAAGGCCCCCGATGGGTATGAGGCGATGGACATCGACTTCGTGTCGGCGTCCGGGTCCCTCATGGTGCAGGCGTACCAGCGGTTCAACTTGGCGATACTAAAGGAGGACCGGGAGGTAGAGGCTCAACCTGACGTGGAGCGCACGCATGCCACTGCCATCAAGGCTCTCCTGTAGGTGGAACCGGATGTCGTGGATGTGAATCGGGCGGCGGAGGCTCAACTTGAGGCGGAGCGCGAGGATGCCGCTGCCATCGAGGCCCTCCTGCAGGCGGAACCGAACGTCCTGGACTTGAACCGGGCGGCAGAGGCTCAACTCGACACGGAGCGCACGGATGCCGCTGCCATCGAGGCCCTCCTGCAGGCGGAACCGGACGTCCTGGACTTGAATCGGGCGGTGGAGTCTCAACTCGACACGAAGCGCGCTGATGCCGATGCCATCAAGGCCCTCCTGCAGGCGGGACTGGATGTCCTCGACTTGAACCGGGCGGTGCTCTCGTCCGTGCAGAGCGCCCGCACGCTCCGCGTGAACGAGTAGCTGGAGGCCGAGGACAACCACGGTGCGGAGACACACATCAGCAGCTATGGCTAGTTCGCACTTGTAGCCAAAGATGACGAGGCCGTCTCATTCCGCGAGCAGTGATAGTTTTTCTTTATGTTGTTGTTTTTAGGGATCTTTTGCTGTGTAAAAACATATATTGTTATGCAAGTCGCCTGACTTTCATCATTTGGGTCAGTCTACCATTTCAGGCGGTTGGATGAATATCCCACATCTCCTAACCCTTCTTCCTCACCTCTTCTTCTTCCCAACCGACCACCGCACGGGCCGTACGGTTCCTCCCCAACATGCGGTTGGATAAACATACTGTATGAACGAAAGTTATGTGTCAGTGGTAGGATGGCTGAGTTTGGTTTGTTCACATGCGGTAGCACGTGTCAGTGAGGGTGCATTCCCTTGTTTGGGTTTGCAGCGTGTAGGAGCGACTGTTTGATGGTGCAGTGCGACCGCGGCATGCAGGAGTGACCGTGTGAGGGTGCGGTGCGACCGAGACAGCCATGCGCAAGTGTACCTCCTTTTCATTTTGAAAACTTTAGGCAAGCTTGGCAAAAATGTGTGGCGAAGTATGGCAATGCAAGGCCTAGACCCAAACAGGATAAGTACGTACGTACTAGGAGTACTAGTGTTAAAAAAGAAAGGCGGGGTTTTCCTTCGCAGGATTAATCGATACAAATCCTCGTTTGACATGTCAATTAATGCGTATTTTTTCTCCAAAGCCCAAAGAGCTAACCATCTCACTCCTCATTGCTTGATTAATGCAGCGCCATGCAGACCAACCTTCTCACTTCCGCATGCATGCAAGGGTATATTAATGTCCTTGGTTGCTAGTACGAGGCAAACCCCATCAATTTTGCCTCGATTAGTGTTAGTGGCCTTTTGCAAATTGTAATTTTGATATACTGGCCTCGTGTACAAAAAAATGGAGGTAGTAACTATTTGACTTCCTTCCCCATTGAGGTGACGTCGATGATATCTCGAACGTTGTTGTTTGGCGAAGTGCGTTCGATGGAGAACGCCATTGAGGCAGACCACGGTAAGTCGTTCGCAAGTGCCGCCTGCAAGCCGAGACAACCGCCTTATTTGCATCTAGGAAGTCCGTTGAACCAAAGGACATGTAAATGCACTAATACTACTAGTACACAATAGCGTAGTCCATCCAGCTTAGTGCGGTGAGGTGGTTTCTCGAAGAAGACGATGGAGAAGCGGAGTCAGCGAAGAGTGAAATGATGGTTGCTTCGTCCGTGCTTTGTGATTTGATGCCTCACTGATTTCTGATTTGTGATAGAAGGGACAGGGGAGTAGACTCTGTGCTCTATACTATACATGCGTCCAAGCACGGGAGAAAGAGGAGAGATGTTGCATTTTTCTATTCCTTCAATCAATCAATCAAGGAGCTTCGGTTCCATCTTTTTGGCTTTGGCAACACCGTCCACAATGGTTCACATCGATGCCAAAAGCTATTTTCACATTTGGCTACACACTATGGATGCCCTTAACCGTACCACTTGGTTTTACTCCTGTGTGCTATCTATAAAAATCTCAATTATATTGATCTAAAAAATTATAGAATTAAGATTAGTAAAAAGGAGGTGATTTTGCCATGCGGATGGCGGGGGAGGTTTCTTATTTTTAGAGGATGTTGGCCTGGCGGTTTGCTAACATGCGGTCCCACGTGTCAGTGCTTTACCAAGCCGATCGGCATCCCACATGAGGCAGAAGAACGGCAGAATCAACACGTGGTTAACTTGAAGAAGATGAGGGAGAAGCGAATTTAGCAACGAGTGAAATGATGGTTGCTTCGTCCCTCCAACTTCGTTTTTAGCATTATTACTTCGTCCCTCCAACTTAACTGCAGGAAAGGTGCAACTTTGTGATTTCACGCCTCATTGCTCATTACTACACCGGCGCCATGACTGTGGTGCTTCACCCCTGATGCTCTGCACTGTATTTCAGTATGGCACGTGGACCCGGTAGCTTGATGTCCCACATGTCGCCGAAAGGGACTAGAACATTTATGAAAGCGAGCGGTCCACTCTTACGATGAAGGAGTACACGACACGGCGGCCCAGTGAACTGTCACTTGTACTATATATAGTACTATAGTTTTGCTTATTCGCACGGTCCATCGATACAAACCCGATTAAACAGGAAAGGGCGGGATTTTTCCCGCGCGGTAGATGATACTAGCCATACATCTAACAACAATGCAATACAACACTACTACTACATCTCTAAACTATGGAGTGTAGTAGTAGTGATGTATTGCAGAGTTGTTAGATGTAACATGCGAGAACGTGTAGAGATGTAGTTTTGGAGGGCCTACAGAGGGAAAAGCATAATACAGTCACCGAACTTCACAATATGCTGATTACGGTCACTATATATGTTTTGCGGTGATTATACGGTCAATTGCTCACCGTTCAGCATCGGGCACTCTGTTGACCGGCCAAATAGTCTGCGTGGCACCATGTTGACTAGTTAAATTGACCACGTTCCTTGTGGGTCCCACCTATCAGTTCGCATAGAAAAAAGGTCAGATAAACACAAATTTACACAAGCGCGACAAGACTCCAACCCGTGCGCGGGAAACACCTGGTTGTGTATGTGTCTGTCAGGTCCTGATGTGTGCACATGCACGTGTAGGTTGAGCACTTGAGCGCGAGAGTGTGTGTAGGTCGTGTGGTGTGTGCATGCGTGCGTGCGTGTGCGTGTGTGTGTTGCCTGTGTGCGTGGCTGCGTGTGTACGTGTGAGTGTTGCGTGCATGCGTGGCTGCATGTGTTTGTGTGAGTGTTGCCTGCATGCGTGGCTGCATGCGTGCGTGCGTGTATAATCACCACACCAGCTCCTATGTGTTAAAACACACGGCTCAGCATACCAATACAAGGCCACCTTGTCCGCTGTGCCCGCGGTCATGACTTCGAACCACCGTCCAATATTTTTTTGTCGTTTGTTTTCATTCTTACTAGCAAGATGCCCGTGCATTGCACGTAACATCAAGATGCATTTGTATGACTAGTTTATCTTCTGAGAGAAAAGGATGAACAAGAGAAGGCCTTATTTGCAAATGTGGAGAGGTGTGTGGGTACCTTTTTGCAAAATTTTCATAGTTTCCTTCCTATCTATCAGATATAAATCGGACGACCGATATTGCAGGATGGCAGGCACACCATCATCACCAACTCTGTTTTTATAAGAGTGTAGAGTAGATACAAGCTGACAGGTGGGCCGAATGGTAGTGAGATAATGTGATGCAATACTAGAGGTGCCACGTGGAGCGTTCAACTGGCCTACTAGTCGTGTCTTGAGCAAATACAGAGCTGTACGGTGAGCCCGTGACTGTATAATAACCACAAAACGTAAATGGTGACCGTAATGAATGGATTCTGAAGTCCAATGTACGTATCATGCTTTCGCTTCAAATACAAAGATCGTCACTGTATATATCGCGAGAGAAAGATGAAACATGCGTGAATGTGCTGGGGGCTTACTTTTAGAGGACCTGGAGATAGTTTGTGCGCGTACGTGAAAGGGGCGTAGAGGGGATGTATGCAATGGAGAGAGATGTTCTTTGTTTCTCTTTATTATGTCTAACTTTATATATAGTATAAAAATATACAAATTCACAGTGCGGAATAAATATCATTGTGGGGACCATGCAATGCAAATTAACGTTCATACTCCTCCATATAACTTTTTAATGTTGTATATATGTAGAAATTCTAAAATAATTTTTTGGCCACATTTTATTCAAAAGGAATGTTGTATGCGAAATAAACGTGAAGAGAGGGCTTTTTAGGTCAATGGGGTACGTGATGTAACATGTGTGAATGTGTAGTTGATGTATTTGGCAGGGCCTAGAGAGGTATGTGTGTGTATTACGTATTCGAGAGAGGCATGGATAGAGGGGCCGGCAGGGGGAGGGGGGCGTGGGAGAGATGGCACGAGAAATGAGAGTGGTCTAAAGAGAGAGATGAATATGATTTCACAGCTAGTGATTCCCTTGAGTGTGTATATGCAAGGGGGGAGGGGATTGACGGTGTCCTGCACTAGGGGGTACTCACCACGTAGTCTTCTGACCAGGTGGATCGGGCCGAGGACCCCCGTGGCGGTTCTATCATGGGCCACTTCGGACAGCCCATGCCGCATACAAGGAGTATTCCACAAGACTTTGTGATCAAGACAAGGACTCCTCTCCACCAACGTATTCGGCTAGGACTCTTGTTATCCTAGGCCTCTGTTGCATTATATAAGCCAAGGCCAGGCTAGTCGATAGATTATGACATTATTCATCATACCCTCAGGTTTTAGACCACAACATATGATCTCGTGGTAGATCAACTCTTGTAATACTCATATTCCTCAAGATCAATCAAGCAGGAAGTAGGGTATTACCTCCATCGAGAGGGCCCGAGCCTGGGTAAACATCGTGTCCCCTGTCTCCTGTTACCATCGACCTTAGATGCACAGTTCGGGACCCCCTACCTGAGATCTGCCAGTTTTGACACCGACAATGGTGCTTTCATTGAGAGTTCCGCTGTGTGATCGGCAAAGGATCAATGGCTCATTTGCAGATCGATTGCGACGTCGTCATCTTCATCGCCGGCTCGACTGGTCACCTTGGATTGATCGAGGACTATGCCCTGCCTCCGATCATCATATTCGGACGCGGGCCTCCATCAACATCAACTCCGATCCCTATCATGATCATGGAGAAATCATCCTTGGAGCTCGGGGGCTCAACATCAACATTGCCCTCGGGCGACCGCGCTGTTTTTCCGAACAACGAACTTGTATCCGCTGCGACCACCTCCTCGAGCATCGTTTTGACGACTCCTTTGGTGGAATTGTGCGGAATTAAGTCTACAACAACCATGCAAAATTTCATCAAGTTCCGATGGAGGAATCTCCGGCAATCTACGATATACCGGAGCCCTGTCAAATCTGGACGAGAATCTAGACGAGTTTAGGGTGTGGTCTCCAGCACCTAGCTTGGACGTCCTTTGGAAGATCCAACCATCGATCGGCTGCGGAATTCCTATATCTACCACCCCTCAAAATTTCAGCTCGATCCAACCGTCCAAACTCCGGGAACGATTAGTGCATCCCTTTTCGGATCTGTTTTTTGCGCGAATACGGATCTAGCCAGAATTCATGTTTCTTTATGAACGTGATATTGGATGACCTTCTTAAAGGAATTTTCTTCTATGGTATTGTGCGTTGTTCTTAACACGTGCCCATAAATTTTTAAGTCTTCTATGAGGCACTCTTCACCGTCGCGCCGGTGTCAAACCAGTCCGGTAACATCGCTCCACGTCTGCCGACCTGAGCTAGATAGATCGTCGCTTCATCGAGCCGAGCCTAACCTCATTGGATCATCAGCTCGGCAAGCCGAACAAGAGTTTGACATCGCTAAGGATAAATCATCACCAACACCATCGCCCCACGGATTGCACGGGTCAGGCGCGCTGACATAACCGCTCGGTCACTTCATCAATCCGGCATTGACCGCGTCACAAGTTATGACCAGCGTCGGCATGGCCACACCGTTGCTTCTTCAAGCCGATGTCCATCACGCCGAACTGCTTCAACACCTCGGCTGACATGGCAGCTGCAATGTCTCCTTACCGACCCGCTCCGTCATCTCGGCTAGACCGGGGACTTTGCTATTTCTTCATCAACCTACTCCGGTGACTTTGGCATCACCAGCTGACCTGCTTCGACTCATCGGCTGACATGGAGGCTTCGACACCTCGGCTAGGCCGGGGACTTTGCTATTTCTTCATCAACATACTTTGGTGACTTCGGTGTCACCAGCCGACTAGCTTCATCACGTTAGCTGGACCGGGGGCTTTGCCTCGGCGAGCCCACCTTTGCCAGCATCGCCATGCCATCGCGTTATCGCCCATCAGGCAATGGGTGTGCGGATCGAGTCCCAATTTTGGGAGTAACCTTTCTTCAGATTGCTAAAACAGATAAACTAGGTGCTATTAATCCTAGTATTTTTTCTTGCTTGGGTTTATTTTTTCCGAGGAATTATTACTCTGGTTTGTTTCATCATCTGTACACAGGTCTATCAAATGGTGGCCATATTAACGACGGTCGCGTGGTGGTTCGATCAGTTTTCGTATACAGTTCGGCGAATGCCGCACCCGAAACTCGGACCGGCCTGTGAATTCAAGCTTTGCCACACCTTCACCGCATCACGCCGACGCCCTGCATCGCCATTGACTTCGGCGCCAGGCCACTTCTCTTTAAATAAATTATTTTTGCAAAAAGCAAGTATCCTTTTTGGACCGCACTATTTTATGTGTGTAGGTGTTCGACTTTGACTGCGTCACGCTGTCACTTCGGCAAGCCGATGTCGTTGACCGAATCGGCATAAATCGGCTCGCATGACCACCTTGTTGGTCGAATCGCCATACCGACATGTTCGGTTGCCTCGGGGA
This sequence comes from Aegilops speltoides, assembly GCA_021437245.1. NCBI lineage: Eukaryota > Viridiplantae > Streptophyta > Magnoliopsida > Poales > Poaceae > Aegilops > Aegilops speltoides. The sequence goes on along the minus strand of CM038141.1, from coordinate 53,817,472 downwards.
CTTCGGCATCGCTGAGAGAACTCTACCTCATAGAGTGTTCGGCACACGGACCATATTTCTTCTATTACTCACTTTGCATAAATTATTAATTATGCAAGAATTTTTTTTAATTTATTATTATTCCTATTATCTCCGGCTTGCACTATTTTGTGTGCACAGGTAAAGGATCCGGGTCGGGCAGCGCTGTCACCTCGGTGTACCGACGTACCACGTCACCTTGGCTGGACAGAGGGCTTCGTCATCACTTCATTAACCCACGCCGGGGACTTCGGCGTCACACTGCCGGCCCGTATTGGCCGTGCTATGTCGCCACTTCGGAGTGCCGAGCTCTTCGCTCCGCTACCTTGGGACCGGCTTGGGGGCTGGGACCTTGTCCCGTCGTAAGCTCGGGCCGTGCATGGACACCGAGCACATTAACCAGCTAAGTCGCTTTTATGTTTAGAATTTTCAATTTTCAATTTTGTTCGGTTAGACCAAAGCATTATACTTTTCTGGCAAAAAGTTGTATGTGAAAAATTTCCTTGTCAAAACTTTGTTTGTGACACACAAATTCAAATACCCCATTTACTTGGGGGCTTTCTTTATGAAGCCTTTCCTCTTGCATATGATTATACTTGTACAACTTCGTTCCCTGTTCGTGTATTATGCCACAATATGCATCATGTTGACTTAAGTGTTTCGTGATACGTCTCCAACGTATCTATATTTTTTGATTGTTCCATGCTATATTATATTATGTTTTGGATGATTAATGGTCTTTATTATACACTTTTATATTATTTTGGGACTAACCTATTAACCGGAGGCCCAGCCCAAATTGCTGTTTTTTTGCCTATTTCAGTGTTTCACAAAAAAAGAATATCAAACGGAGTCCAAACGGAATGAAACCTTCGGGAACGTGATTTTCGAAACAAACGTGATCCAGAGGACTTGGAGTGGACGTCAAGCAACAGACGAGGAAGCCACGAGGAGTAGGGGGCGCGCCCTCCACCCTCGTGGCTCCACTGACCTACTTCTTCCTCCTATATATACCTACGTACCCCCAAACCGTCAGAAGCGACCACCAAAACCTAATTCCACCGCCGCAACCTTCTGTACCCATGAGATCCCATCTTGGGGCCTTTTCCGGCGTCCTGGCGGAGGGGGCGTTGATCACGGAGGGCTTCTACATCAACACCATAGCCTCTCCGATGATGTGTGAGTAGTTTACCTCAGACTTTCGTGTCCATAGTTATTAGCTAGATGGCTTCTTCTCTCTCTTTGGATGTCAATACAAATTTCTCCTCCTTTCTCTTGGAGATCTATTTGATGTAACTCTTCTTTTTGTGGTGTGTTTGTCGAGATCCGATGAATTTTGGATTTATTGTCAAGATTATCTATGAACAATATTTGAATCTCCTCTGAATTCTTTTATGTATGATTGGTTATCTTTGCAAGTCACTTCGAATTATTAGTTTGGTTTGGCCTACTAGATTGATCTTTCTTGCAATGGGAGAAGTGCTTAGCTTTGGGTTCAATCTTGCGGTGTCCTTTCCTAGTGACAGCAGGGGCATCAAGGCATGTATTGTATTGTTGCCATCGAGGATAAAAATATGGGGTTTATATCATATTGCATGAGTTTATCCCTCTACATCATGTCATCTTGCTTAAAGCGTTACTCTGTTCTTATGAACTTAATACTCTATATGCATGCTAGATAGCGGTCGATGTGTGGAGTAATAGTAGTAGATGCAGAATCGTTTCGGTCTACTTGTCATGGACATGATGCCTATATACATGATCATACCTAGATATTCTCATAACTATGCTCAGTTCTATCAATTGCTCGACAGTAATTTGTTTACCCACCGTAATACTTATGCTTTTGAGAGAAGCCACTAGTGAAACCTATGGCCCCCGGGTCTATTTTCTATCATATTAATCTTCCATCAACAAGCTATTTCTATCTTTATTTACCTTGCAATCTTTATTTACTCTTTGTCATAAAAATACCAAAAATATTATCTTATCATCTCTATCAGATCTCACTCTCGTAAGTGACCGTGAAGGGATTGATAACCCCTTTATCGCGTTGGTTGCGAGGTTCTTATTTGTTTGTGTAGGTGCGTGGGACTTGAGTGTGGCCTCCTACTGGATTGATACCTTGGTTCTAAAAAACAGAGGGAAATACTTACGCTACTTTACTGCATCACCCTTTCCTCTTCAAGGGAAAACCAACACAGTGCTCAAGAGGTAGCAAGAAGGATTTCTGGTGACGTTTCCGGGGAGTCTACGCACAAGTCAAGACATACCAAGTACCCATCACAAATTCTTATCCCTCACATTATATTATTTGCCATTTGCCTCTCGTTTTCCTCTCCCCCACTTCACCCTTGCCGTTTTATTCGCCGTCTCTTTCCGTTCGCCTCTTTTTCGCTTGCTTCTTGTTTGCTCGTGTGTTGAATTGCTTGTTTGTCACGATGGCTCAATATGACACTAAATTGTGTGACTTTACCAATACCAACAACAATGATTTTCTTAGCACTCCGATTGCTCCTCTTACCGATGCTGAATCTTGTGAAATTAATGCTGCTTTGCTGAATCTTGTCATGAAAGATCAATTCGCCGGCCTTCCTAGTGAAGATGCTGCTACCCATCTAAATAGCTTTGTTGATTTGTGTGACATGAAAAATAAGAAAGATGTGGACAATGAGATTGTTAAATTGAAGCTATTTCCATTTTCCCTTAGAGATCGTGCTAAAACTTGGTTTTCGTCTTTGCCTAAAAATAGTATTGATTCTTGGAATAAGTGCAAGGATGCTTTTATCCCTAAGTATTTTCCTCCCGCTAAAATCATCTCACTTAGAAACGATATTATGAATTTTAAGTAAGTTGGTCATGAACATGTTGCACAAGCTTGGGAGTGGATGAAATTAATGATACGTAATTACCCTACTCATGGTTTGAAATTGTTGATGTTTATACAAATTTTTTTATGCCGGATTGAATTTTTCTTCTAGAAATCTTTTAGATTCCGCTGCGGGAGGCACTTTTATGGAAATCAACTTAGGAGAAGATACTAAACTCCTAGATAATATTATGGTTAATTATTCCCAATGGCACACCGAAAGATCTACTAGTAAAAAGGTGCATGCGATAGAAGAAATTAATGTTTTGAGTGGAAAGATGGATGAACTTAGGAAATTGTTTGCTAATAAGAGTGTCTCTTCTGATCCTAATGATATGCCTATGTCTAGTTTGATTGATAATAATAATGAATCTATGGATGTTAATTTTGTTGGTAGGAATAATTTTGGTAATAATGCGTATAGAGGAAACTTTAATCCTAGGCCGTTCCCTAGTAATTCCTCTAATAATTATGGTAGTTCCTACAACAATTCTTATGGAAATTTTAATAAGATGCCCTCTGATTTTGAGACTAGTATTAAAGCGTTTATGAATTCGCAAAAGAATTTCAATACTTTGCTTGAAGAGAAATTGCTTAAAGTTGATGAGTTGGCTAGGAACGTTGATAGAATTTCTCTTGATGTTGATTCTTTGAAGCTTAGATCTATTCCACCTAAGCATGATATCAGTGAGTCTCTCAAAGCCATGATAATTTCCATTGATGAGTGCAAAGAAAGAACCGCTAGGATGCGTGCTAAGAAAGATTACTTTGTGAAAGCGTGTTCTTCTAATTCTTATGAGAATAAAGATGAAGATCTAAAAGTTATTGTTGTGTCTGCTATTAAATATTTGTTTTGCAATATGGATCTCGATAATGATGGGACTAGAGATGAGTCAACTTTAGTTAGAATGCGTCCCAAAAATTCGGAGTTTTTAGATCTTGATGCAAAATTTGGTAAAAGTGGGATTGAAGAGGTCAAAACTTTGGATATCAATGAACCCACTATCTTGGATTTCGAGGAATTTAATTATGATAACTGCTCTTTGATAGATTGTATTTCCTTGTTTCTATCCGTGTTAAATTCTCCTCATGCTTATAGTCAAAATAAAGCTTTTACTAAACATATCGTTGATGCTTTGATGCAATCTTATGAAGAAAAACTTGAGTTGGAAGTTTCTATCCCTAGAAAACTTTATGATGAATGGGAACCTACAATTAAAATTAAAATTAAAGATCATGAATGCTATGCTTTGTGTGATTTGGGTGCTAGTGTTTCCACGATCCCAAAAACTTTGTGTGATTTGCTAGGTTTCTGTGAATTTGATGATTGTTCTCTAAATTTGCATCTTGCAGATTCCACTGTTAAGAAACCTATGGGAAGAATTAATGATGTTCTTATTGTTGCAAATAGGAACTATGTGCCTGTAGATTTTATTGTTCTTGATATAGATTGCAATCCTTCATGTCCTATTATTCTTGGTAGACCTTTCCTTAGAACGATTGGTGCAATTATTGATATGAAGGAAGGGAATATTAGATTCCAATTTCCGTTAAGGAAAGCATGGAACACTTCCCTAGAAAGAAAGTTAAATTACCATATGAATCTATTATGAGAGCCACTTATGGATTGCCTACCAAAGATGGCAATACCTAGATCTATCCTCGCTTTTATGCCTAGCTAGGGGCGTTAAACGATAGCGCTTGTTGGGAGGCAACCCAATTTTATTTTTAGTTTTTTTCTTTTTGCTTCTATTTAGGAATAAATCTTTGATCTAGCCTCTGGTTAGATTTGTTTTTATGTTTTAATTAGTGTTTGTGCCAAGTTAAACCTATAGGATCTTCTTGGATGATAGTTATTTGATCTTGCTGAAAATTCCAGAAACTTTCTGTTCACCAAAATAATTGTTACAAATCACCAGAACGTGCTAAAATACTAATTCCAATTGCATTAGATCAATAAACAAATTATGTAGGTCTTCCTATTTTGGTAGATTTTTCTGAGTTCTAGACGTTTGCGTTAGTTACAGATTACTACAGAATGTTCTGTTTTTGAAAGATTCTGTTTTTCGTGTGTTGTTTGCTTATTTTGATGAATCTATGGCTAGTAAAATAGTTTATAAACCACAGAGAAGTTGGAATAGAGTAGGTTTAACACCAATATAAATAAAGAATGAGTTCAATACAGTACCTTTAAGTGGTGTTTTGTTTTCTTTCGCTAACGGAGCTCACGAGATTTTCTGTTAAGTTTTGTGTTGTGAAGTTTTCAAGTTTTGGGTAAAGATTTGATGGATTATGGAACATTGAGTGGAAAAAGCCTAATATTGGGGATGCCCAAGGCACCCCAAGGTAAATCTAAGGACACCAAAAAGCCAAAGCTTGGGGATGCCCCGGAAGGCATCCCCTCTTTCGTCTTCGTCCATCGGTAACTTTACTTGGAGCTATATTTTTATTCACCACATGATATGTGTTTTACTTGGAGCATCTTGTATGATTTGAGTCTTTGCTTTTAGTTTACCACAATCATCCTTGCTTTACACACCTTTTGAGAGAGACACACATGATTCGGAATTTATTAGAATACTCTATGTGCTTCACATATATCTTTTGAGCTATATAGTTTTTGCTCTAGTGCTTCACTTATATCTTTTAGATCATGGTGGTGGTTTTGTTTTATAGAAACTATTGTTCTCTCATGCTTCACTTATATCATTTTGAGAGTCCTATAAAACAGCATGGTAATTTGCTTAAATTGAGAAATTAGTCCTAATATGATAGGCATCCAAGATTAGTGAAAACTTTCTTATAAGTGCGTTGAATACTAAGAAAAGTTTGATGCTTGATGATTGTTTTGAGATATGGAGGTAGTGATATTAAAATTGTGCTAGTTGAGTAGTTGTGAATTTGAGAAACACTTGCATTGAAGTTTGCAAGTCCCGTAGCATGCACGTATGTCAAACATTGTGTAACAAATTTGAAACACGAGGTGTTCTTTGATTGTCCTCCTTATGAGTGGCGGTCAGGGACGAGCAATGGTCTTTTCCTACCAATCTACCCCCCTAGGAGCATGCGCGTAGTGCTTGATTTTTGGTAACTTGTAGATTTTTGCAATAAGTATGTGATTTCTTTATGACTAATGTTGAGTCCATGGATTATAAGCAGTCTCACCCTTCCATCATTGCTAGCCTCTTCGGTACCGTGCATTGCCCTTTCTCACCTTGAGAGTTGGTGCAAACTTCGCCTGTGCATCCAAACCCCGTGATACAATACACTCTATCACACATAAACCTCCTTATATCTTCCTCAAAACAGCCACCATACCTACCTATTATGGCATTTCCATAGCCATTCCGAGATATATTGCCATGCAACTTTCCAGCGTTCCATTTATCATGACACGTTTCATCATTGTCATATTGCCTTGCATGATCATGTAGTTGACATCGTATTTGTGGCAAAGCCACCGTTCATAATTTTTCATACATGTCACTCTTGATTCATTGCCCATCCCGGTACACCGCCGGAGGCATTCATATAGAGTCATAATTTGTTCTAGTATCGAGTTGTAATCATTGAGTTGTAAATAAATAGAAGTGTGATGATCATCATTCATGGAGCATTGTCCCAAAAATAAAAAAGGGAGAAAGGCCCAAAAAAAGAGAAAGGCCAAAAAAAAAGAATAAATAGGGACAATGTTACTATCCTTTTTCCATACTTGTGCTTCGAAATAGCACCATGGTCTTTATGATAGAGAGTCTCTTGTTTTGTCACTTTCATATACTAGTGGGAATTTTTTATTATAGAACTTGGCTTGTATATTCCAACAATGGGCTTCCTCAAATGCCCTAGGTCTTCGTGAGCAAGCAAGTTGGATGCACACCCACTTAGTTTCTTTTGTTGAGCTTTCATGCATTTATAGCTCTAGTGCATCCGTTGCATGGCAATCCCTACTCCTTGCATTGACATCAATCAATGGGCATCTCCCTAGCTCGTTGATTAGCCACTTCAATGTGAGACTTTCTTTTCTTTTTTGTCTTGTCCACATAACCCCCATCATCATATTCTATTCCACCCATAGTGCTATATCATTGGCTCACGCTCATATATTGCGTGAAAGTTGAAAAAAGTTTGAGATTACTAAAGTTTGAAACAATTGCTTGGCTTGTCATCGGGGTTGTGCATGATGAGAACATTCTTGTGTGACGAAAATGGAGCATGACCAAACTATATGTTTTTGTAGGGATGAACTTTCTTTGGCCATGTTATTTTGAGAAGACATAATTGCTTAGTTAGTATGCTTGAAGTATTATTACTTTTATGTCAATATTAAACTTTTATCTTGAATCTTTCGGATCTGAATATTCATTCCACAATTAAGAGAATTACATTGAAAATTATGCTAAGTAGCATTCCACATCAAAAATTCTGTTTTTATCGTTAACCTACTCGAGGACGAGTAGGAATTAAGCTTGGGGATGCTTGATACGTCTCCAACGTATCTACAATTTTTTATTGTTCCATGCTATATTATATTCTGTTTTGGATGATTAATGGGCTTTATGATACACTTTTATATTATTTTTGGGACTAACCTATTAACCGGAGGCCCAACCCAAATTGCTGTTTTTTTGCCTATTTCAGTGTTTCACAGAAAAAGAATATCAAACGGAATGAAACCTCCGGGAACGTGATTTTTGGAACAAACGTGATCCAGAGGACTTGGAGTGGACGTCAAGCAACAGACAAGGAAGCCACGAGGTAGGGGGGCGCGCCAACCCCCCTGGGCGCGCCCTCCACCCTGGTGGGCCCCTCGTGGCTCCACCGACCTACTTCTTCCTCCTATATATACCTACATACCCCAAACCATTAGAAGCGACCACGAAAACCTAATTCCACCGCCACAACCTTCTGTACCCGTGAGATCCCATCTTGGGGCCTTTTCCGGCGTCCTGCCGAGGGGGCATTGATCATGGAGGGCTTCTACATCAACACCATAGCCTCTCCGATGACGTGTGAGTAGTTTACCTCAGACCTTCGGGTCCATAGTTATTAGCTAGATGGCTTGTTCTCTCTCTTTGGATCTCAATACAATGTTCTCCTTGTTTCTCTTGGAGATCTATTTGATGTAACTCTTCTTTTTGCGGTTTGTTTGTCGAGATCTGATGAATTGTGGGTTTATGATCAAGATTATCTATGAACAATATTTGAATCTCCTTTGAATTCTTTTATGTATGATTGGTTATCTTTGCAAGTCTCTTTGAATTATCAGTTTGGTTTGGCCTACTAGATTGATCTTTCTTGCAATGGGAGAAGTGCTTAGCTTTGGGTTCAATCTTGCGGTGTCCTTTCCCAATGACAGCAGGGGCAGCAAGGCACGTATTGTATTATTGCCATCAAGGATAAAAAGATGGGGTTTATATCATATTGCATGAGTTTATCCCTCTACATCATGTCATCTTGCTTAAAGCGTTACTCCGTTCTTATGAACTTAATGCTCTAGATGCATGCTGGATAGTGGTCGATGTGTGGAGTAATAGTAGTAAATGAAGAATCATTTCGGTCTACTTGTCACGGACGTGATGCCTATATACATGATCATACCTAGATATTCTCATAACTATGCACAATTCTATCCATTGCTTGACTGTAATTCGTTTACCCACCATAATACTTATGCTTTTGAGAGAAGCCACTAGTGAAACCTATGGCCCCCGGGTCTATTTTCTATTGTATTAATCTTCCGTCAACGAGCTATTTCTATCTTTATTTACCTTGCAATCTTTACTTTTACTCTTTATCATAAAAATACCAAAAATATTATCTTATCATCTCTATCAGATATCACTCTCGTAAGTGACCGTGAAGGGATTGACAACCCCTTTATCGCGTTGGTTGCGAGGTTCTTATTTGTTTGTGTAGGTGCGTGGGACTTGAGTGTGGCCTCCTACTGGATTGATACCTTGGTTCTCAAAAACTGAGGGAAATACTTACGCTACTTTACTGCATCACCCTTTCCTCTTCAAGGGAAAACCAACGCAGTGCTCAAGAGGTAGCATTCCGCAAGCTGGGTTGCCTTGCTCCTATGTTTAGCCCTATGTTCCCAATTGTTCGGCTAGGGAGTAAAGGGATCACCTCTGCGATTGTCACGATCGGGTCAGCCGAGGTCGGACCTCAGACTTGGTGAAGCCGAAAGCTAGCACTCTTATTGTTTTCAATCATGGTCGGCACACAACGGAACTCATGTGTACAAAAAATCTATTGCACAAGTATCATAGTAACAACGAGCAACCGAAGAAAGGTATCGGTGGGGGTACTATTTTCTTCGAAGATGATTCTTACACTTCGTCAGTAATATAGCCTAAGTTCACTGAGCGCGCTATGTCTGTTACAGCCTTATGGCCTGATTGCCTGGTTATCGGAAACACCGTCGATATTCTTGAGAGGTGGAGTACATAACACTTTTCGGACCTTGACCGAAGAGGGAGAAGCCGATGGTCGGTTAAGACGCGTTTAAAGTTCGGGTGAACACATATATGATATAAGTACTTCGGTACATACAATCATTATACATAAAATTCTTTTACCCAAGTCACTTGGGGGCTCTTAAATTTATCTGAGCCGTTTTATAATAAGTGTTCTTCTTCTTAGTCGTTGCAAAGTCTTTTTTATTATTTTTATCACTCCTTTTTTCGACACGAGTGTGTGGTCACTAGCCGGGGAGACTAATTTCTCCCTCAAAGCCACTATAGTTTAGTTTGCTAAACTGGCCTAACGAGAAGTACTCTGCCTTCGGGATAGGAGGTTGAAGCCGTAGGCTGACTCGCTTGAAGTCTTGAGATAGGATGTGTCATGTTAAAGCACGACAGAAGAACTTTTTTTCTCTCTAAGACCAATTTTCGGATTGGCACCGAACACTTGATCTAGTTCGGACGCCAAGTTTTTACTGAAGTTTTTTTTGTTTTCCAAGCCTATGGCACTTTTAAACTATTTGTGTCTTTCCAGCATAAGTCTTGCAGTGCAACTCCAGACACCTTTAGAGATTTGGCAAAAACATTCTTGGATATTGCTATATATGCATTGGTTTCGAATTGTGTCTTCGGCCAATAATTGGGTTGCCTGGCTCCTGTGCTTGCCTCCTACGTTCTGCTTTGTTCGGCTAGGTGTGCAAAGGGAGAACCACTACGATTGTGCTTCCAGCTCGCATGGTTAAGCACCTCAGTGGAGAAAGCCGAAAAATAACTGTCACAATAAGCGTAAACTGGTCAGCGATCCGATGACTGTATTAAACTATAAGATCAATGAAGGTCACCCGTGTTAAATGACGGGTCATTGATAACATTAGCCAAAGTGTTTACGGCTTGACCTCGGTTGTCGCCGAACACTAACCAGGGGCTAGTAGCTGGCCTCCCAACTTTAAGCTCCTATGACTAAGTGAAAGTTATAAAGCCCGCATATCTGATTGCCTCGTTTCTGCTAACACAACCACCTTCGGGCACCGAGACGTCGGCTAAGGGTTGTTTTGTTATTGCGAAAACACCCTGCATAGCATCTACAAGGGGATGGAAGCCGACGATGGGCCACTTTCAACTGATAAACGGTCACAACGGAGTCAAAATAAACATATCATCGGCATTTGTATTTAATATACGAGGGCTGCCTTCCACAATCATCGTTATAAAGCCATAAATATGCATCAATTTGACTTAAGATTTTGGCCAAGCTGGGTTGCCAGGCTCCTGTGCTTACCCCTATGTTCCCGATTGTTCGGCTAGGTGGTAAAGGGAGCACCTCTGTGATTGTTACTACCGGGTCATCCGAGTTAGTACCTCAGACTGGGTGAAGCCGAAAGCTAGCAATCTTAATGTTGGGGAACGTAGTAATTTCAAAAAATTTCCTATGCACGCGCAACATCATGGTGATGCATAGGAATGAGAGGAGAGATTGTGTCCACGTACCCTCATAGACCGAAAGCGGAAGCGTTAGCACAACGCGGTTGATGTAGTCGTACGTCTTCACGATCCGACCGATCAAGTACCAAACGCACGACACCTCCGAGTTCTGCACACGTTCAACTCGATGATGTACCTTGAACTCCGATCCAGCCGAGCTTTGAGGGAGAGTTCCGTCAGCACGACGGCGTGGTGACGATGATGATGTTCTACCGGCGCAGGGCTTCGCCTAAGCACCGCTACGATATTATCGAGGTGGAGTATGATGGAGAGGGGCACCACACACGGCTAAAAGATCAAAGAGATCAATTGTTGTGTCTATGGGGTGCCCCTCTCCTCCGAATATAAAGGGGGGAGGAGAGGGCCGGCCAAGGGGAGGAGGCACGCCCAAAGGGGGAGTCCTACTCCCTCCAGGAGTAGGACTCATCCTTTTCCTATTTGGAGAGGGAGAGGGAAGGAATAGGAAGGAGGGAGGAAGGAAGGGGGCCCCCCCAATTGGATTGGGCTTGGGGCGCCCCTCCTTGCTCCTTTCCACTAAAGCCCATTAAGGCCCATATACCTCCCGGGGGGTTCTGATAACCTCCCGGAGCTCCGGTATATCCTGATCTCACCCGGAACCATTCCGGTATCCAAATATAGTCGCCCAATATATCGATCTTTACGTCTCGACCATTTCGAGACTCCTCGTCATGTCCCCGATCTCATCCGGGACTCTGAACAACCTTCGGTACATCAAAACTCATAAACTCATAATATAACCGTCATGGAACTTTAAGCGTGCGGACCCTACGGGTTCGAGAACTATGTAGACATGACCGAGACACGTCTCCGGTCAATAACCAATAGCGGAACCTGGATGCTCATATTGGCTCCCACATATTCTACGAAGATCTTTATCAGTCAAACCGCATAACAACATACGTTGTTCCCTTTGTCATCGGTATGTTACTTTCCCGAGATTCGATCGTCGGTATCTCAATACCTAGTTCAATCTCGTTACCGGCAACTCTCTTTACTCATTCCATAATACATCATCCCGCAACTTACTCATTAGTTGCAATGCTTGGAAGGCTTAAGTGATGTGCATTACCGAGTGGGCCCAGAGATACCTCTCCGATAATCGGAGTGACAAATCCTAATCTTGAAATGCGCCAACCCAACAAGTACCTTCAGAGATACCTGTAGAGAACCTTTATAATCACCCAGTTACATTGTGACGTTTGGTAGCACATAAAGTGTTCCTTCGGTAAACGGGAGTTCCATAATCTCATAGTCATAGGAACATGTATAAGTCATGAAGAAAGGAATAGCAACATACTAAACGATCGAGTGCTAAGCTAACGGAATGGGTCAAGTCAATCACATCATTCTCCTAATGATGTGATCCCATTAATCAAATGACAACTCTTTGTCTATGGCTAGGAAACATAACCATCTTTGATCAACGAGCTGGTCAAGTAGAGGCATACTAGTGGCACTCTGTTTGTCTATGTATTCACACCTGTATCATGTTTCCGGTTAATACAATTCTAGCATGAATAATAAACATTTATCATGATATAAGGAAATAAATAATAACTTTATTATTGTCTCTAGGGCATATTTCCTTCAGTCTCCCACTTGCAATAGAGGAAATAATCTAGTTCACATCACCATGTGATTTAACACCAATAGTTCACATCACCACGTGATTAACACCCATAGTTCACATCGTCATGTGACCAACACCCAAAGGGTTTACTAGAGTCAATAATCTAGTTCACATCGCTATGTTATTAGCACCCAAAGAGTACTAAGGTGTGATCACGTTTTGCTTGTGAGAGAAGTTTAGTCAACAGGTCTACCACATTCAGATCCGTATGTATTTTGCAAATTTCTATGTCAACAATGGTCTGCACGGAGCTACTCTAGCTAATTGCTCCCTCTTTCAATATGTATCCAGATTGAGACTTAGAGTCATCTGGATCAGTGTCAAAACTTGCATCGACATAACCCTTTACGACGAACCTTTTTGTCACTTCGATAATCAAGAAACATATCCTTATTCCACTAAGGATAATTTTGACCGCTGTCCAGTGATCTACTCCTAGATAACTATTGTACTCCCTTGCCAAAATCAGTGTAGGGTATTATAATAGATCTGGTACACAACATGACATACTTTATAGAACCTATGGCTGAGGCATAGGGAATGACTTTCATTCTCTTTCTATCTTCTGCCGTGGTCGGGTTTTGAGTCTTACTCAATTTCACACCTTGTAACATAGGCAAGAACTCTTTCTTTGACTGTTCCATTTTGAACTACTTCAAAATCTTGTCAAGGTATGTACTCATTGAAAACACTTATCAAGCGTCTTGATCTATCTCTATAGATCTTGATGCTCAGTATGTAAGCAGCTTTACCGAGGTCTTTTTTGAAAAACTCCTTTCAAACACTCCTTTATGCTTTGCAGAATAATTCTACATTATTTTCGATCAACAATATGTCATTCACATATACTTATCCGAAATGTTGTAGTGCTCCCACTCACTTTCTTGTAAATACAGGCTTCACCGCAAGTCTGTATAAAACTATATGCTTTGATCAACTTATCAAAGCGTATATTCCAACTCCGAGATGCTTGCACCAGTCCATAGATGGATCGCTGGAGCTTGCATATTTTGTTAGATTGACAAAACCTTCTGGTTGCATCATATACAACTCTTCTTTGATAAATCCATTAAGGAATGCAGTTTTGTTTATCCATTTGCCAGATTTCATAAAATGCGGCAATTGCTAACAAGATTCGGACAGACTTAAGCATAGATACGAGTGAGAAACTCTCATCGTAGTCAACACCTTGAACTTGTCGAAAACCTTTTGCGACAATTCTAGCTTTGTAGATAGTAACACTACTATCAGCGTCCGTCTTCCTCTTGAAGATCCATTTAATCTCAATGACTCACCGATCATTGGGCAAGTCAATCAAAGTCCATACTTTGTTCTCATACATGGATCCCATCTCAGATTTCATGGCCTCAAGCCATTTTGCAGAATCTAGGCTCATCATCGCTTCCTCATAGTTCATAGGTTCGTCATGGTCAATTAACATGACCTCTAGAACAAGATTACCGTACCACTCTGGTGCAGATCTTACTCTAGTTGACCTACGAGGTTCGGTAGTAACTTGATCTGAAGTTTCATGATCATCATCACTAGCCTCCTGACTAATTGGTGTAGGTGTCACAGGAACCGGTTTCTGTGATGAACTACTTTCCAATAAGGGAGCAGGTACAGTTACCTCATCAAATTCTACTTTCCTCCCACTCACTTCTTTCGAGAGAAACTCCTTCTCTAGAAAGGATCCATTCTCAGCAATGAATATCTTGCCTTCGGATCTATGATAGAAGGTGTAATGTCAGGACCGGTTTTCCATTAAAATATTTATTGAAAAATCGACCATTTTATCAGACCAGTATAGGAAAACTTCCTTACTGGTAGACAAATCCTTGATACAGAAATCCAGAAGTACTAAATATTATACAAGGTTGAGCTGAGGCTGCTCAACAATTTATTACAAGCACGCCGATATTATACATAAAGGCGGATATGACACAAAGGGTATGGTGGCATAACTACTGACTCGTAAAAAAAGTGGTGGTGGATATGTCCGAGTGAAGTGGGTGACATGACCCCAAAATCTTACAATTCATAGCGCTGGAGCGAGGCTCGATGATTTTATTAGGGTAGCAGAAGCGTATGTAATACAAGAGACCAACTCCAGGATCGCACGTGACTGACTGGGACTCCTCTAGGCGTCGGACTCGCTATCGTACTCTTCATCCATAAGATCGCCTTCATCAACATCTGGCCAAATCAACAAGCCAGGTGAGTACTTTGAATGTACTCGCAAGACAGTCTGGACATAAGATATAACAAATGCTAACATGATGCACGTGAGCAGACTAGTAATGCGCACTCAGATAGTAAACTAGCACTGCATGTTAAATAAAAAGGAAGTCAGGCGGTAGTCCTCTCGAAATCCCAATAAAATAACTGAAGACTGATCGGGTGTCTGGAGCGACGCCTCGAAAGGTAAAAATAAATTAACATGCCGCAGTCGGGCGTCAGGGCGACACCACATAATCGGCTTATATTGAAACGTAAATGACAGTACGTGCCACAGTCGGACGTCTAAGCAACATCTCGAAAAGGGCTTATAATGAAAGTAAATAACAAGGATGCCATAGTCGGACGTCTGAGCGACATCACATAAAGGGCTTATATCAAAAGTAAGTAACAAGAATGCCACAGTCGGACGTCTGAGCGACATCACATAAAGGGCTTATATCAAAAGTAAATAACAAGAATGCCACAGTCGGACGTCTGAGCGACATCACATAAATGGCTTATATCAAAAGTAAATAACAAGAATGCCACATCGGACGTCTGAGCGACGTCTCATAAAGGGCTTATATTTCATCATTCGAATTCAAGTAGCTCATGAAAGTAACATCATCCCAAGGAATACACGGTACATAATAATAAACTGGTTAGTCCATCCATAGGAATAACCTTTAGCCGGGTTTAGCATTCTCAGTTTCATGCTTATTTTCCGGAGACTGTTACTAAGACTGACACAGAGGCTAACACTGAGACTAACACTGATGTGGTGATCGAGGTCCTTGACCATGGACATGGTTACTCGAATGGTTTTGACTCTGCAGAGTTTGTGCTCTTTACCCACAGCCAACGGATTTCAGTAGTCACAAAGGACTAGTTCCGTTTAAGGTATTTTAGAAGAAACACATCTAACCAGTACACACCCATTCCACATTCCGCTGCCAGGAATCACCCTAGGTAACGTTCAAGAAAAACTCTAAGACGGGGAGGCTACAACCTCGAATAGCATGGGATCAAATTTATATCGCGCGCTCTAAGAGGTGCCCCCCTCTCGGTCCCAACCGGAAACACCCATGCCCCCTGACCGGATGACGGGCTTTAATCCAGGGCCATGGAACCCTCGTCACGGCCCCTCTATTTAGTGTGTACCAGGAAAGAGGTTTGCAACTTACTAAATCCCATTCTTTACAGAAAACATGTGGTAGCACGGAAGGGGACGAACGGGAACAAGACTTGATCCACGTTAATACTGGAGTTAAACAGTTGATATAAAACTGGAATGCTTCAACAAAACCAGCTTACAACCCATCATGCCACCACATGATCAGGTCATCTCACCATCATATGAACACATCAAATTTTGAAGCTCACTTGTAGCTTGCCTTGCATGCAATATAACGTTCACATATGCTTATTTAAACATGCCATGAGAAAACCACTCAGGCAAACATGCAAAACACTCGTCATATCAAAGGTTCAAACATGCTTGCCTGGTTTAGAGTAGTCGGAGTCTAGCTCGGCGAAGTTTGCGGCTTCGTCACCTCCTTCGGTATCTACGTTGTAACAGAAATCGGATACTAACATAAATACCGTGCGTGTACAAATATTGTTCCAATTATTTTTCAAATAAATATGATAAAAAACTAGATAAAAAAATAAATATGGCAGAAAAAGAATCAACTCAAAATCATCTTTTGTTTAAAAGTTATAAAGGTTTTAGTTCAGGGACTAATCTGTGATGAAACAGAAACTTTCCATGGGCTAGTTTAGAAAAACAGAAAACGCTTCGGTTAGAAATACGCCAACCCAAAGGGAAAACGTACTTTGCCCGAAGGCGCTTTCAGAAAATAGTTTGAATAAGAGAGGAGAGGCTGACGTTGGGGTCCCACATGTCAGGTTTAAAAATAAGAACAGAGTCCCGCCGGCGCTCGAGGCTTGCGGTGGTCGCCGGCGTCGATCCACGGCGAGGTAGGGGGAGTGGAAGGTACCTACGGACTCACGGAGTTCTCCCGCGTCTTTGGGTGGTGGAGTTGGTTGTCGGCGAGCACCACGTCGATGGAGGCCTCCACTCCGGCGGGCGGCGGTTCGGTCGAGGATGGATCCCTCCAAAGAGAGCTGCAAACGCCAAATTGAAGTGCGGGTCTGGGGAGTGGGTGTACTAGGAGGCTACTGGCACAGTTTGGGAGGCGGGGGTACTCTCACCAGAGAGAATCTTGCTGGAGCCCGAAGCGGATCGGGGCGGCCGGAGTTGGGGAAGAAGGCCTCCTCGAAGTCCTTCTAGCGGCTGGTCGTGGTTCTGGAGAGGTGGAGGAGTGGTGCTGGGTCGAAGGTGAGCTCAGGGCCTCCATTTATAGCCGGCCCAAGGCGGTTGCCGAGAACGGGATCACTCCGGCAAGCGATTACAGTGAGGCAGTGGTCGGGCTGGAGGTTTAGGTGACTGTGCATCTTCGGATTGGTCCACTGGCTCCATTCAACAGCTAATCCTGGTACAACTTGGGCGATGCTCCAGGCCTTCGACGGAACGGCCTCACGGGCACATCGGTGGCAGAGAGCATGCTCTGCGCTTTTCAGGCCACGGCGACAGGAGAGGACGGCCACACGGAGGCTCTTGGTGGTGTGGGCGGTGCTGGACGGCGCCGTTCCTCGCTGAGCTTCTCTGGCGGCCGCAGCGGGCGTTGCTGTCGCCGCTCACGGGGGCGATGCACCCCTGCCAGCTCACCACCGATGCTCACACCCATCCAGACGACCGTGCGGCGCAATGGATAGGAAGGAGGAATAGGGAGCATGGCGCCACTGCAGTTACTGGTGAGATTGACGTGAAGCTCTGAAGAAAACGACACTGGCGACTGAACTAAACACTGAATTTTCTGAATTTGAACAGGAACAGTGCACAGAAGCTGCTCGATGAAATGTTTTAAGCATGTGGAATTTTTTTCTTGAGCTGAACCTTGGTGAGGTGATCTCTTGACGCATCTGGAGACTGCCTGAATTATCTCAGAATTTTTGGAAAAGAAAAAGAATGAATTTCACCAAAAATGGCAAATCTGGTCCAAACTTTCAGCAAGAAAATTTTGAAAATTTTGAACTGTGGACCAGCAGCTCTTGATGGATCTAGCTTGAGGGTACCAAGGAGTAGCTAGGGTAATTTGCTTGGGGTTTAAAAGCTCAAGGAATCTGGTACTTCCTTTGTAAATCCCAAGAGTCCAAAATAAATTACAGAAAAAGATTTGAGGTAAAAATAAATAGGAATAAAATTAAAAGAGGTTGAAACTTGCTGGAATTGGATGCTTGGCTTGACCCAAAGTAGGGATGAGGGTTTAGGAAGAAAATAATTCTACATAGGTCATGGCAAGAGAGTGATCTTTGATTGGGGAGGGATAAATCCAAAAGAAATTATAGGAATACTTTTTAATAAAAGAATTAGTAAAACAACCCAAGAGTATTTGTGTTGAACCAACACATGTTGAAAAACCCTCAAGACAAAAATCAATATTGAGAAGGACTCATAAAATATTTGTCATAAAAAAGATTTGAGAAGGAGAGTCCCTCTTTTAGAAAAATTCAAATAACCTCCCTTAAATCAAATAAAGAATTTAATAAAAATCAAACCAAAATTTTTGGAGTGTTACATGTACCCAACGTTTTCTTTTGGGTATCCTTTGAAGACGCACTTCTCCGATTTGGGTTTGATGTTATCAGGTTGAAACTTTTTCACATAAGCATTGCAACCTCAAACTTTAAGAAATGACAACTAAGGTTTCTTGCCAAACCGTAGTTCATACGATGTCGTCTCAACGGATTTAGATGGTGCCCTATTTAACGTGAATGTAGCTGTCTCTAATAAATAGCACCCTATCTAATAAAGTACGGCTACGACGTTCGGACACACCATTACACTATGGTGTTCCAGGTGGCGTGAGTAGTGAAACTATTTCACATTGTTTTAACTGAGGCTAAAACTCGTAACTCAAATATTTTACCTCTGTGATCATATCGTAGAAACTTCTAATTTTGTTACGATGATTCACCACTTCACTCTGAAATTCTTTGAACTTTTCAAATGTTTCAGACTTGTGTTTCATCAAGTAGATATTTCCATATCTGCTCAATCATCTGTGAAGGTTAGAAAATAACGATACCCACCGCGAGCCTCAATACTCATCGGATCACATACATCAGTATGTATTTTTTCCAATAAGTCAGTTGCTCGCTCCATTGTTCCGGAGAAAGCAGTCTTAGTCATCTTGCCCTTAAGGCATGGTTCGCAAGCATCAAGTGATTCATTATCAAGTGATTCCAAAATCCATCAGCATGGAGTTTCTTCATGCGCTTTACACCAATATGACCTAAACGGCAGTGCCACAAATAAGGTGCACTATCATTATTAACTTTGCATCATTTGGCTTCAATATTATGAATATGTGTACCACTACGATCGAGATCCAACAAACCATTTCATTGGGTGTATGACCATAGAAGGTTTTATTCATGCAAACAGAACAACAATTATTCTCTAGCTTACATGAATAACCGTATTGCAATAAACATGATCCAATCATATTCATGATGCAAACACTAAATAACATTTATTTTAGGTTCAACACTAATTCCGAAAGTATAGGGAGTGTGCGATGATGACCATATCAATCTTGGAACCACTTCCAATACACATCGTCACTTCACCCTTAACTAGTCTCTGTTCATTCTGCAACTCCCGTTTCGAGTTACTACTCTTAGCAACTGAACCAGTATCAAACACTAGTAAAGTACACAATAGTAACATGTTGTAGGATCGTTGAAGGCAAGAGTGTCTAGAAGGGGGGGGGGTTTAGACAATTCGACAAGATAAAAGATTGTGCCTTTTGATTAGCATAAGTTCATAGTACATTCTCAATGAAGAACAAGTCAAGCATCATGCATACAAGTCGAGCAACATACTAAACATGCAATTCTAGAGTAGAGGGCAGCGGAAAGTAAATTGCATGAAAAGTAAGGGAGAGATTGTGAAGAGCAAACGCAATTGGAGACACGGAGATTTTTCTCGTGGTTCCGATAGGTGGTGCTATCGTCAATCCACGTTGATGGAGACTTCAACCCACGGAGGGTAACGGCTGCTGAGTCCACGGAGGGCTCCACCCACGAAGGGTCCACGAAGAAGCAACCTTGTCTATGCCATCATGGCTTACGCCCACGGAGGACTAGCCTTACTCGGGTAGATCTTCACAAGTAGGCGATCTCCTTGCCCTTACAAACTCCTTGGTTCAACTCCACATCATGACGGAGGCTCCCAAGCGACACCTAACCAATCTAGGAGGCACCACCCTCCAAAAGGTAATAGATGGGGTTGGTGATGATGAACTCCTTGCTCTTGTGCTTCAAATGATAATCTCCCCAACACTCAACTCTCCTCACTGATTTGGCTGTGGTGGAGGAAGGGATTGAGTGGAAAGCAACTTGGAAAGACTAGAAATCAAGTTTCATATGGTGGGAGTGGAGCAACTTGATCTCAACACAAGGGTAGGTAGTTTTCTTCTCAGAAATGTAAGGTAGGAGTGGTAGTTCTTTCTGATGGCTCTCTCCACGAATGAAGAGGAGGTGGAGGGTATTTATAGCCTCCACACAAAATCCAACTGTTACACACATTTGACCAATCTCGGTCAGACCGAAGTTGACAACTCGGTGAGACCGAAAGTTCAAATCTTGTGAACGTTGGGATTTTCGGTGGGACCGAAAATACAATCTCGGTTAGACCGATTCTTCCAAAGTCTAGGGTTTGCCAATCTCGGTGGGACCGACTTTCTCATCTCGGTGACACCGATTTGAGTACAGAAGGTTACAGAAGCTTGGCAACACCATTTTCGGAATGACCGAGTTTGGAATCGGAAAATCCGAGATTCTAGGGTTTTGGCTATATGGCTGAGGTGGTTCATCTCGGTGTGGTGAGTTTGGAATCGGTGGGACCGAGATTACTTATGGGTTTATGTTGGAATGAAAGATTGCTGATTGTTGAGAGATAAATCACTAAGCACTTTAGAGCAACCAGATCATCATCATAACCTCATCCCTTTTAATAGTATTGGCTTTCCTATGGACTCAATGTGATCTTGGATCACTAAACCAAAATGGAGTCTTGAGCTTTTGCCAATGTTTTCCTTAGCATCTTAGGGGTTCACCTCTCTAGTCCTTTTGCCATGCCGAGTGGTTGACTTTCCTGAAACATACTTGTTAAAAGCATTAGTCCAACCACGAGTATGTTGTCATTAATTACCAAAACCACCTAGGGAGCAAATGTGCTTTCAATCTCCCCTTTTGGTAATTGATGGCAACACACGTAAAAGGATATCAAAGCTTACTAAAAGAAAGACATGATTAACATTAAAGCTTTGATGACATGTAGTACACAAGCTCCCCCTCAAGTGTGCAAGATTTTAGATTTTGGTTTTGGACTACCACAAGCACACATGAGAGAAAAGCAAGGTGTGCTACATGCAGCTTGGCTATATGCATCAGAGCAGATAAGGTAAATGAGATATGATGCATATGTGCATGGTGATTTCTTGCAAACAAGTATTCACAAGCAAGCTACCATCATGCACATCCTGCAAGATGCATATACTTACCTTGAAGTTCCTTGGTGATGTACCTGAAGAAATAAACTTGGGAAAACACGGTTAGATAACACAAGAGTAGTTCTTCAACCAGCAGCAAGAGCATCAAGAGTACCAAGCCAGGGATGACATGTATAAAGAGTGTCTCATGTTGAGCATTAGCTTGAATCAGCCAACATGTCTCCCAAGACTAAAAAGTTTTCAAAGAGCTCTGAGAGATTTTGCGTTTCATAGGATACCAATTGTATTTTTCAGAAAATACCAATGGTGAGAGCAAGAAAAACAAAATTAGAAGAATAATGCCAAGATAAGGTATTATCACAGTGAAGTATATGGCAAAGCTTTGATGTGATCCTCTCCCCCTTAAGGTAAGGATGTTTTTCTTCCTTTAAGATATCTTTTCTCCCTTAAGTTCCCAGCTCCCCCAGCTCCCCCTAAATCTTCTCCCCTTTGACATCAAGTGCGAAAAGGACAAGAAACCAGAGAGGGCAGGAAAGATGGAAGGAAAGAAATGGGTTCATTAAGAATCACATCGAGCAAATTTAGATATAAAGCATGTAAATCATTCAGATGAGCTGTAGATGATGATATCCTGATGAATGTAAATCGGTGACACCGAAATGATATGGATCGGTGAGGCCGAAAGTCAGAGACTTAGGTCTGATCCCTTTTCGGTCAGACCGAAAAGATTGAATCGGTGACGCTGAGTTTAATTCCAAGGAAATGTAGAAGTAATTCAGCTCACTTTGCAAGAAATGTTTCGAAGATTTGCAATGAATTTGTAAAAGATTTTCAGGAATTTATCGAGCTAAAGGATATACACAAGAACGTAAGAAAGCAGAAATGAAAAAGGTTGCTAGATGAAGTTTTTTTTTTTTAAATAAGCAAGGAAACTCAATGAGAGAGCATAAGAGAAAAACAGTAAACTCCAAAACATATGTACTTCATCTAGATAGGGTCGTGACAAAGTCACCTATGTTTGAGTATATTGACTTAGGAGTCAAATGAGAACATTTGATCATAGGTCATACTCATCGTTTAAGCTCAAAATGGGGTTACCATTTTTGATTAAGCATTTGATGTGATCACATCTTTTGAAGCTGCTTGTTCTCATGTCTTTGAGCAAAGCTTCTTCAAGATGTGAAAGACATACCTTGGGCTTGTTGTTGCTTGTTCTCATGTAGGTGAACTTGATGTTGATGCTCATAGGATGTGAAGTTGGAGCATCATTTTTCAAGTGTGTAGTTCATCTTCCTACATGGGTTAGGCAAGCAAGGAAATACTCAAGAATATCCAATATGACATGAGTGAAGTACTAGAAGTATATGGTGTCAAAAGGATATGTGGAATTTTGTTCCTTGAACTCAACATCCCAAAGAGCTAGATACTTGGTTAATGACAAGATTACTCATGATTTGAGTGAGTGTGATAATCTTGTAGAATGTAGACCATCCAAGTACCGCAAGGAGTTAGATGCAATACAAGGGGCAAATGTATCCAAGATATATGATCATCATCATAAGAAAGGTATCAAGGATTAGTCAATTAGGCTCATGCCTTGCATGCATCAATGGAGTTTTCACTCCAAGTTTGAAGCATCAATGATGTTCAACTCACTCCTCAAGCGACAAAATACTTTCTCATCAAGTGGTTTTGTGAAGATATCTGCAAGCTGTTTGTCAGTGCGAACATGCTTAAGATCAATGTCACCCTTAGCAATATGATCACGAATAAAATGGTGACGAACTTCAATGTGTTTTGTGCGAGAGTGTTGCACGGGATTGTGTCCAATCTTAATTGCACTCTCGTTGTCACAAAGCAAAGGAACATGTTTAGCATGTATCCCATAGTCCTTAAGCATTTGTTTCATCCATAGCAACTGAGCACAACACGAACCAGCAGCAATATATTCTGCTTCTGCAGTCGATAATGATATCGAGTTTTGTTTCTTGGATGACCAAGACACAAGGGATCGACCAAGAAATTGACATGTACCCGAAGTTGACTTTCTATCTATCTTGTCTCGGCATAGTCCGAGTCGGAGTAGCCAACAAGATCGAAAGAGGCCCTCTTAGGATACCAAATGCCAAAGTTAGGTGTGTGTATCAAATATCTCACAATTCTTTTAACAGCTTTAAGATGACATTCTTTAGGAGCAGCTTGATATCGAGCACACATGCATACACTCAGCATTATATCAGGACGAGAAGCACAGAGATATAGTAGAGAACCAATCATGGATCGATATACCTTTTGATCAACAGGTTCTCCATCTTTAGTCAAGTCATTATGTCCATTAGTAGGCATGGGGGTTCTCATACCTTTGCTCTCTTGCATGTTGAACTTCTTGAAGAGATCCTTAGTGTACTTGGTTTGTGAGACAAAAGTACCCTCCTTAGATTGCTTGATTTGCAACCCAAGGAAGAACTTGAGTTCACTCATCATGGACATCTCATACTTCTCTGACATAAGCTTCCCAAACTTCTCACTGAAATCAGGGTTAGTTGATCCAAAGATAATATCATCGACATATATTTGGCACACAAATAGTTCTCCGTCAACCCTTTTTGTGAATAGCGTTGAGTCAATTTTACCAATTTCAAATCCTTTTTCAAGAAGAAAGCTAGTCAAACATTTGTACCAAGCTCTAGGGGCTTGTTTAAGACCGTAAAGAGCTTTGTGCAATTTGTAAACATGATTAGGCTTTTAGGATTCACAAATCCGGAGGTTGTTTCACAAATACTTCCTCCTCAATTTCACCATTTAGGAAAGCACTTTTAATGTCCATTTGATAGAGAGTAATGTTATGGTGGTTGGCATAAGCAAGAAGAATGCGAATGGACTCAAGTCTAGCAACGGGCGTAGGTCTCACCATAGTCCATACCTTCGACTTGTGTGTAACCTTGTGCTACGAGACGAGCCTTGTTGCGGATGACTTGTCCATCTTCATCTTGCTTGTTCAAACACCCATTTGGTTCCAATGACGTTTTGGTCATCATTGGGCTTCTCTACCAATGACCAAACGTTGTTCCTCTCGGTTGTGCAGCTCTTCATGCATAGCATTCACCCAATCCGGGTCCTCAAGCGCTTCTTCTACCTTCATAGGTTCAAGACTTGAGATGAATGAGTAATGCTCACAAAAGTTAGCTAAACGAGTTTTAGAGCGAGTGATTCTCCCGGAGTCGATGTCATTCATCATTTGTTCCACGGGATGGTCCTTCTTGACTCTTTCTCGAACTCGGGATAGCTTTTGTCGTGGCCGTGGCTGAGCTTCCTCATCATCCTCATCTTCTTCTTCATCTGTGTTGTTGGTGTTGTCTTGAGGTGGTGGAGAAGGAGGTTGTGGTGGATCTTCTTGTCGCATTTCCTCATCTTGGTGAGTTCCACTTGTGGAAGCCTCCATGTTGCCTTGAGGTTCACCTTGCCGTGAGGTAGGGGGCTCCACATATGTAGATGAGGTACTCTCCTTCACTTCCATGGGACGAATCTTTCCAATGGATAGATCTTGAATGGCTTCCGATGGGTCCTTGTCTCCTACATCAATAGGCATTTGCTCTACTTGCGAGCCATTAGATTCATCAAACTTCACATCTACCGTCTCTTCAACCTTTCGAGTGAAATTATTGTAGACACGGTAGGTGTGAGAGTTTGATCCATAACCGAGGAAAAAGCCTTCATGAGTTTTAGGAGCAAATTTAGACCGACGATGCTTATCAAGAATATAGCATTTTGAACCAAAGACACGAAAATATCCCACTTGGGGTTTGTTACCCGTAAGGAGCTCGTATGAAGTCTTGCCGAGAAGCTTGTGAAGATAAAGTCTGTTGATGGCATGACAAGCTGTCTCAACGGCTTCACCCCAAAAGTGTTTTGGTGTCTTGTATTCGTCAAGCATTGTCCTCGCCATCTCAATGAGCGTTCGGTTCTTCCTCTCAACAACTCCGTTTTGTTGAGGTGTGTACGTAGCTGAGAACTCATGTAGGATTCCTTCCTCATCGAGAAAGGAGTCTACATGGGCGTTCTTGAACTCCGTTCCGTTGTCACTCCGAACCTTCTTGATCTTCACCTCAAATTGATTCTGAGCCTTTCTAGCAAAGGTTTTGAAGATTTTCTGAACCTGCGATTTGTCATCAAGTAGAAATACCCACGTGAATCTGGAAAAATCATCAACAATAACTAGACCAAAGGAGTTACCACCAAGGCTTTTGTAAGCATTGGGACCGAAGAGATCCATATGAAGAAGCTCAAGCGGTCTCCTTGTGGTCATGATATTCTTCACGGGATGACTTCCTCCAACCTGTTTTCCTGCTTGACATGCACTGCAGAGTCTATCTTTGTCAAAGAAAACATCTTTAACACCAAGAATGTGATCACCTTTGATTAGCTTATCTAAATTTCGCATACCAACATGTCCAAGCCTTCTATGCCAAAGCCAACCTTTTGCAGATTTAGCAATAAAGCAAGTTCTAGGTTGAGCTTTCTTAGTGAAATCGACAATGTATAGGTCACCTCTCGAATGCCAAGAAGACCATGTTATGATTGTCACTACGAAAAACTTGGCAATCTACTTTGGTGAATAGCACATTGTATCCAAAGTCAGCTAATCTAGACACGGAAAGTAAATTGTATCCAAGTGATTCAACAAGCATGACATTTTTAATGGAGCTATCATGAGATATGGCCACCTTACCAAGGCCAAGTACCTTACCCTTGGAGTTGTCTCCAAAAGTCACATACTTGCGTGGACCATCGTTCTTTGCAAGCTCTCGAAACATGTCTTCATCTCCGGTCATGTGATCGGTGCATCCACTATCGAGAATCCATTCTTTGCCACGGATATGTAGTCTCTCATATTTGCCATTAGATTGAGACTCTTCATGATCTTGTCTAGCTCGGTGTCCGAATCGTCATCATGCTCATGCTCATCATCATATTGACCCATAGATAATTCATCATCAATACCTAGGTCAATTTGACAATGACTTGCATCAGTTTTATCAACGTGATAATAGTCATCGGAATGCAAAACAAGAGCATTTCTTATTCGAACATTGATAAAACTGGGATCACCCTTCTTTTTCATAAGATCACGCAGCTCAAAGAGGCATTTATCAAAGTTAGGATCTTTGGGGCGCAACATATCAAATTCAACAGTCTTGTATAGAATTTCATCAAGACCTCTCAACGAGTAGTCCGGATAAAGTTCTTCCAAGAACTTCCACATAGCATGGGCGCACTCAAAGTTCGTGACAAGCTCAAGCAAGTTATCAGGCAACCCTCTAATGATAAGATTGACAGTTCTAAGGTTACGAAGCAAATCAAGCTCTTCATCTACAGTAGGGTGCAAGGGATCAAATGGTGGTACATATGGGGTTTCAACATATTTGCATGCAGTTGTATATCTTAAAGATAGCAAGCATTTCAATCCTCCACGAGTTATAGGACACTCCATCAAGAATAGGCACTCTATGACTAACACTCCCAAACGTAGACACGTCCATCTTCCTCCAATGGTGTGCAAACCAAAGCAATGGAGACCAATGCTCTGATACCAATTGTAGGATCGTTGAAGGCAAGAGTGTCTAGAAGGGGGGTGATTAGACAATTCGACAAGATAAAAGATTGTGCCTTTTGATTAGCATAAGTTCATAGTACATTCTCAATGAAGAACAAGTCAAGCATCATGCATACAAGTCGAGCAACATACTAAACATGCAATTCTAGAGTAGAGGGCAGCGGAAAGTAAATTGCATGAAAAGTAAGGAGAGATTGTGAAGAGCAAACGCAATTGGAGACACGGAGATTTTTCTCGTGGTTCCGATAGGTGGTGCTATCGTCAATCCACGTTGATGGAGACTTCAACCCACGGAGGGTAACGGCTGCTGAGTCCACGGAGGGCTCCACCCACGAAGGGTCCACGAAGAAGCAACCTTGTCTATGCCATCATGGCTTACGCCCACGGAGGACTAGCCTTACTCGGGTAGATCTTCACGAAGTAGGCGATCTCCTTGCCCTTACAAACTCCTTGGTTCAACTCCACATCATGACGGAGGCTCCCAAGCGACACCTAACCAATCTAGGAGGCACCACCCTCCAAAAGGTAATAGATGGGGTTGGTGATGATGAACTCCTTGCTCTTGTGCTTCAAATGATAATCTCCCCAACACTCAACTCTCCTCACTGATTTGGCTGTGGTGGAGGAAGGGATTGAGTGGAAAGCAACTTGGAAAGACTAGAAATCAAGTTTCATATGGTGGGAGTGGAGCAACTTGATCTCAACACAAGGGTAGGTAGTTTTCTTCTCGAAATGTAAGGTAGGAGTGGTAGTTCTTTCGATGGCTCTCTCCACGAATGAAGAGGAGGTGGAGGGTATTTATAGCCTCCACACAAAATCCAACCGTTACACACATTTGACCAATCTCGGTCGGACCGAAGTTGACAACTCGGTGAGACCGAAAGTTCAAATCTTGTGAACGTTGGGATTTTCGTGGGACCGAAAATACAATCTCGGTTAGACCGATTCTTCCAAAGTCTAGGGTTTGCCAATCTCGGTGGGACCGACTTTCTCATCTCGGTGACACCGATTTGAGTACAGAAGGTTACAGAAGCTTGGCAACACCATTTTCGGAATGACCGAGTTTGGAATCGGAAAATCCGAGATTCTAGGGTTTTGGCTATATGGTGAGGTGGTTCATCTCGGTGTGGTGAGTTTGGAATCGGTGGGACCGAGATTACTTATGGGTTTATGTTGGAATGAAAGATTGCTGATTGTTGAGAGATAAATCACTAAGCACTTTAGAGCAACCAGATCATCATCATAACCTCATCCCCTTTTAATAGTATTGGCTTTCCTATGGACTCAATGTGATCTTGGATCACTAAACCAAAAATGGAGTCTTGAGCTTTTGCCAATGTTTTCCTTAGCATCTTAGGGGTTCACCTCTCTAGTCCTTTTGCCATGCCAGAGTGGTTGACTTTCCTGAAACATACTTGTTAAAAGCATTAGTCCAACCACAGAGTATGTTGTCATTAATTACCAAAACCACCTAGGGAGCAAATGTGCTTTCAATCTCCCCCTTTTTGGTAATTGATGGCAACACACAGAAAAGGATATCAAAGCTTACTAAAAGAAAGACATGATTAACATTAAAGCTTTGATGACATGTAGTACACAAGCTCCCCCTACAAGGTGCAAGATTTTAGATTTTGGTTTTGGACTACCACAAGCACACATGAGAGAAAAGCAAGGTGTGCTACATGCAGCTTGGCTATATGCATCAGAGCAGATAAGGTAAATGAGATATGATGCATATGTGCATGGTGATTTCTTGCAAACAAGTATTCACAAGCAAGCTACCATCATGCACATCCTGCAAGATGCATATACTTACCTTGAAGTTCCTTGGTGATGTACCTGAAGAAATAAACTTGGGAAAACACGGTTAGATAACACAAGAGTAGTTCTTCAACCAGCAAAGAAGAGCATCAAGAGTACCAAGCCAGGATGACATGTATAAAGAGTGTCTCATGTTGAGCATTAGCTTGAATCAGCCAACATGTCTCCCAAGACTAAAAAGTTTTCAAAGAGCTCTGAGAGATTTTGCGTTTCATAGGATACCAATTGTATTTTTCAGAAAATACCAATGGTGAGAGCAAGAAAAACAAAATTAGAAGAATAATGCCAAGATAAGGTATTATCACAGTGAAGTATATGGCAAAGCTTTGATGTGATCCTCTCCCCCTTAAGGTAAGGATGTTTTTCTTCCTTTAAGATATCTTTTCTCCCTTAAGTTCCCAGCTCCCCCAGCTCCCCCTAAATCTTCTCCCCCTTTGACATCAAGTGCCGAAAAGGACAGTAAACCAGGAGGGGCAGGAAAGATGGAAGGAAAGAAATGGGTTCATTAAGAATCACATCTGAGCAAATTTAGATATAAAGCATGTAAATCATTCAGATGAGCTGTAGATGATGATATCCTGATGAATGTAAATCGGTGACACCGAAATGATATGGATCGGTGAGGCCGAAAGTCAGAGACTTAGGCCTGATCCCTTTTCGGTCAGACCGAAAAGATTGAATCGGTGACGCCGAGTTTAATTCCAAGGAAATGTAGAAGTAATTCAGCTCACTTTGCAAGAAATGTTTCAGAAGATTTGCAATGAATTTGTAAAAGATTTTCAGGGAATTTATCAGAGCTAAAGGATATACACAAGAACGTAAGAAAAGAAATGAAAAAGGTTGCTAGATGAAGTTTTTTTTTTAAATAAGCAAGGAAACTCAATGAGAGAGCATAAGAGAAAAACAGTAAACTCCAAAACATATGTACTTCATCTAGATAGGGTCGGCACAAAGTCACCTATGTTTGAGTATATTGACTTAGGAGTCAAATGAGAACATTTGATCATAGGTCATACTCATCGTTTAAGCTCAAAATGGGGTTACCATTTTTGATTAAGCATTTGATGTGATCACATCTTTTGAAGCTGCTTGTTCTCATGTCTTTGAGCAAAGCTTCTTCAAGATGTGAAAGACATACCTTGGGCTTGTTGTTGCTTGTTCTCATGTAGGTGAACTTGATGTTGATGCTCATAGGATGTGAAGTTGGAGCATCATTTTTCAAGTGTGTAGTTCATCTTCCTACATGGGTTAGGCAAGCAAGGAAATACTCAAGAATATCCAATATGACATGAGTGAAGTACTAGAAGTATATGGTGTCAAAAGGATATGTGGAATTTTGTTCCTTGAACTCAACATCCCAAAGAGCTAGATACTTGGTTAATGACAAGATTACTCATGATTTGAGTGAGTGTGATAATCTTGTAGAATGTAGACCATCCAAGTACCGCAAGGAGTTAGATGCAATACAAGGGGCAAATGTATCCAAGATATATGATCATCATCATAAGAAAGGTATCAAGGATTAGTCAATTAGGCTCATGCCTTGCATGCATCAATGGAGTTTTCACTCCAAGTTTGAAGCATCAATGATGTTCAACTCACTCCTCAAGCGACAAAATACTTTCTCATCAAGTGGTTTTGTGAAGATATCTGCAAGCTGTTTGTCAGTGCGAACATGCTTAAGATCAATGTCACCCTTAGCAATATGATCACGAATAAAATGGTGACGAACTTCAATGTGTTTTGTGCGAGAGTGTTGCACGGGATTGTG
Source organism: Aegilops speltoides (assembly GCA_021437245.1). NCBI lineage: Eukaryota > Viridiplantae > Streptophyta > Magnoliopsida > Poales > Poaceae > Aegilops > Aegilops speltoides. The sequence continues at coordinate 53,786,981 of CM038141.1, read as the reverse complement.
TCCAATCTTAATTGCACTCTCGTTGTCACAAAGCAAAGGAACATGTTTAGCATGTATCCCATAGTCCTTAAGCATTTGTTTCATCCATAGCAACTGAGCACAACACGAACCAGCAGCAATATATTCTGCTTCTGCAGTCGATAATGATATCGAGTTTTGTTTCTTGGATGACCAAGACACAAGGGATCGACCAAGAAATTGACATGTACCCGAAGTTGACTTTCTATCTATCTTGTCTCCGGCATAGTCCGAGTCGGAGTAGCCAACAAGATCGAAAGAGGCCCTCTTAGGATACCAAATGCCAAAGTTAGGTGTGTGTATCAAATATCTCACAATTGTTTTAACAGCTTTAAGATGACATTCTTTAGGAGCAGCTTGATATCGAGCACACATGCATACACTCAGCATTATATCAGGACGAGAAGCACAGAGATATAGTAGAGAACCAATCATGGATCGATATACCTTTTGATCAACAGGTTCTCCATCTTTAGTCAAGTCATTATGTCCATTAGTAGGCATGGGGGTTCTCATACCTTTGCTCTCTTGCATGTTGAACTTCTTGAAGAGATCCTTAGTGTACTTGGTTTGTGAGACAAAAGTACCCTCCTTAGATTGCTTGATTTGCAACCCAAGGAAGAACTTGAGTTCACTCATCATGGACATCTCATACTTCTCTGACATAAGCTTCCCAAACTTCTCACTGAAATCAGGGTTAGTTGATCCAAAGATAATATCATCGACATATATTTGGCACACAAATAGTTCTCCGTCAACCCTTTTTGTGAATAGCGTTGAGTCAATTTTACCAATTTCAAATCCTTTTTCAAGAAGAAAGCTAGTCAAACATTTGTACCAAGCTCTAGGGGCTTGTTTAAGACCGTAAAGAGCTTTGTGCAATTTGTAAACATGATTAGGCTTTTTAGGATTCACAAATCCGGGAGGTTGTTTCACAAATACTTCCTCCTCAATTTCACCATTTAGGAAAGCACTTTTAATGTCCATTTGATAGAGAGTAATGTTATGGTGGTTGGCATAAGCAAGAAGAATGCGAATGGACTCAAGTCTAGCAACGGGGGCGTAGGTCTCACCATAGTCCATACCTTCGACTTGTGTGTAACCTTGTGCTACGAGACGAGCCTTGTTGCGGATGACTTGTCCATCTTCATCTTGCTTGTTCCGAAACACCCATTTGGTTCCAATGACGTTTTGGTCATCATTGGGCTTCTCTACCAATGACCAAACGTTGTTCCTCTCGAAGTTGTGCAGCTCTTCATGCATAGCATTCACCCAATCCGGGTCCTCAAGCGCTTCTTCTACCTTCATAGGTTCAAGACTTGAGATGAATGAGTAATGCTCACAAAAGTTAGCTAAACGAGTTTTAGAGCGAGTGATTCTCCCGGAGTCGATGTCATTCATCATTTGTTCCACGGGATGGTCCTTCTTGACTCTTTCTCGAACTCGGGATAGCTTTTGTCGTGGCCGTGGCTGAGCTTCCTCATCATCCTCATCTTCTTCTTCATCTGTGTTGTTGGTGTTGTCTTGAGGTGGTGGAGAAGGAGGTTGTGGTGGATCTTCTTGTCGCATTTCCTCATCTTGGTGAGTTCCACTTGTGGAAGCCTCCATGTTGCCTTGAGGTTCACCTTGCCGTGAGGTAGGGGGCTCCACATATGTAGATGAGGTACTCTCCTTCACTTCCATGGGACGAATCTTTCCAATGGATAGATCTTGAATGGCTTCCGATGGGTCCTTGTCTCCTACATCAATAGGCATTTGCTCTACTTGCGAGCCATTAGATTCATCAAACTTCACATCTACCGTCTCTTCAACCTTTCGAGTGAAATTATTGTAGACACGGTAGGTGTGAGAGTTTGATCCATAACCGAGGAAAAAGCCTTCATGAGTTTTAGGAGCAAATTTAGACCGACGATGCTTATCAAGAATATAGCATTTTGAACCAAAGACACGAAAATATCCCACTTGGGGTTTGTTACCCGTAAGGAGCTCGTATGAAGTCTTGCCGAGAAGCTTGTGAAGATAAAGTCTGTTGATGGCATGACAAGCTGTCTCAACGGCTTCACCCCAAAAGTGTTTTGGTGTCTTGTATTCGTCAAGCATTGTCCTCGCCATCTCAATGAGCGTTCGGTTCTTCCTCTCAACAACTCCGTTTTGTTGAGGTGTGTACGTAGCTGAGAACTCATGTAGGATTCCTTCCTCATCGAGAAAGGAGTCTACATGGGCGTTCTTGAACTCCGTTCCGTTGTCACTCCGAACCTTCTTGATCTTCACCTCAAATTGATTCTGAGCCTTTCTAGCAAAGGTTTTGAAGATTTTCTGAACCTGCGATTTGTCATCAAGTAGAAATACCCACGTGAATCTGGAAAAATCATCAACAATAACTAGACCAAAGGATTTACCACCAAGGCTTTTGTAAGCATTGGGACCGAAGAGATCCATATGGAGAAGCTCAAGCGGTCTCCTTGTGGTCATGATATTCTTCACGGGATGACTTCCTCCAACCTGTTTTCCTGCTTGACATGCACTGCAGAGTCTATCTTTGTCAAAGAAAACATCTTTAACACCAAGAATGTGATCACCTTTGATTAGCTTATCTAAATTTCGCATACCAACATGTCCAAGCCTTCTATGCCAAAGCCAACCTTTTGCAGATTTAGCAATAAAGCAAGTTCTAGGTTGAGCTTTCTTAGTGAAATCGACAATGTATAGGTCACCTCTCGAATGCCAAGAAAGACCATGTTATGATTGTCACTCTGAAAAACTTGGCAATCTACTTTGGTGAATAGCACATTGTATCCAAAGTCAGCTAATCTAGACACGGAAAGTAAATTGTATCCAAGTGATTCAACAAGCATGACATTTTTAATGGAGCTATCATGAGATATGGCCACCTTACCAAGGCCAAGTACCTTACCCTTGGAGTTGTCTCCAAAAGTCACATACTTGCGTGGACCATCGTTCTTTGCAAGCTCTCGAAACATGTCTTCATCTCCGGTCATGTGATCGGTGCATCCACTATCGAGAATCCATTCTTTGCCACGGATATGTAGTCTCTCATATTTGCCATTAGATTGAGACTCTTCATGATCTTGTCTAGCTCGGTGTCCGAATCGTCATCATGCTCATGCTCATCATCATATTGACCCATAGATAATTCATCATCAATACCTAGGTCAATTTGACAATGACTTGCATCAGTTTTATCAACGTGATAATAGTCATCGGAATGCAAAACAAGAGCATTTCTTATTGAACATTGATAAAACGGGATCACCCTTCTTTTCATAAGATCACGCAGCTCAAAGAGGCATTTATCAAAGTTAGGATCTTTGGGGCAACATATCAAATTCAACAGTCTTGTATAGAATTTCATCAAGACCTCTCAACGAGTAGTCCGGATAAAGTTCTTCCAAGAACTTCCACATAGCATGGGCGCACTCAAAGTTCGTGACAAGCTCAAGCAAGTTATCGAGCAACCCTCTAATGATAAGATTGACAGTTCTAAGGTTCTGAAGCAAATCAAGCTCTTCATCTACAGAGGGTGCAAGGGATCAAATGGTGGTACATATGGGGTTTCAACATATTTGCATAAGTTGTATATCTTAAAGATAGCAAGCATTTCAATCCTCCACGAGTTATAGGACACTCCATCAAGAATAGGCACTCTATGACTAACACTCCCAAACGTAGACACGTCCATCTTCCTCCAATGGTGTGCAAACCAAAGCAATGGAGACCAATGCTCTGATACCAATTGTAGGATCGTTGAAGGCAAGAGTGTCTAGAAGGGGGGGGGGTTTAGACAATTCGACAAGATAAAAGATTGTGCCTTTTGATTAGCATAAGTTCATAGTACATTCTCAATGAAGAACAAGTCAAGCATCATGCATACAAGTCGAGCAACATACTAAACATGCAATTCTAGAGTAGAGGGCAGCGGAAAGTAAATTGCATGAAAAGTAAGGGAGAGATTGTGAAGAGCAAACGCAATTGGAGACACGGAGATTTTTCTCGTGGTTCCGATAGGTGGTGCTATCGTCAATCCACGTTGATGGAGACTTCAACCCACGGAGGGTAACGGCTGCGCGAGTCCACGGAGGGCTCCACCCACGAAGGGTCCACGAAGAAGCAACCTTGTCTATGCCATCATGGCTTACGCCCACGGAGGACTAGCCTTACTCGGGGTAGATCTTCACAAGTAGGCGATCTCCTTGCCCTTACAAACTCCTTGGTTCAACTCCACATCATGACGGAGGCTCCCAAGCGACACCTAACCAATCTAGGAGGCACCACCCTCCAAAAGGTAATAGATGGGGTTGGTGATGATGAACTCCTTGCTCTTGTGCTTCAAATGATAATCTCCCCAACACTCAACTCTCCTCACTGATTTGGCTGTGGTGGAGGAAGGGATTGAGTGGAAAGCAACTTGGAAAGACTAGAAATCAAGTTTCATATGGTGGGAGTGGAGCAACTTGATCTCAACACAAGGGTAGGTAGTTTTCTTCTCGAAATGTAAGGTAGGAGTGGTAGTTCTTTCGATGGCTCTCTCCACGAATGAAGAGGAGGTGGAGGGTATTTATAGCCTCCACACAAAATCCAACCGTTACACACATTTGACCAATCTCGGTCGGACCGAAGTTGACAACTCGGTGAGACCGAAAGTTCAAATCTTGTGAGCGTTGGGATTTTCGTGGGACCGAAAATACAATCTCGGTTAGACCGATTCTTCCAAAGTCTAGGGTTTGCCAATCTCGGTGGGACCGACTTTCTCATCTCGGTGACACCGATTTGAGTCTGAAGGTTCTGAAGCTTGGCAACACCATTTTCGAATGACCGAGTTTGGAATCGGAAAATCCGAGATTCTAGGGTTTTGGCTATATGGTGAGGTGGTTCATCTCGGTGTGGTGAGTTTGGAATCGGTGGGACCGAGATTACTTATGGGTTTATGTTGGAATGAAAGATTGCTGATTGTTGAGAGATAAATCACTAAGCACTTTAGAGCAACCAGATCATCATCATAACCTCATCCCCTTTTAATAGTATTGGCTTTCCTATGGACTCAATGTGATCTTGGATCACTAAACCAAAAATGGAGTCTTGAGCTTTTGCCAATGTTTTCCTTAGCATCTTAGGGGTTCACCTCTCTAGTCCTTTTGCCATGCCAGAGTGGTTGACTTTCCTGAAACATACTTGTTAAAAGCATTAGTCCAACCACAGAGTATGTTGTCATTAATTACCAAAACCACCTAGGGAGCAAATGTGCTTTCACATGTATATCAAACATAGCTTTGTTCACTTTGCCATCCTTCTTATCCACCAAATACTTGGGGTAGTTCCGCTTCCAGTGACCAGTCCCTTTGCAGTAGAAGCACTCAGTTTCATGCTTAGGTCCAGACTTGGGCTTTTCACTTGAGCAGCAACTTGCTTGCCATTCTTCTTGAAGTTCCCTTTTCTTCCCTTTGTCCCTTTACTTGAAACTAGTGGTCTTGTTAACCATCAACACTTGATGCTCTTTCTTGATTTCTACCTTCGTCGATTTCAGCATCACGAAGAGCTCAGGAATTACTTTCGTCATCCCTTGCATATTATAGTTCATCACAAAGTTCTAATAACTTGGTGATAGTTACTAGAGAATTCTGTCAATTACTATCTTATCTGGAAGATTAACTCCCACTTGATTCAAGCAATTGTAGTACCCAGATAATCTGAGCACATGCTCACTGGTTGAGCTATTCTCCTCCATCTTGTAGGCAAAGTACTGTCAGAGGTCTCATACCTCTCGACACGGGCATGAGTATGAAATACCAATTTCAACTCTTGGAACATCTTATATGCTCCGTGGTGTTCAAAACATTTTTGAAGTCCTGGTTCTAAGCCGTAAAGCATGGTGCACTTAACTATCAAGTAGCCATCATACCGAGCTTTTGTCAAAACGTTCATAACGTCTGCATCTACTCCTGCAATAGGTCTGTCACCTAGCGGTGCATCAAGGACATAATTCTTCTGTGCCGCAGTGAGGATAAACTTCAGATCACGGATCCAATCCACATCATTGCTACTCACATCTTTCAACTTAGTTTTCTCTAGGAACATATAAAAATTAAATGGGGAGCAACATCGCGAGCTATTGATCTACAACATAGATATGCTAATACTACCAGGACTAAGTTCATGATAAATTAAAGTTCAATTAATCATATTACTTAAGAACTCCCACTTAGATAGACATCCCTCGAGTCATCAAAATGATCACGCGATCCAAATCAACTAAACCATGCCCGGTCATCACGTGAGATGGAGTAGTTTTCAATGGTGAACATCACTATGTTGATCATATCTACTACATGATTCACATTCGACCTTTTGGTCTTAGTGTTCCGAGGCCATATCTGCATATTCTAGGCTCGTCAAGTTTAACCCGAGTATTCTCCATGTGCAAAACTGGCTTGCACCCGTTGTAGATGAACGTAGAGCTTATCACATCCGACCATCACGTGGTGTCTCGGCACGACGAACTTTGGCAACGGTGCATACTCAGGGAGAACACTTGTACCTTGAAATTTTAGGAAGGGATCATCTTATAAAGCTACCGTCGAACTAAGCAAAATAAGATGTATAAAAGATAAACATCATATGCAATCAAAATATGTGACATGATATGGCCATCATCATCTTGTGCCTTTGATCTCCATCTCCAAAGCATCGTCATGATTTCCATCGTCACCGGCATGACACCATGATCTCCATCATCTTGATCTATATCAATGTGTCGTCACATGGTCGTCTCGCCAACTATTGCTCTTGCAACTATTGCTATCGCATAGCGATAATGTAAAGCAATTATTTTGCGCTTGCATCTTATGTAATAAAGAGACAACCATAAGGCTTTTTCCAGTTGCCGATAACTTCAAAAAAACATGATCATCTTATACAACAACTTATATCTCATCACTTCTTGACCATATCACATCACAACATGCCCTGCAAAAACAAGTTAGACGTCCTCTACTTTGTTGTTGCACGTTTTACGTGGCTGCTACGGGCTGAGCAAGAACTGTTCTTACCTACGCATCAAAACCACAACGATAGTTCGTCAAGTTAGTGCTGTTTTAACCTTCTCAAGGACCGGGCGTAGCCACACTCGGTTCAACTAAAGTTGGAGAAACTAACACCCGCCAGCCACCTGTGTGCAAAGAACGTTGGTAGAACCAGTCTCGCATAAGCGTACGCGTAATGTCAGTCCGGGCCGCTTCATCCAACAATACTGCCGAACCAAAGTGTGACATGCTGGTAAGCAGTATGACTTGTATCGCCCACAACTCACTTGTGTTCTACTCGTGCATATAACATCTATGCATAAAACCTGGCTCGGATGCCACTGTTGCGGAACGTAGTAATTTCAAAAAATTTCCTACGCACACGCAAGATCATGGTGATGCATAGCAACGAGAGGAGAGATTGTGTCCATGTACCCTCGTAGACCGAAAGCGGAAGCGTTAGCATAATGCGGTTGATGTAATCGTACGTCTTTATGATCTGATCGATCAAGTACCAAAAACACGGCACCTCCGAGTTCTGCACACGTTCAACTCGATGACGTCCCTCAAGCTCCGATCCAGCCGAGCTTTGAGGGAGAGTTCCGTCAGCACGACGGCGTGGTGGCGATGATGATGTTCTACCGACGGAGGGCTTTGCCTAAGCACCGCTATGATATTATCGAGGTGGACTATGGTGGAGAGGGGCACCGCACACGGCTAAAAGATCAAAGAGATCAATTGTTGTGTCTATGGGCTGCCCCTCTCCAAGGGGAGGAGGGGGGGGGGAGGGGAAGGCCGGCCAAGGGGAGGAGGCGCGCCCAAGGGGGGAGTCCTACTCCCATCGGGAGTAGGACTCCTCCTTTTCCTATTTGGAGAGGGAGAGGGAAGGAAGAGGAAGGAGGGAGGAAGGAAAGGGGGGGCCGGCCCCCCTCCCAATTCAGATTGGGCTTGGGGGGGGGGGCGCCCCCTCCCTTGCTCCTTTCCCCTCCTTTCCACTAAAGCTCATTAAGGCCCATATACCTCCCAAGGGCTTCCGATAACCTCCCGGAGCTCCGGTATTATCCCGATCTCACCCGGAACCTTTCCGGTATCCAAATATAGTCGTCCAATATATCGATCTTTAAGTCTCAACCATTTCGAGACTCCTCGTCATGTCCCCGATCTCATCCGGGCTTCCGAACAACCTTAGGTACATCAAAACTCATAATATAACCATCATGGAACTTTAAGCGTGCGGACCCTACGGGTTCGAGAACTATGTAGACATGACCGAGACACGTCTCCGGTCAATAACCAACAGCGGAACCTGGATGCTCATATTGGCTCCCACATATTCTACGAAGATCTTTATCGGTCAAACCGCATAACAACATACGTTGTTCCCTTTGTCATCGGTATGTTACTTGCCCGAGATTCGATCATCGGTATCTCAATACCTAGTTCAATCTCGTTACTGGCAAGTCTCTTTACTCATGCCGTAATACATCATCCCACAACTAACTCATTAGTTGCAATGCTTGCAAGGCTTAAGTGATGTGCATTACCGAGTGGGCCCAGAGATACCTCTCCGACAATCGGAGTGATAAATCCTAATCTCGAAATACGCCAACCCAACAAGTACCTTCGGAGACACCTGTAGAGCACCTTTATAATCACCCAGTTACGTTGTGACGTTTGGTAGCACACAAAGTGTTCCTCGGTAAACGGGAGTTGCATAATCTCATAGTCATAGGAACATGTATATGTCATGAAGAAAGCAATAGCAACATACTAAATGATCGAGTGCTAAGCTAACGGAATGGGTCAAGTCAATCACATCATTCTCCTAATGATGTGATCCTGTTAATCAAATGACAGCTCTTTGTCTATGGCTAGGAAACATAACCATCTTTGATCAACGAGCTAGTCAAGTAGAGGCATACTAGTGACACTCTGTTTGTCTATGTATTCACACATGTATCATGTTTCCGGGTAATACAATTCTAGCATGAATAATAAACATTTATCATGATATAAGGAAATAAATAATTACTTTATTATTGCCTCTAGGGCATATTTCCTTCACTTAAAGGATCACATTGGTCGGCAATGACGGAAGTGAAAATTTTGGTTCATTAATACCATAGAGTTCGGGAACTTTCCCCAAACTAAATCCTCAATATTTTCCTCCCACATTGATCGGAGGGGAGGTTTCATGATCATGATAAGCATAACGACCCATAGAAAGGAACCGATAGCGTTCTTTGGAAGATGTTTCTTGCGTTAATTGTAATATAACACATCTCTCCGCGTACCTTTGTTTATAAAACCGTATGGCTGGATTTCCTTATTTGTCGTAAACCTTTGCCCTCATAAAGGTTTTATAAAGTAGGATAAACACTCCTCGGCTACTGACTGAGGAGGTGGAAGCCGATGGTCGGTCAACAAAGTTTTGTACAATGCGGATCCGAGCATTAATGATGTAAAGTAATTGGATACATAGAATCAATAAACATAATTTGTGATGTTACTTCGGATATCGATCCTTAATTCAGCCACCCGTGCCAATATTAAGGCTCGGGGGCTACTTGGCTTCGTGCTTATTATTTACATATATTACAGGGGCACAACGATCCCCTGATCTGGTGTTGCCACCCGACCAGTTTCTCGGGGGCTACTGCATTGCCTATTCCATGCAGAAAATTCAAAGTGCTTAGTCTTTGGCTTGACCGAACTATGGGAAATACGTGTCTTCGGACAACAATAGGTACCATCTAGACCTATCCGGCATCAAGCTAATATATTATGACAACTTCTCAAGACCCTCTCTCAAGGGCTCGTTTGCCGATCAATATTATCTCTAATACATTACACTGCGTTTATATTCCTACGTATGCTGCCGAGCTAGGAGTCGATCCTCGGGACGATTTTGCGCATCGACCTAAGTCTCAGGGGCTACTAGGATCAGCAGTTTTATGTTTTCCTTCAGGTGCATTGATATGTATCCGTCGTATCTATAATTTTTGATTGTTCCATGCCAATATTATTCAACTTTCATATACTTTTTGGCAACTTTTTATATTATTTTTGGGACTAACATATTGATCCAGTGCCCAGTGCCAGTCCCTGTCTGTTGCATGTTTTATGTTTCGCAGAATCCATATCAAACGGAGTCCAAACGGGATAAAAACGGACGGAGCTTATTTTTGGAAAATATGGAAAATTTCAGAAGAAAAATCCACGCGAGACGGTGCCCGAGGTGGTCACGAGGTAGGGGGGCGTGCCTGACCACCCTGGGCGCGCCCCCTACCCTCGTGAGCCCACTGTAAGGCGGTGATGCTCTTCTTTTGCTGCAAGAAAGCTAATATTTGGAAAAAAATCATGGCGAAGGTTTCAGGCCAATTGGAGTTACGGATCTCCATATATACGCAAAACGGTGAAACAGAGCTAGGAGAGAACGCATAAACAAAGAGATAGACCCAATCTCGGAGGGGCTCTCGCCGCTCCCAAGCCATGGGAGCCAAAGACCAGAGGGGAAACCCTTCTCCCATCTAGGGAGGAGGTCAAGGAAGAAGAAGAAGAAGGGGGCCTCTCTCCCCTTGCTTTGGGTGGCGCGGGAGCGCTGCCGGGCACCATCATCATCATCGCGATCTTCACCAACACCACCGTCATCTTCACCAACATCTCCATCACCTTCCCCCACTATCTACAGCGGTCCACTCTCCCGCAACCCATTGTACCCTCTACTTGAACATGGTGCTTTATGCTTCATATTATTTTCCGATGATGTGTTGCCATCCTATGATGTCTGAGTAGATTTTCGTTGTCCTATTGGTGATTGATGAATTGCTATGATTGGTTTGAATTGCATATTTTATTATTGGTGCTGTCCTATTGTGCCCTCCATGTCGCGCAAGCGTGAGGGATTCCCGCTGTAGGGTTTGCAATATGTTTATGATTTGCTTATGGTGGGTGGCGTGAGTGACAGAAGCACAGACCCGATTAAGTAGGTTGTTTGCGTATTGGATAAAGAGGACTTGATACTTTAATGCTATGGTTGGGTTTTACCTGAATGAATCTTTAGTAGTTGCGGATGCTTGCTAGAGTTCCAATCATAAGTGCATATGATCCAAGTAGAGACATTATGTTAGCTTATGCCTCTCCCTCAAATAGAATTGCAATAGTGATTATCGGTCTAGTAACATAGTCAGTTGCCTAGGGACAATTCCACAACTCCTACCACCACTTTTCCACACTCGCCATATTTACTTTAGTTGTGTCTTTATCTTAGCAGCCCCTAGTTTTATTTTCGTGCTCTTTACTTTCTTGCTTGCTTACCCAAAAACTCCTACAAAGTACTTCTAGTTTTATACTTGTTCTAGGTAAAGCGAATGTCAAGCGTGCGTAGAGTTGTATCGGTGGTCGATAGAACTTGAGGTAATATTTGTTCTCCCTTTAGCTCCTCGTTCGGTTCGACACTCTTACTTATCGAAAATTTTTGCGATCCCCTATACTTGTGGGTTATCAAGACCTTTTTCTGGCGCCGTTGCCGGGGAGTCATAGCGTGGGGTGAATATTCTCGTGTGTGCTTGTTTGCTTTATCACTAAGTAATTTTTATTTGCTGTTCTCAGTGGTTATTTATCTTTAGTTATGGATATGGAACACGAAATACCAAAAAAATTAGGTGTACTTACTACTCATGGAGATGGGGAACCTCCTAAAACCCTCGATGCTGGTTATGTGAAAGATATTATGTACTACTTTAATAATCCTGAGAAAACCCCATTTAATTATGTAATGGGAGTAACGTTGGATCAACGTGAATACTTTAATGATTATCGCTTAACACAAAAAGGGAAACTATTATGGGATCAAATTCATATATTGAAGTGGTATGCTTGGCAACTATGCGTGAGTTATGATTATACTTGTTGCTCTAGGATGAAGGCTCCACACCTTCCCTTTTCATGCAAATTTAATGATAATAAAACCTTAGCTTCTTATGCTAATGGTATATATGATTACTATGATGTGGAACAAATAGAAGAATTTGTTGCTTTTATGGGTGCTTATGAAATTGAATCTATGTGTAAAGAGTTTGAAGATTTTGATGATGCTGTTTATAGATCTGAAAATTTAGCTATCCTCAAATATTGCTATGAGAATTATGAATACAATTACAAAATTAATGCACTTATTGAGAAAGTCTCCGCTGTCCAAGAAGAGATTAATATTTTGCAGGAATCTATGGAAGAAGAAATTGATGAAACTATGAGCTCATTGGATGAAAAAGATGTGGAGGAGAGCGAAGAACAAAAGGAGGAAGAGCGAATTGATCACCCGTGCCCACCTTCTAATGAGAGTAACCCTTCAACTCATACATTGTTTAATTCCCCTTCATGCTTACCGAAGGATGATTGCTATGATGACTATTATGATCCCATTAATTCTCTTGAAATATCCCTTTTTGATGATGCTTACTATGCTTGTGGCCAAGATGCCAATATGAATTATGCTTATGGAGATGAACTTGCTATACTTCCTTATGTTAAACATGAAATTGTAGCTATTGCACCCACACATAATAGTCCTATTATCTTTTTGAATTCTCCCGATTATACTATATCGGAGAAGTTTGCACTTATTAAGGATTATATTGATGGGTTGCCTTTTACCGTTGCACATGATGATTTTGATAGATATAATATGCATGTACTTGCTGCTCCTACTTGCAATTATTATGAGAGAGGAACTATATCTCCACCTCTCTATGTTTCCAATATGATGAAATTGCAAGAAACTGCTTATACTATGCATTGGCCTTTACTATGTGTGCATGAATTGTTCTTTTATTACATGCCGATGCATAGGAAGAGAGTTAGGCTTCGTCATTACATGATATATGTTGCTTTGTGCTCACTACTAAATTACAAATCATTGTTAATTAAAATTGGCTTTGATATACCTTGGGATCCGGGTGGATTCACTACTTGAGCACTATATGCCTAGCTTAATGGCTTTAAAGAAAGTGCTGCCAGGGAGACAACCTGGAAGTTTTAGAGAGTCATTTATTTCTTTTGAGTTCTTTCATATATTTAAAAACAACAAAAATAAAGAGGGGAACCCAAAACTTTTTCAAAAAGAAAAGCGAAAGTGAGAAAGACAAGCATTGTTGAAGTCGGAGAGCTCCTTGAACTTTGTTCATGCTCATGGCAACTTTGTGAATCTTGATGACAGAAACTTTTCAACAAAAATAATTATCCCCTTGTACAATTCCATTGTATTATAAAAATAATGTGTCAAGGTTTGCCTTTAGGATGTTTACAATGCTTGTTGGTTTGTGCGGTGCAGGACAGAAACTTTGGCTGTAGTGCGCGAATTGTAATTTTTTACTGGAACGTCAAATGATTCTGATTCTTTTTGCACTGTATTTCTGTACAACTTGTTTATTTTTCCTAATTTTGGTAGATTTTTGGGGTACCAGAAGTATGGTGAACGTTCAGATTATTACAGACTGTTCTGTTTTTAGACAGATTCTGTTTTTGATGCATAGTTTGCTTGTTTGATGAAACTATAAATTTATATCAGTGGATTGAGCCATGAAAAAATTATATTACAGTAGACACAATGCAAAAACAAAATATGAATTGGTTTGCAACAGTACTTAGAGTGGTGATTTTCTTTATTATACTAACGGGTCTTATCGAGTTTTCTGTTGAAGTTTTGTGTGGATGAAGTGTTCGATGATTGAGAAGGTTTCGATGTGAGAAGAAGGAAGAGAGGCAAGAGCTCAAGCTTGGGGATGCCCGAGGCACTCCAAGTAAATATTCAAGGAGACTCAAGCATCTAAGCTTGGGGATCCTGGGGAGGCATCCCCTCTTTCTTCAACAAATATCGGTATGTTTCCAGATTCGTTTCGTTCATGCGATATGTGCAAGTCCTGGAGCGTCTTTTGCAATTAGGTTTTTATTTTTCTTTTATGCACCATGCTGGTATGAGATGGTCCTTGGTTGATTTATAGAATGCTCTATGCACTTCACTTATATCTTCTGAGTATGGCTTTATAGAATGCTTCATGTGCTTCACTTATATCATTTGAAGCTTGGATTGCCTGTTTCTCTTTACATAGACAACCGCCATTTGTAGAATGCTCTTTTGTTTCACTTATATTTGTTAGAGCTTGGGCATATCTTTTGTAGAAAGAATTAAACTCTCTTGCTTCACTTATATCTATTTAGAGAGATGACAGGAACTAGTCATTTTCATGGTTAGCCATAAAATCCTACATAAACTTGTAGATCGCTGAATATGATATGTTTGATTCCTTGCAATAGTTTTGCAATATAAAGATGATGCTATTAGAGTCATGCTAGTTGAGTAATTTTGAAATTGAGAAATACTTGTGTTGAGGTTTGCAAGTCCCGTAGCATGCACGTATGGTGAACCGTTATGTAACGAAGTCGGAGCATGAGGTGTTTATTGATTGCCTTCCTTATGAGTGGTGGCCGGGGACGAGCGATGATCTTTTCCTACCAATCTATCCCCCAAGGAGCATGCGTGTAGTACTTTGTTTCGATGACTAATAGATTTTTGCAATAAGTATGTGAGTTCTTTATGACTAATGTTGAGTCTATGGATTATACGCACTCTCACCATTCCATCATTGCTAGCCTCTTCGGTACCGTGCATTGCCCTTTCTCACCTCGAGAGTTGGTGCAAACTTCGCCGGTGCATCCAAACCCCGTGATACGATATGCTCTATCACACATAAGCCTCATTATATCTTCGTCAAAACAGCCACCATACCTACCTATCATGGCATTTCCATAGCCATTCCGAGATATATTGCCATGCAACCTCCATCATCATCATATACATGACTTGAGCATTCATTGTCATATTGCTTTGCATGATCATAAGATAGCTAGCATGATGTTTTCATGGCTTGTCCATTTTTTGATGTCATAGCTACGCTAGATCATTTCACATCCCGGTACACCACCGGAGGCATTCATATAGAGTC
This sequence comes from Aegilops speltoides, assembly GCA_021437245.1. NCBI lineage: Eukaryota > Viridiplantae > Streptophyta > Magnoliopsida > Poales > Poaceae > Aegilops > Aegilops speltoides. Next base: position 53,771,923 of record CM038141.1, on the reverse strand, counting down.
ATATCTTTGTTCTACATATCGAGTTGTAATATTGAGTTGTAAGTAAATAAAAGTGTGATGATTATCATTATTACAACATTTCCCCAGTGAGGAAAGGATGATGGAGACTATGATTCCCCCACAAGTCGGGATAAGACTCCGGACGAAAAAAAGAGAAAGGCCAAAAAAAGAGAAGGCCCAAAAAAAAGAGAAAAAAAAACAAAAAAATGAGAGAAAAAGAGAGAAGGGGCAATGTTACTATCCTTTTACCACACTTGTGCTTCAAAGTAGCACCATGTTCTTCATATAGAGAGTCTCTTGAGTTATCACTTTCATATACTAGTGGGAATTTTCATTATAGAACTTGGCTTGTATATTCCAACGATGGGCTTCCTCAAATGCCCTAGGTATTCATGAGCAAGCAAGTTGGATGCACACCCACTTAGTTTCAGTTTGAGATTTCATACACTTACAACTCTTAGTGCATCCGTTGCATGGCAATCCCTACTCCTCACATTGATATCTATTAATGGTCATCTACATAGCCCGTTGATATGCCTAGTTGATGTGAGACTTTCTCCTTTTTTGTCTTCTCCACATAACCCCCACCATCATATTCTATTCCACCTATAGTGCTATGTCCATGGCTCACGCTCAGGTATTGCGTGAAAGTTGAAAAGGTTTGAGAATGTCAAAAGTATGAAAAAATTGCTTGGCTTGTCATCGGGGTTGTGCATGATGTGAATGCTTTGTGTGGTGAAGATGGAGCATAGCCAGACGATATGATTTTGCAGGGATGAGATTTCTTTGGCTATGTTATTTCAATAAGACATAATTGCTTGGTTGGTATGCTTGAAGTATTATTGTTTTTATGTCAAAGGATAGATTATTGCTTTGAATCACTTGTGTCTTAATATTCATGCCATGATTAGACATATGATCAAGATTATGCTAGGTAGCATTCCACATCAAAAATTATATTTTTTTATCATTTACCTACTCGAGGACGAGCAGGAATTAAGCTTGGGGATGCTGATACGTCTCCGTCGTATCTATAATTTTTGATTGTTCCATGCCAATATTATTCAACTTTCATATAGTTTTTGGCAACTTTTTATATTATTTTTGGGACTAACATATTGATCCAGTGCCCAGTGCCAGTTCCTGTCTGTTGCATGTTTTATATTTCGCAGAATATCCATATCAAACGGAGTCCAAACGGGATAAAAACGGATGGAGCTTATTTTTGGAAAATATGGAAAATTTCAGAAGAAAAATCCACGCGAGACGGTGCCCCAGGTGGTCACGAGGTAGGGGGGCGCGCCTGACTCCCCTGGGCGCACCCCCTACCCTCGTGAGCCCACCGTAAGGCGGCTGATGCTCTTCTTTTGCCGCAAGAAAGCTAATATTCGGAAAAAATCACGGCAAAGGTGTAACGCCCCGGATTCGATGCACCAGGTGTCTTCCAGTTATTCGCCGTCGTTGCCATGTCATGTGCTTGCGTGTTGCACTTTGCCATGTCATCATCTGCATTTCATATCATGTCATCATGTGCATTTCATTTTGCATACGTGTTCGTCTCATGCATCCGAGCATTTTCCCCGTTGTCCGTTTTGCAATCCGGCACTCCTATGTCATCCGGCATTCCCCTTCTGCCTCTCTTTTGTGTGCGGGTGTTAAACTTTCTCAGAATGGCCCGAGGTTTGCCAAGCGGCCTTGGTACATCACCGGTAGACCGCCTGTCAAGTTTCGTGCCATTTGGAGGTTGTTTGATACTCCAACGGTTAACCGGGTAACCGCATAGCCCTCTTTTGTCTTGCAGCCCAACACCCCTTCCAAAGTGGCCCAAAACCCAGAAAACACCCCTCCATGCTCTCGGTCGTTCGATCACGATCGTGTGGGCGAAAACCGCTCCTCATTTGGACTCTCCTAGCTCCCTCTACCTATAAAATAGTCCCCTCCCCCGAAATTTTCGTCCAAACCCTAGTCTTCTTCCACCTCTCGCCGCCGGACACGTCCAGCCGCAGCCGGACACGTCTGCCGCCGCCTCCCGCGCCAATCAGATCGCGACACCTGTCCTTCCCGTCCAGCGCGCCGCCTCGGCCCGCCCGGCCCAGCTGGGAGCCCTTGAGAGCCCCGCCGCCGTCTGCCTCCCGGCCCGCCCATGCCTCGCGCCACCGCCCAGCTCCGCCAGGCGGCGACCCCACCGCCCGGCGCCGCCCCGCCGCCGCCCAGCCCTTCTGCCCACCACGGCCAGCGCCTCCTCTCTCAACCGCCTGCCTCGCCTCGCTGCCAGACCGGGTCCGGCCAGATCCGGTCGCCGGCCACGGATCCGCCCATCCGGCGCCCGTCCATCTCCTCCGCCGGCGCCATCCCCTGACGTCACCGGAGCGCCTCGCCGCTGTCCCCGTCCACTCCGGCGAGCATCTCCAGCCACGCCTCGAAATCCGTGCAGACTGAGGTTGACCCCGAAAACGCCTAACTCCCCGATATTTTGCATTATCATGCCATGTTCATCGCATCATGAATTTGTGCATACTGCTAAGTTTCGTGAGTGTAATATGTCAAATTGTTCGTCTCGATGAGTACTCCATTTCATTACATTGCGTCATTTTCATTTGAGCTCATCTTGATGCCCGAAATCCTATTGGAAGAGTGCATGTTGATATTAATCTGCTGGAACTGTTATAACATGCTCATTTGTCATTTTTGCCATGTATGATGTGTGCATCCTATGAGGTTGAGCTCTACATGTGTTTTGATCTATGCCATGCCATATTTCCAGAGGTGCCATCCATGTATTTTTGTGAGTTGTGTGCTGAGTGCATCAAGCTTGTTAAGGAGGGTACTTGCTGTTGCTGTTTTCCTGACAGATTCTGTTATATTTTGTTGCTATGTTAGCCTGTTGCTACAAGTCATTTCGTGCATTATTCGGGAGATGTTCACTAAGGATGTTTTGTTACACATGTTATGCTCTATCCATTCATGCCCTTGGTTGCATTTATAGCTTGCTGTAGATTGTTCATATCTCGCTCCAAAGTTGCTTGAAAATGTTGCTGTCAGCCTGTTAACATTACGTTCAATGTTTCCATGATTGTATGCTAGTGATCCATGCACCCTATGAACTTGCTATTGCCATGCTTAGCTTCATAAACATGTCTTCTTACTGTTGGTTGCCTTGCCATGCCATGTATTGCTCTGTGGTGAGTGTTTCAAGCTCACCAACATGCCTACTTATTGTTGTTCCTGCCATGTATGAATCTGTCATATAACTTGCCATGTTTACATGGGTGCCATCTTATCTTCTGATCCTTTTTGGCACATGGTCAGTAAGGGTCTTTTGTTCTATGCTATTAGTAGATTCATTCCATGCCTTTGTTTGCCATGATAGCTTCCTTTAACATGCTGTTTGATAGCCCTAAACATTGCAACCTGATGTTATTTCCTGATAAGTCTGAAACTGTTATTATTTGCAATCTTTCCATGTCTTTTTGAGCGTGTTCTAGTGATTTCTGGAGATAGCTCAGTGTTCATGTTTTGTTGTGCTTTACCTGTATTTCATGCCCATGCCTTTTGTTATTATGTTTGGGTGCTGTAGCATATTGTTTTGATGCTTGCAATATGCCTAGTTGCTGTTATGGACAGATTGTTGTCATAACTTGTATAGTGTGTGTGTGTTGCACCGTTGCTCCGTTTTGAGTGTGCTCTATATGAAACTTGCTTGACTTTGAATGTAGCTTCATGTTACCATGTTGCATCCTTGTTTTGGTGTGTTTGCTTGATGTTTGGGTGCATTTTGCATCAATGCCATGTTTAACTTGTTTTGCTCATATCTTCTAGGCCGTAACTCTGAATCTAATGAACTTTATATGTAACTTGACTAGAATTTCGTGTAGATCATCTTGGTGCATCTTAACTTGCTGTTTAACAACTTGAACATAAGGTTTATTCAGTTCTGGACCAATTTCGAAATTTGCATATGAGGACTTACCGAAATTGTTATATGTTGTTTCCGGCCTCATTTAAACTTGCCTTGATGTGTTGTTCTTGTTTGCATCATCTCTTGCCATGAGTAGCTCCATGTAGCTTTGTCATGCATCATGCTTGTTGTGCGTCATGTCTTGTTCATGTGTGGTGTGTTTACTATTTTGTGTGCTTCTCGATAGTTCCCGTTTTGTTGCGATCGTGAGGATTCGTTCGTCTACGCTTGGTTCGTCTTCGTGGCTTCATCTTCTTCATGGACTCGTTCTTCTTCCTTGCGGGATTTCAGGCAAGATGACCGCTACCCTGGATCTCACTACTATCATTGCTATGCTAGTTGCTTCGTTCTATCGCTTTGCTGCGTTACCTATCTTTTGCTCTTCAAGCCTCCCAAATTGCCATGAACCACTAACCTTTTGACACCCTTCCTTGCAAACCATTGCTTGGCTATGTTACCGCTTTGCTCAGCCCTCTTATAGCGTTGCTAGTTGGAGGTGAAGTTGAAGATTTCTCCGTGGTGGATAGGGTTATGTTGGGATATCACAATATCTCTTATATTATTAATGCATCTATATATTTGGTAAAGGGTGGAAGGCTCGGCCTTATGCCTGGTGTTTTGTTCCACTCTTGCCGCCCTAGTTTCCAACATACCAGTGGTATGTTCCCGGATTTTGCGTTCCTAACGCGGTCGGGTGATTTATGGGACCCCCCTGACAGTTTGCTTTGAATAAAACTTGTCCAGCAAGGCCCAACCTTGGTTTTACCATTTGCCTCACCACCACCTACCTTTCCCTTGGGAGTAATTAACCCAAGGGTTATCTTTATTTTAGCCCCCCCGGGCCAATGCTTGTCTAACTGTTGGTCCGAACCGAGTAGACTGCGGGGCCCCCTCGGGGAAACTCGAGGTCTGGTTTTACTCGTAGGATGTCTCATCCGGTGTTGCCCTGAGAACGAGATATGTGCAGCTCCTATCGGGATTGTCGGTGCATCGGGCGGCTTTGCTGGTCTTGTTTTACCATTGTCGAAATGTCTTGTAAACCGAGATTCCGAGACTGATCGTGTCTTCCTGGGAGAAGGAATATCCTTCGTTGATCGCGAGAGCTTATCATGGGCTAAGTTGGGACACCCCTGCAGGGTATAAAATTTCGAGAGCCGTGCCCGCGGTTATGTGGCAGATGGGAATTTGTTAATGTCCGGTTGTAGATAACTTGACACCAGATCCGAATTAAAATGCATCAACCGTGTGTGTAGCCGTGATGGTCTCTTCTCGGCGGAGTCCGGGAAGTGAACACGGTTTCTGTGTTATGATTGACGTAAGTAGGAGTTCAGGATCACCTCTTGATCATTGCTAGCTTCACGACCGTTCCATTGTTTCTCTTCTCGCTCTCTTTTGCGTATGTTAGCCACCATATTATGCTTATTCGATGCTGCAACCTCACCACCTTACCCCTTCCTTTCCCATTAAGCTTTGCTAGTCTTGATACCCATGGTAATGGGATTGCTGAGTCCTCGTGGCTCACAGATTACTACAACAACAGTTGCAGGTTCAGGTTATGCGATGATCATGACGCGAGAGCGATGATTGCTTGCGTTGAGTTCTTCTTCTGCTTCTTCGATCAGGGGATAGGTTCCAGGTCGGCAGCCTGGGCTAGCAGGGTGGATGTCATTTGAGTTTCTGTTTGTGCTTCATCCGTAGTCGGATGGTGCTCTCTTGTATGATGATATTGTATTCGTGTGGCATTGTGTGCCTTTTGTATGTATCCCCATCTATTTATGTAATGTTGATGTAATGATATCCACCTTGCAAAAGCGTTCCAATATGCGGGTCTATCCTTGGTGGGACCTTCGAGTTCCTTTTGGATAGGGTCGCAGATTGGGCGTGACAAGTTGGTATCAGAGCCTCGACCGACCCTAGGAGCCCCCTTGATTGATCGTGTAGTTTGGCCGTTGTCGAGTCTAGAAGAAAACTGATTTCTGAGTCTAGTTATATCGGAGAGTAGGAATTCTTTTTACTCCTCAGCCCCCTTCGTTGCTCTGGTGAGGAATCTTGACGTAGGTGTTTTGAGTTACTCCTCTTCTCTTTCAAATTTTCTTTAGGATCACGCAGTTGGTTTTCCGATCGTTGTTCCTCAGCTCTTTTCATCCGGTGCTTTTCTCGTCAAGTTGACTCGACCATCTTCATCCTTGCAAGTTCAATCCTCAGTCGTTTTCTTTTCCCACCCGCCCACCCCTTTTCATCTCGGAACCGAAGCCTGTAATCGAGTATCCTTCCTACTCGTGTGAAGTCTTTGTTTTCTTTCTTCAATGATTTCAACCGGTGTTTCATCTCGAAGTCATTCATCGATTTCCCCTTCCAGTTGCCTTTGTTTTCCCGCCCTCCCACCCTTTTTTCTTCCCGGAGTCTGAGTCTCTTCTATCCATCAATTTTCATTCGTACGGAGCCTCTTCCGTCTTCCCTCAATTATTTCAACCGGTGAATTCTCATCTCGTTCGTCATTCTTCATCCCTTTCTTTTTCCGGTGGATTCGATTCAAGTTTTTCATTGTCGATCGTATTCTTTCCCTCGGCTCAAGTGTTTTCCCTGCTCGTTCGCCTCTCGCCAGTTTATCATTCCGGAGTTCGGAAGACATCTTAGGAGATTCGTCTGTGTTCCAATTAATTCGAGGTCGCCACCTCATTCAAATATTTCAATTGTTCCGGTGTGTCATCTATCTCTTCAACATCCCTGTCCAACGGTGTTTTCTTTTAGTGGGCCCTAACCCACAGGTCTTTTCCCAGGATCTTACCCGACTCTTCTAATTCTCCCGGGGTTATTCTCAAATTCTTTTCAAGTTTGACGTAAGTATGAATTTCGTTAGTTAGATGCTTCTCCAAGATCGCTTTCAAACTCTTTTCATTTGTTGGCTCAACCTCTTCGTTTTCTTTCTTCCGGAGTATCTCAGGAATTTCGGTGGTGTTTCTCGTCATCATTTGAAGACCGAAGAAGAGTTTTTCCTCTAAATCTTGTCCGTTCCCCGGAGATTCGCGGTGCTAGCTCGATGTTATCCTATCAAATTGTTTCAAGTCATGCAAATTATTTTCATACATCCAGAGCATTTCAGGAGTTGCTTTCTCTCTCGATCATCCGGAGGCCATCTTTTCAGAAATTTCTTCGTTCTAAGTTTTCAGATTCGTTCTCCAATTATTCTATATCTGTGCCCTTTCGTTCATCTCAGTATTATCCCGGTGCTTCGTTCAAGTGTTCTTTAATCAGCTCATGATCTCTTTGTTCTTTTGCATCTAAATCCCCTCTAGCTTATTTGTTCTTCTAATTCCTTCCGGTGATTCATTCTTTTTCATCAGTCATTTCCAAATTCTTACGGTGGTTCGTTCAAGATTCTTTTCCTTGTTTATCATATTAATCCATTCGTTCTTTCAATTATACCGGTGGTTCATGAAGACCTTCTCAAGTTTGCGATATGTCACTTCTCAAACCTTTTCAAGAAGAATAAGTAGTATGCAACATCCTTTGCTTGTCATCAATTTAATTTGATGAAGGATAAGCATACAATAAATCTTATTCTTATTTCATCCAAGTGAGTAATTCCATCCTTCGGAGTTTGTTCTTGATGAATAAATTCTAGTTCCAAGTGTTTTCATCTTTTCTTTTCCGGAGTTCAAATTTCCTCGGCCATCTCGTCGGAACCTCCATCTAAATCATCGCAGGCTTTAATCTTATTCTTTCATCCTTTATTCCATCTCATCATCCTTTTGTCACCGGAGTTCTTCATGATGTTTCTTCATGATTAAATTCATTCTTTCAAGAGTTCATCAAGATTCTTGTTCAAGGAGTTCTAGCATCTTTTCTTCCTACGTCTCAAGGTGCAATTAATTCTCCATATCCTTTTGAAGTTGAGTTTTGCATTTCTTTGTTCTTCTCAGCTATCCAATCATTTCCGCTTGTGGTCGGAGATCACCTCATAATTTTGATATGTTATCCATAAGTCTATAACAAGCTTATTCTTTGTGTGGTTGTTTTTTCTCAACAACTCCGTTCGATTCCTCCTTCTAAGAATTCTCTCTATTTCATTCGTGGCACAAGTTGTCATATCCTTATCCGTTCTCTTCTTTCAACTCTTTCAATTCTTTCCGGAGGTTTTGTGTCATGTCTTCATCAAGTATCATTCCATCCTCTCAAGTTCATGTTCTATTCTTTCCATGTTCAGTCAGAGTGCTGCCTAAATCCTTTCAGTCTTATCCATTTCTTTTCTCATTCTAACCACTCCGGTTAGAACGAGTGATTTCATAGTCTATCTGATTCCGTGAGTTTTTTTCGATTCTCGTCATTCTCATCATTCCTCTCTTCTTCTCGAGTGCTCTCGATTCTTTGCTTCTTCTCATGAGTTCATGTTTCACCTCATCCTTTTTCCCTTCCGTCTCGGTCCTAAGATCTCGGGACGAGATCTCTTGTTAGTGGAGGAGTGTTGTAACGCCCCGGATTCGATGCGCCAGGTGTCTTCCAGTTATTCGCCGTCGTTGCCATGTCATGTGCTTGCGTGTTGCACTTTGCCATGTCATCATCTGCATTTCATATCATGTCATCATGTGCATTTCATTTTGCATACGTGTTCGTCTCATGCATCCGAGCATTTTCCCCGTTGTCCGTTTAGCAATCCGGCACTCCTATGTCATCCGGCGTTCCCCTTTTGCCTCTCTTTTGTGTGCGGGTGTTAAACTTTATCGGAATGGCCCGAGGTTTGCCAAGCGGCCTTGGTACATCACCGGTAGATCGCCTGTCAAGTTTCGTGCCATTTGGAGGTTGTTTGATACTCCAACAGTTAACCGGGTAACCGCATAGCCCTCTTTTGTCTTGCAGCCCAACACCCCTTCCAAAGTGGCCCAAAACCCAGAAAACTCCCCTCCATGCTATCGGTCGTTCGATCACGATCGTGTGGGCGAAAACCGCTCCTCATTTGGACTCTCCTAGCTCCCTCTACCTATAAAATAGTCCCCTCCCCCGAAATTTTCGTCCAAACCCTAGTCTTCTTCCACCTCTCGCCGCCGGATACGTCCGGCGGCAGCCGGACACGTCCGCCGCCGCCACCCGCGCCAATCAGATCGCGACACCTGTCCTTCCCGTCCAGCGTGCCGCCGTGGCCCGCCCGAGCCCGCCAAGCGAACCCGTCGAGCCAGCGCCCGCCCGCCGTGTGCCTCCCGGCCAGCGCCCGCATTGCCATGCCGCAGCTCCGCCCGTAGCAACCCGCAACCTCTTGCCGCCCCGCGCCCGTGGCCGCGCTCCGCCCGCCGCGCCAGCGCGCCTCCTCCGCCGCCAGCCGCCTCCGCGCGCCTCTGGGTCCGCGATCCGGTCGCGGTCGCCGGATCCGCCCATCCGGCGCCCCCCCGTCCATCTCCTCCGCCGGCGCCATCCCCTGACGTCGCCGGAGCGCCTCGCCGCCGTCCCCGTCCACTCCGGCGAGCATCTCCAGACGCGCCTCGAAATCCGTGCAGCCTGAGGTTGACCCCGAAAACGCCCAAGTCCCCGATATTTTGCATTATCATGCCATGTTCATCGCATCATAAATCTGTGCGTACTACTCCGTTTCATGCGTGTAATATGTCAAATTGTTCGCCTTGATGAGTACTTCATTTCATTCCATTGAGTCATTTTCATTTGAGCTCATCTTGATGCCCGAAATCCTGTTGGAAGAGTGCATGTTGATATTAATCTGCTGGAACTGTTATAACATGCTCATTTGTCATTTTTGCCGTGTTTGATGTGTGCATCCTATGAGGTTGAGCTCTACATGTGTTTTGATCTATGCCATGCCATCTTTCCAGAGGTGCCATCCATGTATTTTTGTGAGTTGTGTGCTGAGTGCATCAAGCTTGTTAAGGAGGGTACTTGCTGTTGCTGTTTTCCTGACAGATTCTGTTATATTTTGTTGCTATGTTAACCTGCTTCTCTAAGTCATTTCATGTATTCGGGAGATGTTCACTAAGGATGTTTTATTACACATGTTATGCCCTATCGATTAATGCCCTTGGTTTCATTTATAGCTTGCTGTAGATTGTTCATATCTTGCTCCAAAGTTGCTTGGAAATGTTGCTGTCAGCCTGTTAACATTAAGTTCAATGTTTCCATGATTGTTTGCTAGTGATCCATGCACCCTATGAACTTGCTCTTGCCATGCTTAGCTTCATAAACATGTCTTCTTACTGTTGGTTGCCTTTGCATGCCATTTATTGCTCTGTGGTGAGTGTTTCGAGCTCACCAACATGCCTACTTATTGTTGTTCCTGCCATGTATGAATCTGTCATATAACTTGCCATGTTTACATGGGTGCCATCTTATGTTCTGATCCTTTTTGGCTCATGGTCAGTAAGGGTCTTTTGTTCTATGCTATTAGTAGATTCATGCCATGCCTTTGTTTGCCATGATAGCTTCCTTTAACATGCTGTTTGATAGCCCTAAACATTGCAACCTGATGTTATTTCCTGATAAGTCTGAAACTGTTATTATTTGCAATCTTTCCATGTCTTTTTGAGCATGTTCTAGTGATTTCTGGAGATAGCTCAGTGTTCATGTTTTGTTGTGCTTTACTTGTACTTCATGCCCATGCCTTTTGTTATTATTTTGGGGTGCTGTAGCATATTGTTTTGATGCTTGCAATATGCCTAGTTGCTGTTATGGACAGATTGTTGTCATAACTTGTATAGTGTGTGTGTGTTGCACCGTTGCTCCGTTTTGAGTGTGCTCTATATGAAACTTGCTTGATTTTGCATGTAGCTTCATGTTACCATGTTGCATCCTTGTTTTGGTGTGTTTGCTTGATGTTTGGGTGCATTTTGCATCAATGCCATGTTTAACTTGTTTTGCTCATATCTTCTAGGCCGTAACTCCGAATCTAATGAACTTTATATGTAACTTGACTAGAATTTCATGTAGATCATCTTGGTGCATCTTAAATTGTTGTTTAACAACTTGAACATAAGGTTTATTCAGTTCTAGACCAATTTCGAAATTTGCATATGAGGACTTACCGGAATTGTTATATGTTGTTTCCGGCCTCATTTAAACTTGCCTTGATGTGTTGTTCTTGTTTGCAACATCTCTTGCCATGAGTAGCTCCATGTAGCTTTGTCATGCATCATGCTTGTTGTGCATCATGTCTTGTTCATGTGTGGTGTGTTTACTATGTTGTGTGCTTCTTCTCGATAGTTCCCGTTTCGTTGCGATCGTGAGGATTCGTTCGTCTACGCTTGGTTCGTCTTTGTGGCTTCATCTTCTTCATGGACTCATTCTTCTTCCTTGCGGGATTTCAGGCAAGATGACCGCTACCCTGGATCTCACTACTATCATTGCTATGCTAGTTGCTTCGTTCTATCGCTTTGCTGCATTACCTATCTTTTGCTCTTCAAGCCTCCCAAATTGCCATGAACCTCTAACCTTTTGACACCCTTCCTAGCAAACCGTTGCTTGGCTATGTTACCGCTTTGCTCAGCCCTCTTATAGCATTGCTAGTTGCAGGTGAAATTGAAGATTTCTCCATGGTGTACAGGGTTATGTTGGGATATCACAATATCTCTTATATTATTAATGCATCTATATATTTGGTAATGGGTGGAAGGCTCGGCCTTATGCCTGGTGTTTTGTTCCACTCTTTCCGCCCTAGTTTCCGTCATACCGGTGTTATGTTCCCGGATTTTGCGTTCCTAACATGGTCGGGTGATTTATGGGACCCCCCTGATAGTTCGCTTTGAATAAAACTTGTCCAGCAAGGCCCAACCTTGGTTTTACCATTTGCCTCACCACCACCTACCTTTCCCTTGGGAGTAATTAACCCAAGGGTCATCTTTATTTTAGCCCCCCGGGCCAATGGTTGTCTAAGTGTTGGTCCAAACCGAGTAGACTGCAGGGCCTCCTCGGGGAAACTTGAGGTCTGGTTTTACTCGTAGGATGTCTCATCCGGTGTTGCCCTGAGAACGAGATATGTGCAGCTCCTATCGGGATTGTCGGCGCATCGGGCGGCTTTGCTGGTCTTGTTTTACCATTGTCGAAATGTCTTGTAAACCGGGATTCCGAGACTGATCGGGTCTTCCTGGGAGAAGGAATATCCTTCGTTGATCGCGAGAGCTTATCATGGGCTAAGTTGGGACACCCCAGCAGGGTATAAACTTTCGAGAGCCGTGCCCGCGGTTATGTGGCAGATGGGAATTTGTTAATGTCCGGTTGTAGATAACTTGACACCAGGTCCGAATTAAAACGCATCAACCGTGTGTGTAGCCGTGATGGTCTCTTCTCGACGGAGTCCGGGAAGTGAACACGGTTTCTGTGTTATGATTGCCGTAAGTAGGTGTTCAAGATCACCTCTTGATCATTGCTAGCTTCACGACCGTTCCTTTGTTTCTCTTCTCGCTCTCATTTGCGTATGTTAACCACCATACCTGCTTAGCCGCTGCTGCAACCTCACCACTTTGCCCCTTCCTTTCCCATTAAGCTTTGCTAGTCTTGATACCCATGGTAATGGGATTGCTGAGTCCTCGTGGCTCACAGATTACTACAACAACAGTTGCAGGTACAGGTTATGCGATGATCATGACGTGAGAGCGATGATTGCTTGCGTTGAGTTCTTCTTCTGCTTCTTCGATCAGGGGATAGGTTCCAGGTCGGCAGCCTGGGCTAGTAGGGTGGATGTCATTTGAGTTTCTGTTTGTGCTTCATCCGTAGTCGGATGGTGCTCTCTTGTATGATGATATTATATTCGTGTGGCATTGTGTGCCTTTTGTATGTATCCCCATCTATTTATGTAATGTTGATGTAATGATATCCACCTTGCAAAAGCGTTCCAATATGCGGTTCTATCCTTGGTGGGACCTTCGAGTTCCTTTTTGATAGGGTCGCATATTGGGCGTGACAGAAGGTTTCAAGCCAATCGGAGTTACGGATCTCCATATATACGCAAAACGGTGAAACAGAGCTAGGAGAGAACGCATAAACAAAGAGATGGATCCAATCTCGGAGGGGGTCTCGCCCCTCCCAAGCCATGGGAGCCAAGGACCAGTGGGGAAACCCTTCTCCCATCTAGGGAGGAGGTCAAGGAAGAAGAAGAAGAAGGGGGCCTCTCCCCCCTTGCTTTCGGTGGCGCGGGAGCGCTGCCGGGGCCATCATCATCATCGCGATCTTCACCAACACCACCGTCATCTTCACGAACATCTCCATCACCTTCCCCCCTCTATCTACAGCGGTCCACTCTCCCGCAACCCGCTGTACCCTCTACTTGAACATGGTGCTTTATGCTTCATATTATTTTCCGATGATGTGTTGCCATCCTATGATGTCTGAGTAGATTTTCGTTGTCCTATTGGTGATTGATGAATTGCTATGATTGGTTTGAATTGCATATTTTATTATTGGTGCTATCCTATTGTGCCCTCGTGTCGCGCAAGCATGAGGGATTCCTGTTGTAGGGTTTGCAATATGTTTATGATTTGCTTATGGTGGGTGGCGTGAGTGATAGAAGCACAGACCCGAGTAAGTAGGTTGTTTGCGTATGGGATAAAGAGCACTTGATACTTTAATGCTATGGTTGGGTTTTACCTTAATGAATCTTTAGTAGTTGCGGATGCTTGCTAGAGTTCCAATCATAAGTGCATATGATCCAAGTAGAGTAAGTATGTTAGCTTATGCCTCTCCCTCAAATAGAATTGCAATAGTGATTATCGGTCTAGTAACATAGTCAGTTGCCTAGGGACAATTCCACAACTCCTACCACCACTTTTCCACACTCGCCATATTTACTTTAGTTGTGTCTTTATCTTAGCAGCCCCTAGTTTTATTTTCGTTCTCTTTACTTTCTTGCTTGCTTACCCAAAAACTCCTACAAAGTACTTCTAGTTTTATACTTGTTCTAGGTAAAGCGAACGTCAAGCGTGCGTAGAGTTGTATCGGTGGTCGATAGAACTTGAGGGAATATTTGTTCTACCTTTAGCTCCTCGTTGGGTTCGACACTCTTACTTATCGAAAACTGTTGCGATCCCCTATACTTGTGGGTTATCATGCATCTCAGGTTTTAGGCCGACACGCACCTTGAGGGCTGCTGGTTATACATATTACAGCAAATAAATTTACACGCATTGGAAATAAAATCTATAAACAATCAGCCCAAGCCCGAGGTGGTGCAGCACCTCAAAAGCAGTCCGACATAAAGTTTGGATGCAAATAACTGGCTCTATAGAGGGCATTTCCGGCATTATGCTCGGCTAACCTCCTTTAAAGCTTCTTCAAGCCAAGGTGATCTATGACACCTCGGATATAGTCCGGCGTTGGAGCTCGGATACATTCCGGCGTTGGAGCTCGGAAACAGTCCGGCGTTGGTGCTCGGCTGCAAAAGATACCTCGAATGTAGTCCGGCGTTGGAGTTCGGACGCGAGAGGACACCACCGCATGGGAAACACTTCAAACCCAAGGTGGGCGTAAAAATAACAAGGCATTGATAAACGCCGAGAACTTAAAGGTGCTCCTCGGATACCCGACGTGTAAACTCTTCGGATTCACTTCGGCGGTCCTCAAGATCGAAGATGAGAAGATTTATTGAACCAGCTTTCAAGACCGATGACTGAAGATGAAGAATAGTTCGTAAGAATCAAGGAGCGTTCCTAACTTGAAGACTAGTTCAGGGGGCTACTGACGGTGTCCTGGACTAGGGGGTACTCACCACGTCGTCTCCCGACCAGGTGGATCGGGCCGAGGACCCCCGTGGCGGTTCTATCTTGAGCCACTTCGGACAGCCCATGCAACATACAACGAGTATTCCACAAGACTTGGTGATCAAGACAAGGACTCCTCTCCACCAACGTATTCAGCTAGGACTCTTGTTATCCTAGGCCTCTGTTGCATTATATAAGCCAAGGCCAGGCTAGTCGATAGATTATGACATTATTCATCATACTCTCAGGTTTTAGACCACAACATATGATCTCGTGGTAGATCAACTCTTCTAATACTCATATTCATCAAGATCAATCAAGCAGGAAGTAGGGTATTACCTTCATAGAGAGGGCCCGAACCTAGGTAAACATCGTGTCCCCTGTCTCCTGTTACCATCGACCTTAGACGCACAGTTCGGGACCCCCTACTCGAGATTTGCCGGTTTTGAAACCGACAGGGATAGAGGCACCAGGAGAATTGTTTGTGTGTGGTGTCTGTGTTGGTATGTGTGGGTGTGAGAAGATAATGAGACCTGGGGGCAGAGGGTGTGTCACCACGTGAGGTCTGGTGGGCCGAGGTGAGGCCCTTGGTTCGGTTCCATCCTATGCCACATTGGTCGGCCCGTGACGCATTTAGGGAGACCCATGGATGACTAGTCATACAAGACAAAGATAGAAGAATTGTGAAGGACTCTGTGTCCACTAACAAAGCCGGCTAGGATTTGTAACCCTATGTTCTCGGACTAAGGTAACCCCTTATCTCTGATATTACTATTCATCCAAACTAACTGTCGGTGTCGAGACCGACGGATCTCGGGTAGGGGGTCCCGAACTGTGCGTCTAAGGTCGATGGTGACAGGAGACAGGGGACACGATGTTACCCAGATTCGGGCCCTCTCTATGGAGGTAATACCCTACTTCCTGCTTGATTGATCTTGATGAATACGAGTATTACAAGAGTTGATCTACCACGAGATCGTAATGGCTAAACCCTAGAAGTCTAGCCTATATGACTATGGTCATGAATCCCTGCCTTTCCGGACTAAGTCCTCCGGTTTATATAGGCACCAGGAGGATCTAGGGTTACACAAGGTCGGTTACAAAGGAAAAGAATCTACATATTTGGTTGCCAAGATTGCCTTCCAAGCCAAGGAGAATCCCATCCGGTCTTCATATCTTCACAGCCCATCAGTCCGGCCCATGGCTAACAGTAGGACGCCTGAGACCTTTAGTCCAGGGCTCCCTCAAGAGCCCCCGAACACGGGAGGAGTCCTGGATTAGGGGGTGTCCGGATAGCCGAACTATCATCTTTGGCCGGACTCCTGGACTATGAAGATGTAAGATTGAAGACTTCGTCCTGTGTCCGGATGGAACTTTCCTTGGCGTGAAAGGCAAGCTTGGCGATACGGATATGTAGATCTCCTACCATTGTAACCGACTCTGTGTAACCCTAACCCTATTCGGTGTCTATATAAACCGAAGGGTTTTAGTCCGTAGGACAAACAACAATCATACCATAGGCTAGCTTCTAGGGTTTAGCCTCTCTGATCTCGTGGTAGATCTACTCTTGTACTACCCATATCATCAATATTAATCAAGCAGGAGTAGGGTTTTACCTCCATCAAGAGGGCCCGAACCTGGGTAAAAACATCGTGTCCCTTGTCTCCTATTACCATCCGCCTAGACGCATAGTTCGGGACCCCCTACCCGAGATCCGCCGGTTTTGACACCGACATTGGTGCTTTCATTGAGAGTTCCTCTATGTCGTCACCTATAGGCCCGATGGCTCCTTCGATCATCAACAATGACGCGGTCCAGGGTGAGACTTTTCTCCCCGGACAGATCTTCGTATTCGGCGGCTTTGCACTACGGGCCAATTCGTTAGGCCATCTAGAGCAGATCAAAAGCTACGCCCCTGGCCATCAGGTCAGATTCGGGAGTTTGAACTATATGGCCGACATCCGCGGAGACTTGATCTTCGACGGATTCGAGCCACAGCCGAGCGCACGGCACTGTCTCGATGGGCATGATCTAGCTCTGCCGCTGAACAGTGCCCTGGAGGCCGCGCCAGAGTCCACTCAGACCTTTAGTTCGGAGCCTACTCCGCCGATCGAGGACGAGTGGCTGGACACCACCTCGGGGGCTAAGATCTCTACGGCGATCGAGCCGAACACCATCCCTGTCCTTTGCGAAGCACGTGACTCCAAGGTGCCGAACTCCTCCCCTGACTCCGAACCTTCCGCGCCCCTGCCAGTTGAATCCGATTGGGCGCCGGTTATGGAGTTCACCACCGCGGACATCTTTCAGCACTCGCCCTTCGGCGATATCCTGAACTCACTTAAGTCTCTCACTTTATCAGGAGAGCCCTGGCCGAACTATGGTCAGGAAGGTTGGGATGCGGACGACAAAGAAATTCAAGGCCCACCCACCACCCACTTCATAGCCACTGTCGATGATTTAACCGACATGCTCGACTTTGACTCCGAAGACATCGACGGTATGGACGACGATGCCGGAGACGACCAAGAACCAGCGCCCACAGGGCACTGGAAGGACACCTCGTCATACGACATATACATGGTGGACATCCCAAAAGATGGGAATGGTGATGGAACAGCGGAGGATGACCCCTCCAGGAAATAGCCTAAGCGCCGGCGTCAGCTGTGGCGACCGGTTTTCTGGGTATTAAATTTCCAGAAAATGGCCGTAGTGCTCACCAGCCCCAGGATAACTGTTAGTTGATGAGGCACCAACTTGATACAGAAATTCCAAGTAAAAATACAACATATGTAGTACAAGACCATTCTGGCCTGTGAGTACAACAAATGGTTTCTAGTGGTTGATGGCGGAAGCGGGTTGTGAAACATCAGTGTCTATGGGACTCTATTTCCCACAGGAACATCTGACCAGGTTAACTCCTATCTTCGCGAGGCTGCTATCTCCATTGTGTGGGTTCCGGGGCTGCCAACACGGTCGCTCCTTTCCGCGCAAGAAATCTGGCCAAGACAATAGCCAGGGACAAGCCAGTGAGTACTTTGAATGTACTCGCAAACATTATGAACACGGGTATAATATAACCACGATGTGCTGAAAATATTTTATACTCATGACATCAGTCACAAAAGATAAATATAACTCTGATGTGTGTAAGCATGTAATATATGAATATGCAATGTCATAAAATTATTAAAAATTATGAAATAAATAACAAGCATGCCACAGTCGGGCATCTGAGCGACACCACATAAAGGGCTTTAAAAGAAATGCCACAGTCGGGCGTCTGAGCGACACCACATAAAGGGCTTTAAAAGAAATGCCACGATCGAGGCGTCGAGCGACACCACATAAAGGGCTTTAAAAGAAATGCCACAGCTAGGCGTCGAGCGACACCACATAAAGGTCTTTAAAAGAAATGCCACAGCTTAGGCGTCGAGCGACACCACATAAAGGGCTTTAAAAGAAATGCCACGATCGGGCCCGAGCGACACCACATAAAGGGCTTTAAAAGAAATGCCACAGTCGGGCGTCTGAGCGACACCACATAAAGGGATTTAAAAGAAACAATCATAGTGAATATCCCGGAGGTAGAACCATCCCAAAGATATTCGATAATAACAATAATATCACGGGTTAGTTCACAATAATAATAATCATAATTATCACAAGTCACCAGTAGTATTCCAGTTCTGGTTTAACAGTTATCACCTCTCAAGACCGACACTAAGACCGACACTTGACCCATCCCAGACTGTAATCCTTAACCCTGGACACGGCTATTCGAATAGGTTTATTCTCTGCAGAGGGTGTACTCTTTACCCACGAGTAATGGAATTCTTTAGTCCATCGGGACTAATTCCGTCTACGGTCTTTTTGTTGAAAACACACCTAACTTGCACACACCAGCTTAACTCACACGTGTCTGGAATCACCCACGACACCTGTCAAGCAAACTCTAAGTGGGGAGGCTACAACCTCGCGTAGCATGGGATCAAATTTATATTGCGCGCTCTAAGGGGTGGCCTCCCCTCTCGGTCTCAACCGGAAACACCCATGCCCCCGGACTAGGTGGCCTGCCTACCAGCTACAACCGGTATCTTCCACCCTGGCCTCTCTGTACGGTGTTTGGTAGAAAGAGGTTGACAACTTACTGAACTATACTCTACTTGTTGTTGAGACGAGTGGCAGTACGAAACAAGTATGGGGATTAGTGGCACAAGACTCGATCTACGGTCGACTCAGAAGGTTTAAGTATTCCCTACATGATTAGCATAACGAATATATTTCAACCAACAGAGTCACCGCCCATATTACCTTAGCATGCCATACCAGACATAACCATGCCGACGGAGGCCGGCGACAAACTCATGCCTACCCAAGGTAGAGGTTTTCCCGGGTTCCTGCCGGTATGCATGCAAGGCACATGAGGATGATTATCATCACAAGTGTGTTTATTTCTAACAGCATGGAAATCAATAACATGCACCCATGCATATGATCATCTCACAAGAAATAACAAGTTTCTCCAAAGTGAGGTGATGTTATAAACGTGTCATCGAACACATAAAAATATTATGCCGGGGTTCAGAATGCTTGCCTTCAGGTCACGGGAAGGCAAGGTGCATTTCAAACTCTTGAGATATTTCTCCTCTCATCAAAAATCCTATTTTAGCAATATAAATGAATTAACACACAAAATAAAAACAGCACAAAAAGTTGTTCTGAATTTTTTTCAAATAAATCTTAAAATAAACTAGACAATATTTGAGAGAGGTAGGAAAGGAATTAATTCATTTGGAGTTATATTTAAAAAGATACAGCAGGTCAAATTTGGTCAAAATCTATTTTTTAAATAAAACAGAAAAGAAAACGTTTAAAAGAAAAAGACACGTCGAAGACGTATTCGGGAAAGGCGCTTCCACTTACTCTTGCGTGGACAGGCGCTGGGTCACTGACGGTGCGCCCACCTGGCCCACTGGTCAGGTTTGACCAGTTGCCGCACCCCTTCTCCCTCCTCTGTCCGAGCGGGGCGAGGCTCCGGCGACCAACTTCGGTGAGAGGCGGCTCGCGCCTTTGAGGGCGGGATGGATCCACCAGATCGGGCGGTCCTCCCGGCAACAAGTCGGCGGGGACGGAGTGAGCTGCCGTGGCGAAGCCACAAGGCGGAGGAGTCGTTCGAGTGGATAGTGAGTTTGGGGCTGCGGTGGTCTCTGACCTAAATCGAGCATGGGGTTGCACTCACGAGAGGGAGGGAGAGCTCTTGGTGGAGAGAATGGAGAGGGAGAGGTACTGGTGGCTACGGAGTCGGCCGGAACTTGGCGGCGGCCGAACCGGCCGGACTCGGGGAAGAAGGCCTTCCCTCTCTCGACTGCTGGCTAAGGCAGCACTAGGAGGATCATATGAGGTTGCTCCCGGTCTCGATTGAGCTCCGGAGTCCTTATATATGCGAGGCAAGGCGGTTCCGCGGCGGCCGTGGATAAGTTCTCCGGCGGACCACCTCTCTCTAGCTAGGGCGACGTGGCGGCGACGAGCACTTGCAGATGAGTGAGGGGATAAGCTCGCGAAGCTCCCGGGGCAGGTGGCGAGAGATGGCGGCTCGGGCAGCGCTACCCGTGGCAGAGGCGCACTGCGGACGCTGGCGTGCCGCCAAAAGTGCTCTGGCGGGGGCGCTGTAGGGCGCCAGGGCGGGATGGCGTGTTGTGGCGAGGAGGGGAGCGCGTGACGAGGCGCTGCAGAGCGGGCCAAAACCAGTGGGGCCAGCGTGTTGGCTCGGGGGTGGTTCGTGCAATACGCGTGCTCTGGGCGCGTCCAGTGCACGCACGGAAGGTGTTCGATACAATGCCGTGGCATGCTACAGGTCACAGGTGAGGTTGGCAAGCAACAGGACTAGGTTAGAGATAGAGGGAAACTCAAGGGACAAGGTGGTTTGGTCAGGTGGTCATGTTCATAATGCAAGCAACCATTCGTGTCAAATCTGATCATGAACTCCAGGTGTTTGACAAAATGCCACAGGCACCTAGGCATATCTTGGAGGGGCCAAATCTTCCAGATCAGTGCCTCTTTGGATGCACAAGAGGGTGGTGAGGTTAGTTGGTGGAAAGCACAAACTTGCTAGTGCAAGTTTTGCAGAACTCCAAATCTGGATAGGAGGTGAATGGCATTATTTCATGAACCAAAAATATGCCAATGGTTGCATGCTCCTGGACTTAGGAGTTTAACATGGAGGACTACAAGTAGGAGAAAGAATCAAGGGCTAAAGAGCAAGCAAAAATATGGTTGTTGTACAAACCATCATGTTGGACCAGAATGAAGATGAGGTTGTTTCACTCAAAATTTTCAAAGAACAACCCTGTATTTTTGCATGTAATGGAATGATATGCTCCTACTGACATCCCAAAATTTTGGTGGAAGCTAGAAACAAATATTTAAAAGGGTTGTAGTGCAAAACTGCCCACTGGACCAGAGAAGGAAAACAGGTGTAGCACTTAAAATATGCAATGAATGGAATATATTATTGTACAAAAGTGATTTAGAGACATCACATGACATCTCCAAATTTTGGTTGGATATTTAGTTAAATCTATCAACTGGTTGTAGTACAAAAAGAGCTCCAAAACTTAAAACAAGTCATTTTAATGAATAAAGCTCAGGGTGAAATAATTTAATAAATAAATCTACTGCTTGAGAGATGTTCTTAATGAGAGGGTATACAAGTCCATTATATTTTGGAAGGATCCACTTAAGAAAAATCCTTAGTATTAAAAGAAAAGTTTTGAAATCAACAGAGATATACTTGCAGGCAAAAATTTTAAACGCTTGGCAAAATTTTAATCACTAAAACCTGGTTAAATTTTTGGGGTGTTACAATTACTACCCCCCTTAAGAAAAAAATCTCGTCCTCGAGATTTGCTAAGAGCCATTGAGGAAAACAAATACTCCATATATGTTCAAGCGGTTGTGAGCCTGCTGCCGTGGTGCTGTGTAAATAAAAGTAATCCATGTAGTGAGGGGATAATCGATGCAGCAATTCAGTAAAAAGAAAACTCATACTAGGATTTTTCGCGGTTACACAAGTTATTCACCAAGACAACCACTCACATAAGTAGAAACTAAATACTCGACTCGTCGCACAAATTTGAGGTACCATGCATAAGATACACGTAATAATAAATGCTGAGATAACAAACACAGCAGTGACATCTAAAATGAGAAAGGTAACTGGACAAGGTCTTAAGA
Organism: Aegilops speltoides; assembly: GCA_021437245.1. NCBI lineage: Eukaryota > Viridiplantae > Streptophyta > Magnoliopsida > Poales > Poaceae > Aegilops > Aegilops speltoides. The sequence continues at coordinate 53,750,044 of CM038141.1, read as the reverse complement.
AAAAGTCTCTGGCAATGGAATACATTCCTCTTATATCGGAGGAAGTGGATTGACTAGTCGATGTATGAGTCTCTCCGGGTCTGGCCTCAGTGGTTTGCCGATGGCAAACTGAGGATTTAAATCAGCGAGACTCTGGAGATAATCCATCACTCGCTGGTTCAAATGCTCTTGAGCAATGATGTACTGGATAAGGTTGGCTAGCACTGGGTCTCTCGCAATCCGTCCACCGGGAAAAGATGTTACTCCTCCGGGTGCTGCACGGCTCGGAAAGTAATAATATCCTCGTTATGGGTATAGGGTATCGCGGATCGGCGCAGCAATCGCTTCTTTCGCAGCAGCTTCTATGGCCAGGTGTGGGGTTGGCATAGATTTCCCCACGAAGGAAACTTCCGTTGGATCTTGATTGGAGTCTATGGGAGGGATGTGCACTGCTGCCCAATATTCCAAGGTGGAAGGGGTGATCCTTGATTTGAACAGCTCGTATTGGGGTGGCTGGGTAGAACCCATGGTATTGGAGGTAAAGTCTTGCAATATTTTGACAAAGCTACCTGGGGTTGCATCTGGGGTTCTCTGATAAATACTGGGGCTCGGCATGACAGGAAAAGGTTGTGAGGGTGGTGCACAAGGTGTGGGGTGCTGGGTAAGATCACAAGGTGGCCTTTATATAGCAATGGAGCTGGGTCATTTTTACCGTGGTGGAAGGTAATACATTTTCCAGCTTAGCTCCAAAGGTCGGGTCAGTGTCAGAGATACACATATCTCATAAAGAGACGTGTTACTGTGGTTGTCGTCGGGGTTGGTTTTGGTAGCTCTGCCCGGAAATTATGCAATTGTGCGCTGACAAAATACACAAGGCTACTATTAAAACAGAGGCACAACGACAAGTTGTGCTTATTCACAAGGTTACACGATTGCAAAGCGAGGATACACTGAGACTTGGCACTACTCGGGTGGCTTAGTCTACCTTGTTTACGTCTAAACGGGCGTGCCTGGTGGATGACGAGGCTTCTCCATGTGTCTCACTGCCGGGATTAGTCGGAGATGGCGGAAGAACGGCAGGGTCGGGGTAGCGATGATGACAATCACGGGGATCGTTGGCCACAACCCCGTTGGAGTGTGCTCCCAAAAGGCGACGAAGCACTTCTGGGGTCATCAAAGCATCTCGGTTGATGGCTGGAGCTGATCTCAGGGTCTCGATCGGTTGCCCGAACAGCACGACTGGGTTGTCGGCGTCGGGCTCGTCTCCTCTTCTTGCTGGGGCTCGACGAACCAGCTCTCCTCGAGCTGCGATCAGATCAATGGTGATCTGGTCGAACAGTGCCTCTAGTGCACTTACATAGCGCACTAGGTGCAACAATGCGGGATCTGTCTCGTGATCTCCGTTGGCAACTTGGGGTGGTCTTCCATACCTTTCACGCCTGGGGTGGTAGTAGAACGAGCGACAGTTAACTCTGGGTGACAAGTGCCGGAGATGAACTATAGCCTCGCGAGCGGCTAGTTGGATGGCTTGTGGCTCAAAGGAAGTTATTCTTCCGGTGATCCTGTAGGGGCGCTCGGGTGCTAGACCCCTACCGTAGATGTGCACAGTGGCCCAAAATTGGCGGTCCTCACCGCTCATGGAACCTTGGTACACAACGTATTTTGGGGCTCTTCTAACGCATAGGCACGACGGGTGAGGTTTGCGAGTATGGTCACAAAACCTCCAAGGTTGGTTGCTGTGGTCTCATTGTGCACTACGGGACCAGGCATTCTGGCGCGGTTTGTGTTAGAGGCTGTGCTGTGCTGGGTTGGGGCTAGCGTGCCCTTTTTATAGAAAAAGGGAACGGAGTCTTCTCTCACACGCTTGCAACTGAGACACCTTGGGTGCTGGTTGCTGGTGCGTGATAGACAAGTTAGGTTGATAGGTTGGGCACCGACTGCCAAAAGTGTCGGGGTCACTGTGTGGCTATCTTGCCCGAGATGTGTGGCTGGGGTGTGGTTATGGTCTGGTGGGTTGGTTTGACCAAGTTTTTCGACCTGGCTAAGATAGGATTAGGCAATGGTCAGCCTGGCTCTGATACCAAGTCTGTGGCGATCGGTTTTTTGGGTATTAAATTTCCAGAAAATGGCCGTAGTGCTCACCGGCCCCAGGATAACTGTTAGCTGATGAGGCACCAACTTGATACAGAAATTCCAAGTAAAAATACAACATATGTAGTACAAGACCATTCTGGCCTATGAGTACAACAAATGGTTTCTAGTGGTTGATGGCGGAAGCGGGTTGTGAAACATCAGTGTCTATGGGACTCCATTTCCCACAGGAACAACTGACCAGGTTAACTCCTATCTTCGCGAGGCTGCTATCTCCATTGTGTGGGTTCCGGGGCTGCCAACACGGTCGCTCCTTTCCGCGCAAGAAATCTGGCCAAGAAAATAGCCAGGGACAAGCCAGTGAGTACTTTGAATGTACTCGCAAACATTATGAACACGGGTATAATATAACCACGATGTCCTGAAAATCTTTTATACTCATGACGTCAGTCACAAAAGATAAATATAACTCTGATGTGTGTAAGCATGTAATATATGAATATGCAATGTCATAAAATTATTAAAAATTATGAAATAAATAACAAGCATGCCACGATCCAGGCGTCGAGCGACACCACATAAAGGGCTCCAAAAGAAATGCCACGATCGGGCCCGAGCGACACCACATAAAGGGCTTTAAAAGAAATGCCACAATCCAAGCGTCCGAGCGACACCACATAAAGGTCTTTAAAAGAAATGCCACGATCGAGGCGTCGAGCGACACCACATAAAGGGCTTTAAAAGAAATGCCACGATCAAGGCGAGCGACACCACATAAAGGGCTTTAAAAGAAATGCCACGATCGGGCGTCGAGCGACACCACATAAAGGGCTTTAAAAGAAATGCCACGATCGGGCGTCTGAGCGACACCACATAAAGGGCTTTAAAAGAAATGCCACGGTCGGGCGTCTGGGCAACACCACATCAAGGGCTTTAAAAGAAATGCCACAATCGGCCCGAGCGACACCACATAAAGGGCTTTAAAAGAATCGCCACGGTCGGGCGTCGGCGACACCACAAAAGGGCTTTAAAAGAAACAATCATAGTGAATATCCGGTAGAACCATCCTGAGATATTCGATAATAACAATAATATCACGGGTTAGTTCACAATAATAATAATCATAATTATCACAAGTCACCAAGAGTATTCCATCCTGGTTTAACAGCTATCACCTCGAAGACCGACACTAAGACCGACACTTGACCCATCCTGCATCAGTAATCCTTAACCCTGACACGGCTATTCGAATAGGTTTAATCTTTGCAGAGGGTGTACTCTTTACCCACGAGTAACGGATTTCGTTAGTCCATTGGGACTAATTCCATCTACCGTCTTTTTGTTGAAAACACACCTAACTTGCACACACCAGCTTAACTCACACGTGTCTCGAATCACCCACGACACTGCAAGCAAACTCTAAGTGGGAGGCTACAACCTCGCGTAGCATGGGATCAAATTTATATTCTGCGCTCTAAGGGGTGGCCTCCTCTCGGTCTCAACCGAAACACCCATGCCCCGGACCGGGTGGCCTGCCTACCAGCTACAACCGGTATCTTCCACCACGGCCTCTCTCAGATGGTGTGTGCTAGAAAGAGGTTGACAACTTACTGAACCGTACTCTACTTGCTGTAGAGACGAGTGGTAGTACGAAACAAGTATGGGGGTTATTGGCACAAGACTCGATCTACGGTCGACTCAGGAGGTTTAACTATTCCCTGCATGATTAGCATAACGAATATATTTCAACCAACAGAGTCACCACCCATATTACCTTACCATGCCATACCAGACATAACCGTCCTGACGGAGGCCGGCGACAAACTCATGCCTACCCAAGGCAGAGGTTTTCCCGGGTTCCTGCCGGTATGCATGCAAGGCACATGAGGATGATTATCATCACAAGTGTGTTTATTTCCAACATCATGGAAATCAATAACATGCACCCATGCATATGATCATATCACAAGAAATAACAAGTTTCTCCAAAGTGAGGTGATGTTATAAACGTGTGATCGAACACATAAAAATATTATGCCGGGGTTCAGAATGCTTGCCTTCAGGTCACGGGAAGGCAGGGTGCATTTCAAACTCTTGAGATATTTCTCCTCTCTTCAAAAATCCTATTTTAGCAATATAAATGAATTAACACACAAAATAAAAACAGCACAAAAAGTTGTTCTGAATTTTTTTCAAATAAATCTTAAAATAAACTAGACAATATTTGAGAGAGGTAGGAGAAGGAATTAATTCATTTGGAATTATTTAAAAAGATACAGCAGGTCAAAGTTTGGTCAAAATCTATTTTTTTAAATAAAACAGAAAAGAAAACATTTAAAAGAAAAAGACACGTCGAAGACGTATTCGGGAAAGGCGCTTCCATTTACTCCTGCGTGGACAGGCGCTGGGTCAATAACGGTGGGCCCGCCTGGCCCACTGGTCAGGTTTGACCAGTCGCCGCGCCCCTTCTCCCTCCTTTGTCCGAGCGGGGCGAGGCTCCAGTGACCAGCGTCGGCGAGAGGCGGCTCCTCGCGGCCTCTGGGGGGCGGGGATGGATCCACCAGACTGGGGCGGTCCTCCCGGTAGTCGTTGGGTTGGCAGGGACGGAATGAGCTATCGGCGGCGAGCTTCGCGGCGGAGGAGTCGTTCGAGTGGATAGTGAGATTGGGGCTACGGTGGTCTCTGACCGAAATCGAGCGTGGGGTTGCACTCATGAGAGGGAGGGAGAGCTCTTGGTGGAGAGAATGGAGAGGGAGAGGTACTGGTGGCGACGGAGTCGGCCGGAACTTAGCGGCGGCCGAACCGGCCGGACTCGGGGAAGAAGGCCTTCCCTCTCTCGACTGCTGGCCAAGGCAGCACTAGGAGGATCATATGAGGTTGCTCCCGGTCTCAATTGAGCTCCGGGGTCCGTATATAGGCGAGGCAAGGCGGTTCCGCGGTGGCCGTGGATAAATTCTCCGGTGGACCGCCTCTCTGCAGCTAGGGCGACGTGGCGGCGACGAGCACTTGCAGACGAGCGAGGGGATAAGCTCGCGAAGCTCCAGGGGCAGGTGGCGAGAGCTGGCGGCTCGGGCAGCGCTGCCCGTGGCAGAGGCGCACTACGGACGCTGGCGTGCTGCCAAAAGTGCTCTGGCGGGGGCACTGTAGGGCGCCAGGGCAGGCTGGCGTGTTGTGGCGAGGAGGGGAGCGCGTGACGAGGCGCTGTAGAGCGGGCCAAAACCAGGGGGGCCAGCGTGTCGGCTCGGGCGTGGTTCGGGCAATACGCGCGCTCTGGGCGTGTCCAGTGCACACATGGAAGGTGTTCGATACAATGCCGTGGCATGCTACAGTTCACAGGTGAGGTTGGCAAGCAACTGGACTAGGTTAGAGATAGAGGGAAACTCAAGGGACAAGGTGGTTTGGTCAGGTGGTCAAGTTCATAATGCAAGCAACCATTCATGTCAAATCTGATCATGCACTCCAGGTGTTTGACAAAATGCCACAGGCACCTAGGCATATCTTGGAGGGGCCAAATCTTCCAAATCAGCGTCTCTCTGGATGCACAAGAGGGTGGTGAGGTTAGTTGGTGGAAAGCACAAACTTGCTAGTGCAAGTTTTGCAGAACTCCAAATCTGGACAGGAGGTGAATGGCATTATTTCATGAACCAAAAATATGCCAATGGTTGCATGCTCCTGGACTTAGGAGTTTAACATGGAGGACTACAAGTAGGAGAAAGAATCAAGGGCTAAAGAGCAAGCAAAAATATGGTTGCTGTACAAACCATCATGTTGGACCAGAATGAAGATGAGGTTGTTTCACTCAAAATTTTCAAAGAACAACCCTGGATTTTTGCATATAATGGAATGATATGCTCCTACTGACATCCCAAAATTTTGGTGGAAGCTAGAAACAAATATTTAAAAGGGTTGTAGTGCAAAACTACCCACTGGACCAGAGAAGAAAGCAGGTGTAGCACTTAAAATATGCAATGAATGGAATATATTATTGTACAAAAGTGATTTAGAGACATCACATGACATCTCCAAATTTTGGTTGGATTTTTAGTTAAATCTATCAACTGGTTGTAGTACAAAAAGAGCTCCAAAACATAAAACAAGTCATTTTAATGAATAAAGCTCAGGGTGAAATAATTTAATAAATAAATCTACTGATTGAGAGATGTTTTTAATGGGAGGGTATACAAGTCCATTATGTTTTGGAAGGATCCACTTAAGATAAATCCTTAGTATTAAAAGAAAAGTTTTGAAATCAACAGAGATATACTTGCAGGCAAAAAATTTAAAATCTTGGCAAAATTTTAATAACTAAAACCTGGTTAAATTTTTGGGGTGTTACATCAGCGGCACCGCTTTAAATCCTGCCACAGTAAAAATGGTGATTCCGGCACGGGAGATAATAACACCCCGGACAGTGCCGAAGACAACCTCCTCCAGCAGGATTCAGCACAGGAGGACGGAGAAGCCAGCCCGCATGACAGAGCGGCAGACAAAGAGGTAGAGGACAATAATTACATGCCTCCCTCCGAAGACGAGGCAAGCCTCGACGACGACGAATTTGTCGTGCCTGAGGATCCCGCAGAACAAGAGCGTTTTAAACGCAGGCTTATGGCCACGGCAAGCAGCCTCAAGAAAAAGCAGCAACAACTTAGAGCTGACCAAGACCTGCCAGCTAATAGATGGACTGAAGTCCTTGCAGCCGAAGAGTACGAACTCGAACGCCCCTCCAAGAGCTACCCAAAACTCAGGCTGCTACCCCGATTAGAGGAGGAAGCACCCAAACCTATATCACTAGCATACGACGTAGCCGACCAGCCACCTCGTGACCGCGACAGAGAGGCCTCTCGACCCTCCACTCAAGCCGCACCCCGGCGCCGCTCAAAAAGTACCAAGGCAAGGGAAAATGCACCGGACTTGCGAGATATATTGGAGGACAAGGCAAGGCAAACAATATCGATCTACGGATCGCGTGGGCGCCCCACGAGACGTGATGACAACCGTCAGGCCGGATACAGCAATTCCGGCCGGGCCAAACACAGTAGACAAAGCTCACTTGAGCTACGTAGTGATATAGCCCAATACAGAGGCGCCGCACACCCACTATGCTTCACATATGAAGTAATGGATCATCAAATCCCTAAGGGTTTCAAACCCGTAAACATTGAATCATACGATGGCACAACAGATCCTGTGGTTTGGATCGAGGACTATCTCCTTCATATCCACATAGCCTGCAGTGATGATCTACACGCCATCAAATACCTCCCACTCAAGCTTAAAGGACCAGCTCGGCATTGGCTCAACAGCTTGCCAGCAGAGTCAATCGGTTGTTGGGAAGACCTGGAAGCCACATTCCTCGACAACTTCCAGGGCACATATGTGCGACCACCAGACGCCGATGACCTTAGCCATATAATTCAGAAGCCAAAGGAATCGGCCAGACAATTCTGGACACGGTTCCTAACAAAGAAAAACCAAATCGTTGACTGTCCGGATGCAGAGGCACTAGCGGCCTTCAAACAAAACATCCGCGACGAGTGGCTGGCCCGGCACCTAGGGCAGGAAAAGCCGAAATCCATGGCATCCCTCACCACACTCATGACCCGCTTTTGCGCGGGAGAGGACAGCTGGCTAGCTCGAAGTAACAACTTGACCAAAAACCCTGGTAGTTCGGATACTAAGGACAGCAATGGCAGGTCGCGTCGCAACAAGCATAAGTGCCGCATTAATGGCGATAATGCTGAGGATACAGTAGTCAATGCCGGATTCAGAGGCTCTAAACCCGGTCAGCAGAAAAAGCCATTCAAGAGAAATACCCAGGGCCCGTCCAACTTGGATCGAATACTCAATCGCTCGTGCCATATACACGGCACCCCCGAAAAACCAGCCAACCACACCAACAGGGATTGTTGGGTGTTCAAGTAGGCAGGCAAGTTAAACGCCGAAAACAATGACAAGGGGCTGCATGGGGATGACGAGGAGGAGCCCCGACCGCCGAACAACAGAGGACACAAGGGCTTCCCCCCACAAGTGCGGACGGTGAACATGATATACGCAACACACATACCCAAAAGGGAGCGGAAGCGTGCACTAAGGGACGTATATGCGATGGAGCCAGTCGCCCCAAAATTCAACCCGTGGTCTTCCTGCCCGATCACTTTTGATCGAAGGGACCACCCCACTAGCATCCGTCACGGCGGTTTCGCCGCATTGGTTCTTGACCCAATCATCGACGGATTTCACCTCACCAGAGTGCTGATGGACGGCGGCAGCAGCATGAACCTGCTGTATCAGGATACCGTGCACAAAATGGGCATAGACCCCTCAAGGATTAAACCCACAAAGATGACCTTTAAAGGCGTCATACCAGGTGTAGAGGCCAACTGTACAGGCTCAGTTACACTTGAAGTGGTCTTCGGATCCCCGGATAATTTCCGGAGCGAGGAGTTAATCTTCGACATAGTCCCATTCCGCAGCGGCTATCACGCACTGCTCGGACGAACCGCATTCGCAAAGTTCAATGCGGTGCCGCACTATGCATACCTCAAGCTCAAGATGCCAGGCCCTCGAGGAGTAATTACGGTCAATGGAAACACTGAACGCTCTCTTAGAACGGAGGAGCATACGGCGGCCCTTGCGGCAGAAGTGCAAAGCAGCCTCTCAAGGCAACTCTCTAGTCTGGCCAATAAACGACCGGACACCGTCAAGCGCACCTGGAGTAACCTACAACAAGACCGCCTGGCACGTTCCGAACACGCGTAGCAATGCGGCCCCAACCCCAATCCTCGCTAAATTGCGAAACCAGTACTACGCGTACATAACTACGCTCTGGAAATACCATGGGCATAAGGGGTGGGGAACGACCACGGCATGCCCAGCATGCGGCTTAACCGCACTAGGGGCTCGCGAATGTGTCATTTTTTTCTTTTCTTACTTTCAGGACTCCGTTCTCAAAGAAGCCTTGTCCAGCATTAGAATCGCCGAACTCACGATGCAACAACCAGGGAAGTGGAAAGCTACACCGAGTGTTCAGGTGGTCTCTATTACGAGCAGTATACCTGTTTTACATAAAATCCCGCAAGCTTACCCTTGGAGGGGGACATGTCAAAAAGTCCCGTTCCTTGCTTATCGCACTATTTGTATCGTTCTGCTTTCATTGCAGTCTCTTTTGAATAAACAATATATAGCTTTCGCCTATTGTTGCATTCCCTTTTTCCTATATATGTTCATTTGCGATATTGTGCAACCGTACAATTTGGTACGGCCAATACACCAGGGGCTTATGTACCCCAAAATATGGTGTGATAAGTCCGAACACTTTCACAAGTGCGGCACCCCGAACTTATAGCATTATATGCATCGGCTCCGAATCATGTCTTGGTTCAATAGTTGGGTTTGCCCGGCTCCCATGTTTTGGTACCTTACGTTCCGTTATATCGGCTAAGGTAGCGCTGGGAGAACCACTCCGATTGTGCCCCGATTGAGCTGGGTTGAGCACCTCAGTGGAGAAAGCTAAAACTGACCGTCATGATAGGGCGAGAGCTGGTCACTGTTCGAGAGGTTTTTCGAGTCCCTAAAGACTTATGCCGCTTAGAGCGAGGAGTCGGCATTGTCCGGCCTAGGCGTGGATAGCGCCCCGAACTCGGTCTTCCGAACACTAGGGGCTTCGCCAAAATTAAAAATTATAGAATTCTATGGCTAAGTGAGAGTGTTCAAGCATTATAGTCCGGTTGCCTGGTTCGTTGCGTTGAGCGCCTCCCTCAAAGGACCCAAGAATGGGAACAAGAGCACTCAAGTTTATCCCGAACACCCCAGCACTCACGGCATGTGGGATGAAGCCAACGACTCGCCATCTCTCAAATTTGATAAACGGCCGCACAGAAGGTAATATTTTAAATTCAAAAGCGTTGCTTAGCGCATATGAACAAGTTTTCAGCGTACAGGACAAATGCGTGTCTACTCAAATATTACATCTTTGGAGCATTCACCCGCTATAAGGCAGGCACCCTTCAGGACGGCCTCATAATACATTTTAGGCTTGCGATAATCCTTGCCTGGCGGTGGTCCGTCCGTCACAAGCTTCTCAGCGTCCAGCTTGCCCTAGTGCACCTTAGTGCGGGCAAGGGCCCTACGGGCACCTTCAATGCAGACGGAGCGCTCGATGACTTCAATCCATGGAGAGGCATCCACCAGCCGCTGCACTAGCCCGAAGTAGCTCCCAGGCATGGCTTCCTTTGGCCATAGCCGAGCTATAAGGCCCTTCATGGCCTGTTCAGCGACCTTGTGGAGCTCGACCAGCTGCTTCGGCTGGTCGCTTAAGGGCACCGGGTGTCCGGCCTCAGCATACTGAGACCAGAACACCTTCTCCGTCGAGCTCCCTTCTTCGGCTCGGTAGAACGCGGCGGCATCGGACACACTGCAGGGCAGATCTGCGAAGGCTCCTGGAGAGCTCCGAATTCGGGTAAGTAACAGATAATTGACTTTTACATTCTTGCTTTGCATAAAGAATGCCTCACCTGCCGCTATCTTCTTTATCGCCTCAATCTCCTGGAGGGCTTTTTGGGCTTCGGCCTTAGCGGCCTTGGCACTCTCAAGAGCCGAGGCAAGCTCGGACTCTCGAGTCTTCGAGTCACGCTCCAAACTCTCATGTTTTTCCAGGAGAGCCTGGAGCTCTTGCCGCACCTCCGCCACCCGCGCCTCCTGCTTCTCGCGCTCGGTGCGCTCCACAGCCGCTTTGTTTTCGGCCGCAGAAACCGCTTCCTTCAGGGTCGCCACCTCGTTCGTGGCCCTTGCAGTACCCACGTTATTCATGTTATCTTTTGCAACCACATTTCTTCTATATATAATCCCATAAGGTATTACTTACCTTCCTTGTCCTCGAGCTGCTTCTTGGCAAGGCCGAGCTCGTTCTCGGACCGCTCGAGGCTCTCCTTCAAAGTATTGACCTCCGTAGTCAGTGCGGCAGAGGTCAGTAGCGCAACCTGCATTCCCATATTGACATACTTATGTTAGACTCCTGCGTATATCTTTTAATATCCTCAGTTCGGCTTTTCTTTCCGAACACCGAACTAAGCATCAGGGGCTACTGTCTATGCGGTAATCTTCTTACATATATTAAAAACTTACCTCAAAGCCTGTTAGAAGGCTGTTGCAGGCTTCAGTCAGCCCGCTCTTGGAGGACTAAACTTTCTGGATCACCACACTCATAACAGTGCGGTGCTCCTCCTTGATGGAGGCGCTGTCAAGCGCCTCCAGCAAGCTATCCGGCGCCTCCGGTTGGACGGAGGTCACCGGCGTCTTACCCTTCTTATGAAGGGGCCGCCTGCCGGACTTTGGAACCACTGAAGGTTCCGGTACGGAGTCCGGACCAGGGTCAGACTTAGAGCCCTTGGGGGTTTCATCCCCTTCGCGCCTGGAGTCCGGAGGCTGCCTTGCGGCTCCTCCTGGGCCACCTCCTCCTGACTGGGCCCCCCTTGAGGCCCCCCTCGGCGTCGTTAGTAGCGCGAGGAGAGGAGGCGGCCAGAAGTGAATCACTTTCCACATCCGACGGATCCAGGGACCCGCTCGACGAAGCGGCTAGCTCGTCCTTGGGCGGGCTGCATAGTTGTTCAGCATTAGAAGACACTATGCGATAAATGAAAAAGCCATGAGCTATTCGGAATCCGGACACTTACGATCTCGCCAGGGGCTTGGCCCTTGAGGGCCACTCCTCCTCATCGTCGTCGGCATTGGTGGAGACGTTCGGAGGAAGGGTCCTTCCCTTCTTGGACCCTCCGGCCTTCCTAGTCGGGGCGACCTTCCTTTTCTTCTTTTCCCCCGCTGGGGGAGAGGCTTCTTTTTCCTCCTCCTCATTTTCACGGGAGGATTCCGCCTTAGAGTCGTCGGACGATGACTCGGACGGCACTGGACGCCGGGCACTCCTTCGAGTTCCCATGGCCTTCTTCTTGGCCTTCTTCTCCGGCACCATGTGCGGCACCGAAACCAGCAGCCCCGCCAAGCGGGCGCCTACTAGATCTTCTGGCAAGGGAGCCGGACAGTTAACCTGCCCGGACATGTTCTGCTAGTCCTGTCAAAGGCGAGGGAGTTTAGATCCCGCATAGAATCAAACTATGAAAAACAAGAGTCCCGTAAAGGGCAAAATAGCTTACCTCGGTGGCTTGACGCTGTGAGCTAAATCCGCGATCTTCGGTAGCAGATGAGGGAGCCTCGGCACCCTTAAACAGCGCCTTCCAGGCATCTTCGTACGTAGTGTCGAAGAGCCTTTTCAGAGTCTGGTGCCACTCTGGATCAAACTCCCACAATTTGAAGGCCCGTTGTTGACATGGGAGGATCTAGCGGATGAGCATAACCTGGATCACGTTGACAAGCCTGAGATTCTTGTTCACCAGGGTTTGCATGCAGGTTTGGAGTCCGGTCAGCTCTTCCGGATTACCCCACGCCAGGCCCCTCTCCTTCCAAGAAGTGAGCCGCGTGGGAAAACCAGACCGAAATTCGGGGGCCGCCGCCCATTTAGGGTCGCGCGGCTCGGTGATTTCGAACCACCCCGATTGCCACCCCTTCATGGTCTCCACAAAGGAGCCCTCGGGCCATAGGACGTTGACCATCTTGCCAACCATGGCGCCTCCGCACTCCGCTTGATGGCCGCCCACTACCTTCGGCTTGATGTTGAAGGTCTTCAGCCATAGGCTGAAGTGGGGCTGGATGCAGAGGAAGGCCTCGCACACGACGATGAACGCTGAGATGTTGAGGACGAAATTCGGGGCCAGATCGTGGAAATCTAGGACATAGTAGAACATGAGCCCTCGGACGAATGGGTGAAGTGGAAAACCCAGTCCGCAGAGGAAGTGGGTGAGAAACACCACCCTCTCATGGGGCCTAGGGGTGGGGATGAGCTGCCCCACGTCGGGCAGCCGATGCGCGATGTCGCTGGACAAGTATCCGACCTTCCGCAGCTTTTTTACTTGACCCTCCGTGACGAAGGAGACCATCCACTTGCCTCCCGCTCCAGACATGGCTGGAGAAGGTCGAGGAGGGATGTGCGGACTTGGGCGCTGGAGCTCGAGTGCGCGGAAATGGATAAGCAAAGGAGGAAGAAGGCATAGGTGAAAAGGGTGGATCCTTATCCCCTTATATGGACGGACGAAGCTATGCGTCCCCCACCAGCCTGGTAAAACTCACTTATCTCCCAAGCGCCGTAATCAATGGCGCGGTTGGGTTACCCACGCCCGTATTTGATGAGAATCCCGGAATAAGGGGGCACAATCTCCGCTTTGATAAGACGTGCCAAGGAAACCACCTCGCTAAATGTGCTGAGGTGCAACAGTAAAAAACGATTCGAATAAAGACCTGGCCGTGGTGTGATGTCACGCCGCGGAATACGTCAGCAGATCTGTGTAAAGATTATTCTCTCTACGGTGGTATGTGGAACTTGTTTTGCAGAGCCGGACACTATCCTTGTGTTCAAAACCTTCTACGAAGAATTCGGAGGAGGAACCCGCCTTGCAATGCCGAAGACAATATGCGCGCCGGACTCGTCTTCAGTGAAGCCTGGTTCAGGGGATACTGAGGGAGTCCTGGATTAGGGGGTGTCCGGATAGCCGAACTATCATCTTTGGCCGGACTCCTGGACTATGAAGATACAAGATTGAAGACTTCGTCCCGTGTCCGGATGGAACTTTCCTTGGCGTGAAAGGCAAGCTTGGCGATACGGATATGTAGATCTCCTACCATTGTAACCAACTCTGTGTAACCCTAACCCTATTCGGTGTCTATATAAACCGAAGGGTTTTAGTCCGTAGGACGAACAACAATCATACCATAGGCTAGCTTCTAGGGTTTAGCCTCTCTGATCTCGTGGTAGATCTACTCTTGTACTACCCATATCATCAATATTAATCAAGCAGGAGTAGGGTTTTACCTCCATCGAGAGGGCCCGAACCTGGGTAAAAACATCGTGTCCCTTGTCTCCTGTTACCATCCGCCTAGACGCACAGTTCGGGACCCCCTACCCGAGATCCGTCGGTTCTGACACCGACACCTGGCTTCAATGACGAGGAGTCCGGCATGCAAATTTGTCTTCGGCATTGCAAGGCGGGTTCCCTTCTTCCCGAACTCCAATATAGTCTCCGGACGCGATGATTGTATCCGGACCTGTAACACTCACAACACACAACTGCAGAGAGAACATAATATTCCATGGGTCCAATCCACTAACAACTTTTTACAACGTGACATCAAGCCTGCCCGGTCATAATTTCGGACCGTTGTTTCGCCTGCGGCCCCACGTTCTGAAACGTGGTTGTTATTGACACATCTTATCCAAGCAGAGATCATGTCCCCTTATTAAGGGATTATTTTATCGACACGGACGTGGGCAACCCAACCGTCCTTAGGGTACAACTCCTTGGGAATAGGCAAGGTTTAAGGCCCGGGAGGAGGCGTTCGATATTCTCGGCCTTTATAAAGGGGTACAGACCTGTCTTTCTTCTCCATGCTTGCTTCTTCCTCAACCCTTACCGCCTTGAGTTCCAACACCCAAGTTTCAATCTCCGCGAGCCTCGGTCATGTCCGGACCCAGCCATCATGGCCGGTGGGTGGCTTCTTCTATCACATAGGAGGATATCGCGAAGCTTCGGGCGGCAAGATATTTGACCACGGAAATCCTCCATCGGCTTCCTGTGGATGGGCAGGTTATCCCTACCCCTAGATCCGGCGAGAGGGTCGTGTTCGCTTCCCAATTCCTCCGAGGGTTAGGGTTCGCCCTCAATCCCTTCATCCGGGGGCTCATGTTCTATAATGGACTTGATTTTCATGATCTCGCCCTGAACTCTGTTCTCCTCATCTCAGTGTTTATCGTCACGTGCGAAGCCTTCCTCCGGACTCCTCCGCACTTCGTCTTGTGGGTCAAGACCTTCCATGTGAAACCGCAAGTGATAGAGGGGGTGCAGGCGGAGTGCGGTGGTTCCTCAGTGAGCAAGCTTACCAGCACGATTTGGCTAAAAGGATCCTTCAAGGAATATTCTTACTTATGGCAGCAGGAGTGGTTCTATATCATCGAGCCCCGTGGTTCCAAGTGGGCAGCTGTGCCTGCATTTTGATCCAGCCCCCCAATTCAGCTTGCATCATGGATTAATAAGGGGTTAGACTGGGGATCAATTGACAAGGTGCGGACTCCACAAAGTAGTATCCGAAGCCTCATTGAAAAGGATATCAATATCGCCAATGTTATTCAGGTAATGTTAGTCCGTCGGACCCTGCCATTCCAGTGACGACCTCCCCGCCTGTGGGAGTTCAATCCAGAAGGGCCACAGACTCTTTAGAACTTCTTCGGCACTATGCACGAAGGAATGTGGGAATAATTCTTTGGGAGACGAAAACAATGGCCGGACACCATCAAAGATACTGGCCTAGACTGTAACCATCCGGACACCCCGGTAAGTACTCATCCGCCGAACACCTCATAATTAGATATCCTGTGATAAGATAATGAGCAAACCATCCTTTTCCAGGGCTGGATAAAGAAAGCGAAACGGATTAGGTTTTCGGCCCCTCTTCCCGAAGACTCAGCAGACTCCTTGTTAACACGGATGCTGGCACTGACACCGTACCAGATACCGGTAGGGGAGGGCAAGGTGGAGAGTGAGAAGACCCGGGATGACCTTCACTCCGGAGGTAAATCAGATACTAAGTCTGAAGAAATCGATATTTCCTCACCCGAAGACGAAGGTGAAAGAGAAGCCAGTATCCCTTCTCCATTCAGGAGGAAAAGAACCGCCTCCGAAGGTTGGGAGGGGCGGTCTCCTAAGAGAGGCAAGATGCCACCGTCGAGCGGCTCGGGATTGGACAACGATGCCAGTGAACAGCTCCGTCGTGAGGACAAGCCCTCAACCAAACCGTAAGTGAATCCGAGGTACTTTTATAACATCTCGCTTCTTTCGTGTTACCGAAGAGATATGTAATGTGCCTGTGTATTTTTACAGTCCGGCACAGAGTTCTTCTGGGCACTCCTCTTCTTGGGAGATCTCCTCCTAGAGATGATGGAAAGCGATACGCCTCCCCTGACCTCCTCACCCAATAAGGCGGACGACTCCGAAGTGTCATCTCAGAGGGTTATTCTTGATCAACAAGCGGTGCAGGGGATGAAGGAGGCAGTACCCGAAGGTGGACCTCCAATCATTCAGGATACGGGGGCCAATAAAGAAGGCCCCGGACTGTCCGGTTTTCAGCCAGCGATGATTTTGGAGACGAGTGAACGGGTTCCTTCAAAGGATGGTCGTGCTACCAAAGCGGCTTCCGGAGACCAAGCGACACCGGATATATTGTGGGATATGTTGCGAAAAGCATCTGTCTCGAAGGAACAGCGTACCTTGATGGGTACCATGGTTGAGAAGATTCTGTCTGCGAAGAGCGGATTGAATGAAGCCTTCATGAGCCTGCTAAGAGGCTTCGAGGTTTGTAATATAATGTTTTCAACTATATTTTATTTGCAAAGATGCACCTGTGTACAGGTAGTATCCCCTGAGACTCGGGTTGGCTCCACATGGGAGGCGAACGGAGGATCAAGAAGGAATACTCAAGGACTAATCTGATTAACTGAAACACAGGCTGCTTCCCCCTGGCTACTTCCCAGACTACGGATATTGCCGAGCTACAGCGGAAGCTTGTCAAGGCAGGGGATGACATTGCATTAATCAATATGCCCCTGGACGAGTCGCAAGGTATGTATTTGGCACAATCCCTTCACATACATTTTTGTTATATAAGCATGACGCAGAAGGTTATATACTAGAATATGCATGACTGCAGATGGTGCTGCCGCCGTTGAAATTCTTTAGACGGAGCTGGCCCGGGCCAAGGAGCAGGCCTGGTTTAGTAATGCGGCTGCTGAGAAGGCATCGGCTGAGTTAAAAGCCGAACAAGCTTCTCAGCGTCAAGACGAGGAGAAGATATCCACGATGGCACTCGAATTAAAAAATGCTGCTAGCCGCTGTGAACTTCTTGAGAGGGAAAATGAAGCCAAAACGGCTAAACTTGACAAGGCCTTACGAGAGGCGAGAGAAGCGCGGTCTGAATCCAGAGCAGCCTGTGAGGAGATCCGGCAAGCTGGGGAGATTGCGGCCGGTAAGCGCTTTCTGCTACAGGCTAAGTTCGGTGATCGGAACTATGCTCAGCTTAACCAAGTGTGGAGTTCTCCGGACAAGTTTTTAGACTTGCCAAAAAGTTCTTCCAATGCGGCGCAGTTTTATCAAGCGCGAGAGGGGTATGCAACGGAGAAGCTTTTCTGGTCACAATTTGGTGCGTCAAAGCGCCCTCTGCTGCTGAATGAACAGATGTCTCAATGGGCCGAGCTTCATAGGATATCCGGCGCTGCCATGAGGAACATCATAATCAGGCTATGGCCGACTGAGCCTGTTCCGAATAGCTACTTTGGCTTGGTGCAGCAGCTCGTTGATGTGGTGCCACGTATCGACGCTGTGAAGCGGCCTGCATGCATTGAGGGTGCACGGATGGCCTTTGCCCGTGTCAAGACATTCTGGGGGAAGATGAAGGCCATCGATGTTGCGGCGAAGAGTCCACCCAAGGGCAAGGACCGTCACGCACCGGAGCTTTATTTTGAAGACGTCCTGGAGGCCGCCCGCTTGATAGAGGGTCAATGCTCGAAAGACATAATGTTTGAGTGAGGTGTATGAGAATTGTAAAAGATAATTTTATAGTTAATCTATTTTTATATTTTGCTCGAAATCTTGTGTTCCACCTGTGCGACCGTTTTAATGTAATCTGAAAGTTTTCCAGTTATCTGCTTCAGCCCCCTCGTAGGAAGTATGGGGGTGTTCGGAAAAGCATTTAGTCACTCTTGACCCAATGTCTTGGTCCGTGAACGAGGTGATAATGCGTTGAACCAGGGAATCAGACTATAGGGCTTTAACACTTTCACTTAGCCATAGGAGTTTTATAGGGGGCCTACGATATAGCCCCTGGCATGCATACAACTTATTCCAATATGGTGCATTACATATATGACCTGAAAAAAAGGTCCTTCGTGTGACACGGAGGGAATCACGACAGATTCCAATAAGTCGTCGAGTGGTTGACCAGCTCTAATAGCATCATGACAGTTGGTTTTCGGCTTTCTCTACTGAGGTGCTTGACGAGATGTACCGAAAGCACAATCGTAGTACTTCTGCCTTTACTACCCTAGCCGATAGAGCGGAACATAAGGTAGCAGGCACAGGAGCCGGGAAACCCAACCATTGACCCAAGACATGATTCGGAGCTGATGCATATAAGGCCAAACTCGCGACGTTGAAGTATGTTGTAAAGCTGTTCGGACTTTGTTGGCAACTCATTTGTTCCCATGCCGAGCCCCTGGCAGGTTATGCCGAGGTATATCTGTGAAACAACCATAGGAGCCACATTCATTGGCGAAAGGACATGAATGATTAATTCCGATAATGTTTACTAGGACCTGAGCGATATGCCAATGATTACTTTATATATATGAAGACCACAACCCCGACTATTTGACATGCCCGGAGTCGAAGGCGGAGAAAAAAGGCATATTACAGGCTCGAAATAAAGAGTGTGGTCTACAAAAGGTTATTTTGGACCTCCTGTCGCACGTCTGCGTCACCCGTCCACGGTGAGGGGAATCCTTGACGGAGGTAGCCCCTTAGGTGAGTGTACGGATCCGAACTCCGATGGAGTCGGTTTAGATGCTTGTCCTTTGCGTCACCTATTTTTAAGAGATAATGATGAAAGAAGTAAAAAGAAAGTATATAAAAAATGTTACTGGAATGCTTGCCGGCTTGTCCGTATTGTGCTTCCGCCAATGCCCATGGTATCTTGAGTGTGTAGTGATGTATGCGCGGTATCAATTTTGCGTGTATATGAGGTGGGTGGAGGAAGCCGAACTGCTACTTCCACTCCAGGATTGATCGATCCTCGGGGGGAAATTGCTTCTCACCCCCAGTGTTTGATTGGTGAACCTCTCCATCGTCCCTATCGCCTGGTGGCCTCCTCCCCTTGTGTTCGGCGTTGAGCTTGCCGGCCTGCTTGAAGACCCAACAATTTCTGTTGGTATGATTAGCTGGTTTATTGGGGTGGTCGTGAATCTGGCAGGGTCGGTCCAATATCCTATCTAGGTTGGATGGTCCATCTCGGTTCGCCTTGAGTGGCTTTTTCCGTTGACCGGATTTGGGATTGCTAAATCCGGCATTGACCGCTGTGTAGCGTGATCTTTCATTATCATCGCGACTGTTGTGTTTGCTTCATCGTGGATTGCCATTGCCGTCTCGGACTTCGGAAGTGCCCGGGTCATTGGTGCTGTTTCTTCTACGAGCGAGCCAACTGTCTTCTCCCGCGCAAAAGCGAGTCATTAGCGCGGTAAGAGCTGTCATGGATTTAGGTCCCTCTTGACCGAGGTGCCGTGCAAGCCATTCATCCCGGACGCTGTGTTGGAAGGCCGCGAGGGCTTCCGCGTTCGGACAGTCGGTGATTTGGTTCTTTTTTACTAAGAACCTAGTCCAGAGCTTTCTGGATGACTCTCCGGGCTGTCGGACAATGACTTAAGTCATCGGCGTCCGGTGGCCGGACATACGTTCCTTGGAAGTTGTCGTGAAAGGCATCTTCCAAATCTTCCCAGCTGCCAATAGAATTCTCGGGCAGACTGTTTAACCAGTACCGAGCTGGTCCTTTGAGTTTTAGTGGTACGTAGTTGATGGCATGAAGGTCATCTCCGAGGGCCATGAGGATATGAAGGAGGAAGTCCTCGATCCATACCGTGGGATCCGTTGTTCCATCGTATGATTCGATATTGATGGGTTTGAACCCGTCTGGGAATTCATGCTCCATTACTTCGTCTGTGAAGCAAAGAGGGTGTGCTGCGCCTCTATGCTGGGCCACACTGCGGCGTACCTCTGATGGTGTCCACTTGTGGTTTTCTGCCCGGACGTGGCTAATTTTGTCATGTCCGAGTAGGTAGCCGTCGTCGTGTGTCGCAGCACGTCCTCGTGGTGCGTAGACCGATCTTGCGTGTGCTACTCTACTGTCCGAGTCCTACCGAAGGTTGTATGTACAATCCCGAGCTGCTTTATTCTTGCCTTTACAGTGAGGTGGAGTGGTTTGGTGTTCGGCTTGAGTTGCCGCTCTATCCGGACCAAGTTGTAGTCGGCCTGCCGCATTGTGCGATGATGATACGGGCTCCAACACCTCGTCGTTGAACTGAGGTAGCAATCTACGCTTCGGGTAGCTTTTGGCTGGGCCACCAAGGCCGTATTCTTCGGTGGCCAGGACTTTGGTCCATCTATGATTGAGCATATCTTGGTCCACTTGAAGCTGAAGCTGCTTCTTTTTCAGGCTTCTTGCAGTTGCTATTAGCCGACGTTTGAAGCGCTCCTGCTCGAGAGGTTCCTCGGGCATGATAAAATCCTCGTTGTCGAGGCTTTCCTCTTCCTTGGAGAGCGGAAGATAGTTACTATCCTCTGAGTCTTTGTGTATGGCCTGTTCATCCTGTTCGGAGGTTGCTCCAATAGGGTCTTCATTGTCTTCGGCATCATCCGGAGTATTGTTTTCTCCGGTGCCGGTGTTGTTGTCTTTTGTAGGATGTGACTTAGAGCGGCCCCGCTGACTGGGCTTTATCTTAGGAGGTTTGTCTTCAATTGGATCCTCTTTGTCATCGTTGTTTATTTCTTTAGGTGAATCCACCATGTATACGTCGTAGGAAGAAGTGGTTGTTCATTGCCCAATGAATGGCGGGTTTTGGCCCTGCTCCTCGTTGGCATCGTTGTCTGTACTGATGATGTCTTCGGAGCCGTAATCAAGCATGTCGGTTAAGTCCTCGACAGTGGTTATGGAGTGGGTGGCGGGTGGGAAGCAAAATTCCCCATCATCAGCCCCTAGTTCAAACTGTACATAGTTCAGCTGTGAGTCCCCCGCCGAGGACAGATTTCTCAACGAATTTAACACATCACCCAAGGGCGAGTGTTGGAAGATGTCTGCGGTGCTGAATTCAAAGACCGATAAACGATCAAGTTCGGTGTCCGTGGGCTCACCTTGTTCGGAACTTATAATCAGAGACGAGCCCGGAATTCCGGTGACACAGGTATTGTGTGAGGCTAAGTCCATGTACGGCTCCAATGCCGGGGAATCTGTGGCCTCTGTGGTGGGGTCGAGCCTCCGATCCTTGGATGCCATAGTGTGCTCTAGATCTAAAGCCAGAGGGGTTACAGGAGCTATCTCCTGGATGCGGTATGATGACTGATTTAGGTCATGTCCGTCAAGGTGACCAGGAGCTGTCGCCGCGGTCTCGAATCCGGCGAAGATCAAATCTCCACGGATGTCTGTAATGCAATGCAAGCTCCCAAATCTAACTTGCTGGCCAGGGGCGTAGCTATCAATCTGCTCCAGATGGCCAAACGAGTTGGCCCACAGTGCGAAGGTGCCAAACACGAAGATCTGTCCGGGGAGAAAGGTTTCTCCTTGGACAGCGTCATTGTTAACGATTGAAGGGGCCTGTCGGTGTCAAAACTGGCGGATCTCGGGTAGGGGGTCCCGAACTATGCGTCTAGGCGGATGGTAACAGGAGACAAGGGACACGATGTTTTACCCAGGTTCGGGCCCTCTCGATGGAGGTAAAACCCTACGTCCTGCTTGATTAATATTGATGATATGGGTAGTACAAGAGTGGATCTACCACGAGATCAAGGAGGCTAAACCCTAAAGCTATCCTATGGTATGATTGTTGTGATGTATGTTGTGTCCTACGGACTAAAGCCCTCCGGTTTATATAGACACCGGAGAAGGCTAGGGTTACACAGAGTCGGTTAGAATGGTAGGAGATCTACATATCCGTATCACCAAGCTTGCCTTCCACGCCAAGGAAAGTCCCATCCGGACACGGGACGGAGTCTTCAATCTTGTATCTTCGTAGTCTTGGAGTCTGGTGGACGATGATAGTCTGGCTGTCCGAACACCCCCTAGTCCAGGACTCCCTCAGTAGCCCCTGAACCAGGCTTCAATGACGATAAGTCCAGCGTGCATAATGTTCGGCATTGCAAGGCGGGTTCCTCCCTCGAATAATCCAGAGAAGATCATGAACACCAGGATAGTGTCCGGCTCTGCAAAATAAATTCCACATTCCACCGTAGAGAGAATAAAATGCACACAAATCCAATCAGCTGACGTATTATGCGGCATGACATCACACCGCTACCAAGCCTTTATTTGAATCGTTTTTTATCATACCACCTCAGCACATTTAGCGAAGCGGTTTCCTTGGCACGTCCTGTCGAAGCAGAGATCATGTTCCCCTTATTCCAGGATTCTCATCAATACAGACGTGGGTAACCCAACCGCGCCATTGATGGTGGCGCTTGGGAGATAAGCGAGTTGTACCAGGCTGGTGGGGGACGCATAGTCTCCGTCCGCCTATATATAAGGGATAAGGATTTACCTTCTCACCTACACCTCCTTCCTCCTTTGCTTATCCATCTCCGCGTACTCAAGCTCCAACACTCAAGCTCGCGCATCTCGCCTCGACCTTCTCCGACCATGTCCGGAGCGGGAGGCAAATGGTTGGCCTCCACCGTTAAGGAGGAGCACATCACCAAGCTACGCAGCGCCGGATACCTTTCCGGCGACATCACGCATCGGCTGCCCGACAAGGGGCAGCTCATACCCACCCTCGGGCCCCATGAGAGGGTTGTTTTCCTCCCCCGCTTCCTCCGCGGACTGGGCTTTCCTCTCCACCCTTTTGTCCGGGGGCTCATGTTTTACTACGGCCTGGATTTCCACGATCCGCACCAACTTCATCCTCAACATCTCGGCGCTTATCGTGGTGGTGCGAGGCCTTCCTCTGATCCGCCCCACTTCGCCTGTGGCTCAAGACCTTCAACGCCAAGCCAAAGGTTGTGAAGGGCACGCATAGCGGAATGCGGAGGCACCATGTTGGGCAAGTTGCCCAACGCCTTTGGCTCGAAGGGCCTTCGTGGACTCCGTCAAGGCGTGGCAATCGGG
Source organism: Aegilops speltoides (assembly GCA_021437245.1). NCBI lineage: Eukaryota > Viridiplantae > Streptophyta > Magnoliopsida > Poales > Poaceae > Aegilops > Aegilops speltoides. Next base: position 53,726,965 of record CM038141.1, on the reverse strand, counting down.
TGGTTCTACATCACCGAGCCACGCAAAAACCTCGTGGGCGGCCCCGAAGTTTAGATCTCGCATCCCCACGCAGCTCACCTCCTGGAAAGAGAAGGGCTTGTCGTGGGCAATCCGGCGAGCCGACGGACTCGAGCCTGCATCCGGAAGCTGGTGAGAAATAAGCTCAGGCTCGTCGATGTGGTCCAAGTCATGCTCATCCGCCGGATTCTCCCATGCCAAGAACGGGCATTTAATCTGTGGGAGTTCAATCCGGAATGGCACCGGGCGCTGAGCGGGCTCTTCGACCTGACGTCGAAGGCGCTGGAGGGTGCTGTTTAAGGGCGCCGGTTCGCATCCGCGGCGGAAGATCGCGGATTTTGCTCGCAGCATCCAGCTGACGAGGTAAGTGATTCGACCCCTTTACGGGACACTTGTGGTAAATAGATTGATTCTAGGAGGGTCTCAATCTTTCCTTTCCTTTGGCAGGAATGGATGGAGAAGGCCGAGTAGCTCATCTGCCTGGCTCCCATGCCAGAAGACCCAGTGGACGCCCATCTAGCGGGGCTACTGGTTCCGGCACCGTACGTGGTGCCGGAGAAGAAGGCCAAGAAGGTGGCCACGGGGACTCGAAAGAGTTCCCGTAATCAGGTGTTCGACGACGAGGCGGAATCCTCCCCCGAAGACGAGGAGGAGGAAGAAGACTCTCTCCCGGAGGAGGGAGAGAGGAAGAGGAAGGCTTCCCCAATAGGGGAGGCCGAAGGGTCCAAGAGGGGGAGAACTATTCCCCCGGACAGCTCCGCCAACACAGACGTTGGCGAGGAGGAGTGGCCTTTAAGGGCCAGGCGTCCGGCAAGATCGTAAGTATCTAGATCCCCGATATGCAATTTCCTTCGTGTCACACAGTGTCCTGCTAATGCCGCATACTATCCATAGTCCGGCCGATGATGATCTCCCCGCTTCGTCGAGCGGGTCGTTGGCCCCGTCGGATGTGGATTCACTTCCGACGGCCTCTACTCCCCGCGCTGATGAGGACGCCGAGGTGGGGTCCGGGAAAGGGACCCATCGGGAGGAGGCTCCGGAGGCACCGCAAGGCAGCCTCCCGGACTTTGTGTCGGACTCTACATCGGAACCTGTAGTGGTTCCAGAGTCCGGCAAGCGGCCCCTTCGAAAGAAGGGTAAGACCGTGACACCAGCGGCCCCCGTCCAACCGGAGGCGCCGGACAACTTGTTGGAGGCGCTCAAAGGCGCTTCCATCGAGGAAGAACACCGCACCGTCATGAGTGCGGTGATTCAAGGTTCAGCTTCGCCAAGAGCAGGCTGACCGAAAGCTGCAGCAGCCTTCTAACAGGCTTTGAGGTAAGAAGTTAAATTTATGTAATGTAATACCGCGATAGACAAGAGTAGCCCGATGCTCGGTTTGGTGTTGTAAAGAAAAGCCGGACCGAGGATCTAAAAAGATATACGCATGGTTGCTTAAAATGTGTCAATATGGGTGTGCAGGCTGCGCTGCTGACCTCTGCCAGACCGATCATGGAGGTCGGTGCGTTGAAGCAGGATCTCGAGCAGTCCGAGCAAGAGCTCGGCCATGCCAAGAAGCAGCTCGAGGACAAAGAAGGTGGGCAACACCACTTTGAATAGTTACCTTACAGAAAAGGATTTTGGTTGCAATGAAATTAACAAGGATAATATGGGTATTGCAGGGGCCACAAACGAGGTGGCGGCCCTGAAGGAGGCTGTATCCGTGGCCGAACACAATGCGGCCGCGGAACGGGCAGAGCGAGAAAAGCAGGAGGCGCAAGTGGCGGAAGTACGGCAAGAGCTCCGGGCTCTCATGGAGAAACATGAGAGCTTGGAGCGTGACTCCAAGACTCGAGAGTCCGATCTTGCCTCGGCTCTCGAAAGTGCCAAGTCTGCCAAGGCTAAGGCCCGTAAGGCCCTTCAGGAGGTTGAAGATTTAAAGAAGATAGCGGCGGGTAAGGCATTTTTCATGCAAAGCAAGCATGTTGATGTAAACTACCTGACACTTACCCGCATTCGGAGCTCTCCTGGGCGTTTGCAGATCTGCCGCGTAGTGTGTCCGATGCCGCCGCATTCTATCGTGGCAAGGAGGGGAGCTCGACGGAGAAGGTCTTCTGGTCTCAGTATGCTGAGGTCAGCCATCCGGTGCCCCCAAGCGACCAGCTGAAGCAGCTGGTCGAACTCCACAAGGTAGCTGAGGAGGCCATGAAGGGCCTTATAGTCCGGCTGTGGCCTGGACAGGCCATGCCGGGGAGCTACTTCGGCCTCGTGCGGAGGCTGGTGGATGCGTGCCCTTGGGTGGAGGTCATCAAGCGCTCCGCCTGTATTGAGGGTGCTCGTCGGGCCCTTCCCCGCACAAAGGTGCACTAGGCAGGCTGGATGTGGAGAAGCTTCTCACTGACCCGCCACCACCGAGCAAGGAGTATCGTACGCCCGAAATGTATTATAAAACTGTCCTGAAGGGAGCCCGCGATATTGTGGATGAGTGCCCCCGAGATGTAATTTTTGATTAAACTCACTATGTATTATCCTTTGCGCTGAAAACTTTGTTCATTTGCGCTTTAAGCAACGCTTTTATAATTTAAAATATTACCTTCTGCGCGGCCGTTTACAAAATCTGAGAGATGGCAAGTCGTTGGCTTCAGCCCCGAGCCATGAAAGTGTCAGTGTTCGATAAATTTGAGCACTCTTGTTCCTATTTTTGGGTCCATCTAGGAGGCGCCAACACAAATGAACAAGGCAACCGGACTTAGAATGCTTGAACACTCTCACTTAGCCATAGAATTCTATAATTTTAAATTTGGTGAAGCCCCGGTATTCGAAGACCGAATCCGGGCGCTATCCACGCCTTCATCGGACATTATCCGAACTTCGCTCGGCGGCGTGAGTCTTTATGACCCGAAAAGACCTCTCGAACAGCGACGGTCTCTCGCCTTATCATGCCGCCAGTTTTAGCTTTCCATCGAGGCGCCGCCAGCTCAACCGGGCGCAATCGCAGTGGTTCTCCCAAAGGCCACCTTAGCCGGCTGAGCGAACGTAAGGCACCAAAAACGGGAGCCGGGCAAACCCAACTATTGACCCAAGACATGATTCGGAGCCGATTCATATAATGCTATAAGTTCGGGGTGCCGCACTTGTGAAAGTGTTCGGACTTATCACACCATAATGTGGGGAACGCAAGCCCCTGGTGTAGTCGGCCGTACCAAAATGTACGGGTGTGAAATGTCATGTAATGAACATATATGTATAAAAAGTAATGTAATTGCGGTCGAAAAGTGCTGCATTGTTTATTAAAGGAGGTCTGCTATGAGTGCGGACTGATACAAATAGTGCGGTAAGCAAGGGATTTGGACTAATTAAACATGTCCCCCTCCAGGGATGAGCTGCGGGCTTTGTGTATATAATGGAATTTAATGCTCGTAATTAAGACCACCTGAGTGTTCGTCGCAGCCTTCTTCCTTCCCTGGCTGTTGCATCGTGAGTTCGGCAGGTTCACCGCCGGACAGGGCCTCTAGTTAACGGAGTCCTGTGTATATAAAGAAGAAAAATGAAAATAAAAAAGAGTGGCACACTTGCGAGCCCCTAGTGTGGTCGAGCCGCACTCTGGGTCCATTGTGATCGTGCCCCTTCTCCTGCGCCCATGGTATCTCCAAAGCGTAATGATGTACGCAGAGGGTTGTTCTTGCAATCATGCGAGGGCGGGGGTTAGGGCCGCATTGCTACGCGTGCTCTGATCGTGCCAGGTGGTCTTGATTGGTATTGCTTCGGGCGCGTTTTGCTGTATCCGGCCGGTTAATGTCCGGACTCGCAAATTGCCTTAAAAGGCTGCTCTGCACTTGCCAGAGAGCTGCAGATGTTCCTCCGCTCGAGGAACGCTCGTGTTTTTTGACCGTGATGACTTCGAGGGCCTGCATCTTGAGCTTGAGGTATGCATAATGCGGCACCGCATTGAACTTTGCAAACGCGGTTCGTCCGAAAGGCAGCATGATAGCCTGCGAAATGGGACTATGTCAAGATTAACTCCTCGCTCCGAAGTTATCCGGGATCCGAAGACCACTTCGGTGCAGGTGAGCCTGCACAATTGGCTTCACACCTGGTATGACACCTTTAAAGGTTGTCTTTGTAGTTTTAATCCTTGAGGGGTCTATTCCCATCTTGCGCACTGTATCCTGATAAAGCAGGTTCAGGCTGCTGCCGCCATCCATCAGGACTCTCGTGACGTGAAATCCATCGACGATTGGGTCTAAAACCAATGCGGCGAATCCGCCATGGCGTATGCTGGTCGGATGGTCTCTTCGATCGAAAGTGATCGGACAAGAGGACCATGGATTGAACTTTGGGGCGACCGCTCCATCGCATAGACGCCCTTAGTGCGCGCTCCGCCCCTCTTGGGTATATGGGTTGCGAAATCATGTTCACCGTCCGCACTTGTGGGGGGAAACCCTTCTGTCCTCTATTGTTCGGCGGTCGGGTCTCTTCCTCGTCGTCGCTGTTTAGCCCCTTGTCATTGTTTTCGGCAATTAACTTGCCTGCCTGCTTGAACACCCAGCAATCTCTGTTGGTGTGATTAGCTGGCTTTTCAGGGGTGCCATGTATCTGGCATAAGCGGTCGAGTATTCGGTCCAAATTGGACGGACCCGGAGTGGTTCTTTTGAATGGCCTCTTCCGCTGACCGGGTTTAAAGCCTCGGAATCCGGCGTTGACTGTCGTATCCTCCTTATCGTCACCGTTAATGCGGCGCTTATTTTTATTTCGACGTGACCTGCTATTGTTGTCCTTAGTATCCGGAATTCCAGAATTTTTACGGAGGTTGTTGCTGCGAGCTAGCCAGCTATCCTCTCCCGCGCAAAAGCGGGTCATTAATGATGTGAGGGCTGCCATGGATTTCGGCTTTTCCTGTCCCAGGTGCCGGGCTAGCCACTCGTCGCGGATGTTATGTTTGAAGGCTGCAAGGGCCTCTGCATCCGGACAGTCGACGATTTGGTTTTTCTTTGTCAAGAACCGTGTCCAGAATTGTCTGGACGATTCGTCTGGCTGCTGAATTATGTGGCTGAGGTCATACGTACCCTGGAAGTTATCAAGGAATGCAGCCTCCAGGTCTTCCCAACACCCAATTGACTCTGCGGGCAAGCTATTAAGCCAGTGCCGAGCTTGTCCTTTAAGCTTGAGTGGGAGGTACTTGATGGCATGGAGATCGTCGCCGTGGGCCGTATGGATGTGAAGGAGATAATCTTCAATCCAAACCGCGGGGTCTGTTGTGCCGTCGTAGGATTCGATGTTTACGGGTTTAAACCCTTCAGGGATTTGATGATCCATTACTTCGTCAGTGAAGCATAGCGGGTGTGCGGCGCCTCTATATTGAGCAATATCACGACGCAGCTCGAGAGAGCGTTGTCTGCTGTGTTCGGCCCGGCCGGGGTTATTGTATCCGGCGCGACGGTATTCGTCGCGGGTCGTGGGGCGCCCTCGTGATCCATAGATGGATCTGGATTGCCTTGCCTTGTCCTCCAATACATCTCGCAAGTCCGGCGCGTTCCCTCTTGGCTTCGTACTTTTGGAGCGATGCCGGGGTACGGTCTTGGTTGAGGGCCTGGATGCCTCTTTGTCACGACCACGGGGTGGTCGGTCGGCAGACAGGTCGCTGGCGATGAAGGTATGTATGCTTCCTCCTCTAATCGGGGAGCAACTTGCGTCTGGGTAGCTTTTGAGGGGCGCTCGAGTTTAAACTCTTGACGCGAGGACCTCGGTCCATCGATCGGCCAGCAGGTCCTGATCAGCTTGAAGCTGCTGCTGCTTTTTCTTTAGGCCATTAGCCGTGGCAATAAGCTTGCGTTTGAAATGCTCTTGTTCGACGGGATCCTCGGGCACGACGAATTCGCCGTCGTTGAGGCTTGCCTCGTCTTCGGAGGGGGGCATATAGTTATAATCCTCGACCTCTTCGTCTGCCGACCTCTCGTGAGGGCTTGCTTCTGCATCCTCCTACGCTGAGTCTTGCTGGAGGGGATTGTCTTCGGCACTCTCTGGGGTATTATTATCTCCCGTGCCGGAATCTCCATTCTTGCTGTGGCGGGATTTAGAGCGGCGCCGCTGACGCCGGTGCTTGGGCTGTTTGTTTAAGGAATCCGCCTCCGCTGCTTCTTCGCCGTCCCCGTCTTTTGGGGTGTCCACCATGTATATGTCGTATGACGAGGTGGTCTTCCAGTGCCTTGTAGGTGCTGGTTCCTATTCCTCTCCGGCATCGTCGTCCATAGCGTCGATGTCTTCGGAGTCGTAGTCTAGCATGTCGGTTAGATCGTCGACAGTGGCTACAAAGTGGGTGGTGGGTGGGCTCTGAATTTCTTCGTCGTCCGTATCCCAACCATCCTGCCATAATCCGCCAGGACTCTCCGGATAGCGAGAGGTGCTTTAGCGAATTTAGGATGTCGCCAAAGGGCGAGTGTTGGAAGATGTCCATGGCGGTGAATTCCATAACCGGCGCCCAATCAGATTCGATTGGCAGGGGCGCGGGAGGTCCGGAGTCCGGCACGGAGTCCGGCACCACGGAATCACGAATTTCGCGAGGGACAAGGCTAGTGTTCGGCTTCATCACCGTGGAAGTTGGAGCCCCCGAGGTGGTGTCCATCCACTGATCCTCGATCTGGGCGATAGGCTCCGGACTAAGGGCCGGAGCGAATTCTTGTGCGGCCACCAAGGCACTGTTCGGTGGCAGAGCTAGATCATGCCCGTCGTAACAGTGCGGCACGCTTGGCTATGGCTCTAGCCCGTCGAAGATCAAGTCTAAGCGAACGTCGGCCGTGAAGTTTAGGCTTCCGAATCGGACCTGACGGCCAGGGGCGTAGCTTTCGATCTGCTCCAGATGGCCAAGCGAATTAGCCCGCAGTGCGAATCCGCCGAATACGAAGATCTGTCCGGGGAGAAAAGTCTCACCCTGGACAGCGTTGTTGATTGAAGAGGCCATCGAGCGTATCGGTGACGACACAGAGGAACTCTCAATGAAAGCACCAATGTCGGTGTCAAAACCGGCGGATCTTGGGTAGGGGGTCCCGAACTGTGCGTCTAGGCGGATGGTAACAGGAGACAAGGGACACGATGTTTTACCTGTGTTCGGGCCCTCTCGATGGAGGTAAAACCCTACGTCCTGCTTGATTAATATTGATGATATGGGTAGTACAAGAGTGGATCTACCACGAGATCAAGGAGGCTAAACCCTAAAGCTAGCCTATGGTATGATTGTTGTGATGTATGTTGTGTCCTATAGACTAAAGCCCTCCAGTTTATATAGACACCGGAGAAGGATAGGGTTACATAGAGTCGGTTACAATTGTAGGAGATCTACATATCCGTATCACCAAGCTTGCCTTCCACGCCAAGGAAAGTCTCATCCGGACACGGGACGGAGTCTTCAATCTTGTATCTTTGTAGTCTTGGAGTCCGGCGGACGATGATAGTCCGGCTGTCCGAACACCCCCTAGTCCAGGACTCCCTCAGGGCCATCAGAGCTTTTGGGGACGGTGCAGTGGAACTCTCAATGAAAGCACCAATGTCGGTGTCGAAACCGGCGGATCTCGGGTAGGGGGTCCCGAACTGTGCGTCTAAGGTCGATGGTAACAGGAGACACGGGACATGATGTTTACCCAGGTTTGGGCCCTCTCTAAGGAGGTAATAACCTACTTCCTGCTTGATTGATCTTGATGAATATGAGTATTACAAGAGTTGATCTACCACGAGATCGTAATGGCTAAACCCTAGAAGTCTAGCCTGTATGACTATGGTCATGAGTCTCCGCCTTTCCGTACTAAGTCATCTGGTTTATATAGGCACCGGGAGGATCTAGGGTTAAACAAGGTCAGTTACAAAGGAAAATAATCTACATATTCGATTGCCAAGATTGCCTTCCACGCCAAGGAGAATCCCATCCGGTCTTCGTATCTTCACAGCCCATTAGTCCGGCCCATGGCTAACAGGTCGGACGCCCGAGGACCCCTTAGTCCAGGGTTGATCGATAACTTTAAGGGGCATCCTACAGAATGCTCTGCTAGAATCATACTCATCGATTAGAAAGAGAGGTGTGAGACAATGCGTGAGAGATAGGCCTAAAGATAATGTGCGTACAGGAGACATGTAGGCAAGTCTATGTATATATAAAGGGTCGATGGGGATTGTGCTTGTGTATGCTTGTGAGAGGAAGAGTGCTTGTGATAAAGGTTAGTGAAAACAGTCGCAAATGGTTACGAGAGGGAGGGAGGGTTATATCAAGAGCATGTCCGCGAGAAAGACACCTCGGGAGAGAGTGTGTGAGCATGTGTGAGAGACCACCGATGGAGAGTGAAACTGCACATAAAAGACTGATGTACACATTGATTAAAGATATAAATTGTATCCAAATATTAGGATGGGATCATGATATTTGCAATTCGCGTAAGGAACGATCATTGATCCATCAGACATCTAGATTCTATCGAAGTTGAGCATGTCTATGTTATTATTCGACATAATTGATCCACATAGTTAGTATTTTGGACTCCAGACAATGCATCGCTTTAGCAATCGAATATAAACGTGAGTATAGTTCATGTTGTGTGTGTAAAGCACATTATACATACGAAAGTTACACAATGAACATTATAAATAGCTACCTATGAACTAGAATACATTTGAATTCAACTTAAGGTGGTTTAAAAAATCGAATTCAACATGAAGTCCATTCAATTATTTGAATTTGATGCCATGGCATTTGTAAATCATAGCTAAATTATGGGGGCACCAATCTTTGCTTTGATTTTGTACATAATAGCATATGTAGTCGTGTACAAAATAGATTCAAATTTAGCTCCTCCATTCCAAAATAATCATAGTTATAGGATTTTCAAGTGTCAAAATTTCAAAAATAAGCGGATAATTTAATGAGGTTTTCAAACATGCAAGGTCAAATTTAAGATTGTCTATTTAGGTCAATCCTCAAAGTTCAAGAGTACTCTAAACATGAATGCTTCTGTTTCAAAATTTCGAATGAAGTGCCAAAAGAGACTCTACTCGCCCGAAACCGCGTGAGACCAATGATTGGTAGTAGAAGGACATTACTTGTCTAACTCCGACCCATGAAACCTACCAGCCCGACGTCCAAAGGTCTAAACTGGGATAGGTTTGTAGCTTCATCTAGAGGCCCCACAACCGCCTCCGAAAAACATCCATACACAATGGCCGCCTAAGCACACATGCGCGCGGCCGAAATCGCTCCCGCCCACTATTTGGGACACCTGGGATTACCATCCTACCCCTGACCCGTAGTAGGTACGAAATTTAAGAGGGGGGCAAAGTTTGTACTTTCCCCAAATTTCAAACAAGTGTGTCCCATCTGTTAAAAAAAGCCAAAAACAAGCGCATCCCAGACCGAAACATGGTTCTCCCTTAGCTCCCCCCGCCCCCCCCCCCCGCCCCCCCGTCTGATTCCCCATTGGTACTCCGTGGGCGCCAAAACTACCTCTCCACCAGCCGCGAAACCCCAGCGTCCTCCGTCCGCCACCCCATCCCACCCATCAACCGCCGCCCTCCTCCATCACGCCATAGCCGATACCTCGACGTTGTCGTCCACCGCAACCTCAACCGCAACGCCCTCCATAGCTAGTAGTTGAAGCTGAGGCCGAGCCGTCCGTACCCGAGCCAGTTCAACCACACCATCCCGCGCCTCACCGCTGCCGCTCCAACTTCGCCACCGTCCACCGCACCGGAGTTGTTCCTGCTTCCCCTCCCCCGACATACGGCCACGGCAACACAGTCAACAATTTGGCCATGGGTTCGTCCAAGGCTTCACCCTCCTCCAAAACATCGGTTCCCCTGGCAAAAATAAGAAAATTGCTGCGACATATGGAGCACACAACACTGGCAATCGGAAATGGTACTCCTCTTCCCTTATTCGTGCAAATCTTATGTGTTTGCTTGCACGGTATTCATCCCACAGAAGACACTAGTTGACCACTTCTTCTTGATACTAGATGTTCCTAGTAACTCGTGATGCACAAGGTTTCTCCTCATATACTATTTCACTTTAGCTAGAGGTTCGTCGCCCCCTGGATTTCAATTCCTGGTCAGTTGATTCCCAATTAACGGAAGCATTCCCCAGCGTAACATGCGCTAGTCTGCCTATTACGCCGGGGAAGCAGCGCCTCGGTGTTTATCTTAGGGGCGTGTGGGGCCTAGAGCTGCTGGCGCCCGATCTGGAGGTCGGCCGAGATTACAGGGATGGCCTGGGGGCGCTGCCAAGCACGGCGGTGGTGTGAGGTTGAGGGGAGGGCGGGGGAGCGGAGGCAGGGGTCTAGGCCGGTGGTCGCTGGCGGTTCGAGAAAGATAGTCAACAGTGACTGGCGGGAGGTAGCCGAAGGCCATCTACCCATTCCTTATAGATCGGACGGTTCATAAAAAAAATCAACTAACCTATTTATTTTCAGTCGACTGTTATCTTGATATGACCACATGTGGTGATGTGCTGGAGGAGTACTTGTATTTCCTGTGCTCATATATTACAAAATCATACGGAGTAGAATCTAATTTTGTTTGCCATCCAATGTTGTAGAGCTATCATATGTCTCCTGTCATTTATTTTTCAGCCACCTGCTATCTGCTACTTTTATAGTGCACTAGTTCTGCACACACTTCACACATACTCTCACTATTGTGTTTTTATGCAAGGGTATTTCAGACTCTGCTGCCATGAGAGAAGCAAAAAATAAAAGAGAGAAGTCACTCTAGCGCCGTACGCGGATAGGCCCGACACATTTCAGCCTTATAAAGGGTGCAGTGTCAGCAGATGGAGACGATAAACCTAGCTCTGGAGTTGATGACCTCGCTCGCAATGAACCACCATCCCAGGTGCTTGCTTTAACTTCGCGGTGTCATATGTGGTTGCATGTTGCATATGGTGTCTAGCTTGTATTCTAAAGGCCGAAGTCGGTCTTTATTAAGATAAGGAAATATATTTTTTACATGAACCACCATCCCGTGAGCACCATAAGACAAATAGCTAGTTAGGGCACATGCCGAGCCAGTGACAAGCCCAGCACACACAGGCATCACCTGGAAGCCAACTAAAAAGCCACGATGGTGGCGAAGCAGCCCGCCTCCCACCAGGCTCTCAGGTCCTAGATGATCATGCTCACCACTCCAGCCGGATGTCTAGCTTGTATTGCTTCCAATTTGGTTAAATTGCATCTTCTTAGCTTACACATTATACCTTTGAATATGACGTGCCTTCCTGTTTTTGGTACATACTGGTATATCTTTCTATTAACCATGTTCTTACATCAAACTAATGTTCTTGTGTATCCCTCATCAATCACTTATGATGAAGCAGTCAGGCCAGTGGACTACTGTGAGTAAAGATCCTCATTTAAAGAATGCGGTATCAGCCTCCCGACATGATTCTCAAGAAACAACAAGGCTAGATGAAGATAGTGAACGTAGCTCTGTAGTTGATTACCGCATTTCCCCTACACTAGCATCGGAGGTGCTTGGTCTAACTTGGCAGCGTGATATGTGGTTGCATGTTGCATATGGTGTCTAGATTGCAATTCTTCCAATCTGGTTAAATTGCATGTGCTATTCTGCTTAGCTTACACACTATACCTGTTAATGTGACATGCCTTCCTGTTTTTAGTACATAGTGTACATCTATCTATTAAGCATGTCCTTACATAAAACTATTGTATTTTTTGTATCCCGCATCAGTCAATATGACGAGACACCTTTAGTATATGCAGTGCGATATTAGTTGCATCTTTCATATGATTTATAGCATGCGCTGCTTCTAATTTGTTGAAATGCCATTTATGATGGGACACTTTTAACTTGGCAGAGTCATATTGGTTGCATCTTTCATGTGCTGTCTAGCTTGCAGTGCTTCTTATTTGTTGGAATGGTTTCTTCGTAGTTTACACAAATTTGATGTATGACTGTTATATTCTCTGATTTTTATGAAAAGATTGTTGAGGTTTTCATGAATGATTTTTCCGTTTACGGAACTTATCTATTATATAATTAAGACAAGAGGCAAACAAGCCATCACGTTCGTCCACACAGGTTAAATTATCTCAACCATTATCTTTTTAGTATAAACGGTAGAGATTTAAAGATCTAACGTTACAAATAAATATTGTTTACGGGCATATATATTGCACATGTACAACATGTCACGTACATATATGATGGAAAGTGCTAGCATAGTCACGTATACTATGCCACCCAAGCACGCTGTACGTGGTAATAGGAGATATATATAAAAAGGCATGCAATCAGGTTTAGAAAAAAAAATAGACAATCATGTCCGATTTGAACTTTAATAGAAGAAAAAACGACAAGGCAGCACGCATTGGCCAGCCTGGCCCCTATCGGCCCAGTTTCAATGAAGAGAAAACGGCCAGCAAAAAATAAAGAAATTAGTGAGGCGGTACAATAAAAAATTAAAAGGCCAAAAAATATATGCCTCATCATATCAGTCCGACCCAACTATAATGGTTGAGATCCATAAATAGTACATATATAGATAAATATTGATAAATCGAAAATATAATTTTGAATTGAACAAGTGGAAGTATGGTATATTGTTTCTCTACTGCTTTTTAATACTTCCGTTTTTTAATTTATACAACAAATTCCATATGAAAACCATTGGTCAAAGTCGTGTATGAACGTCGTGTCGAGACCTAAAATGACATTCACAGCCGTGCAAATGCGTGAGTCGAGATAAACAAAAAATATATGCTTATCATATCAGTCCGACCCAACTATAATGGTTGAGATCCAATGGTAAATAAAAAATATCTATGCAAGCTCCAGGGCATAGTTTGTGGGTAGATCATATTAACATCATTAGAACAGATTGGTGTCCTAATTATGTGCGTGCATATTACCATGGATGATGTCAACCATTGTCACGACCGGTTTTCCGGGTAATAAATTTCCAGAAAAGACCGTCGTGCTCATCAGCCCCAGGATTACTGTTAGCTGATGAGGCTCCAACTTGATACAGAAATTCCAAGCAAAAATACAAAATATGCAGTACAAGACCATTCTGGCCTGTGAGTACAACAAATGGTTTCTAGTGGTTGATGGCGGAAGCGGTTTGTGGATCATCAGTGTCTATGGGACTCCAATTCCCACAGGAACAGCTGACCAGGTTAACTCCTATCTTCGCGAGGCTACTATCTCCATTGCTTAGGTTCCGGGGCTGTCATCGCGTCGCTCCTCTCCGTGCAGGAAAATCTGGCCAAGACAATAGCCAGGGACAAGCCAGTGAGTACTTTGAATGTACTCGCAAACATTATGAACACAGGTATAATATAACAATGGTGTGCTGAAAATATTTTATGCTCATGACGTCAGTCACAAAAATAAATCTCGGATGCATGCAAGCACGTTATTTATGGATATGCAATAACACAATAGCATTAAGATTTATGAAGATAAACAACAAGCAATGCCACAGTCGGGCATCTTAGCGACACCACATAAAGGGCTTTAAAAGAAATGCCACAGTCGAGCGTCTGAGCGACACCACATAAAGGGCTTTAAAAGAAATGCCACAGTCGGGCGTCTGAGCGACACCACATAAAGGGCTTTAAAATAAATGCCACAGTCGGGCGTCTGAGCGACACCACATAAAGGGCTTTAAAAGAAATGCCACAGTCGGGCGTCTGAGCGACACCACATAAAGGGCTTTAAAATAAACAATCATAGTGAATATCCCGGAGGTAGAACCATCCCAGAGATACTCGATAATAACAATAATATCACGGTTAGTCAACAATAATAATAATCATAATTATCACAAGTCACAAGTAGTAGTTCCAGTTCTGGTTAACAGTTTCACCTCCGAAGACCGACACTAAGACCGACACTTGACCCATCCTGCATCGTAGTCCTTAACCATGGACACGGCTATTCAATAGGTGTAATCTCTGCAGAGGGTGTACTCTTTACCCACGAGTAACGGATTTCTTTAGTCCATCGGGCTAATTCCGCTTCACGGCCTTTTGTTGAAAACACACCTAACTTGCACACACCAGCTTAACTCACACGTGTCCGAATCACCCACGACACCTATCAAGCAAACTCTAAGTGGGAGGCTACAACCTCGCGTAGCATGGGATCAAATTTATATCACAAGACTCTAAGGGTGCCCCCTCTCGGTCCCAACCGGAAACACCCATGCCCCCTGACCGGATGACTGGCTTTAATCCATGGTCATGGTACCCTCATCCCTGGCTTTAATCCATGGTCATGGTACCCTCATCCCGGCCCCTCTGTACGGTGTGTGCTAGAAAGGGGTTGACAACTTACTGAACCGTACCCTACCTATGGCAGGGACAAGTGGTAGTACGAAAGAAGTGTGGGGGTTACCGGAACAAGACTCGATCTATGGTCGACTCAGGAGGTTTAAGTATTCCCTGCATGATCAACATACGAATATATATCTCCACCAACAGAGTCACCGCTCATTATACCTTACCATGCCATACCGGACATAACCGTCCCGACGGAGACCGACGACAAACTCATGCCTACCCCAGGCAGAGGTTTTCCCGGATTCCTTCCGGTATGCATGCAAGGCACATCAGGATGATTATCAGCACAAGTGTGTCCATTTCCAACAGCATGGAAATCACTAATATGCACCCATGCATATGATCATATCACATGAAATAACAATCTTCTCCAAAGTGAGGTGATGTTATAAACATGTCATTGAACACACAAAAATATTATGCCGGGGTTCAGAATGCTTGCCTTCAATGTGTGGAAAGGCAGGGTGCACTTGAAATATATCTCCTCTCTTCAAAAATCCTATTTTAGAAATAAATGAATTAACACACAAAATAAAAACAGCACAAAAAGTTGTTCTGAAATTTTTTCAAATAAATCTTAAAATAAACTAGACATTGTTTGAGAGAGGTAGGAAAAAGAATTAATTCATTTGGAGTTATATTTAAAAAGATATAACCAGTCAAAGTTTTGGTCAAATCTGATTTTAAATAAAACAGAAAAAGAAAATGTTTCCGATAGAAATACGCTTTCGGTCACAGGAGGCGTACATGAGGTTTTACGCCTCCACTTAAAACACGTGGACCGGTGCGGGGGTCACTGACAGTGGGTCCGGGGGCCCACTAGTCAGGTTTGACTAGTCGCCCTCCCTCCCCTTCCTCTGTCCCGAGCCGAGGCGGGGAGTCCGGTGATCGTCGCCGGCGAACGGCGTTTCTTCGCGGGCATCTGAGCGCAGGGATGGATCCGCCACTCCTAGGCGGTCCTTCCGGTGGTCCCAGGGTCGCCGGGGGTGGAGGGAGTCGCCGGCGGCGAGCTTCACAGCGGACGGTGGTCGTCGGGCAAAGTGGTTTTTCTCCCGCAGTGAGTCCCGATCGAAATCGAGCAGGGGGATGGATTCACGAGGGGGAGAGGAAGCTCCTGGTGAAGAGAGTGGAGAGGGGGAGGCTTTGGTGGCGCTGGAATGGTCGAGACAGCGGCGGCGGCTGGAGTTGCCGGAGATGAGGAAGACGGCCTCCTCGGGTCGATTGGCTGCCATGGTGGAACTGGAGGAGTGTACTGAGGCCGCCTGCGAACGGAACGTGCTCGGGGGCCTCCTTAAATAGGCACTCGGGGTCAGTTCCGACGGTGGCCGCGGATAAGGTCGTCGGCGACCGTCTTCTGTAGTTGCAGGGCAACGTGGCGCGGCTGGGGATGGCGGCAGGAGCTAGCGGACGAGCGGCTACTGCTCCAAGGGCGAGCTAGCGAGCGGGGATGGCTTGAACGGCGCCGAACGGCGTAGAGGCTGTCGGCCGACATCGGCATGCCGCCAAAAGTGCTCTGGCGGTGGCGCTGTGCGGCTTTGGATGAGGTCGGGCGCGGCTCTGCCGGCGAGCGGGGGTAGGTGGGGTGAAGCGGGCGCGACGCGGCGGCTTGGGCGCACGTGCGTGCCAAACGCACGCTCTGGGCGCGCCCAGAGCACGCCCACCAGGTGCTCGGCGAAATGCCATGGCACTCCAGAGCGCTTGGTTGGAGTTGGGAGTTAGCAGGGTGGGGTTATAACCTAAGGCAAAACTATTGGACATGCTGGTCTGGTCAGGGGATTAAGTTCATAGTGCAAACAAGGACTCATGTCAAAACTGATCATGCCCGAAAGGTGTTTGACAAAATGCCAAGGGCACTTAGGCATTTCTTGGAGAGGCCAAAATCTCCAGATCAGTGTCTCTGTGGATGAAAGATAGGGTGGTGATGTTAGTTGGCAAAATACAGAAACTTGTTAGTGCAAGTTTTGCAAAAACTCAATTCTGGACAAGAGACAAATGTCATCTCTGCATGGACAAACATTCTCCCAATGGGTTCATGCTCTTGGACTTAAGGGTTTGGTAAGGTGTACTACAAGCAGGAAAAGGAATCACAGCAAAAGGAGCAAGTTAAAATATAGTTGTAGTACAAAACCTCAAGTTGGACCAGAATGGAAATGAGGATGATTCACTCAAAATTTTCAAAGAACATAGCTGGGTTTTTGCATAAAGCTGAATAATATGCTCCTACTGACATCCCATAATTTTGGTGGAGGCTAGAAAGAATTATTTAAAAGGGTTGTAGTGCAAAATTGCTCTCTGGACCAGAGAAGAAAATTGGGTGTAGAGGTCAAAATATTCCAAGAATAAAAGATATTTTTGTATAAAAGTGATTTAAAAACATCACAAGACATCTCCAAATTTTGGTTGGATTTTTAGATAAATATATCAAATGGTTGTAGTTCAAATATGGCCATATAACCTTGAAAAACCATTTTTCAAGAAAATAAAGATCAAGAAAATTAATTATGTAATTAGTTCTACTAATAGAAGAAAAGTTTTTCTTGAGAGGTTAAACAAGTCCAATAACATATTTGAAAAGTTTTCTCTATGGGGAAAACTTCATAATAGCAAGGGAGAAAAAGTTTCAAAAATCAAAAGGGAGCCCAGAAAATAAAAGTTTTAATTTCCTGGCAAAATTTTAATTAATAAAACAAGGTCAAAATTTTGGGGTGTCACAACCATGAGGTTCCTAAATGGGCTAATATGTATCTATGTTCAACATATTACTGTCTTAACCCAAAGTTGAGTATTCTTGCAGAGAATCAAAACTGAGATTTGGTAAATTCCAGTCTCACAAATGTTCATAATGTAACATCTTACATCAAATAGGCATCGGGAACAATGGCACCATAACAAGGGAAAAATAGGGACAATCCGAACTGAAAATATGCAACGATACAAAGTAATAGCAATCTAGCGATTAGCTATGCTGAGTCGTAATTATAATTGTTTTTGCTGTTAAGATTTAGAAATAAAAATACTAGATGTATCGTGCAAGCATATTCATGTCTGCATGCATAAGGGGAATGTACAGCTTCTATAACAACTAAGAAGGACATGCAAGGTATCATGCAAAGGTACACAACGCTTCGCTGATCGACTATACGATTCAACGGGTTTCACCATTGCTTCATAATTGTCACACCCCGGTCATGTCTTTTCATCAGTTCTACGTATTAGGAACATGACACAAATAAGGACCAATGGTTGTTAATACAAGTGTTAAGAGAGGCGGATATGGTTCAGGAAACTTCAGACAATCTAGAAACAAAAAATCAATAAATTATGTACAGTTAGTTCATAAACACTATGTGTATGTAATTACATCATGTATGTATGTATGATCGTACATTCTATAGTGGGTATGTATGTCGGCAATATTTGCATCCCATATCTTATTGCGGGTATTAGGTCAGAGTTAACTACCCTTATTCCGTTGTCATCGTTCTTCTTTGAGGAAAGAAGTTGATGAATTATAGCTTAACACCTCCCCGTGGCATTGGTCTGGCATGCTTTTGCCCACATTGAAAATTTGATGGTTGCCATAAGAACATTTATGTATTTTCAACATTACATCTAATATGAAAGGGGTAGAAATTAGGACCATTGAGCGTTGATAAAAATGCTAAGAAATGAGGTTGTAATTCTAGAAAGATCGTGCAATCTAGGGATAAATAACTAATAACTTTCATATTTCTTACAGGTCTTATGTTGCAGCTGTACACTAAACTGTTCATTCTAAGGATATAGAAAAAATCTTACGAAGCAATAATTGGCAAAAGCAAATGATTGTACAAGACGAAAAATGAATTAGTGGTATCCATGTGTCATTACATAGAGAAAATATTATACCACACATTTTAATACCACATTTTTAGTGAAATTTAGAATTACTACAAAAAAGGTACAAATCTAGCCGCGCAATTGCGCGGGTCACTCCGCTAGTTTTTATGATTGCTTAAGCAACCTTGATCAAGTTTTGCAGAGATGTGAGCAAACTAATCTTGTCTTGAATTGGGAGAAGTGCCACTTTATGGTTAATGAAGGTATTGTATTGGGATATAAAATTTCTGAACGAGGTATTGAGGTGGATAAAGCTAAAGTTTATGCAATTGAGAAAATTCCATTTCCTAAAGATATTAAAGGTATTCATAGTTTTCTCGGTCAAGTTGGTTTCTATAGGAGTTTATTAAAGACTTCTCTAAAATTTCTAGGCCTCTTACAAATCTTTTACAAAAGGATATTCAATTTGTTTTTGATGATGATTGTGTAGAAGCCTTTGAAACACTTAACACAACCTTAACTTCTGCACCTATTGTTCAACCAACTTATTGGAACTTGCCTTTTGAAATTATTTGTGATGCTAGTGATTATGCAGTTCATGCTGTGCTACTTCTTGAGCTTGCGTTGATTTTTCCCTTGAAGAGGAAAGGGTGATGCAGCAAAGTAGAGATAAGTATTCCCCTCAGCTAAGAACCAATGTATCAATTTAGTAGGAGGCACAAGCAACTCTCCAATCTATGCACCTGCACAAACTAACAAACACTTGCACACAACACGAAAAAGGGGTTGTCAATCCCTTCACGGTCATGAACAAGAGTGAAATCTAAAAGAGATAGGTATAAAATATAAATAAAAAGCGAACTAAAGTAAACATAAATAAATTGCAGCAAGGTATTTTTGGGTTTTTTGGTTTATAGATCTGGAAACATATGATGGAAAATAGACCCCGGGGCCATAAGTTTCACT
The DNA here is from genome assembly GCA_021437245.1 of Aegilops speltoides. Classification (NCBI taxonomy): domain Eukaryota; kingdom Viridiplantae; phylum Streptophyta; class Magnoliopsida; order Poales; family Poaceae; genus Aegilops; species Aegilops speltoides. Next base: position 53,707,847 of record CM038141.1, on the reverse strand, counting down.
AGAGGCTTCTCTCTTGAAAGAAAGCATACGATGGGTAAACCAATTACTATCGAGCAATTGATAGAAAAGCATAAAGTTATGACAATATCCAAGGCAATGATCATAAATATAGGCATCACGTTCATGTCAAGTAGACCGACTCCTGCCTGCATCTACCACTATTACTCCACACATCGACTGCTATCCAGCATGCATCTAGAGTATTTAGTTCATAAGAATGGAGTAACCCCTTAAGTAAGATGACATGATGTAGAGGGATAAACTCAAGCAATAAGATGAAAACCCCATCTTTTTACCCTTGCTGGCAACAATACAATATGTACCTCGCTACCCCTACTATGTCACTACAAGAAAAACCAATCTATTTGGCCAAACCAAACCGATAATTTGAAGAGAAATACAAAGATATCTGATCATGCATAAAAGAGTTCAGAAAAGACTCAAATAATATTCATAGATAATCTGATCATAAATCCACAATTCATCGGATCTCGACAAACACACCACAAAAGAATAATACATCGGATAGAACTCCAAGAACATCGAGGAGCACATGGTATTGAAGATCATAGAGAGAGAAGAAGCCATCTAGCTACTAGCTATGGACCCTTAGGTCCGTGGTAAAGTACTCATGCTTCATCGGAAGAGCAGTAAGGTTGATGTAGATACCCTTCGTGATCGAATCCCCCTCCAGCAGAGTGCCGGAAAAGGCCCCAAGATGGGATCTCACGGGAACAGAGGCTTGTGCCGGCGGAAAAGTATTTTGGTGGATGCATCTGATGGTTTGGGAATATTTGGGAATTTATAGTGCAAATATTTTGGAATTCATAGTCCACAAGCCAGGGGCGCCCCCCTAGGGCGCGCCCTGAGGGCTTGTGGGCCCCTCGGGACTCCTCTGACCCCCTCTCCAAGTCGTATGGGTGTCTTCTGGTCCAAGAAAAATCATGGCGAAAATTTTATTCCGTTTGTACTCCGTTTGATATTCCTTTTCTGTAAAACTAAAAAACAAGGAAAAAACAGAAACTGGCACTGGGCTCTAGGTTAATAGGTTAGTCCCAAAAATAATATAAAATAGCATATTGATGCATATAAAACATCCAAAACAGATAATATAATAGCATGGAATAATAAAAAATTATAGATACATGGAGACGTATCAAGCATCCCCAAGCTTAATCCGTGCTCGTCCTCGAGTAGGTAAATGATAAAAATAGAATTTTTGATGTGGAATGCTACCTAACATATTTATCCATGTAATCTTCTTTATTGTGGCATGAATATTCAAATCCATAAGATTCAAAACAAAAGTTTAATATTGACATAGAAACAATAATATTTCAAGCGTACTAATAAAGCAATCGTGTATTCTCAAAATAACATCGCCAAAGAAAGTTATCCCTACAAAATCATATAGTCTGGCTATGCACCATCTTCATCACACAAAGTATTTCCTCATGCACACCCCCGATGACAAGCCAAGCAATTGTTTCATACTTTTGGTGTTCTCAAACTTTTCAACTTTCACGCAATACATGAGCGTGAGCCATGGATATAGCACTATAGGTGGAATAGAATATGGTCGTTGTGGAGAAAACAAAAAGAAGGAGATAGTCTCACATCAACTAGGCGTATTTATGGGCTATGGAGATGCCCATCAATAGATATCAATGTGAGTGAGTAGGGATTGCCATGTAACGGATGCACTAGAGCTATAAGTGTATGACAGCTCAAAAAGAAACTATGTGGGTGTGCATCCAACATGCTTGCTCACGAAGACCTAGGGCAATTTGAGGAATTCTATCATTGGAATATACAAGCCAAGTTCTATGATGAACAACTCCCACTAGTATATGTAAGTGACAACATAGGAGACTCTCTATCATGAAGAACATGGTGCTACTTTGAAGCACAGGTGTGGAAAAAGGATAGTAACATTGTCCCTTCTCTCTTTTCTCTCATTTTTTTATTTGGGCTTCTTTGGCCTCTTTTATTTTTTATAAAATCCGGAGACTCATCCCAACTTGTGAGGGAATCAGAGCTTCCATCATCCTTTCCTCACATGGGACAATGCTCTAATAATGATGATCATCACACTTTCATTTACTTACAACTCAAGAATTACAACTCGATACTAGACAAAGTTTTGACTCTATATGGATGCCTCCGGCGGTGTACCGGGATGTGCAACGATCAAGAGTGACAAGTATAAAAAATGACGGTGGCCTTGCCAAAAATACCATGTGCTACTTCTTGAGCTTGTGTTGTTTTTCCCTTGAAGCGGAAAGGGTGATGCAACATAGTAGAGATAAGTATTTCCCCTAGTTTCAGAACCAACGTATCAATCCACTAGGAGCTACACACAAGTCTCCAATCTATGCACCTGCACAAACAATCAAACACTTGCACCCAACGCGATAAAGGGGTTGGCAATCCCTTCACGGTCACTTGCAAAGATGAGATCTAATAGAGATAAATGTAAAAGATTACTAAAACGTAAAACGAAGTACAAGTAAATATATTGCAGCAAGGTATTTTTGGGTTTTTTGTTTTATAGATCTGAAAATATATGATGGAAAATAGACTCAGGGGCCATAGGTTTTACTAGAGGCTTCTCTCTTGAAGGAAGTAAACGGTGGGTGTACTGTCGAGCAATTGATAGAAAAGTGCAAAGTTATGATGATATCCAAGGCAATGATTATGAATATAGGCATCACGTTCGTATCAAGTAGACCCACTCCTGCCTACACCTACTACTATTACTCCACACATCGACCGCTATCCAGCATGCATCTAGAGTATTAAGTTCATAAGAACGGAGTAACGCGTTAAGTAAGATGACATGATGTAGAGGAATAAACTCAAGCAATATGATGAAAACCCCATCTTTTTACCCTTGATGGCAACAATACAATACGTGCCTCACTACCCCTACTATGTCTGTGACGCCCCCGATTCAATCGTGCACTAATCATACACGCAAACGTGTACGATCAAGATCAGGGACTCACGGGAAGATATCACAACACAACTCTAAAATAAAAAAAGGTCATACAAGCATCATAATACAAGCCAGGGGCCTCGAGGGCTCGAATACAAGTGCTCGGTCATAGACGAGTCAGCAGAAGCATCAATATCTGAGTACAAACATAAGTTAAACAAGTCTGCCTTAGGAAGGCTAGCACAAACTAGGATACAGATCGAAAGAGGCGCAGGCCTCCTTCCTGGGATCCTCCTAAACTACTCCTGGTCGTCGACAGTGGGCTGCACGTAGTAGTAGGCACCTCCGGTGTAGTAGGAGTCGTCGTCAACGGTGGCGTCTGGCTCCTGGACTCCAGCATCTGGTTGCGGCAACTAGGTAGAAGAGAAAGGGGAAAAGGGGGAGAATAGCAACCGTGAGTACTCATCCAAAGTACTCGCAAGCAAGGAGCTACACTACATATGCATGGGTATATGTGTAAGGGCCATATCGATTGGTGATCGCTGAGAATGCCAGAATAAGAGGGGGATAACTAATCCTGTCGAAGACTACGCTTCTGGCAGCCTCCGTCTTGCAGCATGTAGAAGAGAGTAGACTGAAGTCCTCCAAGTAGCACGCATAGCATAATCATACCCGGCGATCGTCTCCTCGTCGCCCTGTTAGAGAGCAATCACCGGGTTATATCTGGCACTTGGAAGGGTGTGTTTTATTAAGTATCCGGTTCTAGTTGTCATAAGGTCAAGGTACAACTCCAAGTCGTCCTGTTACGGAAGATCACGGCTATTTGAATAGATAAACTTCACTGCAGGGGTGCACCACATAACCCAACACGCTTGATCCCATTTAGCCCGACACACTTTTCTGGGTCATGCCCGGCCTCGGAAGATCAACACGTCGCAGCCCCACCTAGGCCAACAGAGAGGTCAGCACGCCGGTCTAAACCTAAGCGCACAGGGGTCTGGGCCCATCGCCCTTAGCACACCTGCATGTTGCGAGGGTGGCCCAAAGCTGAACTAGCCCCCTTAATACAAGAGCAGGCTTACGTTGCAATCTGGCGCGCGCTGCTCAGTCGCTGACGTCACGAAGGCTTCGGCTGAAACCACGACGCCGAGTGCCCATATCTTTCCCACGTAGTTGGTAAGTGCGTATAGACCAAATGGCCAGACTCAGATCAAATACCAAGATCTCGTTAAGCGTGATAATGATGTAACCGCGGACATCGACCAGGGCCAGGCCCACCTCTCACCTAGGCGGTCTCAACATGCCCCGTCGCTCCGCCACAAAGATCCACTCAGAGGGCCATTGGGACAAAGGTCCTTTTAGCCCCAATCCGTGAATCACTCGCGGGTGCTCCACGAGCCGACCCGACTTTAGTCACCACATGTATCATGTATAAAGTATATAGTATATACCAGTGATCACCTCCCTAGTGATCACGGCCCGATAGTATAGCAAGGCAGACGGACAAGAATGTAGGGCCACTGATGAAACACTAGCATCCTATACTAAGCATGTAGGATTGCAGGTAAAGGTAACAACAGTAGTAGCAAGGATAGGCTATGCATCAGGATCGGATTAACGAAAAACAGTAACATGCTACACTACTCTAATGAAAGAAGTATAGAGAAGAATAGGCGATATCTGGTGATCAAGGGGGGGGGGCTTGCCTGGTTGCTCTGACAAGAAGAAGGGGTCGTCGTCGATGTAGCCAAACACAGGGGTATCGGCAACGGTCTCGGAGACTACCGGAAAGAAGTAACGGAGGGGGAACACAATAAATAACAGAGCAATCAAATGTAACACAAAGCAAGACGCGGCAATACGTTGTGCTAGGGGTGACGTAACGCAGGGTTATGTGATACTAGCGAAGGGGGGAAACATCCGAGAAAGTATCACCGGTGTTTCGCGTTTTCGCGCATATGAACCAGAGGGGGAAAGTTGTGTGTTCGCTATGCTAGGGATGTGTGGGGGACAAACGGGCTGTGTATTCGGATTCCTCTCCTCGTTCTGAGCAACTTTCATGTTCAAAGTTTTTCCATCCAAGCTACGGTTTATTTTATATTAATTTTAAAAGATTTAAATTAATTTTAGCATTTATTTAATTAATTTAATACAACATTATCCAGAACTATGCATGCTGACATCAGATTAATTAAACTAACTAGTTAATCAGATTAATTAACTTAATTAATTCACTAATTAATTAATTATTAATTTAATTAATTATATATATATATATCTATATATATATATATATTTTAACGTTCTCAGGGGCATGGGCCCCGGTTGTCATAGGCCCCTGGGGGACTAGCGGGCGAAACGGGCAGCGGGCGTCCAGGCCTTTGTACCCGCAGGGTAGACCCGGGACGCCACGGGGTGCTGGAACTGGCCGTCGGTGTGGCGGTGGCCTACGGGTCCAGAGGCAGAGGCGGGGGAATGAGACGATGGCGCCAACACCAAGGGCGAAGTGGCACCAGGGGCGGCGCGAGCGCGACGGCCGTGTGGCGGCAACGGTGGGCGGCGAATTGCGGGCAAGGAGTGGCGCGACGCGCGGCCAGTGCGGCCGAGGCGCGCGGGTGGTGCGAGACAGAGAGGAGCACGGGGAGAGAGCGGGGCCGCGGCGATTGAGGGCAGGCGGGCGTCGAGTGGAGCACGGGAACCCGGCGGGGGCACGAGCTCCAGTGAGCTCGGTCGCTGTTAGACAAAATAGGGTTTGGAACAATGCTCGATACCCTTTGGTGGGTACGGCTGTCATATATTTATAAGAGGGAACCGTACAAATACAGGTTATGTTACAACACGTATATCTAATATATACTTAGTCTAACACCCTCCCTCAATCTTAACTATGTCCTGAAACACTCAGAAGGTTAAGATTGTGACGACATCCTTCAAAAGAAGGCAAGGGCAAGGGTTTAGTGAAAATATCAGCAAGCTGATCCTTAGAAGAAACAAACTTAATCTGAAGGAGCTTCTGAGCAACACGTTCCCTCACAAAATGATAGTCGACTTCGATGTGGTTCGTTCGGGCATGAAACACTGGATTGGATGAAAGGTATGTGGCACCGATGTTATCACACCAAAGAACAGGCGGCTGAGTTGGGGAGACCTTCAACTCTCGAAGCAACGATCGCACCCACATGATCTCAGCTGTGGCATTAGCAATAGCTTTGTACTCAACCGGTACTACTCCGAGACACCGTAGCTTGCTTGCGAGCTTGCCAGCGATCAAGTTAGGCCCAAAGAACACAGCATGTCCCCGTGGATCGCCTATCATCGGGACTACCAGCCCAATCGGCATCAGAAAATGCTGAGATCAGTCCAGAACGTGCAGGCTGAAGATGGAGACCATATGAACCAGTGTGACGAACATAGCGTAAGATACGCTTAACAGCTGACCAGTGAGAATCACGTGGTGCATGAAGATACTGGCACACACGGTTAACTGCAAATGATATGTCTGGTCGAGTAATGAGCAAGTACTGCAGTCCACCCACAATGCTGCGGTACTCAGTGGCATCCTCGGGAGAGAGCAAGTCGCCAGCAAGGGCTGTCAGTTTGTCTGTGGTAGACATGGGAGTCGTAGTAGACTTGCACTGCAACATACCTGCACGACGCAGAAGATCCTGAGAGTACTTCTTCTGAGTAAGAGTCAAGCCACTATCAGAATGAAGAACCTCGAGGCCCAGAAAATAATGCAGTCTCCCAAGATCTTTAACAGCAAACTCAGCACCAAGAGAAGACACAAGCCGATCCGTAACAGAAGCAGACGAACTGACAATGATGATGTCATCAACATAGACCAGAATATACATAGTCACCTCAGGTCGCTGAAGAATAAACAGAGACGTGTCTGCTGTAGAAGGAACAAACCCATGTGCACGAAGAGCAGTGCCAAGACGGGCATGCCACGCACGCGGGGCCTGCTTCAAACCATAGAGAGCTTTGACAAGGCGACACAAATGATGTGGCTGAGCCGGATCAACAAAACTCAGGCGGTGGCGCATATAAACCTCTTCTTCGTAACTCCATGGAGAAAGGCATTCTGAACGTCAAGCTGTCGGAGCGACCATCCGCGAGTAACAGCCAAAGAGAGAAGAACACGGATAGTAGTTGGTTTAATAACAGGACTGAATGTGTCTTCGTAATCAATACCATACCGTTGTTTGAATCCCTTGGCAACCAGGCGTGCCTTGTACCTCTCAATGGAGCCATCAGCATGTTTCTTCACCTTGAATACCCATTTAGAGTCAATGATATTGACACCAGATGGAGGTGGAACAAGACGCCAAGTGTTGTTTCTTTGAAGAGCATGAATCTCCTGCTCCATCGCAGCACGCCAATGTGGGATGCCAAGCGCTGCTCGAAAATGTCGTGGTTCAGTCGTAGGATCAGCCTCAGCATGCGCCACACAAGCCGCAAGCCACGCGACAGTGCCGTCAGTGCGCTTCTTCGGTTGGAAGATGCCACTTTTGCTGCGAGTATGGGGACGCAGGACGACAGGCGGAGATGGCGCTGGAGCTGCCACACCAGAGGAGCCACTGTCCATCAGCGGCGAGGAGGACCTGCCGGCGGGCGAGTCCGGTGGCACAGTCAGGGTCGGCGAAGACAGACCGGGCGTGACCGGCGTTGACGGACCAGGCGACGAAGACTCGGTGACCTGCGAGGCCGCCGGCCCAGGGGATAGCGCCGCGGGTCCAGCCGGCTCGGCCGACAACTCCGCAGGTTCGGCCGGCCCAGGCGACAGCGAGGCCGCTGGCCAAGACGACTCGGGCACCCCGTCGGATCCACGTGCATGGGGCATGCACGCGTGATCGACGTCGGGGTCAGGCGGAGTAGTGGCGGGGGCAGCCTCGTCGAGCGCCTCGCCCGGCGTAGCAGCAGCTGGCGCAGTTGTGGCCGTATCATCATCCAGAAGCTCAAGTCGAGCGCCTCGTCCAGTCCCTGCACCATGGTTAGGCAACAACAGAGGAGAATATGCAGCATCCACAAATTGATCAGGCAAAACTGGAAAAGAGTGCAACTCGGTGACGGGAGTATCGGTTGGTGATGTGAGTGTGGAAAACGGGAAGACAGTCTCATCGAACACAACATCACGAGAAATGTAAACACGATTTGTCGGAATGTGAAGACACTTGTAACCTTTGTGGAAGGATCTGTATCCAAGAAACACACATTGTTTGGATCGATACTCAAGTTTATGCTTATTGTACGGACGAAGATGCGGCCAACACGCACAGCCGAACACTTTGAGTAGGGAGTAATCTGGAGTTTCATTAAGCAACACTTCTAGCGGAGACTTCATGTGAAGACGTCGTGTGGGAATCCTGTTTATCAAAAAACAGGCAGTAACAAAAGCATCGCTCCAGAACCGAAACGGGACAGAGGCATGTGCAAGAAGTGTTAGGCCAGTTTCAACTATGTGACGGTGCTTGCGCTCAGCTGCACCGTTCTGCTGATGTGTATGAGGACAAGACACATGGTGTGAGATGCCAAGCTTCTGAAAGAAGGTGTTAAGGTTACGATACTCACCCCCCCAGTCTGACTGAACATGGATAATTTTGTGCTTAAGCAATCGTTCAACATGTGCTTGAAATTGCATAAAGACATGAAACACATCAGATTTGCGCTTAATAAGATAGATCCAAGTAAAGCGACTGACACTACTGGAAAAAGGCCTATAGATAGGATTGACTCTAATGGCGCACCGTGTGTGCAGTGCGCCACTACTATATACTAATGGCGCACCTGTCCAAAATACGCCATTAGAGTGGAAGAATCTAATGGCGCACGGCCGACAGTGCGCCATTAGTATGAATTCTTTTTTTCCATTTTCCCATACAAACTAATGGCGCATGCAGCAACAAATGCGCCATTACTATATATAACTTCTAATGGCGCACGGGCTAGTATGTGCGCCATTCTGATCCCTCCATCTCATCCCCTCCATCTCGATCTCGATCCCCTCCATCTCGATCGCACCCGCACCTCCCCGCTAGCTCTACCCATCGCAACCTCCCGCTCCACCGCCAAGCACCGGCCCGCCCCCAGCAACCCCCGCACATTTTGAACATGTTTTTAATTTTTTTACTATTTTTATAAAAATATTACACTGTTATAATTTAAACAAGTTTGATAAACACAAATAAATATAAAAACAGTATTTAAAATGCATAAAAATATTCTTGTTATGATTTAAACAAGTTTGAACATATTTAAAGACAAATAATATCTCGATCCCCCTCCATCTCGATCTCGATCCCCTCCATCTCGATCTCGATCCCCTCCATCTCGATCGCACCCAAGCACCTCCCGCTAGCTCTACCCATCGCAACCTCCCGCTCCACCGCCGAGCACTGCCCGGCCCCAGCAACCCCCGCACATTTTGAACATGTTTTTAATTTTTTTACTATTTTTATAAAAATATTACCTTTATTATAATTTAAACAAGTTTGAACATATTTAAAGACAAATAATATCTCGATCCCCTCCATCTCGATCTCGATCCCCTCCATCTCGATCTCGATCCCCCTCCATCTCGATCGCACCAAGACCTCCCCCCTTAGCTCTACCCATCGCAACCTCCCGCTCCACCGCCGAGCACCGCCCGGCCCCACAGCACCCGCACATTTTGAACATATTTTTATTTTTTTACTATTTTTATAAAAATATTACACTGTTATAATTTAAACAAGTTTGATAAACATAAATAAATATAAAAACAGCATTTAAAATGCATAAAAAATATTCTTGTTATGATTTAAACAAGTTTGAACATATTTAAACACAAGTTTGAACATATTTAAAATGCATATTCTTGTATCCCCTCCATCTCGATCTCAATCCCCCATCTCGATCTCGATCCCCTCCATCTCGATCGCACCAAGCACCTCCCGCTAGCTCTACCCATCGCAACCTCCCCGCTCCACCGCCGAGCACCGGCCCGCCCCCCACAAGAACCCGCACATTTTGAACATGTGTTTTAATTTTTTACTATTTTTATAAAAATATTACACTGTTATAATTTAAACAAGTTTGATAAACACAAATAAATATAAAAACAGCATTTAAAATGCATAAAAAATATTGGGGATCACAGAGTCGAACCCAAGACCTCTGGTGGGAGAACTGGCTGGCGACCAATCGAGCTAGTAGAGGGACTTGATGTGGATCGATTCGGGTGGAATATAACTTGTTGTCTCGGCGAGAAATATCTAATGGCGCACCGTCTTTGAGGTGCGCCATTAGTGTGGATGTACTTATGGCGCACCGGTGGTTGGTGCGCCATTAGTATTGTGCCTCCATCCATCCATACCCTCCCGGCGGCCCACCTCTCTCCCTCGCCTCGATCCCTCTCTCTCCCTCGCCCTCGCCCTCGATCCGCCGCCTCGCCGCCCAGCGCCGCCGCCTTGCTGCCCGCCGCCTCGCCGCCCAGCGCCGCCCAGCCTGCTGCCCGCCGCCTCGCCGTCGAGTGCTGCCCTCTCCTCTCCTCGCCCCTTCCCTCCCCTGCTCTGGTTCCCTCTCTCCTGCTCTCTCTCCTGCTCTCCTGCTCTGGTTCCCTCCCCTCTCTCCACCTCGATCTGTTTTTCCTCCCGAGCTGCAGCCAAGGAGGACAGGACGAGCGGCAGGCGGCGACCAGCAGCACCCTCTCTTCTCCGTTGGTGATTCCTCCCAGTCTCAGTAACCCTAGCTGTTCGATCTGTTTGGACAGAGGATTCGCTGATTGTGTGCATGCTGATCTCAAGTGTTTGCACCATCATGGTGCTTCACAACAAGGTATGAAAAATATGTTACGAACTCAAATAATGGTAGCTAGTATTTGCGAGAAGTTCAGAGAAATGTTACTGAAGAAAAGTTCAGAGAAATATTTCATGCGCACTTGCTGAATTTCACCATGGTTGGTCTTGATCGAGTAAGGCATAGAGGAACTAATGGATGTTAGATAGATGCTTTAGAGAAATCTCTCGGTCTGCGATTCTTGATGTTATAAAGGTTGATAGTAGTACTGTAGTAGTAGGTTCAGAGAAATCTCTCGGTCTGCGATTCTTGAATTTCACAATGAGTGCTCTTGGTCGATTAAGGCATAAATAAATGATTCAGATAGATTCCCGAGGTTGAAATTGTGGATGAAATGAAACTAGTAGTTGTGAACATACTAAAGTTAGTATAAAGTTGAGTCATCTATTTTGGAACGGAGGGAGTAGTTAGTTATACTGAGGAGGTAGTGAGGTTTCAGTAACAAGTAAAGAGAATGAACACTTGGCTAGCCTAAAGTTTGATGATCATTTTTGTCTGCTGTACCATTTATAATCTCTCAGCAATCATATGACCGAACCCTTTCTTTGGATGTGTTACTCCTGCTATATTGTTAGGAATTTGCCTAAAATTAGAAGTTACAGTATTATCTTTATCTGTAAATGTAAAAATACTATTACAAGGAATTTGCATAATACAGTTCAATGATGACTCATGTTGAAGATTGTGCACCCCGGTTGACATATTGTTAGCTTTACAAGGAATTTGCATAATACTATTACAAGGAATTTACAAGGAATTTGTTAGCTTTTAGATGTTGTGGTGGTTCACTTGGTGGTATATTGTTTTGAATTACACTTGTTAGCTTTTTATAAGCAAAAACATGCCAATGTATTTTCCATGCTATGATGGAGGCCTTTTTTGCCTTGTCCACCGAGAGGCCCTTGAGTTTGCGGAATGTCGATTAACTTCCGTTCCGCAAATTCGGGCACTCCATATGTCCTATTTTCAGCAAAGGTCATGCTGAAATTTTCCGTGAATTTTAGCATGACTTTGTTAAAAATAGGACATATGGGGTACTTATGACTAATGCATGTTTTATGATCTGTTGTAAGGGTACTAATTGGTCTCTTCTGCTGCTTATCGAGAGATGGCGGGAAGCAGCCACCGCCGATCTGCGACACATGATGCGAGGTGGATGATTCCAGTTCTTCACTATCATACTTGAGGCTTCAGTTGGATCGATGACGCTGGTATATAAAATGAGAGATCTCCCTTCACCCATCTCATTACGATATCATTGTTTGCTACATCACTCATTTTCCCAAACTGCAGAGGCTGCCCGACAGGTTTATGAACATGCTGATGGGTGAAGATCCGCCAAATAATGTGAAGCTGCGACAGCCGGCAGCGGGTTTCGCAGCGATGGGATGTGCGATTGGCGATCAAGAAGGGCCACATGTACTTGTCTCGTGGGTGGGAGAACTTCTACCGTGCCACGACCTGCAGCTGGGGTACTTCCTTGTCTTGAGTGCGACAGCACGCGCCAACATGCTCATCGTGAAGGTGTACAACAAGACTATGTGTCGCATGCGATGCGCCCGATGATGATGCGATGCGTTCGCCTCTTCTTATTCCTCTACATTTGGCTTTGTCTCACATCGATTGTTAACGGTCATTGTTGCATTTTGGACAGGTAGGAGCAGCGGCGACATCGCTACAGCCAAAGCGGCGGCGACTATGGCTGTAGCGAAGCTGCAGCGATTCTGGCAGATGCGACAATGAAGCAGCGATTCTCGCACCAAAGATAGACAACAAGAAGGATGATCCGGACTGGAGTGCGGGAGAAGAGGAGCAGAGTGAGGATGGGCATCGGTGAGGATGACCTAGCGCTGGTGGTGGTGACCAAGGGCAAGAGATGGTGGTGGTGACCATGGGCAAGAGATGGAGGTGGTGAGGATGACCTAGCGATGGTCGTGTGCTGAAGGTGGCCTTGCGATGGTGGTGGTGCTCGACAATGACCACGCACCGGTGGTGGCGCCGGCGATCCCACACCGGGCAACATGACCACGCCAATTGTGGTGAAGACTACATCCCACTACCTCCACTTGCCTCCACAGCCTCGCCGCTCTAGGCGATCAGAGAGATGAAGGAGAAGAAGGAGAAGAACTGCCTACTTTGTCGGTATGTCGATCTCCTATAGGTTAGCTATCCAAAATGATATATATATACTTAGTTACCTATGTTATCTCTAATATGCTTAGTTTCCTATAGGTTAGCTTCATTTTACCTAAGTTGGCTCTAATATACTAACTTAGAGCTTATATGCTTAGTTTCCTATAGGTTAGCTCCAAAATAACTTATGTTAGCACAAAATGATCAAGTTTACATAATAAGCTTATAGTCTTTTTCTTAATCTTCTTCTTTTCCAAAATGACATAGGTTAGCTTCATTTTACCTAAGTTGGCTCTAATATACTAGCTTAGACTATGCTTAGTTTCCTATAGGTTAGCTCCAAAATAACTTATGTTAGCACAAAATGATCAAGTTTACATAATAAGCTTATAGTCTTTTTCTTAATCTTCTTCTTTTCCAAAATGACATAGGTTAGCTTCATTTTACCTAAGTTGGCTCTAATATACTAGCTTAGACTATGCTTAGTTTCCTATAGGTTAGCTCCAAAATAACTTATGTTAGCACAAAATGATCAAGTTTACATAATAAGCTTATAGTCTTTTTCTTAATCTTCTTCTTTTCCAAAACTCTTCTTATTCTTCTTCTAGTCTTCTTCTTTTCTTCTTCTAACTTCTTGTTTATCATTTTGCAGATTTGATTTAATTGACGGAAGCTTGCGTGGATGGGGTGCTTCTTTTCCATTTCTGTTTTTATTTTGTATGAATGTGAAACTTTTGTGAATTGATGGATAACGGTGTTGGATGAACAATGTGAAACTTTTGTAACGACGGAACTATGTGTTGGCTATGTACGTATGTATATATGATGAAACTTGTGTGTTGGATATGATTGCTATATGTATGCTTGTTGTACATATATGATTGCTATATGGATGCTTGTTGTACATATATATGTGTTGAATATCTCATATGTGAAATAGTGACATGAGATTAAGAAGAAAAGAATTAAAAAAGTTGTTACTAATGGCGCTACAAGATGTCTTTGTGTAAGTATAGCAGATACTAGTGGCGCCTTGTGAGCGATACTAATGGCGCATGCAGGCTGGTGCGCCATTAGAATACAATTCTAATGGCGCCTTGGTGGTGCGCCATTAGAAAGAAATTCTAATGGCGTGATGCCAGTGGCGCACCAGCCATGCGCCATTAGAAGGCAAAACTGGTGCGCCACTAGCATGCCTTTTCCTAGTAGTGTGAAAGCATCGATGAAACTGACATAATAGTTGTGACCACTAACAGAAGTTTGGGCATAGCCCCACACGTCTGAAAACACAAGTTCAAGAGGAGCCGTGACAACACGACTTGATACAGAAAAAGGCAACTGATGACTCTTGCCTTGTTGACAGGCATCACACACTAGAAACTCCTTATTACTTGACTCAACAGGAAGACGATGACGATGAAGCACATGGCGCACAATGGGAGTAGCAGGGTGGCCAAGGCGAGAGTGCCACTGCGACGATGACACCCGAACACCACTGAAAACTTGAGAGACTCGTGGCACATCAAGCGCATATAAGCCGTCATGAGCTCGACCACTAAGAAGAACGTCCCTCGTGTCCCGGTCCTTAATAAAAAATGGAAAGGTGAAACTCAACAAACACATTGTTGTCACGAGTTAATTTAGGAACCGAGAGTAAACTACGTGTGACTGAAGGAACAAGGACATCAAGCGACGCAAGGTTTTAGTGGTGCGTGAAAGGAGAGATGCGACCAACATGTGAGATGGGCATACCTGATCCATTGGCCGTGCGGACCTGATCGTGACCGGTGTAGGGCTGGCGAGTGGCCAGCTTGTCAAGCTGGCTCGTCAAATGGTCCGTAGCGCCCGTGTCCATGTACCAGGCAGGATCCACCGAGTATGAAGGAGTGAACCCGGGATCTGGTGTAGCGAGAGCAGCTTGCTTCTCATTGCCCTTCCCATTGTTTCCAATGCCAAGAAAATCTCGTTTAAAGCGACGATGGCAGCGAGACGCCAAGTGCCCCTCAATGCCGCAGAGTTGACACTCAACCCCACCACCACATGCCTCGCAGTGGAGCCGCTTGCGGCCAGCCGTCTGAGGTGGAGCGGGCGGACGGGGCTGGTTGCCCGAGGTCGGCGGCGCTTTCTGCTTGGCACCGCGGGCGCCCCCGCGGAGAGCAGCGTTCGCAGAAGGACCCTCCGTGTAGACGCCAACGGAGCGGCGAGCAGCGAGCCTCTGTTCGGTGTTGAGGAGGCGTGCGTAGAGATCGCGAGGCGGCATCGGCGTGTCACGTCCATTGATATTTTCAACAAGAGAATCATAGTCCTCATCAAGCCCATTGAGAATGAACGAAGTAAACTCCTCGTCACGGAGAGGCTTCCCAATAGACGACAGTGTATCAGCCAAACTTTTGACCTTGTTGAAGAAGGCCGTGACAGAGAGATCATTTTTCTTGACCTCACCCAGCTGGTTGCGAATGGCAGAGGAACGGGCCAGCGACTGCGAGGAGAAGCTGGAGTCGAGCGTGGCCCATGCGTCCCTCGACGTCGTGGCAAAGACCACCATGCCGGCCACGGAGGGAGTGAGCGAGGACTGAATGGCACCCAGAATAGCTTGATCCTGAGCGATCCACCGACGATGAGCAGGGTTGGACACCATGACGGAGCCACCAGCAGCCGAGGGCACCGGAACCATGGCCGGGGGACACGGCAGCGTACCGTCGACATACCCCTCA
Organism: Aegilops speltoides; assembly: GCA_021437245.1. Lineage (NCBI taxonomy): Eukaryota > Viridiplantae > Streptophyta > Magnoliopsida > Poales > Poaceae > Aegilops > Aegilops speltoides. The sequence continues at coordinate 53,692,226 of CM038141.1, read as the reverse complement.
AGGTAGTGACTACGCATCAGCGGCAACACCTGAGCGCGCCACAGGAGGTAGTTGTCGGCAGAGAGCTTCACCGTTACCAGATGAGCGAAGTGGAACGGTCCTGGTTCAGCCACCGGTGCGGAGAGCTGCGAGTCATACGTCGGAGGAGCACTGTATGGAATCAGCGCATCGGCCGACGGAGGCGCACGGTAGTGTTGGTGATGACCGTAGGGCGCCGTGGGAGATACGCCGTAGGGCTGCAGGGGCGGCGCGGTGTACGGCGCAGGGGCGGCGTAGGGCGCGCCATACGGGCGCCAGTAGGACACCGCGAGGACGGAGCATACTGCGGCGGCGACGGCGCAACGCGTCGGCGCCGGATCGGCCCCGTAGGGTACCGGACGGGGCACCATGGGGCCTAAAGCGGCGGCAGATCATGAGACGGAGTCCCGCCAGAGGGCAGCGACGCAGCCGTGTTGTAGAAATTCTGCGCGAGATGCATCACGGAAATCAATCCATCACGGGCTGCACACGGAGTTCAATCCATCACGGGCTGCACATGGGAGTTCAATCCATCACGAGGTAGTTGTGCGGAGGCAACGTGGAGTTTGGCTCGAAGATGCATCATGGGCGGCGATGGATGCATCGCGGCGATCGGGCGCTGGTGGACGCGAGCGATGCAGCCGGACGGGCCCAAAGCGGCGTGCGTGGAGGCCATGAAAGCGATTCCGCCGCCAGGGTTGACGGAGGCGGCACGGGCGGAGGCCGACGCGGCGGCGGCAGAGGAGGCGGAAGCACGGCGCGGATCGAACGCGTCGTCTGATACCATGTTAGACAAAATAGGGTTTGGAACAATGCTCGATACCCTTTGGTGGGTATGGCTGTCATATATTTATAAGAGGGAACCGTACAAATACAGGTTATGTTACAACACGTATATCTAATATATACTTAGTCTAACAGTCGTGCCGGCGGTGGCGCCCTACGGCGTCGAGCGGTGGTGCTGAAGCACGGCAACGGTGCGACGAGCTGGGTGGCCGGCGCCGGCAATAGAGAGGGGAAGGGAGGAAGCTCACGGTGGCCATAGGGGTTAGGTAGTGAGCTCGGGGAGGCGGTGGCAGTGTCGTCGGCGATGGGGGCGGCGCCGTTCGGGGGAGTTGCCCGCGTCGGGGTCGACCCGGTCGATCCGACGATGGATCTCGACGGCGGGGATGAGGAGGCAGTGACGCGGCTCTGGAGATGGGATGCAGGCGGCACCAAGTGGCGGCGCGGTGGCGGCGTCGAGCGCCCCCGATCCCGATCCGGATCGGGGAGGGAGGCAGAGGGGGGAGGTGGATCGAGGGAGTGGGGGAAGTGGGCGATAGGTTAGGGTTAGGATGAGTGGGGGAGGTTGTAGGCGCGGTTGGGCCCGCGGTTGGGCCGGGGGAGGGAGTTGGGTCGGCCTGGCTAGGCTAAGGCCTAGTTGGGCCAAAGGAGGTTCTTTAGTTTTTTTGCTTGTTTGTTTTGTTCTTTTCCTTTTTCTTTATTTTCTTTTCTGTTTTAATTTTAGTTCCCTTTTATTTTCGTTTTTGCAAAATATCAAAATGGTACCTAATTTGATGTTTATCAATTATGCCACTACCACGTTAACTTGCTACCCAAGCTAAACTAGTTTTGTAATTATTTAATATTAAAAGTATTTAAATAATAGTTTTTGCTATTGTTTTATCCATTTGCTAGTATTTAAATATTTTATTAAGATGTGGTTTCTCCACCATAATTACCTATGCAGTATTTGGTTCACTCCGATCATTTTAGTTTTAATATTTGAAATTTTTTATTGTTTGCCGGATTTTGAATTTGAATTTGAATCGGTTTCGAATTAACTCGAGATTAGCAACTATAATCGAGGTGACGTGGCATCATTAGCAGAGGTTACTATAGCTTAATTATCCGGGCGTCAGAATGTCACTGGGTGAGGACACCGCAAGATTGAACCCAAAACTAAGAACCTCTCCCATTGCAAGAAGAACCAATCAAGTTGGCCAAACCAAACCGATAATTCTAAGAGAAATACAAGGATATGAAATCATGCATATAGGAATTCAGAAGATACTCAAATTATATTCATAGATAATCTGATCATAAATTCACAATTCATCGGATCTCGACAAACACACCGCAAAAGAATATTACATCGGGGAACTCCAAGAACATCTAGGAGAACATTGTATTCAAGATCAAAGAGAGAGAAGAAGCCATCTAGCTACTAGCTATGGGACCGTAGGTCTGTGGTAATCTACTCACGATTCATCGGAAGGGCAATAGAGTTGATGTAGAAGCCCTCCGTGATCGAATCCCCCTCCGGCATGGTGCCAGAAAAGGCCCCAAGATGGGATCTCATGGGAACAGAAGGTTACGGCGGCGGAGAAGTATTTTGGTGGACGCTTCTGGTAGTTTGGGAATATTTGAGAATTTATAGCGCAAGAATTAGGGTTGGAGGACTCCCGAGGAGCCCACAAGCCAGGGAGGAGCGCCCCCTAGGGCCCGCCCAGAGGGCTTGTGGTGCCCTCGGGACTCTTCTGGGCCTCCTCTCCAAGTCTGCTGGGTGTCTTCTCACTGGTGCGCGTCGGTCCTAAACAAATGGTTTTTAACCCCTTTCCGCGATGGCATTAGGAACCGTCGCCAAGTGAGTGTGGGCGATAGGGGGGTCCTTCCCACATGAGCCAGAAACCGTTGGGGATATGCCCTCCTGGCACACACGCTCGGCAAAACGAGGTCGTGTGCGACCGGAGAGCACTCAAATACAGAAATATATACAGTAGTCCTAAAAAAATACAATTACAGGCGAAATCATTTCCGGTCGTAAGTACATCCCACATAGTCAGTTAGCACCAAACGTTTCCGTTTGTATATACATCCCAAACATTCACTACAAAGAAAACGTTTGCGCAAGGTGGCGTAACGCAAACATTTTTGAAGAGAATGTCGTGTGTGATTGTTCATTGATCCAACACGGTTTATTCCTAGAAACTGTGTGCGTTGCCTGAGGTCATCGCCCATGGTGGTTACTCATTAACCGTTTGAAATAGGAAAACCCAATTAGCAAGCTAATTGGCCAATTAGTGGGCTAATTGCCCTATTATTAATAATCCATTTACTAATCTAATTTACATTCATATTAAGCACACAATATATTCCATTTCCATATTAAGGAAGCAGGATTTCATAATTGAAATACATCATAGTACAACATGATATAGCTTCAGCACTCAGCTACCCCATTACACAACTGCACGAGCAGAAAGTTTCACATGCAACATCTAGAACCTTTCAAAATTAGCATCATGGACGGTACATAGAGAGATGCATCTCATCTGGAAAACTGCTGAAGCGGAAGGCGAATTTTGAGCCTTCATTCATGTTGAAGGTCTTTGCAACTTTAGGCCAGTGCCTATGGTCGGTTGACCGTCCATCCTTCGACCTCTTCAGGAACACTTCAATATTGAACCGTGGGTGTTGTATGAAAACTTCCCTCGCCTCCTGACCACAGAGGTGGTTTGAGAGGTAATCATCAGTGAAGCCAGAAAACAAGGATGTGCATAAATATCTTATCTATATTGGAAATGGGGCAAAGGAATACAAAAAGGCAAGGTGTAATAGTTAGTACCATCTTGTAAACCTCAGTGCTTCCCATTGTTTCCTTGTAACACATATAAGGTAGTTAGTCATCAGGTTAAGTCAGGGTTCGCATGCTATCAGTAAAATATGTTGATGATAAATAAGCACATTGCAGATTCATCAGATTAACTCAAGCCACATGGAAAACCCATTTATCCAAACCAAGCATGATTAAGAACTAGGAAATATAGCACTTGTATATGTTTCTCATGTAGTAAGTGCAGCCAAATTCGATTTATTCCTCACATGGTATACAATAACAGAATGCAGCTACAACAATTGAACATTGCATTGTAGAATTGAACCAAGCAGTTAAATAAACACCACAAAAAATGAACCAAACGTTAACTGAGCACCACATTGCTCAATATAACATACTCCTAATAGAAGATCAGACAGTTAACCAAACCAAGCATGCTTAACAACTTGGAAATATAGCAATTGTATTTGTTTCTCATGTATTTAGTACAACCAAATTTGATTTATTCCTCACATGGTATACAATAAGGGAATGCAGCCACAACAATTGAACATCGCTTTGCAGAATTGAACCAAGCAGTTAACTAAACACCACAACAAATGAACCAAACGTTAACTGAGCACCACATTGCACAATATAACATACTCCTAATAGAAGATCAGATAGTTAACCAAACCAATCATGCTTAACAACTTGGAAATATAGCAATTGTATTTGTTTCTCATGTATTTAGTATAGCTAAATTTGATTTATTCCTCACATGGTATACAGTAACAGAATGCAGCCACAACAATTGAAAATTGCATTGTAGAATTGAACCAAGCAGTTAACTAAACACCACAACAAGTGAACCAAGCCACAACAAATGAACCAAGCAGTTAAGTAAACAGCAATTGAACAATATAACATACTCCTAATAGAAGATCAGACAGTTAACCAAACCAAGCATGCTTAACAACTTGGAAATATTGCACCCTGAAGAATTGAACATCACATTTGCAGAATTGAATCAAGTAGTTAATTGAACACCACATTGCACGACATATAGAACATATACACTATAGCAGAAGATTGCATGGTAAAAGTAGATAGCACAATTCACTAGAATTTGTTAAGGAAAGGCAGTAGCTAGCAAACTGAACATGGGTCCTTATAGTGAGCTAATAGGACAAGCTACTCCTCATTGTCGGAGATATTGATGACGATTGGCTCCTTGGACATGGAAGAGGGTGAGGCCTCCGCATCGTGGGTGCCCTCGTTGTAGTGGTGAGTTACCTGAGCTGCTCAGGGCACCAACCTTCTGGCTCTCGAGATGAGGTAAACATGTGCACGCTGAGAAAACACCTCGTAGTCTTTGTCAAAGGCACCGACGGTGGCCACGAGAAAATGCCACAAACTATCGTTTAAAGCAGCCAACCGCATCGCGGCGTCGGCGCGCGAGGCGTCAATGGTGGCCTCGACGGCGAGGTGCTCCTCCAAGATCTGGGGGTCGGCACGAATGGCAGCCATCGCGACCTCATCCGCGGGTGCGGCCGCGATTTGCTTCTCCGCTGCCAAATGCTCCTTGAGGTCCTGGCTATACTGCGTGCACCATGGCTTAGGCCGGCGCTTATTTGGTGGAGGGGTCGGTGATTTGGGTGGAAGGTGTCGCGCTCGCGCCATGTAACGCCCCGAGACCGATGCTCGAGAAGACTTCCATATATTCCGGGTTCCTCCATGTGTTTCATTTATGCTTGCTCTTTTATTTTTTTTGCATTTCATCATGTCATCATGTGCATGGTGTGATTTCTCATACATATTATGTTGTTGCATGTTCCATGCATGAATCTCGCATCACCCACCTTCTCCTTCCCTCTACTTCCTTCTTTTGACAAGTGCCATTTTCCCCCTTCTCCTTTAATGTTCACTTTCTCCCAAATAGTCAAACTTATTGCCCTAAACTCCACCGCCAAATTTCACCTCTTTTGGAAATGTTTTGGCTAGGTTTTAAAATGGCTCAAGTTTGAATTTAATTCAAACTTGAATTATTTTTCAACCTCTAAAATCCCCCAAATCATTTTCTTAAATAGGGCATAATTCCAGGGTCCTGAGGATATTTTCATATCTCTCACCACCCCCTCCAATCACTCCGTACTTTTGTCCTTTTATTTCTGTTTGAAGAAATAGATAAGAGACAGCAGCTTTCCAGCGCAGCCCAGTCCAGCACCACCAGTGTTTAGCCAGCCCAGCTGGGCATCCCTACCTCCCGCGCCGGCCCAAGGCCCCTCCACCGGCCTCTTTAGGCCCAGCCGGCCCCAGCTCCCTAAACCTAGCCCCCAACCCCGATCGATCCCTCCACGCTCTCCCCCTCGTCCTCCCTCTGCGCCGCCACTCACACGCACACGCACGCATCGAGCGCCAGGAAGGGCTTCGCCCCAATCCCATCACCACGCTCCTCGCTCCTCCCGTCGATCCCATCTCCTCCTCTCCGTCCCTCCAACGCCGCCAGCGCCCGGCCTCCTCCCCATCTTCTTCGCGCCTCCACCCTCTCCGCGCCCCAGCGACCCCCCTGCAGCGACCTTGGCCATCGCCGGCGTGCCCTCTGCGACCTCCTTCGGCCCCCTCCGTCAGCTCCTCCGCCCACGCTGCCGTTCGCCCGTTCCCGGCCGGATCCCGCCGGCAGGGCCCCGTCGCCACCTCCGGCGCGCCAAGCCAACTGCCCTGCTTCCTCTGCCCGCAAGCACCACCACCTCCTCAGCGCCGCGGCTTCGCCCTTCCTCCTCCTGCATCACGCGCCCAGCTCGCCCCGCCTCGTTCCCGGTTGGAACCGACGTTCCCGCACTCTGCCCCAAGCTCCAAGCGCCGCCCCATGACGCCCGAGGCCCCCCTGCTCCGGTGAAGCCTAGCTCCGTCGCCAACGAAGGCCTCCCATGGCCCCGCCTCTCCTTCACGCAACTTCTGCACCCTCTCGTCGCCCGCGACCTCCTCCTCCCGGCTCTGCTCGGGTCTGTCGAGGCCCATCGCCTCCCGATCCGGCGACCTGCGTCCAGGTCGGCCGCCCGCTCGCCCGTCGTTCTGCTTCGTTGGAGCAGAGAACCAGCGCCGCCCTTCATGCCCATCGTGCCGTACTCGTTGCATGCCAAGTCAGTCCCATGGATTTTGTCATGAGTTCCACTTCGACCCGTGCACGCCTTGGGATTCGCCGAGTACATCTACTGCCTTCTTCGGAATCACCAAGAACGCCAAGTACCCCTACGAACCGTGTACGACTACCGCCGCCGAAGTCCGCGAGTACCACTACGTTTGCGATGTACATCTACACCAAGACTGGACCGACAAGTACCGCGAGAACATTTGTACCTCTACCATCGCCGTGAACCACTACTTCCACTACGGCATGTGTACGACGACTTCCCACGACGACACGTGAACAACTACTTCCTCTACGACCGCTACGATAACGTCTACTTCCTCTAGACCGTACCGAACTCATTCTGCCCGAGAACGCACGCTTCGAAGGTATAACCCGAGACGACCGCGATGAGATGCCCTTGCATGTATGAGATGCACCATTTTCACCGTGTCCGAATTGTCACTCGTTTCGATGCCACTATCCCGTGGGAACCCGGTAATCGGGATCACCCCACCATCTTGCATGTTGCGCTCATCCGCACACTTCCTTTTGCACCGACATCGCAATCGAGTTATCGGAACCGATATGTTGCCGTGGCATCATTTTCGGATATGTTGCCGTGGCACCATTTTTGTTTCGCCGTCGTGGCACCTTTTTCCTTCCGCCATGGCGACAAATGCTTCATAACTTGCTCATGTTAACGTTTTCATAAAATTGCATAAAAACTTGTGCATGTCATCCGCATCATGATAACAACATTTAAATGCTTAAAATTGTTGTTGCATTAAATTGCTAAATAACATGGGGATTTTTCGGAATTGTTGTTTGTTGTTCCGGCCTCATTTAAACTTGACTAAATAGTCAGTTTACTTTTGCTTCACCTCTTGCCATGCTTAACAACACTTAATATTTTGGTAGCATAACGAGAGCGAACTAAATACTTGAATGTGGTGTTCCGTCAATATGCAACTCGTTGCATATTGAGCTCCACTTAATTTGTAGTGTTGTTTGTTGCAGTTTGCCATGCCATGCCTCATTAAACCGGACATGCATCATACTTGTTTGTGCATCATGACATGTTTATGCTTGTGTGTTTACTATGTTGTTTGCTTCTTTCCGGTTTGCTTCTCTCGATAGCTTCGGTTTCGTTCCGGAGTTGTGAGGATTCGTTCGACTGCGTCCGTTTGTCTTCTTCATGGTCTCGTTCTTCTTCCTTGCGGGATTTCAGGCAAGATGACCGCTACCCTAGATCTCACTACTATCATTGCTATGCTAGTTGCCTCGTTCTTTTGCTATGCTGCGCTACCTATTACCTGTTTGTCCAGCCATCTCAAATTGCCATGAACCTCTAACCTTTGACACCATTCCTAGCAAACCGTTGTTTGGCTATGTTACCGCTTTGCTCAGCCCCTCTTATAGCGTTGCTAGTTGCAGGTGAAGTTGAAGATTTCTCCATGGTGGACAGGGTTTTGTTGGGATATCACAATATCTCTTATATTATTAATGCATCTATATACTTGGTAAAGGGTGGAAGGCTCGGCCTTATGCCTGGTGTTTTGTTCCACTCTTGCCGCCCTAGTTTCCGTCATACCGGTGTTATGTTCCCGGATTTTGCGTCCCTAACGCGTCGGGTGATTTATGGGACCCCTTGACAGTTCGCTTTGAATAAAACTTGTCCAGCAAGGCCCAACATTGACTTTTACCATTTGCCTCACCACCACCTACTTTTCCCTTGGGAGTAATTAACCCAAGGGTCATCTTTATTTTAGCCCCCCCGGGCCAGTGCTTGTCTAAGTGCTGGTTCGAACCGAGTAGACTGTGGGGCCCCCTCGGGGCAACTCGAGGTCTGGTTTTACTCGTAGGATGTCTCATCCGGTGTTGCCCTGAGAACAAGATATGTGCAGCTCCTATCGGGATTGTCGGCGCATCGGGCGGCTTTGCTGGTCTTGTTTTACCATTGTCGAAATGTCTTGATGTACCGGGATACCGAGTCTGATCGGAGTGTCTCGGGTGAAGGTCTATTCCTTCGATGATCGCGAGAGCTTGTCATGGGCTAAGTTGGGACACCCCTGCAGGGTTTAAACTTTCGAGAGCCGTGCCCGCGGTTATGTGGCAGATGGGAATTTTTTAATGTCCGGTTGTAGATAACTTGACACTTGATCCGAATTAAAACGCATCAACCGCGTGTGTAGCCGTGATGGTCTCTTCTCGGCGGAGTTCGGGAAGTGAACACGGTTTCTGGGTTATGTTTGACGTAAGTAGGTGTTCAGGATCACCTCTTGATCATTGCTAGCTTCACGACCGTTCCTTTGTTCTCTTCTCGCTCTTGTTTGCGTATGTTAGCCACCATATCATGCTTAGTCGCTGCTGCAACCTCACCACTTTACCCCTTCCTTTCCCATTAAGCTTTGCTAGTCTTGATACCCATGGTAATGGGATTGCTGAGTCCTCGTGACTCACCAGATACTTTCAAAACCAGTTTGCAGGTGCCTATGTTACCGAGTAGGTGACGCAACCAAGCTCAAGGAGGAGCTCGTTGAAGATCTTGCCCTTTGTATTGTTTCGTTCTAGTTGATCAGTAGTGGAGCCCAGTTGGGGTCGATCGGGGACCTTTGTCGCATTTGGGGTTCTTCTTTTATTTTTGGTTCCGTAGTCGGACCTTGTTTGTATCTGGATGATGTAATGCTTTATTCATGTAATTGTGTGAAGTGGCGATTGTAAGCCAACTATGTATCTCTTTCCCTTATGTATTACATGGGTTGTGTGAAGATTACCTCACTTGCGACATTGCTTTCAATGCGGTTATGCCTCTAAGTCGTGCTTCGACACGTGGGAGATGTAGCCGCATCGAGGGCGTTACAAGTTGGTATCAGAGCCTTCCCCGACCTTAGGAGCCCCACTGCTTGATCGTTTTTAGCGGCCGAGTTGTGTCTAGAAAAATGTTTTGAGTCATTTAGGATTATATATATCGGAGGGTTAGGAATTCTTTTTACTCCTCAGTCCCTTCGTCGCTCTGGTGAGGTCTCCTGACGTAGAGTTTTGACTCTTCTCTTCTTAAATTTCACTAAAAAATTTTTTTAGGATCACGCGGGTATCTTGGGATCGTTCCGATATTCTTATGACGAGAACATTGTTCTTGGTGCCTCCTGTCATTTAGGGGTTGTGGCAGTGTCCCGGGGAGTTGAGCTCCGAGGTGTTGTCGTCATAATTTTATCGTTGCAGTTCTGGAATACCTGAGTTTAGCACGCCGACATCGAAAATCTCTTTTATGCAGTTGTTGGTGAGATAACCCGCTAACCCAATCTTGAGGTGAGTACGGGAGTATTGCCATGACTCATATAACGGATGCTTTTGAAGGTTGAGGTAGATGATTTCGAAGGTTTCTTGGTTATGTGTTGACGGATGGATACAATTGGATGTAGGATTTGCTAGTTTTGGGTGAGATATTATGCTTCCCCTGTATCCCCAACACCTGATTGCATAACTGGGAGAATTTCGGGAGTTTCATAGGTGGGAATTCAAGTAGCTCTTAGGATATCTTTCCAACGGATGTATGATATGAAATTGGGGTTCGACGTCTAGTGGTCCGCCTATTCACGGTTGGTTTTACAGTGGTCTCGTTGTGTCTTAAAGAGTCCTTGGCTATGCCGACTCGGGGACGCTTCGTATGTCATGTGCACTGCCTTGTACATGATGTGCTGTACGATTGAGCCCGTGTAGGCCCCACCACGAAAACTTTGGACAAAATCTCTATCATATGTTTGTTCCGGCTTATTCTGCAAGCCAGTCCTTTGTTTTGTTTTGAGTTGTGGTATTCGAGTTGCTTCAATGTCAAATGTTGAATCCATACCTTTCCGAAATGGTGTTCTCATACTACGATGTGAATACCAATCCTTCTCGACAATCGAGATTGTCATGTCAATCCTTTTCAACCGGTGTGCTTCTCTTCAAGTGGATCCCATCATTTTTCCCATTCGCAAGATCAAATCTAAGTTTTCTCAATGGTGTTTGTTTCATCCATCCCAAGTTGCCTTTATTTTCCCGCCCACCCACCCTTTTTCTTCAAGGACACAGATGTCTTAATCAAGTATCCATTTACTCATGTGAAGTCTCTTCATTCTTTTCTTTCAATGTTCTTATCCGGTGATTTCCCATGAAGATGCTCAACAGTTTCAAGTTCATCATCCTTCATTGTTGTTTCTTCTCCGGTGGATCCTATTCAAGTTTTTGATATTCATCATATTCCTTTCCTCGTTTCTAATGCTTTCTCATGCCGATGCACCTCTTAATCATTCACTTCTTCCTATTCATTTGTTCTAGTGTGTTGAAGATATCTTGGAAGATTTGTGTTTCCATTCTCAATCCGTTCAAGATATTTCGAGGTTGTTATCTCATTCAAGCCATTTAACTAAACTGGTGCAATCTCTCTTTAAAATCATTTCCAACGGTGTTTCCTTTTCAGTGGGCCCTAACCCACAGGTCTTTTCCCAGGATCTTACCTGACTCTTCTATTTTCCCAGAGCTATCCTAAATTCTTCTCCAAGTTTGACGTAAGAATGAATTATCATCAGTCAAATGCTTTTCTCCAAGATCTTTCAAATTCTTTTCATAGTTGGCTCAACCTCTTCGCTTTTGATTCTTCCGGTGTGCCTCAATAATTCTCGGTGGTGTTTCTCGTTGTCATTCTCATAATTTAAAGACCGAAGAAGAGTTTCTCTTTAATCTTGCTCTATTCTCTTCAAGATTCATGGTGCTAGCTTGTTGCCATCCTCTCATAATTGTTTTCGATTGTGAGAATTCTTTTTCTTAGCATCCGGAGCATTTCATGAGTTGTTTCCATTTCTTTCCTCCGAAGGCCATCATGTCATAATTCTTCATTCTCAGCGTGTAGCTATCGTTCTCCAAATCTTACCGGTGCATCATTCAAGTATTCTCTAATTAGCACGTGATCTCTTCGTTCTCATGTATCTAAATCCCCTCAAGTATCTTCATTCGTTTTCAAATTCTTCCCGGTGAATTGTTCCTTTGCTACTTTCATTTTGAATTCTTATGGTGGTTCGTTCAAGATTTCACTTCCTTCGTTATCATATCAATTATTCGTTGCTTCCAAATCCTACCGGTGGTTCGTTGAAGACCTTCCCAAGTTTACGCCATATCTCTCTTAATCCTTTCTATAAGAATAAGTAGTATGCCAAATCCGTTGCTTGTCATCAATTTAAATTGGTGAAGGATACGCATAACATAATTCTTATTCTGGTTTCATCCAAGTGATTAATTCCTTCTTTCGGAGTTTGTTCATGATGAATAAATTCTCGGTTTCAGTTGTTTCATCTTTTCTTTTCCCGGAGCTCCAAGCTCTCATCATCACGAAGATCCATCTAAATCATTGCTAGGATTCACCTTGTGTTTTCAACTTCTCTTTCTTTTCATCATCCTTTTATTACCGGAGTTCTTCATGGAGGCTCTACATGACGGTTCGTCAAGGATTCCTTTCATTCTCGATTTGTTCTTCAAGTTTTCTCTTGAAGTTAAGATCCGCCAAGCTATACTCTAAAATAAACATGGTGCTCAACACATGTTTTTTGTTTTGAGGAGTTCAAGTATTCTTCAGCTTGCATTCCAAAGTGCAATTCTTTCTACCTTATCATTTGAGATGGTGTTATATCATTCTTGACAATTTCCTTCATGTTTCATGATTCATATGTTGTCAAGAATGAGGTATTCTAAATCCATCTTTTCTCTTCGTTCAAGAGATCTTTTCGACCAATCAACTTCTTCGTTGGAGTTATCTTGTGTCATATTTCACCTAAAGCCTTTCCTTAAGGGTTATTGCTAATTGTGGTGATTATGCATGACCCAAGCTTGCTCTCTATTCACTTGGTGGAAGAAGTTTCTCTTATCTTCATTGATCTCAACCAATCAATTGTTTCCATTAGTGGCCGGTTGTCACCTCATCATTTTGAGATGTTTTCCATAAGCCCACTACAAGCTTATTCATTTTGTTGTTGGTTTTTTCCAAACAACCTCGTTGTAACCATCTTGGAAGGGTGCTTTCCAAGCTCATTTGTGGCGCAAGTTGTCATTTTCTTCTCCATTCTTTTATTCCAATGATCTATCTTCTATTCTTTTGTTCCAGAGGCATTGTGATGTTACTCTCTTCGACCCATCATCTCATTTTGTAAATTATCATGTAATTTTCCTTGCTTATCCGTTTAGCCGAGTGTCGTGTTCTCATTCGAGTTCTCTCATCTTATCAAGTTTTGCCTCCTTCTCAACCGGAGTGCGGTTTGTAATGTTTCTTACCCCTTCGCCATTCTTTCAATTCGGAGGCGGTCGTTGTTGATTTCATTATGTATCCTCTCATCTTGTCAAGTTCATGTTCAATTCCTTCCATTTACAATCAGTCTGCCCAAATTATATCATTCTTCCTCTCTCATCTTGTTTTAACCGGAGTGTGTTCGAATTCTATCTTGTCCATTAAACTCTTGATTCATGTAATTGCAACCTCCAAGTTCTCGTAATACTCCTTGTTCTTCTTTTCTAACGGATTGTTTGCAATCTCGTTCATCTCTGTTGTACTCTTTCTTTTAATTGCTCAACCTCAAGGTTCATGGTTTCACTCGTTTGTCGAAGAAGCAACTTAGTTTTACCTCTCCTCTTCCTCTTCCTTTTCCCTCCGGTGCCATTCTAGATCTCGGGACGAGATCCTCTCATAGTGGTGGAGTGTTGTAACGCCCCGAGACCGATGCTCGAGAAGACTTCCATATATTCCGGGTTCCTCCGTGTGTTTCATTTATGCTTGCTCTTTTATTTTTTTTGCATTTCATCATGTCATCATGTGCATGGTGTGATTTCTCATACATATTATGTTGTTGCATGTTCCATGCATGAATCTCGCATCACCCACCTTCTCCTTCCCTCTACTTCCTTCTTTTGACAAGTGCCATTTCCCCCCTTCTCCTTTAATGTTCACTTTCTCCCAAATAGTCAAACTTATTGCCCTAAACTCCACCGCCAAACTTCACCTCTTTTGGAAATGTTTTGGTTAGGTTTTAAAATGGCTCAAGATTGAATTTAATTCAAACTTGAATTATTTTTCAACCTCTAAAATCCCCCAAATCATTTTCTTAAATAGGGCATAATTCCAGGGTCCTGAGGATATTTTCATATCTCTCACCACCCCCTCCAATCACTCCGTACTTTTGTCCTTTTATTTCTGTTTGAAGAAATAGATAAGAGACAGCAGCTTTCCAGCGCAGCCCAGTCCAGCACCACCAGCGTTTAGTCAGCCCAGCTGGGCATCCCTACCTCCCGCGCCGGCCCAAGGCCCCTCCACCGGCCTCTTTAGGCCCAGCCGGCCCCAGCTCCCTAAACCTAGCCCCCAACCCCGATCGATCCCTCCACGCTCTCCCCCTCATCCTCCCTCTGCGCCGCCACTCACACGCACACGCACGCATCGAGCGCCAGGAAGGGCTTCGCCCCAATCCCATCACCACGCTCCTCGCTCCTCCCGTCGATCCCATCTCCTCCTCTCCGTCCCTCCAGCGCCGCCAGCGCCCGGCCTCCTCCCCATCTTCCTCGCGCCTCCACCCTCTCCGCGCCCCAGCGACCCCCCTGCAGCGACCTTGGCCATCGCCGGCGTGCCCTCTGCGACCTCCTTGGCCCCCCGTCGGCTCCTCCGCCCACGCTGCCGTTCGCCCGTTCCGGCCGTATCCGCGGCGGCAGGCCCGTCGCCACCTCCGTAGCGCCAACCAACCGCCTGCCCGTCGCCCAAGCACCACCACCTCCTCAGCGCCGCGGCTTCGCCCTTCCTCCTCCTGCATCACGCGCCCAGCTCGCCCCGCCTCGTTCCCGGTTGGAACCGACGTTCCCGCACTCTGCCCCGAGCTCCAAGCGCCGCCCCATGACGCCCGAGGCCCCCTGCTCTGGTGAAGCCTAGCTCCGTCGCCAACGAAGGCCTCCCATGGCCCCGCCTCTCCTTCACGCAACTTCTGCAACCTCTCGTCGCCCGCGACCTCCTCCTCCCGGCTCTGCTCGGGTCTGTCGAGGCCCATCGCCTCCCGATCCGGCGACCTGCGTCCAGGTCGGCCGCCCGCTCGCCCATCGTTCTGCTTCTTTGGAGCAGAGAACCAGCACCGCCCTTCATGCCCATCGTGCCATGCTCGTTGCATGCCAAGTCAGTCCCGTGGATTTTGTCATGAGTTCCACTTCGACCCGTGCACGCCTTGGGATTCGCCGAGTACATCTACTGCCTTCTTCGGAATCACCAAGAACGCCAAGTACCCCTACGAACCGTGTACGACTACCGGCGCCGAAGTCCGCGAGTACCACTACGTTTGCGATGTACATCTACACCAAGACTGGACCGACAAGTACCGCGAGAACATTTGTACCTCTACCGTCACCGTGAACCACTACTTCCACTACGGCATGTGTACGACGACTTCCCACGACGACACGTGAACAACTACTTCCTCTACGACCGCTACGAGAACGTCTACTTCCTCTACACCGTACCGAACTCATTCTGCCCGAGAACGCACGCTTCGAAGGTATAACCCGAGGCGACTGCGATGAGATGCCCTTGCATGTATGAGATGCACCATTTTCACCGTGTCCGAATTGTCACTCGTTTCGATGCCACTATCCCGTGGGAACCCGGTAATCGGGATCACCCCACCATCTTGCATGTTGCGCTCATCCGCAAACTTCCTTTTGCACCGACATCGCAATCGAGTTATCGGAACCGATATGTTGCCGTGGCATCATTTTCGGATATGTTGCCGTGGCACCATTTTTGTTTCGCCGTCGTGGCACCTTTTTCCTTCTGCCATGGCGACAAATGCTTCATAACATGCTCATGTTAACGTTTTCATAAAATTGCATAAAAACTTGTGCATGTCATCCGCATCATGATAACAACATTTAAATGCTTAAAATTGTTGTTGCATTAAATTGCTAAATAACATGGGGATTTTCCAGAATTGTTGTTTGTTGTTCCGGCCTCATTTAAACTTGACTAAATAGTTAGTTTACTTTTGCTTCACCTCTTGCCATGCTTAACAACACTTAATATTTTGGTAGCATAACGAGAGCGAACTAAATACTTGAATGTGGTGTTCCGTCAATATGCAACTCGTTGCATATTGAGCTCCACTTAATTTGTAGTGTTGTTTGTTGCACTTTGCCATGCCATGCCTCATTAAACCGGACATGCATCATACTTGTTTGTGCATCATGACATGTTTATGCTTGTGTGTTTACTATGTTGTTTGCTTCTTTCCGGTTTGCTTCTCTCGATAGCCGGTTTCGTTCGGAGTTGTGAGGATTCGTTCGACTGCGTCCGTTTGTCTTCTTCATGGTCTCGTTCTTCTTCCTTGCGGGATTTCAGGCAAGATGACCGCTACCCTGGATCTCACTACTATCATTGCTATGCTAGTTGCCTCGTTCTTTCGCTATGCTGCGCTACCTATTACCTGTTTGTCCAGCCATCTCAAATTGCCATGAACCTCTAACCTTTGACACCATTCCTAGCAAACCGTTGTTTGGCTATGTTACCGCTTTGCTCAGCCCCTCTTATAGCGTTGCTAGTTGCAGGTGAAGTTGAAGATTTCTCCATGGTGGACAGGGTTTTGTTGGGATATCACAATATCTCTTATATTATTAATGCATCTATATACTTGGTAAAGGGTGGAAGGCTCGGCCTTATGCCTGGTGTTTTGTTCCACTCTTGCCACCCTAGTTTCCGTCATACCGGTGTTATGTTCCCGGATTTTGCGTCCCTAACGCGGTCGGGTGATTTATGGGACCCCCTTGACAGTTCGCTTTGAATAAAACTTGTCCAGCAAGGCCCAACATTGACTTTTACCATTTGCCTCACCACCACCTACTTTTCCCTTGGGAGTAATTAACCCAAGGGTCATCTTTATTTTAGCCCCCCCGGGCCAGTGCTTGTCTAAGTGCTAGTTTGAACCGAGTAGACTGCGGGGCCCCTCGGGCAACTTCGAGTCTGGTTTTACTCGTAGGATGTCTCATCCGGTGTTGCCACGAGAACAAGATATGTGCAGCTCCTATCGGGATTGTCGGCGCATCGGGCGGCTTTGCTGGTCTTGTTTTACCATTGTCGAAATGTCTTGATGTACGGGATACCGAGTCGATCGGAGTGTCTCGGGTGAAGGTCTATTCCTTCGATGATCGCGAGAGCTTGTCATGGGCTAAGTTGGGACACCCTGCAGGGTTTAAACTTTCGAGAGCCGTGCCATGCGGTTATGTGGCAGATGGGAATTTGTTAATGTCGGTTGTAGATAACTTGACACTTGATCCGAATTAAAACGCATCAACGCGTGTGTAGCCGTGATGGTCTCTTCTCGGCGGAGTTCGGAAGTGAACACGGTTTCGGGTTATGTTTGGCGTAAGTAGGTGTTCAGGATCACCTCTTGATCATTGCTAGCTTCACGACCGTTCCTTTGTTCTCTTCTCGCTCTTGTTTGCGTATGTTAGCCACCATATCATGCTTAGTCGCTGCTGCAACCTCACCACTTTACCCCTTCCTTTCCCATTAAGCTTTGCTAGTCTTGATACCCATGGTAATGGGATTGCTGAGTCCTCGTGACTCACGGATACTTTCAAAACCAGTTTGCGGTGCCTATGTTACCGAGTAGGTGGCGCAACCAAGCTCAAGGAGGAGCTCGTTGAAGATCTTGCCCTTTGTATTGTTTCGTTCTAGTTGATCGATAGTGGAGCCCGGTTGGGGTCGATCGGGGACCTTTATCGCATTTGGGGTTCTTCTTTTATTTTTGGTTCCGTAGTCGGACCTTGTTTGTATCTGGATGATGTAATGCTTTATTCATGTAATTGTGTGAAGTGGCGATTGTAAGCCAACTATGTATCTCTTTCCCTTATGTATTACATGGGTTGTGTGAAGATTACCTCACTTGCGACATTGCTTTCAATGCGGTTATGCCTCTAAGTCGTGCTTCGACACGTGGGAGATATAGCCGCATCGAGGGCGTTACACGCCAGCAGTCGGTGCATGTGGGATGTGGAAGGAGGAGGAGGATGGGGGTCGAGTGTGGATTACCTGCCTGGATAGGCGAGGCTGAGTAGCTTGAAGGAGGGTCACCGGTGAGGAGGTGGCGGCGCTGCAAGCAAGGACTGAATGTTTCAACTTGGAAAGGAAGGTGGAAAGAGGGTAAATGTGGCTTTTTGTAAGGGGGAGGGGCGGGGAGGTAGATATTTCCACGGAAGCCAAAAATTAGGAATCGCTTCAGACAAAAAACTGGCGCACAAAGTGTCATCAGACAAGGTCCCTTATTCAGACACGGTCCGAAGATATTTTGTGCTGCATCTCACACGGTTGGTTATAATAAATTGTGTGGTATCTACTGGATTTTTGGTCTTGATTTGAATTACATAATGGGGTCACAGCGGCCATGGACGGTGTTTGAATTGCTAGACCTTTTATCTGCAGTGATCATAAAAGAATTGGAATTATTCAGGCTTCATTTGGACATTTTTATGCATTAAGTTATTTTTCACTGCATTTATGTGCATAATTCAAATTTGAACTACATGCGCATGCTCCAGTGCATATAAATTCGTTGAAAAATCAAATCTTTGTCCTTGGGTACATGCTTAGGTCCCATGCAAGAAATGGGAATGAATTTCAAACACCATGGCACCGTTGATTGCCGGTAAAACATTGAGATGCCTGGTTTTTAAATTCTAGTAAATCCAAAACTCGTCTGAAATTCATGAAACTTGGCATGCTATCATGGAGCCGCATCAACATACCGTGATACAAATTGTCCCATTTGGCGCAGGTTTGGGTATATGCTTCTCACAACAAGAATAATTGTTTTCGGTAGGGAACGTCCCACCTTTGGGGACGAAACGATATCCATTGCCTCTTATTGCTTTCAAGTTTTTTTCTCGTGTCAAAATAGAACGACAGGAGTGTTGTGTGGATTTTTGTGATTTTTCGAAGTTTGTTTGGACATATTTATGCATTAACTGAGTTTTCAATGCATTTATGTGCATAATTCAAATTTGAACTACATGCACATGCTCCAGTGCTTATAAATTTATTGAAAAATCAAATCTTTATCCTTGGGTGCATGATTAGTTCCCATGCAAGAAATGGGAATGAATTTGAAACACCATGGCACTGTTGATTGCCGGCAAAACATTGAGATGCCTACTTTTTAAATTCTAGTAAATCCAAAACTCGTCTGAAATTCATGAAACTTGGCATGCTATCATGGAGCGGCATAAACATGTCGTGGTACAAGTTTTGTCCCATTTTGGGTAGGTTTGGGTATAAGCTTCTAACAAACCAGAGGTTCTCACAACAAGCATGATGGTTTTTGGTAGGGAGCATCCCACCTTTGGGGATGAAACGATATCCATTGCCTCTTATTGCTTTCAAGTTTTTATCTTGTGTCAACATAGAACAACATTAGTGTTGTGTGAATTTCTGTGATTTTTCGGGGTTTGTTTGGACATTTTTATGCATTAAGTGAGTTTTCAATGCATTTATGTGCATAATTCAAATTTGAACTACATGCACATTCTCCAGTGCATATAAATTGGTTGAAAAAAATCAAATCTATGTCCTTGGGTGCATGCTTAGGTCCCAAGGAATATATGGGAATGAATTTCAAACACCAGGGCACCGTTGATTGCCGGCAAAACATAGAGATGCCTCGTTTTTTATATTCTAGTAAATCCAAAACTCGTTTGAAATTCATGAAACTTGGCATGCTATCATGGAGCAGCATCAACATGCCATGGTACAAATTTTGTCCCATTTGGGGCAGGTTTGGGTGTATGCTTCTCACAAACCGAAGCTTCTCACAACAAGCATGATGGTTTTCGGTAGGGAACGTCCCACCTTTGGGGACGAAACAATATCCATTGCCTCTTGTTGCTTTCAAGTTTTTTCTCATGTCAACATAGAACAATAGGAGTGTCGTGTCATGTTTTGGGGTTTGTTTGGACATTTTTATCCATTAACTGAGTTTTCAATGCATTTATGTGCATAATTCAAATTTGAACTACATGCGCATGCTCCAGTGCATATAAATTGGTTGAAAAATCAAATCTGTGTCCTTGGGTGCATGCTTAGGTCCCATGCAAGAAATGGGAATGAATTGCAAACACCAGGGCACCGTTGATTGCCGGCAAAACATTGAGATGCCTGGTTTTTAAATTCTAGTAAATCCAAATGTCGTTTGAAATTCATGAAACTTGGAATGCTATCATGGAGCGGCATCAACATGCCGTGGTACAGTTTTTGTCCCATTTGGGGCAGGTTTGGGTATGTGCTTCTCTGGCAGGAGCTTCTCTAACAAGCATGATGGTTTTTGGTAGGGAACGTCCCACCTTTGGGGACGAAATGATATCCATTGCCTCTTATTGCTTTCAAGTTTTTTTCTCGTTTCAACATAGAACAAGAGGAGTGTTGTGTGACTTTTTGTGATTTTTCGGGGTTTGTTTGGAAATTTTTATGCATTAAGTGAGTTTTCAATGCTTTTATGTGCATAATTCAAATTTGAACAACATGCGCATGCTCCAGTGCATATAAATTGGTTGAAAAAAAATCAAATCTATGTCCTTGGTGTGACGCCCGGGTAATCAAGCTACAGTAACCCTGCGCTAATGATGCCACGTCACCTTGGTTACTGTTGGTAAACTCGTGTTAGTTCAAAACGATTCAAATTCAAATTTAAAATATAGGCAAACAACAAAAGTTTTCAAATAATAAAACTAAAATGTTCTGGTTGTGCCAAATAATGCGTAGGTAATTATGTTGGAGAAACCACACTTTTATAAAATATTTAAATACTATAAGATGAATAAAACTGTAGATAAAACAATTAATTAAATGCCTTTTTTTATTATTTAAAATACTAAACTGTTTTGTTTTGGGTAAAACTTTTTATGACAGTGAGTTTAGTGGCAATGCGAAAATTAGGAGTTGAAATTATATTTTCACAAAATTAAAATAGATAGAAAAGTTAAAAGAAAACAGAAAATAAATAAATAAATAAAAGGAAAAAAAGTAAATAAAAGAAAAACACCCCCATGGGCCTCGGCCCGATTAACCAAAATATTGACCGGCCGCTCCCCCTCACTCCTTATCCCCCACATCCAAAACCCTAGCACCCATGACCGCACAACCCCCACTCTCTCTCGTCCCTCTCCTTCCGCCTGATCTGGATCGTTGGGAGGACCGATCCGCCTCGCCTTGCGACCTCGTCGCCGGCGCCGCCCACTTGTTGTCGCCTCCACCTGCACCTCCCAGAGCTCGCCTCACCCTTCCATGCGCCCACCTTCGTGCGCCCCGCCGCTGATGGTCGCCCCTGCCGCCCGTGTCACCCCGCCGTCGCCTGTCGCCTCCACGCCGTCGCCCCACGTCCTCGTCGCCGGTGCCGCCTCGCCGGATCGCTTCTTCATCCTCCTCGTTTTGGATCTGGGCGCCCCGACGCTGCTTGCCGTCCCCGGCGCCACCTCGTCGGCCTTCGCCGCCACCCCACGGAGGGCGACCTCATGGGACCTCCCCCCTGCCTCCTCCTCCCCACCGGCCTGCTTCCTCTCCGTCGTCGTCCCCGTCGACCACCCCGACCCCCGATGCCCCCGTCCCTACGAATCACGGTGAGGCCCCATGCCTCTCCCTCGCCTCGCCGCTGGCCCCGTACTTCCCCCGGTGTTGGTCCCGGTGGCTGATGCTGCGGGTGTTGCCGTCGCTGTCCGCCTACGCCCGCCGTGGCCTACGACCACCACTTCCGCCCGTACTGGTCGCGCCCTTGGCGCCTCACCTCGCCTGGCCGCTCCTCCCATGCCTCCCCGTCTCAGGCACCGCGGCCACCGGTGCCCTGACACGCCGGGCTATGGCCTCTGCTAGTCAACGAGCGCCCACACCCGCTAACCACCGCTCCGTTAGGCCCCTTTGCCAATGACCAGTGGGGCCCAGCCACAGAACGTTTTTATTAAAAAAAAGAGAGAATAAAAAGAATAAAAAAAATGTTAGGATTAATTAATTAATTAATTAATTAATGAGTTAATTAAGTTAATTAATCATGTTTAACTAATCTAATTCATATAAATTAGCCTAATCACTTAGTTAGTCTAATTAATCCGGTTTAGTTAACCTGAGTCTATGACCAGTGGGACCCACGTGTCGACTTGACCGATCAGCGATCGAGTTGATCGCTGATGTCATGCTGACGTCATAAATGCAATTTCGAATTAAAATAATCTGTTAATTCTAGAAAATTGATTAAACCTTTTAAAATTAATATTAAATAATCCGTAACTCGGATGAAAATACTTTCTACATGAAAATTGCTCAGGACGACGAGACGAACCCGGATACGCAGCCCGTTCGTCCGCCACGCATACCTAACCTATCGAACTTGCAACTTTCCCCCTCCGGCTCCTTTGCCCGAAAACGCGAAACACCGGGGATACTTTCCCGGATGTTCCCCCCCTTCGCCGGTATCACCTATCCCTACGTTAGGTCACCTCTAGCACAACGTATTACCGCTTCTTGCTTTTTGTTACATTTGATTGCTCTATTATTTATTGTGTTCCCCCTCCGTTACTTCTTTCTGGTAGACCCTGAGACCGATGCCGGTACCCTTGTGATCGACTACATCGACGACCTCTCCTTGCCGAGCAACCAGCAAGCCCCCTTTGATCACCAGATATCGCCTATTCTCCTCTATCTGCTTGCATTAGAGTAGTGTAGCATATTCTTGCTTTCCGTTGATCCTATTACATTGCATAGCTTTGTCATTGTTGCTCTGATCATTGATACCTTACCCGCAATCCTAAATGCTTAGTATAGGATGCTAGTTTATCATCATTGGCCCTACATTCTTGTCGATCGCCTTGCTATACTATTAGGCCATGATCACTCGGGAGGTGATCACGGGTATATACTATACATACATACATACATACTATCTGGATGGTGACTAAAGTCGGGTCACTCGAGGAGTACCGACAAGTGATTACGATGAGGGGGCTGAAAGGACAGGTGGCTCCATCCCGGTAGAGGTGGGCCTGGGTTCCCGACGGCCCCCGACTATTACTTTGTGGCGGAGCGATAGGGCAGGTTGAGACCACCTAGGAGACAGGTGGGCCTGGCCCTGTTCGGCGTTCGCGGATACTTAACACGCTTAACGAGATCTTGGTATTTGATCTGAGTCTGGCCATTTGGTCTATACGCACTAACCATCTACGCGGGAGTAGTTATGGGTATCCCGACGTCGTGGTATCAGCCGAAGCCTTCTTGACGTCAGCGACGGAGCAGCGCGCGCCGGGTTGGACTGCGTTAACGCAACTTCCTTTGTAATGGAGGTTGCTAGGTCTGCTCACCGGCCGCGTATGCAACGTGCAGGTGTGTAATGGGCGATGGGCCCAGACCCCTGCGCACATAGGATTTAGACCGACGTGTTGACCTCTCTGTTGTGCCTAGGTGGGGCTGCGACGTGTTGATCTTCCGAGGCCGGGCATGACCGTGGAAAGTGTGTCCGGCCAAATGGGATCAAGCGTGTTGGGTTATGCGGTGCACCCCTGCAGGGAAGTTTATCTATTCGAATAGCCGTGTCCCTCGGTAAAAGGACGACCCAGAGTTGTACCTTGACCTTATGACAACTAGAACCGGATACTTAATAAAACACACCCTTCCAAGTTCCACAGACAACCTGGTGATCGCTTTTCCACAGGGCGACGAGGGGAGGACCGTCGGGTAGGATTATTGTCGGGGCTCGCCTCTGTGGCCTCGAGCACCTATGGGGCACTGGGGGCCACTTTTGGTTCGGCAAGGGAGCGGGAGTCGTGCGCAGAGGAGATCGAGGTCGAGCGCGCGGGGGAGACGGGCGATTTTTACCCAGCTTCGGGGCTCTCCGGAGAGATAAGACCCCTACTGCTGCTTTGTGTGTGTTATTTGATCTTGCTCGGCGTCGGCGTATAGTAGTCCTAGGTATTGAATGGATCGAACCCCTTCTCGTGAGCATGGGCCTCCTTTTATACTCTGAAGGAGGGATCCACGAGTGGCGGCGTGGGAAGAGGGGTAGAAAGGTAAAATGCGGGTTGGTACAACGATTGCTGTGATGCCCTACCTAACTCGGCGGCGGGGACAAGGGCATTAAATGCCCGTCCGGTCGCCCCAACAAAGGCAGGAGGTGACCGTTAAGTGAGCCACGGTTGCCACGATGGCGCCTCTATCACTCCGTTTGCCACCTCGCTCCGCATGGCTGTGTAGTGCCTCGCCACGTGCCCTCGGGATGGCCTGGTGGTGACGCGTCACTGGATGTGCTGGAGTTGGGTGGCAGCCTTGCCGCGGCAAGTGCCTTGCCGCGGCCCTTCTCTTGTTGTGCCGGCAAGCTTGCCGGCCGTCGAACTCTGCCGGGTCTTGTGGCGCCGCGGCAAGTCTTCTGGCGATGCTTCGGTTGGCCTTCCCGGCAAGCTCTTCTTGTCGGGGCCTTTGTTTTCTTGGTTAGTACTTTGTTCTTGAATGGCCGTAACAAGGAATGGTGGAGGACCTTGGCGGGCACCCGGCAAGCCTTGCCGGGGGGGGGGGGGTGCTGCGACTGCCCGTGCACAAGTTCGGGGTACTAAGGTACCCCTACTTTAGTACACCGACAGGAGCCCCCGGGCCTGGTCCATACGCGGTGCAGTGTTGTTGGGCCAGGCCCAAAACAGTGCACGGGCACGCGTGGCCTGGGTCCGCACAGAATCGGGCTCCGTGTCCACCGCTCTCCCCTGCAACGGCACGCATCGATTGCGGCGTCGTGGGAGACGTGGGGGGCGTGTGCGGTCTTTAAGGCATCCACCCCCGTGATCACGGTGCAGGGCGAGGTCATGTCGCCCGTTGCCCCGGCTCCTGCCTTTTCGCCACGCGGCTCCCATGCATGGGGAGTCGTGGGTGGCGAAGGTGGGAGACCGAGCCGTCCGCGGCAAAGATGGCAAGCGGCCCGCTCCTCTACCCCCTCGCTCCTGATTGGCTGGCCAGGCGGCTGAGCTCCACCCCGCCCTATAAAAGGGGCGGAAGGGGAGCACAATAGCCTCGCACTTCCTCTTCTTCCTTCGTCTTTAACTCCGCTTCTCTTCCCCACATCGCCATGGAGGAGGAATCCTGGTCCTTCAATGGTGGCAGCGAGGTTGCTTCGAGTAGCGCGCCTCTCCCTATCCAGCGCTTGCGGCGGAGCCGGCCGCGAGGGGGAGGGAGGGGCGAGCCGCGACGAGGTCGAGGCGTGGTCGAGGTGCTCGGGGAGGCGGCGAGCGTCGCCTCCCGTCTCCGCCGGCGGCTCCTTTCCTCGTCACGGTCCACACCGAGGCGATCCACAGGAGTTCTTCATCAAGCTGCACGAGCACCTCGTCGCCGCCTCCGGCTGCCAGCCCGTTCGCGGCGCGATGGGCGGATCCGCCCGAGATGTTGGAGTTGCGCATGAGGGCTGCGGGATCGGTGGCACTCGAGTCGATGTCGTATCGCCAACCCCGGCGTGATGTACTTGATCGAGGTGGAAGGCGTTCGCCCGCATCCACAGCTTGGCGGCGGGGTTTACCCTCCATTTTAAGTTAATGGAGGCGACCTTCTCGCCGTCAAGGTCTTGAGGACTCCGGCACCGGGCGAGTGCTGTGTGGACAGCTCCTCCGATAGTGAAGCCCCTCCTCGGCGAGAGTGATGAGGAGGGCGCGGCAGCGGCGGCGAGAGGATGGCGGGTCCGACTAGGCGTCGGACGCTGCCTCGCGCGCCAAAGCGACCCCATCATCCGGGTCGCCGGCCTTGAACTCCCGGGGCCGTCTCCTGGGCGGCTGGCGTGGGAGGCTGCGGAAGAGGAAGAGGGGTGGCGGCAAGGCCGTCAAGTCGAATCTGGCGAGAGCCCTCGGCAGCGTCTTGACGTTCCACCACCCTGTCTTCAAGCTCTGCCTCCGGCGCCTCCGTCTCCGCCAAGCTCTGGCGGCCCAGGAAGTTCTCTTGGTGTCTTCGGCGCCGTAGCTCTCCTAGGCGCCCCTTTGCCCTTCCGGCAAGCTTCTCTTGCAGGGCCTCCTTGACCTACCTCTGAGCAGAGAAATAGGAGAGGGATTACGGGCATCTTATCTTTCAATTTGTAAGCCTTGGGCCTTAGCTGTATTTAACATCTGTAATCCTCTCTATCATGTTTTCATCCTCTATGGACTTGTACTAAGCTGGGATGTTTTTAATTAAAGAGGGGCTTGCTTGCGGACTAAGTCCTTTACTTGATTTGGTGCCTTATGCGCTCCTACCCTCGCTTGGGGGACTTGCGGGCGAACACACTTCTTGAGTCGGGGACATCAGCAGCTTCTTGGGCGGTGTTGCTTGGCAAGCAACCTTGCGGGCGATTGCAGCGCACTTGTGTTTGTTGGCGGACTCGGAAACAAACCAAAGGGCAAGCCCAGGCACGACTTCGCTCCTCAGCGCACGGTTCTACAAGGCACGCTCATTCAAGGACGCAGCCCCGCCTTCCCCGGTCCATAAGAGGATGCATGACGAGGGATGAAAAACTTATCTGACTCCGCAGCCCCCCGCGCGGTGTTAGCTTGTCGGGGAGGAATCTTGGCCTTCGTAGCCTCCGGCAACTCTGGCTCCACCAAGACCCAGGCGTCAGTGTGCCTTCTTTTGCCCCTGTCACCGACGCCGCGGCCTCCGGGGGCCCTGGCCCGTCGCGAAGGAGCTCCGGCGCTCGCAGCCCCTAGCGAAGCTGGCTTGCCGGGGCCCGTGCGCCAGCGCCATCCCTTCAGGCTTCTCCTTGTCACTGTGATTATAGCCACAAAACAAGCGAGACAGTGCTGTAATAAGCTATTCTTTCATGGTGCGGCTCTGCAACGCGATGTCATGCTTTGCCCTTCGTATGTTTACACTCTACGCTTCTAGGGAACTTGCGGCGCTAACACACTTGCTGAGTACGGACATCAGCAGCCATTGGCGGTGTTGTTTCGACAAGAAACCTTCTCGGGCTAGTTGCAGCGCACTTGAATTGTTGAGCAGACTCGGAAACAAATCAAGGACGCAACTCAGCCGCGAGTTAGTTCCTTAGCGCACAAGTTTCTCATTCGAAGGGCACCCTACAACGAGGCTTGCTATGTTACGTCCTCCACTTCGTTATATCCTTTGTACGTTTTTACCCTACGCTTCTAGGGAACTTGCCGGCGCTAACACACTTGCTGAGTACGGGACATCAGCAGCCCGCTGGCGGTGTTGTCTCCGGCAAGAAACCTTCTCGGGCCAGTTGCAGTGCACTTGTATCGTTGAGCGGACTCGGAAACAAAGCAAGGACACAACTTAACCACGAGTTGGCTCCTTCGCGCACAGGTCTTTTGTACAAAGGACGAACGGACGAGGAACATAACATAGGAAAGCATAGGACTAAGAAGTGCTTTGTACAAAAACTCGGGTGACTTAGCTTTTCCGCCTTCAGCAATCCGTCGAGGCCGTGCTTCTTCCCCGATCGCCCTCCCCTTGTATGTTTTCATCCTTACACTTTCGAGGAACCCCCCCCCTTCGGCGCAAACACACTTGCTGAGTGCAGGACATCAGCAGCCCGCTGGCGGTGTTGCCTCCGGTGGGAAGAACTCGTCGGGTTGGTTGCGGTGTATTTTTTTTTACCGTCGAGCGGACTCGAAACGGATCATCGGCGCAACCTAACCACGACTCGACCCCTCTGCGTAGGTTCTTCATACAAGGTGCGGACTTTCGGAGAGCACAACTCAAAAGTTCGAAGCTTGGCAACTTTCTTTGCCTTACTGGCGGTAGAGCTCGATGGCGCACCCTCGACAGCAGCGTGGCGCTCCGGAGAGGCGGGCTTGCCGGAGGGAACACCAGAGCCGTTCTTGCCGGGCTTAATCTTTGGTTGATCTGCCTTTGCCTTTTCGCACTTGCCGGTGGAGCTCGATGGTGTGTCCTCGACGGCAGCGCAGCGCTCCGGGGAGGTGTGCTTGCCGGAGTGGGCACCAGAGCTGTCCTTGCCGGACTTGGCCTTCTTCTTCCCCCGAGGAGCTTCAGCGGCAAGTGGCTCGCGCTCTGCTGCGGCTGCTGCTTCCCGGTAGATCTTGTCGGCGCAGATGAGTGCATCCCTCTTATCGCCTTGGATAGAAATGACGCTCATCGGGCCAGGCATCTTGAGCACATTGTATGCGTGGTGAGAGGCCGCCATGAACTTGGCGAGTGCGGGTCGACCGAGTATCCTGTTGTAAGGTAAGGGGATATCAGCCACGTCAAACGTGACCCTCTCAGTCCTGAAGTTCAATTCGCTGCCGAACGTCACCGGCAATGTGATCTTCCCCTTGGGTTGGCTCCTTCTCGGTTTATCCCTTGAAAGGTGCCGATCTCCTCAAGCTTCGTTGTCGGGGATCTGGAGCTTCTTGAGTGCGATGGAGAAATCAAGTTCAGGCGGCCCCACGTCAACCAGCATCTTCGTGACCTTGAGGTTGCGGTTGTTGAGTGAAACCAACATCGGCAAGCACCCTACATGATGGCGCGATCGGTGGTCCTCAGCGTCGAAGATGATGGGCGTGCTGGACCACTTCAGAGGCCTGCGCGCCTCGACGGACGGCTCTGCGGCGTTCACTTCTCGCACCCATTGCTTGAGTTGGCGGTGCGAGGTGTGGAGAGAGGCGCCGCTGTCGATGCACAACACCTCTGTTGCCTTCTGAAACTCTTGGTCATCAGTCTCATCTTCCTCCATCTCATCATCCTCATCTTCATCTTCGTCCTTGTCGCGGCCGCGGGGAGGCCTATCTCCTTGCCGCGTCTTGGCCTTGCCGCGGTTCCCTCCCCGGGCGGGAAGCTTCTTGCCGGACCCTCCGCCACCTCCCTGGGCTCTCTCCTTATCGCGGCGCTCGTATTCAGCTTTCTGCAGCTCCGCCATCTGCTCCACTTTCTTGCAGGCTTGGAGATCGTGGCCCTTGGTGCGGTGGATCTTGCAATACCGCTTGCCGGAGCTATCCTGCTTGTCGGCGGCTACCACAGCCTCGCTGGAGTCGTCGGTCTTGGCCTTGTCGGAGCCGCCTCCGTTGCCGGAATGCTCAACAGCTAGTACATCCTTAGCCTTTCTCTTCCTATTGTTCCGCCTCCGGTTCTTCCTTGCCGGGGCGGCGTCCTCACTGTCAGATCCTTCTGCTCCGGCAACCTCTCCGGGGATTTTCCTCCCCTCCTCAGCCTGTGCACACTTGTCGGCTAGGCGTGAAAGCTCGCTGACATCTCTGATTTTGCACATCGCCATCTCCTCCCTCATCCTGCTGATTCGCGCGTTACGTGAAACGCGCTAATAACCGTGGCAGGGTGGGCGTCTGAGATGTTGCGCTGCACTGGCTGAATCTTTGTATATACTTGCAGGGCTCCCCTCATACGGGCGAGCAAGTGGAGGTCACTCTCCGGCCATGAGGCTTGTGGCCACCCGTGAAAGCGCCGACAAACTGATGACCAGGTCCGCCCATGAAGAGATGGAGCCGTCCGGCAAGTGCATGAGCCAAGATCGGCGTTAGGCTTGAGTACCGGCGGGAAGTAGTTGGCGAGGATCTTCTTGTCGCGCCCTCGGCCTTGCACGCGATGGTATAGATCTTTGAGGAACTCCGGCGGTGTATCTGCCGTTGTACTTCTCGAGCGCGTCGGCTTGAAGTTCTTGGTTTTGGGCCACTAGACTTGCCGCAGTTCGCGGGTGAATGCAGGGCAACCTGCTGCGTACGGCAAGTCGCCTGGTTCCCCAGGTGCGTGCATGTCGACGGCGGGCCCAGCGCGCTGGTCAGATTGACGTCGCGCTTCTCTCCGGCGCTCGATGCGAGTGCGAGCGTCTTCGTGTTGCCGTTCTTGGAGAACGTGGCGCTGATCACGGCGAGTTCGCGGGTCCGACGACGCGGTGGAGTCGGCGTCAAGGTTGGTCCGCGGTGGCGATCTTAGCCTTTGGGGCTGGAGGCGCGCGGAAGAAGCACCCCAGCAGTCTGTCGGCGCCCGGCTGCGCGGGCGTCTTGCCGAGGCCTCGGCAGCTTTCGATCGCGGGGCTTATCGCCGTTAAGCGAAGCCGATGAGGCTGTATATGGTCATCCTCGATCGTCGATCTTGTGCGGCGCGGAGGTAATCTAAAGCAACTAGGCTCAGGCCAGCGCTTCCTCCGCTGTCTTAGGTGGTGGTGGCGGCGGCGGCGAGGCGGGATGTCTCGGACTCCTAACGGATTGGGAGGAGCAACACCTCGTCCGGCGGCATGCCTCACTCGCGCCCGGCATGCGGGCGTGCATGCTGACCTCGGCGTCCTGCGACCCACCAGCAGCCTTGCTCCAGCGAGCACGGTGCTAGGGGCACGGGCGTTATTGACCTTGCACCTCTGGGAAGGTGCGGCGTCTGCCGTCGCCGATGCTTGCGGGGCCTTGTTCTTGGACCTGGTGACGACGCGAGACCCACCGGCGGCACCCGCTCCTCCGCCGGCGTCCACTTCACCGCCTGCTTGCTCCGGCGGTGGTGGTGGAATCGATGTAGATGGAGCGGCCACCTTCGAAGGCTTCTTCTTCGGTGGCATGTTGACGATGACACTGGTGTAGCACGCGTGGAGACCAGATCAGATGCTCACGACCTCGACGCCCCCTACCTGGCGCGCCAAAGATGTCGGGGCTCGCCTCTGTGGCCTCGAGCACCTATGGGGCACTGGGGGGCCCTTTTGGTTCGGCAAGGGAGCGGGAGTCGTCTGCGAGCGGATCGAGTCGAGTCTTGGCAGGGGAGACGGGCGATTTTTACCCAGCTTCGGGGCTCTCCGGAGAGATAAGACCACGACTGCTGCTTTGTGTGTGTTATTTGATCTTGCTCGAGCGTGCGAGCGTATGGTAGTCCTAGGTATCGAATGGATCGAACCCCTTCTACGTACGCATGGGCCTCCTTTTATACTCACGAAGGGGGATCCACGGTGGCAGCGTGGGAAGAGGGGTAGAAAGGTAAAATGCGGGTTGGTACAACAATGCTGCAATGCCCCTACCTAACTCGGCGGCGGGGACAAGGGCATTAAATGCCCGTCTGGTCGCTAACGGTCACGGGAGGTGACCGTTAAGTGAGCCACGGTTGCCACGATGGCGCCTCTATCAACTCCGTTTGCCACCTTGCTCCGCATGGCTGTGTAGTGCCTCGCCACGTGCCCTCGGGATGGCCTGGTGGTGACGCGTCACTGGATGTGCTGGAGTTGGGTGGCAGCCTTGCTGCGGCAAGTGCCTTGCGCGGCACTTCTCTTGTTGTGCGGCAAGCTTGCCGGCCGTCCGAACTGCTGCCGGTAGCGGGCGCCAAGGGCAAGTCTTCTGGCGATGCTTCGGTTGGCCTTCCTGGCAAGCTCTTCTTGCCGGGGCCTTTGTTTTCTTGGTTAGTACTTTGTTCTTGAATGGCAGTAACAAGGAATGGTGGAGGACCTTGGCGGGTGCCCGGCAAGCCTTGCGGGGTGCTGCATTGGCGTGCACAAGTTCGGGGTACTAAGGTACCCTACTTTAGTACACCGACAATTATGCTATGCGATGCTACTGGAGATGCTACTTGGAGATGCTACTTGGAGATGATACTTGGAGGACTTCAATCTACTCTCTTCTACATGCTGCAAGATGGAGGCTGCTAGAAGCGTAGTCTTCGATAGGACTAGCTATCCCCCTCTTATTCTGGCATTCTGCAGTTTAGTCCACCGATATTGCCTCCTTACACATATACCCATGCATAAGTAGTGTAGCTCCTTGCTTGCGAGTACTTTGGATGAGTACTCACGGTTGCTTTCTTCCCCCCTTTTCCCCCTTTGCTTTCTTTACGGTTCTTTGCAACCAGATGTTGGAAACCAGAGCGAGGCGCCATCGTCGGCGACAACTACTACTGGAGGTGCCTACTACTACGTGCAAGCTCTTTGGCGGCGACCGGGAGTAGTTTAGGAGGATCGAGCGGGGCCTGCGCCTCTTCGTCTGTATCGGTTTGTGCTAGCCTTCTTAAAGGCGGAGACTTGTTTAACTTATGTACGTACTCGGTATTGTTTCTTCCGCTGACTTCGTCTATGATGGAGCACTTGTATTGAGCCCTCGAGGCCCTGGCTTGTATTATGATGCTTGTATGACTTATTTATGTTTTAGAGTTGTGTTGTGATATCTTCTGTGAGTCCACGATCTTGATCGTTACGTTTGCGTGCAAGATTAGTGTCTGATTAAATCGAAGGCGTCTGAAGTTGGTATCGAGCCATTGCTGTAGAATCCCCTTCCACACTCCTTGGCCGAAGTCGAGTCTAGACATTGCAAAAACTTTTACTAACATGGCTGTGTGCCTTACGGGCCCACGTCGCCATCGGGTGGTACTAGGATCCTTTATTCCTCGACCTATACTCTGGGACTCTGATCTCTCCTCTATTCGGGTTAAATGAAGTTTACTAAATCTAACATTAGGATCTCGTTATCACTTTCACCCGGAGAGCCCCTTATTACTGATGATCGTCTGCTGCACTAGAAGACCCTGAAGATACTCTCCGCTGTTAACCCGAGAACTTGTGTTCATCGCGTTTGCAATTCCCCTTCCACCGTCAACCCTTATGGATAACTACTTGCAGTTGTTATTGTTACATTCATCCCCAGTTGGTCTTGTTATTACAAGATACCCCGAAACACTCATCGTTGTTTCGATAATCCTTTGAGCTTACTGCCTTGCTGTTCTTTGTCACCTGAATACCCCTATGGATAATTCTCGCACTTATCGAGTATCCGCTCATCCCCTAGTTGTTCATGTGTTTCACAATGGTCTTCGAAATACTATTTGATCCTCCAAAAATCCTTAGTAGCTTATTGCTCTGCCATACTTGTCTACTTGCATAATGGATGCTTTCCATATGTCTGGCAATATTCGTTAGTATCCTTAGGCATCGTCATTTTGATCCTTTTGATTCAACATGAGTGCGAATGCACGCAATCATCAGTTGATCCTTTTAAATTATCTTTCCGGCTCAGACGTGATTTTAAACATGAGCTGGTTATCAACCAATGCAAATGTCGTCGATAGTACCTCTAAGGCTATTCAACTTATCCATCCATAATAAAAACATTGCTTCTGTTCCCATGATTTGAAAATCATAATTCCTTTGCATTTAAGCTTGGAATTATTCAGATGATTCCATAACCTGTTGCATTTGCATTCTTTCCTCTTCTGGTTGAGTACCGATACTCACATCAGCTCCGTTGTGGATCACCCGATCCATTGTTGGATTGTTATCCGACAGTGTCCTTCATAGTCAATCACCTTGTGAGTTCTTTACCTAATACATAATGCCCTTGGTACATTGTATCATCTGCTTGGCCAACCATGCTCTGCTTTCGAGCTGGTCGTATTTACTATTGAAGCTTGTGGTATATGTTTCCACAATACCCTGACGGGCTGAACCTATGCCTTCCTTTATATGTGTGAACTCGGAAGTTTTCACGAGTCATACTCATCTGGTATTTCACTAGATAAAACTTTCAAAACTAATGCCGTTATCAAAGCAAGAAGTGAATGGAAGGTTATACATTGAAGAAGTGGGAGTCGACCTTGAACCTTGCGTTCATGCCCATGGACACGATGTATAACTTATCATGGAAGATGCTCGTAAAAATAAATTACCCCCTTGTTATAGGTTCATCTTGTATCCGTGGTTCGATCATTTATGATCGTGGTTTCCGACCATGTTCTCCTTTAAATACCATTTCTCGTGCAAGTTTAAGCACTTGTCTTCTGCAGAGTAATACCCCAGCCCAACCTCTACTTTGATTTGTTGTCGAGTATTACCCCCCTGGTATCTCAAGATTATCTCGGAACTACATAACTTGTTACGAGTTCTTCATCAAGTGCTACATTCTCATTAATTCCAATTTTTCGCAGGCTCTGAGTTATTAAACCCTCAAGGACACCGATAACTGAATCGAGTCCACACCACGACTAAACAACTCTTAGTATTCTTCTTTGCTTACGAGTTTGTACTCGATCTGTCATTCCTAGCCTGCTTGGCTATAGCAGTATCGTGCTGATCTTAACTGTGCCACCTGGTCCTTATTTCTGGAGCACCACTTTCGGCGATGAGCTAAGATTACGTCGATCTCCCTTGTCTTATCGTTTCACCTCGAATAGCAAGCTCGATCCCGAGCTGGAGACGTATCCATGGTTCCAAAAATCTTTCGCTACAACACTCCTTTTGCTTGATGCAGTCGATGAGCGATTATATCCTCATGAAACCTCTCGACAATTGTGTCATGATCATCATCAACATTCCGAGCTCTCCCAGGATATCAATTGAATTCATGATGAGAAATACCATCCTTGCCCTCGATGATTTGTGTTGTCATCGACCACATTATTGCCTTCCTCAACACAAACTTGTTAGGTGTTACGTGTTATACATTGAGTTCCTTGCTATCCAGCATTTCTTCTTCTTTATCTTGGAGTATTACCATCTTTTATATCAAGAATGTCATGAGGATTACTCCACCTCTTAAGAATTCTTGGTATAGTGACACCTCTCACCATCACCATTCTTTCTTGGTCCCCGTGTTGGTTCCAACAAGTGAACGGTGTTGTTTGGATTCCGCCCTTCTAGCAACCCTATTGCTTTGAAGTTAATGGTCGGCCGTTCATTCTTAGACTATTGATTATTGAATCACCATTCCAATGTTGGCCGTGCAACCCAGCCCATATTTCGGGTGCACCTTTCAACCATTGTTAAATTGTGTATGTTTTCCTCAAGCATACATCAATATATCATTTTGATCTGACAAATGTTATCTCCTTGTTCACATAATTGTGGAAATCCATCCTTTGGAAATTTTGATGAATTGTCGTTGAGTTCATCAGCCACCTCCTTGTCCTCTCCTTGGGTTAATGATGAACTCTTGTTAGCGGAAATCACTTCATAGTTCATTTCGAGAATCTTACTGATGTCATCCGTCAATTTGTGTTGCACCTTTCTTCTCGGGCATCACGAGTGCGAGGTATCTGACACCAATCAGATCTGAATCTCGGTCGGATATGATGGTTGGAAGATGTTTCCAAGAGTTATAACATTGGTCTTTTATGACCCGGTAAGGTGATGTCATTCCTGGCACACTTGGCCGAAGGACCTAGTGTTATAGTTTCCTTTTTAACAAGGTTAGCCATTTCTTCCATGAGGAAATTGTAAGACTTATTCTATAAGTTGCTCCTGATGGATCATTTGCGTATCCAAAGTCTGGCCCTTGATTGAAACACCATATCATTGCTACCTCGAAGCATGACTATGATACCTCACTCTTCAACAAGAACATTGGAGGCGCGATGCTAAATGTTTCTTGGTCAGTTATCCAAACACCGTCGTATGGGTAACATCGTGATTAATCCTTGCCTCTTATCTGAAAGGTTGGGTACTTGCTCTCCTACCACATGCCATGTTACCTTGTACATGGGAAGGATTTACTCCTAATAATTGTGTGTAATCACAATTTTCATTTCCATTGTTCTGTTTAATCTGATAATCATGTTCTCCTTTCCATTCTTTTGTTTAACCTTTCCCGAATCTGACTTAACTAAGCAGAGATAATTCCCTGCTTAGGTAGGCACCTTGTTGTACCATTATGTCTGTAAGATCCTGTTACTATTGTTGATGACATTCCGGTAATCACCGATGGGTGATAACTTTGCCAATTGGTTCGCCCCGTTCAACAAGTTGGAAAATTGCTCTCTTCGTTCCCCGTCCTTGGTACCGACATTGTTGCCAGCATAGCCAGCTATTCACTGACATGCCTCCCTGTCGCGGCTGTGCAAGATGTCACCACCCTTCCTACTTTCAACCCATATGGTGGGCCCATAAACCACAGGTCCACTGGATCGAAACCTGACTCTTCTTTACAACTCGGATTCTAATGTATCCTTTGCACCTGGCTTCGTATGTGATTCACGAGCTAAATGCTATACCATTATTCATCCTGGAATCGAACACCATGTTATTCTCGTTGTTCAAGCCCCCATTCCAGCTTACATCTGGGCATCGAATGATTGCCTACCCATTTGAAACTTTGGTACCATCATATATTGCACTCAGCGAATTCACTGAAATACAACTCGTGGGGTACCTCGTGTATTTCCCATTGAGTTCACCGTCTGATACCCAGCTCTGTGGAGATCGTTCTTAGGAGTATTTCCCCACGCGTTAAATGGGGCGATGGAGATCTGAAGAAAGGATGGCGACTTGATCATGGTGACTTGAAGCGGAGAAATGAAGACATCAGCGAAAGGATCAACCTCTTGAAAGGGCAGCCAAGACCGAGAAGACTCGTTAGATTTTTCGCTACCAGCACCTCCCCCCTTACTCCACCGCTTAAATCTCGGGACGAGATTTCTTGTAGTGGAGGAGAATTGTGACGCCCGGGTAATCAAGCTACAGTAACCCTGCGCTAATGATGCCATGTCACCTTGGTTACTGTTGGTAAACTCGTGTTAGTTCAAAACGATTCAAATTCAAATTTAAAATATAGGCAAACAACAAAAGTTTTCAAATAATAAAACTAAAATGTTCTGGTTGTGCCAAATAATGCGTAGGTAATTATGGTGGAGAAACCACACTTTTATAAAATATTTAAATACTATAAGATGAATAAAGCGTAGATAAAACAATTAATTAAATGCCTTTTTTATTATTTAAAATACTAAACTGTTTTGTTTTGGGTAAAACTTTTTATGACAGTGAGTTTAGTGGCAATGCTAAAATTAGGAGTTGAAATTATATATTCACAAAATTAAAATAGATAGAAAAGTCAAAAGAAAACAGAAAATAAATAAATAAATAAAAGGAAAAAAAAGTAAATAAAAGAACCCCCAGTGGGCCTCGGCCCGATTAACCAAAATATTGACCGGCCGCTCCCCCTCACTCCCTTATCCCCCACATCCGAAACCCTAGCACCCATGACCGCACAACCCCCCACTCTCTCCCTCGTCCCTCTCCTCCCTTCCGCCCGATCTGGATCGTTGGGAGGGACCCGATCCCGCATCGCCTTGCGACCTCGTCGCCGGCGTCGCCCCGCCGCTGTCGCCTCCACCCAGCACCTCCCCCGAGCTCGCCTCACCCTTCCATGCGCCCACCTCCGTGCGCCCCGCCGCTGATGGTCGCCCCTGCCGCCCGTGTCACCCCGCCGTCGCCTGTCGCCTCCATGCCGTCGCCCCACGTCCTCGTCGCCGGTGCCGCCTCGCCGGATCGCTTCCTCGTCCTCCTCGTTTTGGATCTGGGCGCCCCGACGCTGCTCGCCATCCCCGGCGCCACCTCGTCGACGTTGCATCGCCACCCCCCTGGAGGACGACCTCGCCGGACCTCCCCGCCGGCCTGCCTCCTCCTCCCCACCGGCCTGCTTCCTCTCCGTCGTCGTCCCCGTCGACCACCCCGACCCCCGATGCCCCCGTCCCTACGAATCATGGTGAGGCCCCATGCCTCTCCCTCGCCTCGCCAGTACTTCCCGGTGTTGGTCGGTGGCGATCTTGCGGGTGTTGCCGTCGCTATCCGCCTACGCCCGCCGTGGCCTACGACCACCACTTCCGCCCGCACTGGTCGCGCCCTTGGCGCCTCACCTCGCCTGGCCGCTCCTCCCATGCCTCCCCGTCTCAGGCACCGCGGCCACCGGCGCCCTGACACGCCGGGCTATGGCCTCTGCTAGTCGGCGGCGCCCACACCGCTAACCACCGCTCCGTTAGGCCTTTGCCTATGACCGGTGGGGCCCAGCCACAGAACGTTTTTATTAAAAAAAGAGAGAATAAAAAGAATAAAAAAAATCTTAGGATTAATTAATTAATTAACTATTTAATGAGTTAATTAAGTTAATTAATCATGTTTAACTAATCTAATTCATATAAATTAACCTAATCACTTAGTTAGTCTAATTAATCCGGTTTAGTTAACCTGAGTCTATGACCAGTGGGACCCGCGTGTCAGCTTGACCAGTCAACAGTCAGAGTTGACTGCTGACGTCATAAATGCAATTTCGAATTAAAATAATCTGTTAATTCTAGAAAATTGATTAAACCTTTTAAAATTAATATTAAATAATCCGTAACTCGGATGAAAATACTTTCTACATGAAAGTTGCTCAGGACGACGAGACGAATTTGGATACGCAGCCCGTTCGTCCGCCACGCATACCTAACCTATCGAACTCACAACTTTCCCCCTCCGGCTCCTTTGCCCGAAAACGCGAAACACCGGGGATACTTTCCCGGATGTTCCCCCCCTTCGCCGGTATCACCTATCCCTACGTTATGTCACCTCTAGCACAACGTATTACTGCTTCTTGCTTTTTGTTACATTTGATTGCTCTGTTATTTATTATGTTCCCCCTCCGTTACTTCTTTCCGGTAGACCCTGAGACCGATGCCGGTACCCCTGTGATCGACTACATCGACGACCTCTCCTTGCCAGAGAAACCAGGCAAGCCCCCTTTGATCACGGATATCGCCTATTCTCCTCTATCTTGCTTGCATTAGAGTAGTGTAGCATATTCTTGCTTTCGTTGATCCTATTACATTGCATAGCTTTGTCATTGTTGCTACAGATCATTGATACCTTACCCGCAATCCTAAATGCTTAGTATAGGATGCTAGTTTATCATCATTGGCCCTACATTCTTGTCGATCGCCTTGCTATACTATTGGGCCGTGATCACTCGGGAGGTGATCACGGTATATACTATACATACATACATACTATCTGAGATGGTGACTAAAGTCGGGTCATTTCGAGGAGTACCATAAGTGATTACGATGAGGGGCTGAAAGGACAGGTGGCTCCATCCCGGTAGAGGTGGGCACAGGTTCCGACAGCCCCATTTGTTACTTTGTGGCGGAACAGCAGGGCAGGTTGAGACCACCTAGGCGGCAGTGGGCCTGGCCTGATCGGCGTTCGCGGATACTTAACACGCTTAACGAGATCTTGGTATTTGATCGAGTCGGCCATTTGGTCTATCGCACTAACCATCTCGGCGGGAGTAGTTATGGGTATCCGGCGTCGTGGTATCGGCGAAGCCTTCTTAACGTCGGCGACGGAGGCGGCGCCGCCGGGTTGGACTGCGTTAACGCAACTTCCTTTGTAATGGAGGTTGCTAGGTCTGCGCTCACCGGCGCGTCACGCAACATGCGGTGTGCAATGGGCGATGGGCCCGGACCCTGCGCGCATAGGATTTAGACCGGCGTGTTGACCTCTCTGTTGTGCCTAGGTGGGGCTGCGGCGTGTTGATCTTCGAGGCGGGCATGACCGGAAAGTGTGTCGGCCAAATGGGATCAAGCGTGTTGGGTTATGTGGTGCACCCCTGCATGGAAGTTTATCTATTCAAATAGCCGTGTCCCTCGGTAAAAGGACGACCCGGAGTTGTACCTTGACCTTATGACAACTAGAACCGGATACTTAATAAAACACACCCTTCCAAGTTCCACAAACAACCCGGTGATCGCTTTTCCACAGGGCGATGAGGGGAGGATCGCCGGGTAGGATTATGCTATGCGATGCTACTGGAGATGCTACTTGGAGATGCTACTTGGAGGACTTCAATCTACTCTCTTCTACATGCTGCAAGATGGAGGCTGCCAGAAGCGTAGTCTTCAATAGGACTAGCTATCCCCTCTTATTACGGCATTACTGCGATTCGGTCCACCGATATTGCCTCCTTACACATATACCCATGCATAAATCTTGTAGCTCCTTGCTTGCGAGTACTTTGGATGAGTACTCACGGTTGCTTTCTTCCCCTTTTCCCCCTTTCCTTTCTTTACGGTTGCAGCAACCAGATCTTTGAAACCAGGGCGACGCCATCGTCGGCGGCGACTACTACTGGAGGTGCCTACTACTACGTGCGGCTCTTTGGCGGCGACCGGGGAGTAGTTTAGGAGGATCGAGGCGGGAGGCCTGCGCCTCTTCGTCTGTATCGGTTTGTGCTAGCCTTCTTAAGGCAGACTTGTTTAACTTATGTCTGTACTCAGGTATTGTTGCTTCCGCCGACTCGTCTATGATCGAGCACTTGTATTCGAGCCCTCGAGGCCCCTGGCTTGTATTATGATTCTTGTATGACTTATTTATGTTTTAGAGTTGTGTTGTGATATCTTCCCGTGAGTCCCTGATCTTGATCGTACACGTTTGTGTGCATGATTAGTGTACGATTAAATCGGGGAATGTCCCACCTTTGGGGACGAAACGATATCCATTGCCTCTTATTGCTTTCAAGTTCTTTCTCGTGTAAACATAGAACAACATGAGGGTCGTGTGATTTTTTGTGATTTTTTGGGGTTCGTTTGGACATTTTTATCTATTAACTGAGTTTTCAATGCATTTATGTGCATAATTCAAATTTGAACTACATGCACATGCTCCAGTGCATATAAATTGGTTGAAAAATCAAATCCGTGTCCTTGGGTGCATGCTTAGGTCCCATGCAAGAAATGGGAATGAATTGCAAACACCAGGGCACCGTTGATTGCCGGCAAAATATTGAGATGCCTGGTTTTTAGATTCTAATAAATCCAAAACTCGTTTGAAATTCATGAAACTTGGCATGATATCATGGAGCGGCATCAACATGTTGTGGTACAGTTTTTGTCCCATTTGGGCAGGTTTGGGTATATGCTTCTCATAAAGCGGAGCTTTTCACAACAAGCATGATGGTTTTTGGTAGGGAACGTCCCACCTTTCGGGACAAAATGATATCCATTGCCTCTTATTTCTTTCAAGTTTGTTTCTCATGTCAACATAGAACAACAGGAATGTTGTGTGAATTTTTGAGATTTTTCGGGGTTCGTTTGGACATTTTTATGCATTAACAGAGTTTTCAATGCATTTATGTGCATAATTCAAATTTGAACTACATGTGCATGCTCCAGTGCATATAAATTGGTTGAAAAATCAAAACTGTTTCCTTGGGTGCATGCTTAGGTCCCATGCAGGAAATTGGAATGAATTTCAAACACCAGGGCACAGTTGATTGCTGGCAAAACATTGAGATGCTTGGCTTTTAAATTCTAGTAAGTCCAAAACTCATCTGAAATTCATGGAACTTGGCATGCTATCATGGAGCGGCATCAACATCTTGTAGTGAAATGATGTCTTTTCACATACCGGAGCTTCTCAAAATAGGCATGATGGTTTCACAACAAGCATGATGGTTTTCGGTAGGGAACGTCCCACCTTTGGGGACGAAATGATATCCATTGCCTCTTATTGCTTTTAATTTTTTTTTCTCATTTCAACATAGAACAAGAGGAGTGTTGTGTGAATTTTTGTGATTTTTTGGGGTTCGTTTGGACATTTTTATGCATTAAGTGAGTTTTCAATGCATTTATGTGCATAATTCAAATTTGAACTACATGCGCATGCTCCAGTGCATATAAATTGGTTGAAAAACAAATCAAATCTGTGTCCTTGGGTGCATGCTTAGGTCTGATGCAAGAAATGGGAATGAATTTCAAACACTAGGGCACCGTTGATTGCTGGCAAAACATTGAGATGCCTGGTTTTTATATTCTAGTAAATCCAAAACTTGTCTGAAATTCATGAAACTTGGCATCCTATCATGGAGCGGCATCAACATGCCCTGGTACAAATTTGTCCCATTTGGGGCAGGTTTGGGTGTATGCTTCTCACAACAAGCATGATGGTTTTCGGTAGCGAACGTCCCACCTTTGGGGACGAAATGATATCCATTGCCTCTTATTGCTTTCAAGTTTTTTCTCGTGTCAACATAGAACAACATGAGTGTCGTGTGATTTTGTGGGGTTCGTTTGGACTTTTTATCTATTAACTGAGTTTTCAATGCATTTATGTGCGTAATTCAAATTTGAACTACATTTGCATGCTCCAGTGCATATAAATTGGTGGAAAAATCAAATCTGTGTCCTTGGGTGCATGCTTAGGTCCCATGCAAGAAATGGGAATGAATTGCAAACACCAGGGCACCGTTGATTGCCGGCAAAATATTGAGATGCCTGGTTTTTAAATTCTAGTAAATCCAAAACTCGTTAGAAATTCATGAAACTTGGCATGCTATCATGGAGCGGCATCAACATGTCGTGGTACAGTTTTTGTCCCATTTGGGGCAGGTTCGGGTATATGCTTCTCACAAACCGGAGCTTTTCACAACAAGCATGATGGTTTTTGGTAGGGAACGTCCCACCTTTTGGGACAAAATGACATCCATTGCCTCTTATTGCTTTCAAGTTTGTTTCTCATGTCAACATAGAACAACAGGACTGTTGTGTGAATTTTTGTGATTTTTCAGGGTTTGTTTGGACATTTTTATGCATTAACAAAGTTTTCAATGCATTTATGTGCATAATTAAAATTTGAACTACATGTGCATGCTCCAGTGCATATAAATTGGTTGAAAAATCAAATCTGTTTCCTTGGCTGGATGCTTAGGTCCCATGCAAGAAATGGGAATGAATTTCAAACACCAGGGCACAGTTGATTGCCGGCAAAACATTGAGATGCTTGGCTTTTAAATTCTAGTAAATCCAAAACTCGTCTGAAACTCATGGAACTTGGCATGCTATCATGGAGCGGCATCAACATCTTGTAGTGAACTGATGATGTCTTTTCACATACCGGAGCTTCTCAAAACAAGCATGATGGTTTCACAACAAGCATGATGGTTTTCGGTAGGGAACGTCCCACCTTTGGGGACGAAATGATATCCATTCCCTTTTATTGCTTTTATTTTTTTTCTCGTTTCAACATAGAACAAGAGTAGTGTTGTGTGAATTTTTGTGATTTTTCGGGGTTCATTTGGACATTTTTATGCATTAAGTGAGTTTTCAATGCATTTATGTGCATGCTCCAGTGCATATAAATTGGTTGAAAAACAAATCAAAACTGCGTCCTTGGGTGCATGCCTAGGTCTCAGCAAGAAATGGGAATGAATTTCAAACACCAGGGCACCGTTAATTGCCGGCAAAACATTGAGATGCCTGGTTTTTATATTCTAGTAAATCCAAAACACGTCTGAAATTCATGAAACTTGGCATGCTATCATGGAGCGGCATCAACATGCCGTGGTACAAAATTTGTCCCATTTGGGGCAGGTTTGGCTGTATGCTTCTCTGGCCGGACTTCTCACAACAAGCATGATGGTTTTCGGTGAGGGCGTCCCACCTTTGGGGAATGAAAGCGATATCCATTGCCTCTTATTGCTTTCAAGTTTTTTCTCGTGTCAACATAGAACAACATGAGTGTCGTGTGATTTTTTGGGATTCGTTTGGACATTTTTATCTATTAACTGAGTTTTCAATTCATTTATGTGCATAATTCAAATTTGAACTACATGCGCATGCTCATTTGCATATAAATTGGTTGAAAAATCAAATCTGTGTCATTGGCTGCATGCTTAGGTCCCATGCAAGAAATGGGAATGAATTGCAAACACCAGGACACCGTTGATTGCCGGCAAAATATTGAGATGCCTGGTTTTTAAATTCTACTAAATCCAAAACTCGTTTGAAATTATTGAAACTTGGCATGCTATCATGGAGCGGCATCAACATGTTGTGGTACAGTTTTTGTCCCATTTGGGGCAGGTTCGGGTATATGCTTCTCACAAACCGGAGCTTTTCACAACAAGCATGATGGTTTTTGGTAGGGAACGTCCCACCTTTCGGGACAAATTGATATCCATTGCCTCTTATTGCATTCAAGTTTGTATCTCGTGTCAACATAGAACAACAGGACTGTTGTGTGAATTTTTGTGATTTTTCTGGGTTCGTTTGGACATTTTTATGCATTAGGAGAGTTTTCAATGCATTTATGTGCATAATTCAAATTTGAACTACATGTGCATGCTCCAGTGCATATAAATTGGTTGAAAAATCAAATCGGTTTCCTTGGGTGCATGCTTAGGTCCCATGCAAGAAATGGGAATGAATTTGAAACACCAGGGCAAAGTTGATTGCAGGCAAAACAATGAGATGCCTTGTTTTTAAATTATAGTAA
Source organism: Aegilops speltoides (assembly GCA_021437245.1). Classification (NCBI taxonomy): domain Eukaryota; kingdom Viridiplantae; phylum Streptophyta; class Magnoliopsida; order Poales; family Poaceae; genus Aegilops; species Aegilops speltoides. The sequence continues at coordinate 53,648,527 of CM038141.1, read as the reverse complement.
ATCCAAAACTCGTCTGAAATTCATGGAACCTGGCATGCTATCATGGAGCGGCATCAACATCTTGTAGTGAACTGATGTCTTTTCACATACCGGAGCTTCTCAAAACAGGCATGATGGTTTCACAACAAGCATGATGGTTTTCGGTAGGGAACGTCCCACCTTTGGGGACGAAATGATATCCATTCCCTTTTATTGCTTTTAATTTTTTTTCTTGTTTCAACATAGAACAAGAGTAGTGTTGTGTGAATTTTTTTGATTTTTCGGGGTTCATTTGGACATTTTTATGCATTAAGTGAGTTTTCAATGCATTTATGTGCATAATTCAAATTTGAACTACATGCGCATGCTCCAGTGCATATAAATTGGTTGAAAAACAAATCAAATCTGCGTCCTTGGGTGCATGCTTAGGTCTCATGCAAGAAATGGGAATGAATTTCAAACACCAGGGCACCGTTGATTGCCGGCAAAACATCGAGATGCCTGGTTTTTATATTCTAGTAAATCCAAAACTCGTCTGAAATTCATGAAACTTGGCATGCTATCATGGAGCGGCATCAACATGCCGTGGTACAAAATTTGTCCCATTTGGGGCAGGTTTGGGTGTATGCTTCTCTGGCAGACTTCTCACAACAAGCATGATGGTTTTCGGTAGGGAACGTCCCACCTTTGGGGACGAAACGATATCCATTGCCTCTTATTGCTTTCAAGTTTTTTCTCGTGTCAACATAGAACAACATGAGTGTCGTGTGATTTTTTGGGATTCGTTTGGACATTTTTATCTATTAACTGAGTTTTCAATTCATTTATGTGCATAATTCAAATTCGAACTACATGCGCATGCTCATTTGCATATAAATTGGTTGAAAAATCAAATCTGTGTCCTTGGGTGCATGCTTAGGTCCCATGCAAGAAATGGGAATGAATTGCAAACACCAGGACACCGTTGATTGCCGGCAAAATATTGAGATGCCTGGCTTTTAAATTCTACTAAATCCAAAACTCGTTTGAAATTATTGAAACTTGGCAAGCTATCATGAAGCGGCATCAACATGTCGTGGTATAGTTTTTGTCCCATTTGGGGCAGGTTCGGGTATATGCTTCTCACAAACCGGAGCTTTTCACAACAAGCATGATGGTTTTTGGTAGGGAACGTCCCACCTTTCGGGACAAATTGATATCCATTGCCTCTTATTGCATTCAAGTTTGTTTCTCGTGTCAACATAGAACAACAGGACTGTTGTGTGAATTTTTGTGATTTTTCGGGGTTCGTTTGGACATTTTTATGCATTAACAGAGTTTTCAATGCATTTATGTGCATAATTCAAATTTGAACTACATGTGCATGCTCCAGTGCATATAAATTGGTTGAAAAATCAAATCGGTTTCCTTGGGGTGCATGCTTAGGTCCCATGCAAGAAATGGGAATGAATTTCAAACACCAGGGCAAAGTTGATTGCCGGCAAAACAATGAGATGCCTTGTTTTTAAATTATAGTAAATCCAAAACTCGTCTGAAATTCATGGAACTTGGCATGCTATCATGGAGCGGCATCAACATCTTGTAGTGAACTGATGTCTTTTCACATACCGGAGCTTCTCAAAACAGGCATGATGGTTTCACAACAAGCATGATGGTTTTCGGTAGGGAACGTCCCACCTTTGGGGATGAAATGATATCCATTGCCTCTTTTTGCTTTTAATTTTTTTCTCGTTTCAACATAGAACATGAGGAGTATTGTGTGAATTTTTGTGATTTTTCGGGGTTAGTTTGGACATTTTTATGCATTAACTGAGTTTTCAATGCATTTATGTGCATAATTCAAATTTGAACTACATGCACATGCTCCAGTGCATATAAATTGGTCGAACATTCAAATCGGTGTGCTTGGGTGCATTCTTAGGTCCCATGCAAGAAATGGGAATGAATTTCGAACACCAGGGCATCGTTGATTGTCGGCAAAACATGGGGATGCCTAGTTTTTAAATTCTAGTAAATCCAAAACTCGTGTGAAATTCATGAAACTTGGCATGCTATCATGGAGCGGCATCAACATGCCATAGTGCAAATTTTGTCCCATTTCGGTCAGGTTTGGGTATATGTTTCTCACAAACCGGAGGTTCTCACAAGAATCGTGATGGTTTTCGGTAGGGAATGTCCCACCTTTGGGGATGAAACGGTATCCATTTCCTCTTATTGCTTTCAACTTTTTTTCTCGTGTCAACATAGAACAACATGAGTGTTGTGTGAATTTTTGTGTTTTTTCGGGGTTCGTTTGGACATTTTTATGCATTAGCTGAGTTTTCAATGCATTTATGTGCATAATTCGAATTCAAACTACATGCACATGCTCCAGCGCATATAATTGGTTGAAAAATCAAATCTGTGTCCTTGGGTGCATGCTTAGGTCCCATGCAAGAAATGGGCATGAATTTCAAACACCAGGGCACCGTTGATTGCCGGCAAAATATTGAGATGCCTGGTTTTTAAATTCTAGTTAATCCAAAATTCTGTTAACCATTCACGTGACGCCACGTATCTTGGATTTAATGGCTGTAGAGCGTCTTTGTCGACGACAATTGCTTGACATTGGTGAAAGGGGCGTCGGCGGCGCCGTCCGATCTTGTGAGCTAACGAGAGGCATGCAAGCTGTCCTCGAGTGCGCAAGCTCACCGGGAAGCATGTGAGCTGTACGCTGTGCAGGCTCACTGGGAAGCGAGCCCTTTGATTTCCATGGCCGCCCGCCTTGCTTGCGTCCTCTCCATTAATGGCGCCCAAGCCGCAGTTTAATTCTCTTTTTAAATATAAAACACTTATCGCAAACGTTTTAGTTAGAACACCCGTCTGCAAACCGACACCCGTCTGCAGCTCTTGATCGCAAACGATTTAGATAGAACATCCGTATGCCAAGTGAGAGCGGCACAGGATTTGTGCATCCCTTCAACGCAAACGGCTGTTCTGGATGACCCGTGTGCAACCACGTACAAACAATTTGGTAAGATTTGGATCTTTCATATTGGGTATGTTGCCATTTGTCAAATTGGAAAGATTTACATTTGTTGATCTAGTAATGTTGCCATTTGTCAATCCTTGTAAGACGGCAATTTGTCAAAATATGCAGCTAGAAATCATTAGCACTATGTAATTTTTGCAACTAAAATTCAGTAATTAATCATAGATTTCATTCATAGATTAAGCAGTTGTTCTTAATTTATACAAACAGTTCAACTCGACAGCTGAACCGACCAAACTTCTCCCCAATTGTTGCCAACCACGTACTGAAATAGCTAGTTCAACTATATATACTAGCTAATTTTAAGTATGTTGTACAGTTTGACCACACATCTATAGTCAGATGAACTGAAGAAAATAGCCCCTAAATACTACTACTACCATGGAGGGACTTTGTGCTACTTCCGGCAGCCTCTCCTCTGCTGAGTGCGCTCAGTAAGAGGCAGAGGAGGAGGAGCCTACCGACGAGCTGGATAAATGCAATACGGTGCCTGCCGCTGCTACACATTCAGCGACGCTCGCGAGCTCGAACGCCCACTGCCGCTCCAGGTGATCCCTCTTGAAGCGATCGGGCTGCTCGTAGATCTCCTGATTCCTCGCCTCTGCGTCGGCGTGTGCTGCGGCCACGGCTGCGGTAAGGCTCTTTGCATGCTCGACGAGGCGCTCCTCCTCCTCCCACAGGAACTCGATGTAGCGCGCAAGGTCGCTGACGCATGTGCGGGCCTCCACCTCCGCCTCCCTCCTTCGGGCAGGGTGGCGGAGCGGGTGATGATCCAAACGGTCGACGGTGGGCTGACGTCCACGGCGGACGACGATGGGGTGGTGGCCATGACCACCACCTCCCTCCTTCGGGTCGTGGTGGCGGAGCGGGTGATGGCCACGGTGGCTGGCAGTGGGGTGGCGGCCACGACGGCCACCTCCTGCCTTCGGGCCGCGGCGATGGAGTAGGAGATGGCCCCGACTTTTGACGATGGTGTGGCGGCAACGGTGGCTGGAAACAGCTGCCGACGGGCAGCGGCGGCGTAGTGTGTGGTGGGTGTTCCGCGCGCACCCAACAGGGACGCCACATGCACTACACTACGCCAGGGACTACGCCGCCACCGCGGTGTAGCCTCCTAGCTGGAGCTGTCCTCTGATGACGGCGGAGTGGATGAGCAACGACGACGGACCAGTGCCATTGGCGATTGTGGGAGAAGTAGACGAGATAAGCTACAGGGAGGGAGGGGAAATGTGACACAGGACTTGCCGGCCGTGATGGTTTTCATAGCAGGCCGGTAAGCATTGGGATTTTGGGGGATTTCACCGAGTCGGGCGGGAAGCTTGCGCGGGAACCTGCAAGGTTGCGTGGGAATGGGCTCACCAACGATTCATTGGCGCCACCGTTTGGCCAAAAGAAAGCCCCCGCATGCTGCGCAAGCTTGCGCTGTAAGCCGTCTACGGCAGCCGTGCGACAAGACGTGCAAGAGGAGGACGAGAGGGCACGTACACATACAGTTAATAAAAAAACGTTTGGGATTTAATTACCTATTATACCCCGTCCTTGTTTATAAGTAGGATTTAACTAATAAAATACGAATGCATGTCGCCATATATTATATCGTTGGAGTCGTATTTTTGTAACATGCATTAACACTTCTTGGGTTAAATTTAAGGTTATACACCATCAAGAGTTTGCCTCCAACACACACGGCTTATTCCATCACAAACAGCTCTGATGGATCAACTGTCTGCCATGTATCGCACACGCAACTCTAATCTGATTCGTGCTTGATGTCTCCGACATCGCTTGCACAGTTCGTCTTATTTGCCACGTATCACGGTGTCGTCCTCTTCTCGCGTCCCTCATCAAGCTCTGCTCGCCGTTAGGCGCCGCGGCGCGCTCTGTCGCGTCCGTTGGCGCGCTCTGCTCGCGTCCGTGGGTGCGCTCGGCTTGTGGACAGCTTTTCCTTGAGGTGACCGCGGAGCACTCTGCTCGCGTCCCTGCGCGTGTGCTCTGCCAATGGTTGGGCATGCGCACGATCACGTCTGGGGCCCCATATGCATGCGTTGCGCCGCGCGTGTTGCCACGCGATGCAGTTACGTGCGGCACAATGGAGTGACGCGCTGCAAATTAGCACTGCCATCAGGGCCTGCCGATATTCCTGGACGTCCGGCTTCCCCGTTAATTCCCGCGGCCATTATAATCTTAGTCTCTTCAACCTTTCGATCATGCCCCACAACACAACAAGCACACCCACGATGACACATAGAGAGGGGATGTCCAGTGGCGCTCCAATGGAGTTCGGCGAGCATAGAGTGGAGACCCACGCGAGGGAGACGGATCTCTCAGTGGTGTACACCATCGACCCGGCCGTGGTGGACTAATACATCAACAGCGTTGAGCAGTTGCTTGCTCGAGACAAGTAGAAGGTGGTCGGCATCGATCTCCAGTACACCGCCGGTCGTCCCGGCATAGATCAGAAGGTTGTCGTCGCCCAGTTGTGCATGTGCCATCATGTCCTCATCTACCACTACTGCCTGGCCACAGAGCTTTGCGACCGTTTCAACAGGATTGTCAACAGCAGGGACTACAAGTTTGCCACGGTGGAAACCGAAGACGATGTAAAAGCGCTTAGTGTTACGGGCTTGGCCTGCAAGAACCTTGTCGAAATCCGTGACCACTCGAGTGCAGGGCAGCCTGGCGAGGACTCCTGGTCGAACTCGGCTCGGCCATCGCCGACCCTACTACGAAAAGATGAAGCAGGATGCCCAGAGAACAAGTCCCGTATCCTGGCACGAGGCCTGGATGCGGCAACTGGATGAACCTCACCTTAGGTTTGAGGCCAAGAGCGTGTACACATGCTACAAGATGCACATGCAGATCGTTGGCATGAGGAAGTGCCTCATTACCCAAATCGATGAGCCCGGATCGAGCCACAAGCAGAGCAAGCATCACAAGAAGTAGATGATGATTAGATGATCGTTTATGCTAGTTAATCATGCATGTAATATATAGTTTACTTTATTGGTGTGTGGAAATGTCATGTGTGTCGTAGCACCTATGTAATTATGCATGTAATAGTTTACTCTGGTGTGTGCAAATGCCATGGTTGTAGTAGCCACCTATGTAAGTGGATGTTTAATTTGGTTTGCAAGCATGTCCTTATAAGTGTGTGTGTGTGTGTGTGTGTGTGCGTGTGTGTGTGTGTGTGTTGTTGTTGTTGTTGTTGTTGTTCTGTATGCAATCCCATTGCACAACACACACGTCTTATTAGCAGCAACCGTCTGTGTTATTATGGGTCTTCACACATATTTCTGATTACAAACCTGTTTGCCACGTATCACACACATATTGTTAAGTTGAATCGTTTCTGTTCTCATGTCTCAAGGCAAACAGTTCATCCGAGTGAACCGCATGCCATATATCGCACAAACCTTGATCTAGCTGACCGTTCCTTTTGTGTTGCCTAATCATAAACAATTCATCCGAGTAAATCATATGCTGTGAATCGCACACGCCTTCATCTGGCTGCCCGTTTCTTTTGTTCCTCCTCATCGCAAACAATTAATTGAACTGAATGGTATGCCCTTCATCCCACATGCAACTAAAACCTGAACTATGTTTGATGCATCCATCATCGCAAACGTTTTATACATTTCTGACGGTTTTTATACATCACTATTTGCGATTATTGCATCGCACACAGTTTCTCAAAGGGTCTCTGATCGTAGTGTCGCGTTAGCAGCATCCTGTAGTAGTGTCTGGTCCAAGAAAAATCATCCCGAAACTTTTATTCCATTTAGACTCCATTTGATATGCCTTTTCTGTAAAACTCAAAAACAAGGAAAAAAGCAGAAACTGGCACTGGGCTCCAGGTTAATAGGTTAGTCCCAAAAATAATATAAAATAGCATATTAATGCATATCAAACATCCAAAACAGATAATATAATAGCATGGAACAATAAAAAATTATAGATACGTTGGAGACGTATCAAGCATCCCAAGCTTAATTCCTACTCGTCCTCGAGTAGGTAAATGATAAAAACAAAAAAATGTGGAATGCTACCTAACATATTTATCCATGTAATTTTCTTTATTGTGGCATGAGTATTCAGATCCATTAGATTCAAAACAAAATTTTAATATTGACATAAAAACAATAATAATTCACGAATACTAATAAAGCAATCATGTCTTCTCAAAATAACATGGCCAAAGAAAGTTATCCCCACAAAATCATATAGTCTGGCTATCCTCCATCTTCATCACAAAAAGTATTAAATCATGCACAACCCTGATGACAAGCCAAGCAATTGTTTCATACTTTTGGTGTTCTCAAACTCTTTCAGCTTCCACGCAATACATGAGCGTGAGCCATGGATATGACACTATAGGTGGAATAGAATATGGTGGTTATGGAGAAGACAAAAGGAAGGAGAAAGTCTCACATCAACTAGGCATATTAACGGGCTATGGAGATGCCCATCAATAGATATCAATGTGAGTGAGTAGGGATTTCCATGCAATGGATGCACTAGAGCTATAAGTTTATGAAAGCTCAAAAAGAAACTAAGTGGGTGTGCATCTAACTCGCTTGCTCATAAAGACCTAGGGCAATTTGAGGAAGCCCATCATTGGAATATACAAGCCAAGTTCTATAATGAAAAATTTCCACTAGTATATGAAAGTGACAAAATAGGAGACTCTCTATCATGAAGATCATAGTGCTACTTTGAAGCAAAAGTGTGGAAAAAGGATAGTAACATTGTCCCTTCTCTCTTTT